>JASPKZ010001222.1:1400000-2655510 GCA_030220185.1 Diploptera punctata
ATTCAGAAACCATCCTCACTCTTCCCCCACCTCTCTCACTTCCGTACGTTGAGTCTGATCACATGAGTCCTTGATCGTACGCATGAAACCATCTCGTCTTTATCTCAGGCGAGATGGAAAAATGCGTAGGTTGGCAATGATTTTCCAAAATGCAATGCGGAAAAGCCATGCGGTTACCGGAATTTTTTCGTATCGTCTGCACTTTTTTCTATACTCTGTTGATGAAAGTATATTTTTTTCTGTGGGTAAGTATTACTAATACTTAATATTATTAATTTAACAATGTTCCAATTAATGTTTTGAAATATTTAGTTCAATATCAGTATTGTGATCATAGTTACTTTGTCGCTATAAAATGATTTTATCTTCTTGTAATCTTGTAAGCCCATGTTTCCCTTAACAGAGATTTAGGCACTCTCCCCCTACAGGGAAGAATTTGAATCATACTAATTTAGTTACACTTGTTTTCGTATAGATGTCATTTGAGTGGCCGTGGTCAGCGTTCCGCCTCATACTGACATCTAGGAAACCAAGGTAGTACTAGGACGGGAAAATTCGGTAAATTTTGCTTAGAGGCCTTTTTTATAATAATAATAGCTTTATTTTACCTGGCAGAGTTAAGGCCTTAAGGCCTTGTCTGCCACTCAACCAGGTTTAAAAAAATAGTCTTACATCTAAGTTACAATATACATAAACGATACATGTTATAAATACAATACAATCAATATTTATAATGTATTTTGATTTATTCTAAATTTAACGAATTAAATATATAATATGTACAAGATATAAAAAAACGAGAAAAATTATGAATGACATAGTATACATTTAAATAAATAAAGATAAATTAATTATTAGACAACAGGTAACTGTATAAGCGTGACTTAAAGGTACCAAGTGTGCGGCAACCCCTGATATCTTGAGGAAGAAAATTCCATGAGCGGGCAGAGGCTACTGTGAAGGAAGTAGAATAAGAAGAAGTGCTATGAAGAGGAATTGTTAGCAGACTGTTATCTTGTGACCTAGTGTCAATATTGTGGTAAGAGGATAACTTCTCAAATCTGGACGCCAGGTAAGTAGGAATGTAGGAATTCAGAAGCTTGAAAAGTAGTGAAAGAGAGTGCAATTTACGTCTGTCAGTAAGACGGAGCCAAGAGAGGTTATTAAAGTGTTCGGAAATATGGTCATAACGGCGGATATTGAAAATGAATCGAACGCAAGCATTATGAACATGCTGCAGTCTCTGCGACAAGTCATGGTTTAGATCATTATATATAATGTCACAATAATCGAAGTGAGGCCACTCAGGTTTAAGGATCTTTTACGAGCCTGAAAATCTTCAGACTCGGGACCCACGGCTTAAAAGTCCGTCCCGGAGGACTTGCTCCTTGGATTTTTCCATCCTAAAAAATCCATCGACCCCGGCCGGGTTTGAACCCGCGACCCTCGGGACCGGAGGCAAGGAGCATAACTACTAGTCCACCGCGGTCGATAAATAATTTTGTTATATTTTATAATATTTGGGTCAATGGTCATAGCGTCTCCGCACGTGTTGTAAGGAATTATAGTATGTAACTTTTGTAAACAATGTTGAAAGCCTTAAATTATTATAATGTACTGTTACATTTTGTCTGTCACTTAAGTATATTATAAATTCATTTTATATTTTTATACATTATATTGTTCAGTAGTTCTTATTAGGATGACGCCACCTGCCAAACGTGTATATTTTAACATTTTACTTTATAGTTCCTGATAGCCCACCATTTCTACTGTGGAGCAGAACAAAGGGAAAGACGGGAATACGGCCGACTTTCGTTTTGACAGAAAAAAGTGAGTAGGGCGGGGCCAAGATTTGAGATTTGAGTTGGTTTCATGCACACTCACTACGTCATAGAGAGGCGGAGAGACTCGCTCCATGAGTAAAGTTGGTTTAAAGAATTCGGCCCTTAGAGTCACTGTTTTAATCTTCCAGGTGTCCTTCTCCCACATTCTGGTAGTTTATCTCTTGCTATGGGTACAATTCTATTTGGCGTCATGTGGGATATATGTTGGTTCCATTCAGATCTTGTTTTTTTTCCCACAAAATTCACTTTATAGCCTGAATATTCAACTGACTTCTTATTTCTTCATTTATAATTTGATCTTTCCTTGATTTACATACAATCTTCTTCAGAATATTCATTTCATTTGTTTTGTTTTAACAAGAATTTTAATCCAAACCTTAGTGATGCCGCATTTTGACTATTGTGACGTTCTACTAACTGACATAAGTGACGGATTGTCGGACAAACTGCAGCGTGTCCATAATATGTGTATCAGATTCATATTTAATGAACGAAAATACGATCACATTTCTCCATTATTCCACGAATTGCTATGGCTACATCTAAAAGAGAGAAGAAAATCGCACTGTCTAATTCTCTTATTTAAGATCCTACATACCTCGAATCCCAATTATTTATCATCTCGTTTCCAGTATCTATCCTCAAACCATAATTTAAACACAAGATCACAACATAGTCTCTTGCTTAATATACCGCAACATAGGACATCACATCACTCCATGTCATATACGATCTTCACTTCTCGCAACTGGAATTCCCTACCACAAGAAATAAGGGGCCGCGGGACATTGTCATCTTTTACAAGAAATCTAAATTTATATTTGCTCTAACCTCGACTTCATTATTACCCAGTGTAAAGTATATATATATATATATATATATATATATATATATATAAAGAGTGACGATCTTTCACCGTAAAAATACAACCGTCAAGAAATGCGGACATGGGTTCTACTGGGGTAAAATTTTCCGGAGGTCAAATAGTCCCCCATTCGGTTCTCCGGGCGGGGACTACTTCAGGGAACCCATGCCAAAGGCTCAAACACAGGGACATGTTCCTAGGAACATGGAATGTTAGGACTTTATACAATAGCGGGGCACTAGAGATATTAACGCGGGAATTGGATAAATCGTCCTTGGATATAGTCGCTTTACAGGAAGTTAGGTGGCCAGGAGAAGGTAGTCAGGAATCAGGAAGCTTTGCATTATACTATGGGGGTGCAGAAAGACCTGCATTTGGAACGGGTTTTTTAGTCAGAAGGAGGATCCTATCCGCTATCCGAGATATTAAGTTTGTTAGTGATAGGATATCATACATAATTCTAAAGGGTAAACGACATGATTTTATAATTGTAAATGTACATGCCCCCACAGAAGATAAAGATGACAAGATCAAGGATGAGTTCTATGAAGAATTAGAATGCTTATTTGATAGCCTTTCACGATATCATATGAAAATTGTCTTAGGAGATTTTAATGCAAAGGTGGGGCAGGAAGATATATTCAAACCAACAATAGGCAAATTCAGTCTTCATGAAGATAGTAACGACAACGGGGTTAGATTAGTCACATTTGCCACATCAAAGAATCTCATTGTTAAGAGCACAACATTTCAGCATAAGGATATTCATAAATACACCTGGACGTCCCCAGATGGAGAAACTCGGAACCAGATAGATCATGTATTAGTGGATAAACGCTGGCACAGTAGCATCATTGATGTTAGATCAGTTAGAGGGACAGACTGCAATTCAGATCATCATCTGGTCAGGGTGAAAATCAGACAACGGCTATCGCTTATGAGAGGAACAAACGCTAAAGATGATTCAGTAAAATATGAATTAAAAAACTTGAAAAATGATGAAATGCGGCAAGAATACCAAATCAAAATTGCTAATAGATTTGAAGTACTGGAATCTTCAGATGACAATGTGGCAAACGAAGAAGAAACTGATATAAATAAAGAATGGGAGGCTATAAGAGATACTATTAAATTGTCAGCATCAGAAAGCATTGGTTGTTTAAAAAAGAGGCAAAACAAGAAATGGTTTGATGAGGAATGTGCCGACATTGTAAAGAAAAGAAAGCTAGCAAAAATGAAATGGTTACACGAGCCAAATGAGGTAAATTTAGAGCAATTGGGTAGTGTTAGACGGGAAACCACCAAGTTACTAAAGAGTAAAAAGAGGGAATATTTGAGAGAGAAGATTAATGATCTTGAAATGAATGCAAAAAATAGGAACATTAGAGAATTATATCTGGGAATTAGTATAGAGAAGAAAGGGTTTCAGGCTAGAACAAACATAATTCGGAATGAAAATGGGGATATGATTGCAGATTCCAAGAGTATATTAAATAGATGGAAAAGTTATTTTAATCAGCTATTAAATGTACATACAGAACAGGACATTGAGGAGGATAAGTTACAGACAGCAGAAATGCTAGTCGCAGAGCCAAGTGCAATAGAGGTTGAAATGGCGATTGAAAAATTGAAGATGTATAAAGCATCAGGTTCAGATGAGATCCCAGCAGAACTGATAAAATCAGGGGGAGAAAAATTGATGGACAAGATACGCTGCTTGCTTAGTATGATTTGGGAAAAAGAAGCTCTTCCAGATGAATGGAAGGAATCAATTATCGTACCAATTTATAAGAAAGGAGATAAAACTGATTGCAACAACTATAGGGGCATCTCATTACTTTCAACTTCGTACAAAATTCTAACAAATATATTAGTAAGCAGACTTGCTCCCTATATTGATGACATTCTAGGAGATCATCAATGTGCATTTAGAAAAAACAGGTCTACAACAGATCAGATTTTTAGTATAAGACAGATTTTAGAAAAGAAATGGGAATATAATGGTACTGTACACCAACTATATGTAGACTTCAAAAAAGCATATGATTCAATTAAGAAGGAGAAGTTATATACGTATCCTGCTGGAGTTCGGAATTCCCAAAAAGTTAGTTAGACTTATACGAATGTGTCTAAATGGCTCAACGAGTAGGGTACGTGTAGGCAAACAGTTTTCAGACACTTTTGAAATCCCGAATGGGGTTGAAGCAAGGAGATGCACTATCTCCTCTACTATTTAATTTTGTACTAGAGCATGCCATTAAATCTTTAGAGAATAAGGAAGGCTTACACATGAATGGTATTAATAAGCTATTAGTTTATGCTGATGATGTGGTACTACTGGCCGATAGCGAGGAGATACTAAAGGCCAACACGCACACACTATTGAGTAACACTAAGAAATTAGGACTGGAAGTAAATATCAGTAAAACTAAATATATGGTCACACGTAGAAATACATTATATAATGGAAATGGACAGCTAATGACAAATGAGGGAAATTTTGAGGAATTGGCTGAATTCAAATACCTAGGAACAATAATCACAAATAGGAATGAGATGCACAAAGAAATTAAACATATGCTCAATTCTGGAAATGCATGCTATTATGCATTGCAGAGACTATTGATGTCCCAACTCCTTTCAAAAAACGTTAAGCTGAAAATATATAAAACTATTATTCTACCAGTTATATTATATGGGTGCGAAACATGGACTCTTACTTTAAGGGAGGAAAGGAGATTACGAGTATTTGAGAATAAAGTACTTAGGAAAATTTTTGGACCAAAGAGAGATGAACAGACAGGTGAATGGAGAAGACTACATAACAATGAACTACATGGTCTTTATAGGAAGCCAGATATAATAAGAACAGTTAAGTCTTGTAGACTGCGATGGGCAGGACATGTTGCGCGTATGGGGAATGAAAGACGTGCATGGAAACTTCTTGTAGGAAAGCCAGAAGGAAAACGCCCAGTTGGTAGACCAAGAATGAGGTGGGAGAACAACATTAACTATGATTTGAGGGAAGTAGATTATACAGGAAATGATTGGAAAGCATTAGCTCAGGATAGGGATGTATGGAGAGCTTATGTCCGCGCGGCCATGAACCTACGGGTTCGATAGTGCCAGTGAGTAAGAGTAAGTAAGTAAGTATATATATAAACTGGTGTTTCTCGTATAATTTATCATATTTACATTATTATATTATTATTATTATTATTATTAAAATCATTATTATATTATTATTATTATTATTATTATTATCGTAAGTATTATTATTGTTATTATCGTATAAAATGTTGTTTCTACATGAAATTTACATTGCTACATTTAATGTATTTTTAACTGTTTATAATTAGTATTCTTACTTACTCACTGGCACTATCGAACCCGTAGGTTCATGGCCGAGCGGACATAAGCTCTCCATACATCCCTATCCTGAGCTAATGCTTTCAAATCATTCCCTGTATAATCTACTTCCCTCAAATCATAGTTAATGTTATTCTCCTACCTCATTCTTGGTCTACCAACTGGGCGTTTTCCCTCTGGCTTTCCTACAAGAAGCTTCCATGCAACTCTTTCATTCACCATACGTGCAACATGTCCTGCCCATCGCAGTCTACGAGACTTAACTGTTCTTATTATATCTGGCTTTCTATAAAGACCATGTAGTTCATTGTTTTGTAGTCTTCTCCATTCACCTGTCTGTTCATCTCTCTTTGGTCCAAAAATGTTCCTAAGTACTTTATTCTCAAATACTTGTAATCTCCTTTCCTCGCTTAAAGTAAGAGTCCATGTTTCGCAACCATATAATATAACTGGTAGAATAATAGTTTTATAATTAGTATAGTGTATATCTATATTTGTCAAATAATTATTTGTATTTGTGCTGGTTGAGTGGAAGAGAAGGCCTTATGGCCTTAACTCTGCCAGAATAAATAAAACATTATTATATTATTATTATTATTATTATTATTATTATTATTTAAAAAGTGATCCCACAACAGACCCGGAGGCCCTTGGGGTAGTAGGAGGTTAAGGCTCCCACTTTTTCTAGACAATCGGCACTTTATGTCAGCCGGGTTGTCAGCCCTGCGTGACGGCCGCCTTTACCCCCAGAACAAGCGTCTGGTACTCATTTCCGTTAGAGGCTGAGTCGACCCCAGGGCCATAGTGCCGCCAGAGGGTTTGGGTCAGTTTAAAAATCCTGACCCCAACGGGACTTGAACCCTCGACCCTCCAGCTTGTAGCTCAGTACCTTAACCACTACGCTACGGCGTGCCCCCATTATTATTATTATTATTATTATTATTATTATTATTATTATCTTCTTTTGTTTCGGAGACATATGTCAATATTGGGCGTATCACTGTTTTATACAGGGTGTACATAGAATAATATGGCGTTTATAAAGGTGTTGAATTATACTTTAACTAACATAACAAAAATAAAACGCATGTTAAATGAAAGAGTAACATCTTCAGTTTACATTATGAGTTCATAGGTGTTCAATGTGAGCTCCATTTGTTACATGACACGCATCCAACCTGTAGGCTAATTCATCACATACATTAATAACACAGAGCAAAAAAAAAAAAAAAGAAACATTTTTTTTTGTCTAAGAAAAATAAAATATTTGATTCTGATAGTATTTTTTATCCTGAATTCAATTATAATATTGGTTTTTCTCCATCACACAAGGTTTCCGAGAAACAGGAATTTATAATTTCAAACACTTTAATATTTTCTACATTCGTAACTACACAATATTCGAACATTCGGACTCACCTAGGGAGTAAGAAATGACGATTTTCTGCTATATTTAGCCTTTGGAGCATCCGTCTTAATGGTCCAACAATAATCGGCCAGCATGGTAAAATAAAGCTATTATTATTATTATTATTATTATTATTATTATTATTATTATTATTATTAGGATTCCATTTGCCTTGATATCTCCTTTCCATAGCTGAAATCTCCTGAGTTAGCTCATTTGGTATTATTTTACAATGGAGAAATGGCCGAAAAAACGTTTATTAAAACATAATTATTTAAATCCACTAATTGAAATTGAAATAAAAAAAAACTGTGGGTGATGGAGAAATTTCGAATACATATTTGAAAACACGATAAAAAAACTGCATTAAGTACAACTATTGGTACTCATGAGACAAAAATCATGTTAACCAGTGTAATAAGCATGTGGATTGATGGCAGCAACAGCTTCTCGAATCCTGTCTCTCAACTCGGGCAGGTTGGCAGGCAATGGAGGCTCGTAGACTTTAACCTTTGCAAAACTCCAAAGGAAAAAATCGCATGTGGTGAGATCCAGTGATATAGGAGGCCACTGGAGATAAGCCCTGTCATCTGGACCATGACGAACAATCCAGTAAGGACAGTGTTGCCACAGAAACAACACAAAATAAAGCTACCCGCTTACTCACACAACTGGAACTATCTTCTTTCCTGTTTCATTTCAGTCAACACACAACTTTCTACGCCTCATCTGAGTAACTATTTAATTCATGCCCCAAATGGGAGTCAATGACCAATCACATTTCAATGATTTTTTATTTACAACCAATCACAGTCGTGTTTCGCTTAGAATTTATCAACTAAAGAGTATCATAATAAAGAAAGAATCTCCTTTTTTTAACATTCTGAATAGGTCATAGCATTATTTGGCAGTGACTGACCCCATAAGTAATACGGCTACCAGATTATATATATATTGTATGAATGTCAGCAGAAAGCGCATGCGAGAGATAATATAAAAATATTTGTAACAATTGATTATACCACAATAAAAAGAAACCACTGTTTGCACTTTCTTAAACGAATTATTTTCCAGGAAATGACGTTGCAGAAAAATATAATTGACATATTTACATCATAGGACATCAGAAATTAATTAATACCTATAACGTTGGTTATAAATTTCTCCACTAGGGAGCATTCTTACAATATTGCGATCCTTCGGCAATAAATAATATTATGATCTGGTTGCAGTGATGAACAAAAGAAGCTAATGAAGCGTACCAATCGTTTCTCATTTGTTTTCAAACATCGCCGTTCACATTAAATACTCGTACATAAATAACGTAAAATGTTCCTATAATATATGTGTAATTATTATAATATCTATAAAGGTTCCGGTTGGCCTCAAATTTCTTGAAAAGTTTTATCTTTAAGGGGGGTAGAATTTAAGTTGGAATATATCTAACTTGCAATTTAAAAATAATTAGGCCTATAGTTATATAACGATTTGTGAGTAAACAGCTTAATTTTATTCGTTAAATAGTCCTAACAAATGGCACTCTTGATTTACAAATTCTCTAGATAAATTGGTAATCACTCGTGGCATTACTTATGATATTATTACTTGAAACTACTACACTGCTCAAAACAATTAGAGGAACACTTGTAATAAATTGAATAAGTAATTGTTTTTTAAAGCTGTGATGCTGAAAGTTGGACAATATGTAAATTGAATTATTAATTTTATCATTGGATACAAATTTTAAAGATCCATGGCCTAAATACAGAGAAATTACCTCAAATAACAAATATAGATTTATTTTTATTTTGGAAGGCACTGGCCACTTCTAATTGGTAAGCTTCCTGATGTTGCTATTGTGACGAATGTTGATTATTGCCTTGATTATTGAAGTCTCTGACAAAATGAGGCATTTAAATGAGTTTGAAGTGTATCATGCTCTACATCTTTTACGACATGGTCAATCTCTGCGACAAGTGGCTAGAGAGCTTGGGGTTTCTCCTTCCGTGGTGTCCAGGTTACGCAACAGGCACAGAGAGACAGGTCAGTATTGTAGAAGACGTGGCCAGGGCCGTAAATTTAAAACAAGCCCCCAGGATGACAGATACGTTGTTCTTTCTGTTCTTCGACAGCGTACAAAAACTGCAAAAGACCTGCAGAATGACCTTCATATGGCTTCCGGAATCCGGGTTTCAGACCAAACCATAAGGAACAGATTAAGGAAAGAGAATATTCGTCCAAAAAGGCCCGTTAAAATACCACGCTTAACAAATGGGCATAAGGCAGCAAGACGTACGTATGCTGAAAACCATGGTGATTGGAACCTGAACCAGTGGGAGTCTGTGCTCTTCTCGGACGAATCCAGGTATCGTCTTATACGTTGTGATGGTCGATTGAGGGTGTGGGGACGGCCAGAAGAACGATTTTCTGCAGTGGCTGTGCAGGAAATTGATAGATTCGGAGGAGGTTCCATGATGGTGTGGGCCGGAGTTATGTACAACAATCGTACGGACCTTGTACTTGTTCCCCAGCGACTGAATGCTGTCCGGTATATCGAGCACTTTCTGGAAGAGCATGTAGTACCTGCTGCCATTGGAGTAGGCCCTGGATTTCTGTCTATGCAGGATAATGCCAGGGCACATTCTGCGGCTGTCACCAGGGATTTCCTGAGGAGGAATGAAATTGAGGTAATGGAGTGGCCAGCGGTCAGCCCAGACCTCAACCCTATTGAACACTTGTGGGATCTTCTAGACAGGAAGGTCAGGAACCGACATCAAGCTCCACAAACTCTGCTGCAACTTGGAGATGGTCTGAAGAAGGAATGGGAGAATATCCCGCAAGAGGAAATCCAGAATCTTATTGGGAGCATGCCACGAAGGTGCGAAACTGTCATCGAATGTCGTGGAGGCCATACACGATACTAACTCTATATAACGAGTGTTTAATTTTGAAAAATAAGCACAAGATTCAATTGCTTACATAGCGGAATTATTTGAAAAGTTAATTGTCAGCGTTATTCATTTGTTTTTACTGACATGAGCAATAAATAAATAACCACAAATAATGTACTTTATTAATTTCATGTTTGTACCTTTATCCAATGAAAAAATATTTGCATATTTCATAGTGTTCCTCTAATTGTTTTGAGCAGTGTATATTCTTGTATGTACACACGGTATATTCTTGTTCTGATTCATCTACTCTTATCCCTTAAAGTTGGACCATGGTTCTGCAATCATATAGGGCCTAAATGGAAGTGTATGAAGGAACATTTGCGTCTTCATATATCTATGATTTTTAAATTCTAGTTTATTATGGTGTTATCCTGACCTTGACAAAAAAGAATGTGGAGATATCAAGAAATTGACCTCCATAATATTTTCATTTCACAAAAAAAAAGTAAACAATCTTACTAGTTAGGAAATAAAGATAATTTCCAGCTAACACTGGTGACAATTTTATTGCTGACACCGGAAATCATCCATTATCTCGAGATTTGTGTAAATACGTCATTTGATTAGAATAAAACTTGGCCATAAAACAAATGAACACCTATCTCCCTATTTACAACAATGTCTTCTCTCCTTTATCCGATTCCGATTGAGGGTCTTTTCACTTTTCAGCGGTTGCCCTTTTACCCGCCGGCTGCTTGCCCTTCACATCCACATGTGTCAATCACAGAGGTAGATGATCAACAGCAAGTGTAGGGGTGACATGTGGTTAGCATGTCGAGTCCCCCAGCCGTTATAGCTGGTTCCTCAACCTGGAGCCACTACTTATTGTAGCTACCCAATTGCCTCACGATGCTGGGTGGGCACCGGTCCCATACTGGCCGATATACCATGAGAAAATTTCTTCCCCCATGGAGACTCGACCCAGCGCAAGTCCCGTAGCTCTGCGCCAAGGCTTTCTACCTTAACCGCTCGGCTACGACGCGGGATCTCTCCTTTATCTTAATATATAAACATTTCGTGTCACGTTGTTTGTCCGCGATGGAATCCTAAACTACTGAACCGATTTTAATAAAATTTTGCACACTGTGTGCAGTTTGATCCAACCTGAGACTTAGGGTAGTTTATAACTAAATTTATAGTCGCATTATTTTTTTATTGCAAATTATTTGTTTATTATTTAACAAAGAGTTATAATTATCTGTGAGTTCCATACGATTCTAACAGATGCCGGTGTAATTATCTGTGAGTTCCATACAATTCTAACAGATGGCGGTGTAAGGTAATTTGGTAAGGTAATTGATTTATTATTTAACAAAGAGAGATCCAGATGGCTGTGCTTTTTGTTGCAACCGCGAATTTCAATTGAATTACAAATATTGATTATTTCATAATTTAAGTGTGTTCAGGGTTTCTTTCATTTTTTTTTTAAATATTATTAATTTCGTGTGTAAGTATTAGTTTTAAGTAATCTGGCTGAAAGACAGCAACTTAATTTAAATCTTTAACGTATACCTTAGCCACAGCAACGCGTGGCCAAGACTTCTAGTTAATTATAAACATGGGCTCTTCTTCTTCACTTCATGGGCTAGGCAAATTACCTGTTCCGCCTCAGAGTTGTTCTGTCCATCTTTTCATTGACCTTCCTACATTCCTTGAACCTCTTAGCTTGTAGTTAAATGCTGCTTTTGGTAATCTTATTACTTTCATTCTTTCTACACGTCTAAACCATTTTTCTCTGTATTCCTTGATTTTATTATTCAGTGAATATATATTTAACTCTGTTCTTATATCTTCATTCTTTATCCGATCCAATCTTGTGCAGCCTTTTGTTCTTCTAAGGAAGTTAATTTCTACGCTTTGTATTCTACTTTGTAATTTTTTGGTCATTACCCACGTTTCACTCCCATAAAGTAATGCAGAAATGCCAATGTTTTATAAAACTTCAATCTAGTATCTCTTCTTGTTTTGTTCTTTAATGTTCTACGTATAGTTCCACATTTTATTTGAAATCTTGACAGTTTCATAATTACGTCTCTTTCAGTTTTTGTGTTTATGGTAAAATTACAACCCAAATAATTAAAATTTGTTACTTGTTCTAGAGGTTTGTTGTTTATTATGATTTTTGATCTTATATGTTCATTGTCGAGGCATGTTGTTTGGTTTTTTAGCATTTTTTTATGATGAACGAGGAGCTGGCCCGATGCATCAACCCCCAACCTGGGGGACGGGTAATTTTTGTTCAAGGTTTTCTTCCTCTAGCCTTTGATAGTCCAGTATCTTACTGCAAGCCAGCAGCGCTAGTTTTGGTCCGCCCTGGTATTTTATTTCCCCAGTACCTGCCATATCTGGTGAGCATTCCCCTATCCGCCACCTGGGGAGGCGTCCGATGGGGAGACTGGCAACTCCACGCGGACCCAAAATTAGACCATTCAGGCGATAACACAGTGGAAATTAAAAATAGAATCGCACAAACAAAACAAGCAATAAATTCTTTAAACTGTTTGGTGGAGCAAAAATATTACAAAAAATAGAAAATTACAAATATATCAAACCATAATTCAGAGCATTTTAACATATGGTGCTGAAGTCTGACAAATTCCTACCAGGGAAATGAAAAGAATTTTAAGTACAGAAATGGATGTTTCAAGAAGATCAGTTGGAAAATCTAGAATGGATAGAATACGAAATAAAGAAATAAGGGAAATTATGGGTGTACAAGAGGAGCCGGACATCATAGAAGAGAAAAGATTGCAGTGGTATGGTCATGTCAAACGAATGCCAGAGCAAAGATTGCCAAAAATTGTTATGGAATGGATCCCAATGGAAAGGAGGAAGAGAGGAAGACCGAAGAAAACTTGGATAGAAGGGGTACAAGCAGCTATGAATATCAGAGGAATGGAGGAAGATCAATGGATGGATAGAGAGGAATGGCGTTTGGTTTCCGGAAGACGGCGGCAGCTGCCATGATACCGGATGATGATGATGATGATGTTCATTTCGTCAAATTGCCACTATATCTATTTTTTCTTTTGATATTTTAAAATTATATTCTTGGCATAACTGATTTAATTCTAAATTGGTGGACAGTCATCAGGAATAGACCCTGGTTGTTGCCACTAAAGTCATGGAGTTAATGAAGAACGAGTGTTTTTTTTACATTTTACCTCGTAGTTTATGTTTTCTTCTTCTTCTTCCTTCCAAGTATTAGGCCAAGGCATGTTACGATCCTATAGAAAATTTTCCCTCCAGCGTTTCATAGGACGGCCCAGTGATCTTCGTCCTCTTGGTATATAATTATCAACAGCTTTGGGGGATCCGATTTGAACTCATTCTTTCAAGATGGTGTTTCCAATTTAGTTGGAACTGTTTTATATATTCCAAAATTGGCGTAGTCTTCAATTCTTCTAAAATATCGGTGTTCATTTTCCGATCCCATCTGGTGTAACGCGCTGTTCTGCGCATGAATATCTTACTTACTCTTACTTACTCACTGGCACTATCGAACCCGTAGGTTCATGGCCGCATGGACATAAGCTCTCCATACATCCCTATCCTTAGCTAATGCTTTCCAATCATTTCCTGTATAATCTACTTCCCTCAAATCTTGGTTAATGTTATTCTCCTACCTCATTCTTGGTCTACCAACTGGGCGTTTTCCCTCTGGTTTTCGCACAAGAAGCTTCCATGCAAGTCTCTCATTCCCCATACGTGCAACATGTCCTGCCCATCGCAGTCTACGAGACTTAACTGTTCTTATTATATCTGGCTTTCTATAAAGACCATGTAGTTCATTGTTATTTAGTCTTCTCCATTCACCTGTCTGTTCATCTCTCTTTGCTCCAAAAATTGTCCTAAGTACTTTATTCTCAAATACCTGTAATCTCCTTTCCTCCCTTAAAGTAAGAGTCCATGTTTCGTACCCATATAATATAACTGGTAGAATAATAGTTTTACATATTTTCAGTTTAACGTTTTTTGAAAGGAGTTGGGACATCAAGAGTCTCTGCAATGCATAATAGCATGCATTTCCAGAATTGAGCTTATGTTTAATTTCTTTGTGCGTCTCATTCCTATTTGTGATTATTGTTCCTAGGTATTTGAATTCAGCCACTTCCTCAAAATTTCCCTCATTTATCATTAGCTGTCCATTTCCATTATATAATGTATTTCTAGGTGCGAACATATATTTAGTTTTTTTGATATCTACTTCCAGTCCTAATTTCTTGGTGTTACTCAATAGTTTGTTCACAAGCCGTTATTCTGTCTTCATGTTGTCTTTTTAGTGTCCATTCTTCACTACCGTAGGTCAACACTGGTCTAGCCAAGTGTTATATAAATGTAATCTGGTGTTTTTTTTGTACAAGGGATGGTTTCATAACTTGATTAATAATTCCCAAACTATTATTATATAACTAGTAATTTTTTCAGGGATATCCTTTTCATCCCAGATAGAGAGATAATATCCAAGATATTTAAATTGATTAGATCTCTCTAAGATTTTATTCTGGAGACAGATTTTACTTTGTATGGGGTCCTTCCCATGAAATGCCGTACTTTTAGTTTTGTTAATTGATATTTCCATATTAAATTTGGCACCTATTTTTTGTAAATTATAAATTGATTGCTGCAAATCGTTTTCGGAAAGTGCCAGAAGATCTAAATCGTCTGCAAAATTATTTATGTTTTCTTAGACATGGGAACTGCAGTTTTCGAGAGGAAAATCTGCAATATGATGCAAAGAAAGGAAAACAATTTAAGAAAATTTCTTATCATCCTGAAATACATAACATATTTTTTAAAAATTCAAGAAATTCAATATTACATTGGCACCGATAAATAAATTTAGTCTTGGTAATCTATCAATAACCAATAAGAAATTGAACACCCCAGATAGAAAAAAATCTGGAATTTATCAAATTAGTTGTAGAGACTGCAATAATGTATACATAGGAAAAACAAAAAGGAATTTGGACACTCGCACTAAGGAACACTTTAGAAATCTTAAAGATGGTGAAATTGAAAAACCAGCTATTGCAGCACATAGTTTGTTGGAGAGTCATAAAATTGAACAAGAAGCCCAACTTCTGAAACATTTGGAAAAACCTTTAGAATTGACAGTTTAGGAGAATATATATATATATATATATATATTCAGAAGAACAAATTTAAATCCATGAATTTCGAAATTCCTGATGAACGGGACCTGATCTCTAAGTTCATCAAATCAACACCAGATGGCAACGTTATTGATGGAGATTCTTAGAAAAATCCGGTAGTCATAATGTTGGTTGAAAATGGAAGGGATTTTCCATTTGAAAACTGCAGTTCACGTGTTTAAGAAAACATAAACTATGAGATATTAAATATAAAATTGGTACCTGGTAAGTCAGTCGTCCTCAACTAAATTGTTAAACTTCATCAAGTAGTTCAAACATGGAGGCCTTTCAAAAACAATGATTCATCTTCTGCATTTTGACTGGTACTGAAGATGAAACATTGTTTTTGAAAGGCCTCCATAGTGGAATTACTCAATGAAGTTTAACAATTAAGTTGAGAACGACTGACTTACCAGGTACCAATTTTATATTTAATATCTTATTACATGAAAATAAAATATCAGCAATAGCGGCACACAGTGTTTTAGAGAATCATAGAATTGAAAAAGAAGTTAAACTTTTGAAACATCTATCTAAACCTTTGGAATTAACAGTTTAGGAAAAGATATATATTAAAAAACATACTAGAACCATGAGTTTTGAATTTCCGGACGAACCAAATTTGATTGCAAAGTTCTTAAAATCAACACCAGATGGCAGTTTAGAAAATGGCCGGCATAATAAAGAATCGGCAGTTGTGACGACAGCTGAGCATGGGAATAATGAGTCCGATACTGCAGCTCTGTGTTAAAAAGCATAGATGTATGAGGTAAAAAGAATTCACGATTCATTTGATTTTTAATAGATATTATTGTCTTCAGCTGTGTTATAACATTTCACTTTAAATTGTATTTGTAAAACAGGACTGTGTTACCTTTATGAATATCCCACAAGATGGCAGAGTTGTCGACTGATCCAGAGATTAAATTATTGGAATCAGGAGACCAGGACTGGTCGTATACGTCCTCGATATGTCCTCGCCGGACTCGGATCAATAGCCATTGCTATTTTGTTGCAAGGTCACTCTCTCCAATAGGCATTTCTGGAGCATCGTGATCTGTCTTCTGTATCCAGATGATTATGGCAGATTCTGAAAATTCAAAACATTTCATTTTCATTGCAACTTGTAAATACTGAGCTACTCTTTACTTTTGTTGGGATCATAGTGCAAAAAAAAAAAAACATTTGAGGAGACTATTATAAAAACATCTCTACTTAATTTCAATAATTTAGTGAGAATACCAATAAAACTGGAAAATAATGGAAAAAAACCACATTGGCCTCGTAATGTAATATAAAAATTCCCAAATAAATATCTTCTTAATAAAGAAGGAGCCATTTGCAAAGATAGAAGCAAAGTTTCATAGCATTTGGTGCTGGGAATTTACAAAGTATATAAGAGAAAATTTTGCGTTTAGAGTGGAACTCGCCTCAGTACCTCAGTAGGTAGAGCATTGGCCCAGAAAGCCAAAGGTCCTGGGTTCGAGTCTCAGTCTTGGCATATAATTTTTCTCTTCAAATATAATCAATAAAACTACCTATTTCAAACCAGTTCTAACATATGCAGCTGAGACTTGGACATATACAAAGAAGGACTCGAGCAGAATCCAAGCTACAGAAATGAAATTCTTACGTGGAATGGTACATAACACAAGGAGAGATAGAATAAGGAATGAGAAAATCAGCGAGATATTAAGAGTAGAAAAATTAACAACAGACACAGAAAAAAGAAAGACTAAATGGTTTGGACATTTAAAAGAATGAAAAAGGAAATACTACCACAAAGACTGTTAAATCTCAAGGAAAACAACCATGAGGTGGACCACGAGAAAGATGGATTAACCAAGTGAAGAAAAGTCTACAAGAGAGAGTATACGACTGGGAAGAACTAAAAAGAATCAAAGCATGGGGAGATAGAGATGGTTGGAGGCATATTTGTTCTGAAAGGAGGACACGATAAGAGGAGATGATCAACAAAAACTAAATATATCTTCACACACAGAAATACATTATATAATGGACAGTTAATGATAAATGAGGGAAATTTCGAAAAAATGGCTAAATTCAAATACCTAATTTACTAGGTTTTTATTATTCTTTTCATACATCTCAATGATCCATCCATAGTAATTTTGCCCAAAGGCAGGTCTTTCACTGCAATCATAGCATTTTTCATGCTATGCTTTGCAGCTTTACTAGGGAATTATAGGTGCGGACTGTGAGGCATTGCGCGCGGCGGAGTGAGATCGGTTCGCTGTGTGACATAATTTTCATTTTGTATAAATTTTGACTCAGATGAGTTACAACGTTCGTTTGAGTTTCTCGTCAGCTCTCGTCAAGATGTATCGATTGGGAATATGAAACATTACACAAAAAGCCTGATGTCCAAGTTCAGGAATCTAACCACGGGACATCTGGAACGCTGATTACAAGGCCACGGGACCTGTCAATTTTCAGGCATTAATTTCTCAAATATTTTCGCAAAATTATATATTTTGTACGTTGTCCATGTTAACATGATTGCTATTTTTAACTTTTTTTCATGTAATTTTATTTTTAACAGTGTAATCACCTATTATTCAGTTTTAAAAATAATTGCAATAATCGGGTTACCATGAGGAAGGCTTACAACTCAATGGTATTAATAAGCTGTTAGTTTATGCTGATGATGTAGTATTATTGGCCGATAGCGAGGAGATACTAAAGGACAACACGCGCACACTATTGAGTAACACTAAGAAATTAGGACTGGAAGTAAATATCAATAAAACTAAATATATGGTCACATGTAGGAATTCATTATATAATGGAAATTGACAGCTAATGACAAATGAGGGAAATTTTGAGGAAGTGGCTGAATTCAAATACCTGGGAACAATAATCACAAATAGGAATGAGATGCAGAAAGAAATTAAACATAGGCTCAATTCTGGAAATGCGTGCTATTATGCATTGCAGAGACTCTTGATATCCCAACTCCTTTCAAAAAACGTTAAACTGAAAATATATAAAACTATTATTCTACCAGTTATATTATATGGGTGCGAAACATGGACTCTTACTTTAAGGGAGGAAAGGAGATTACAAGTATTTGAGAATAAAGTACTTAGGAAAATTTTTGGACCAAAGAGAGATGAACAGACAGGTGAATGGAGAATACTACATAACAATGAACTACATGGTCTTTATAGGAAGCCAGATATAATAAGAACAGTTAAGTCTCGTAGACTGCGATGGGCAGGACATGTTGCACGTATGGGTAATGAAAGACTTGCATGGAAGCTTCTTGTAGGAAAGCCAGAGGGAAAACGCCCAGTTGGTAGACCAAGAATGAGGTGGGAGAATAACATTAACTATGATTTGAGGGAAGTAGATTATACAGGGAATGATTGGAAAGTATTAGCTCAGGATAGGGATGTATGGAGAGCGTATGTCCATGCGGCCATGAACCTACGGGTTCGATAGTGCCAGTGAGTAAGTAAGTAAGTAAGTAATCGGGTTACCATGGTAACACATGTTCATGTGATTGTGTGTACAGTTTATGCTCTCACATGTCTGTCTGTTTTCATTACAAGATATTAAGGTACAAGTTTCTTCTCTTCAAGTCAAATATAATCTAAATTCCATTAGAAATTATGTCAACATTATCCAACTTGTCTAAATGGTAAAAAGAGTAGGATGTGGGTAGGCAAACAGTTTTCAGATACTTTGAAATTCACTATTCAATTTTGTACTAGAGCATGTCATCTAATATTTAGAGGATAAATATGGCCTAATAAGGTGTTAGTTTATGCTAATGATGTAGTATTATTGGGCGATAGCGAGGAGATACTACGGGCCAACGTGCATATTCGATTTAGTAACTCTAAAAAATTGGTGCTGGAAGTAAACATCAATAAAACTATATATATATATATATATATATATATATATATGGATATCACGCTGAGGTACAGACTCAGAGATCCGGGTTCGAATCCCGTCCAGGCATTTATTTTTCTTATCATACCATATATATATATATATATATATATTCACACAAAGTAATACATTATATCATGGAAATGGACAGCTAATGACAAATGAGACAACTTTTGAGGAAGTGGCTGAATTCAAATACCTAGGAACAATAATCATAAACAGGAATGAGATGCACAAAGAAAGTAAGGATAGGTTGAATTCTGGAAATGCGTGCTAACGGATTACAGGGATTTTTTGTAAAAAAACTGAAAACATATAAAACTGTTATATAAAATAGATACCGACACAATGACTATTATTTTAAGGGAGAAGAAAAGATTACGAGTGTTTATAAATAAAGTTGTTAGAAACATTTTTTGAAACAAAGAGAGACCAATAGACAGATGAATGAAGAAGACTATATGACAGTGAACTGCATGATCTTTTATGGAAAACCAGATGTAATAAAAACAGTAAAATCTTAAATTTAATAACTGGGGTGGGCGGGACATGTGGCACGAATAGGGAATGAAATACGAACATAAAAACTCATTGTAGGAAAATGAGAGGAAAGCGTCCAGTAGTTAGGCCAAGAATGAAGTGGGAGAATGGCATTAACTATGATTTGAGGAAGGTAAATTATAAAGTGTATGATTGAAATAGGGATGTTTGGAGAGCTTATGCCCATGTGGCCTTGAAACTACTGATTCGAAATTGCAAAAGAACCAGGCCAAATAAATCTATTCTATTCTATTTTAATTATCAAGTTCGCAACATAAAAAATGTTTTTGTGTATTTTAATAAGCACCTAAAACACAACGCCTTTCTGAGAAATAGAATTTTCAAATTGTGTTAGTGCGCGTGTATCAGTTGGTGTTGAAGGTTCTGCAAATAGACCTGGACTCTATCTCACAGGGAGCGGACTTTTAGGTTTAAAAATTAAGACTGCAAGACAGTACAGTGATAAAATTAATGTAGAAACTGCAGAAATAAAGTTCTTACGTTCAGTAGCAGGTGTGACAATTTTGGAATGAAAAAGAAGTGAAGATATTAGAAAATACTTAAATATTTTTAATTTAACAAATAGAATTCACAACATGAGAAACAACTGGTATGAACATGATAAAAGACTGCCTACAGATAGAATACCTCAGCTGTTATTAAAGTACAAACCAATAGGACATAGAAGTGTTGGACGCCCATTTACTAGATGGGAAGCAGATTCGGCCCTCAGTGATAATTGCAAGTAACAGTCTAATATAATTTATGAAATAATTAATTCTATTTGGAATAAGAAGTGCCAGAAAGTCAAAATTAGAACATGTCACAAATAAGGAGATTAGAAATATAATGGAAGCAGAAGAAAGCATAGTTGAAAGAATTGAGGAGAAATAATTAAAGTGGTTAGGACATATTTTAAGAATGGAATATGAGCGATGGCCAAAGCAACTATATGAATGGCACCCGACCAGAAAGAGGAAGAGAGGGAGACCGAAGTTAACATGGAAGGAAAACATGAAGACATAATGTAAGCGAGAGGGCTAAGCATTGAAGATGCCCAAGATCGTAGGCTTTGGAGGTTTGGCATGGGAAGACGGCAGCAGCTGTAAAAACCCGAAGATAGATAGAGAATAAGATAAACTTGAAAGAATAGATTTTTTCTGTTTCCAACACATGTGTGTGTGAAATACTCATCTTCTTACTCAAAACATGGAGAAATCACATCCGTTTTAAGAAACACCCAGCCCATATTGTATCTATGATCCTACCTACCGCGCATAGCTTTAAAATCCCCATACATTGTTCGCCGCGCAAAGTACAGAGTACTGCAAATCATTTTCACTTTCTTGACTAATAACCACATCATCAGCATACATTAAAACGTTTAATATTCTAAAACGATCCATTCTTATACTTATATTAACATTTCTTTTTCGTTTTGGATGATGTCATTAACATATAAATTAAAAAGAGTAGGTGATAAATTATACTCTTGTCTTACGCGTCTAAAACATAGGCTCAATTCTGGAAATCCATGCTATTAGGCCTATGTATCATAGGGACTGTTGACATCCCATATATATATATATATATATATAAAGTTACTATTCAATTTATATTTATATGGATACGAAACATGGACTCTTAATTTATGGGAGGAAACAAAGATAGCGAATGTCTGAAAATAAAGTTCTTAGGAATTTTTTTGACGAACCTACATATGAATGGAGAACACTAAATAACAGTGAACTATATGATCTTTATAGGAAGACAGATATAATAAGAATATTTAAGTCATATAGACACAATGGGCATGGCATGTGGCACGAATGGGGAATGAAAAAGGAACATGGAAACATCTTGTAGGAAAGCCATAGGGTAAACGCCCAGTATTAGACCAAGAATTAGGTGGGATAATAACAATAACCATAATTTGAGCGAAGTAGATTATACAGGAGATGACTGGAATACATTAGCTCAGGATAGAGATGTATGGAGAACTTATGTCGGCGCGGCCATGAACCAAGGGTTCAATAGTGTCAGTGAGTTAGTTATTTTAGAATACATTTTTTGTAAATATATTTGGACGAACCCACAGGTGAATGACCAAGGATATATACAGTGAGATACGTGGTCTTCTTGGGAAATCAGACATAATAAGAGCAGTTAAGTAGCATATATGCGATGGGCAGGACATGTAGCACGAATGGGGGATGAAAGTGGGATATGGAAAATTATTGTAGAAAAATCACAGGGAAAATGCCCAGTCGGTAGACCAAGAATGAGGTGTGAGAATAATATTAACCATGTTTTGAGGAAGATATATATACAGGGAATGATTTCAAAACATTAGCTAGGAGAGGCATGGATGGAGAGTAAATGGAATTCATGACAATATAAAAATGAAAACTTTTTCAAAAATATTTTCATGTGAACTACCTCAACGGCTTTATTACTTCGAAATTAGCTTAAAATTATGTGAAATTGAATAATAACATATTAATGCCCTGCACCTTCAAACATATTGTTTCTTACAGAAACAACACACTGGGGTTTCATAGACCCACAAGTGTTTTGTGTGTTACACAAATCCAGCAGAAATATTTAAGATTAAGTTATGTGTTATTGTATTTTATTTCCATTGAAGAACACATGAGATCAAAAAACATTGCACAAAAATATTAAAATATTAGAAATTGCCATTAAAAAAAAGTATCCTCTTTCTATTGTATATCTGGCTTAACTTGGCAGAGAGAGAGAGAGAGAGAGAGAGAGAGAGAGAGAGAGAGAGAGAGAGAGAGAGAGAGAGAGAGAGAGAGAGAGAGAGAGATGAAGATACAAGGGTAGATCCTTGACCGCTTTCGACCCGGTACAAAAGAAAAAACCCATCCTGTTGTCAGTTTTCGTCTTCCCACTTATCCCTATTAGCATCTGGTGAAGAAAACCGTCAACACTGGTGCGAGTGAGAGAGGTGAGTACAGCTGTCTCTTTCTACAAATTTCTGGCAAAGTTAAGCCAAACGAATTATAGAGTATTCATTATGAGAAGAAAATACATTACACAACTGAAATTAAATGAAATAGTAAATTACAATGCGAGGTTGTCAAGTGGTTTTCACAAAAGCGAGGAAATTATTAAAACCAAGCGATAGCGAGGTTTTTAATTTCCGAGATTCTGTAAAACATTCACAAACGTGTGTTGTGCATTATATTTTGCACGATAGTGTTTCCAAACAATAAATAATAGTAAAATAATAACATATTTTGTATTGACTTAGGCTTTCACGGCCGGAGTTGCTATGATGATCTTGAAGAAATTTTCCGTTGTCTCAAGACAACCCTTGAGGATGACAGACGCAGTCTCTGGCGAAACGTCGGGGAACTTTAAGCCTCGAGACCACGGCCTACAGCCCGGAAATCTTCTTCAAGATCATCATAATAACATCTTTGTTGGAAAATTTGCGTTCATTATAAACAACTGACTGATCTTAGCAGTCTACCAATGTATATACGGTTCTTCTTCTTTTTCTCTATGCATGGAAGCTGGCAGTTTTTTGCGTGTTCGTTCACTTCAGGTCCGGGGTATGGTGACGTCCTTCCATCGTAGCTGTGGTCGTCCTAAAGGTCTTTTCTGCTGAGGTGTCCAGTCACGTACTTTCTTCACTAATCTACTGTTCTCCATTCTATCTATGTGATCGTTCCAGTTTAGTCTTCTATCATTTATCTACAGGTTTATAAGTTCAATTCCACATTCTTCTCTAGTAACAGAGCTGCGAATTTTCTCTTCAGCGATTTTCGTACGATTTTCCTTAAAACTTTCATTTCAGTTTTTTCATTATTATTTTTTATTTTCTGTTCGGCATTCACAACCATATGTTATGACAGATTTGTAAATTCTTACTTTTCTATCTATTCTTATATGTTTATTTTTCCAAACAGTATTGTTTAAATTGTGTAACAGCATTGTAAAGTGTAACAATATTGTACATACAGAAAATGCTGAAAATAATTTAGTTGTGACTTCAGCAGGCCGTGACACCTATTAGTATAAAATGGCGGAAAGTACGAATTCATTATTTTATATTGTTTCAAATAAAGTTCAGTTCATTTAAAATGCAGTGATTTGTTTCGTATAATGTATATTAACACTACTTTTTTTTATATATTTTTGTATATACATTGAACTTAGTATACATAAATGACAGTGGTTTTACTTCCCTCCCTAGGTAGGTAATTTGTAATATTGCTGTATAGTCATTTAGTTATTTATAGATTAGCAACCTCGAAATATTGTAAATTGAACTTTCAATCATGGTCGCCATTGCTGTAAGTACTACAGAACGCACCATTGTGCAAAAATATTATTAGTTCAAATTATGACAATAGATAAATGTTAAGAGTAAGGCTCGGACGTTGAGACCCTATAAAATGCCAGGAAAGGCCTTTAAAAAATACCTTAATATATGCTAAAAATGTCTAAAAACTGAAAAATGGACATAAAAAAGGCAAATTCAAATTAAATAATAATTTTAGTTTCAACTGCATTTGTAATTAATATAATAAAAATAGGTTGGGGTGTATACAGTCGATTTTTAATTACGCAATTGATGACAATTTTAATTCAAATATTCTTATTACGTAATGGTTTTAATGAAATTAATCTCTGGAAAAGAAGCACAATTAAAATATTTAAAAATTATATAAAATAAATTAGCTTAAATATATAATTTTCATTTTAACCGTCGGTCATTTTGGAATCTAATAGAAGAACTGTTACAGGACAACTGTTATTGAAGACAACTGTTATATATGTATATGAAACTAAAAACTATCCTAACCTACATGTATAGGAACCTAAAAGCTAACCTTACCTAGTTCAATTACTCTAACGTACTCTAAATTAATTTAATATGTAAAAGTAGACGTAAAGTGATGTAATTTGTATAAAAAGTAACCATACTTATTAGCAGTGAGTTATCGGTGATGTTGATATCGCTGGTTATTAATGCTCAACTTGTGCGTATTTTTTATTAATAATTAACGTGGTTATCGTTGGTTATTAGAGAGTTTATCGCTGGTTCATACAATAACTCATAGAATAAGAGTAGCAACTACAGTTATTAGTATGGTCATGACCTACATGATGTATTATTTGAGCTGTCTGGACAGGAAATAGTCCCACTTTGTTTTCATATTTACGACTAAAATAAGACGAAGATAATAATTTTCCAGGGCTAAAAAGAATAATTATATGCATATTTGTTTCATTTAAGTTTTGTTAAAGTGCGTAAGTAAAAATCGATCGTGTTACACCCCACCCTAAAAATATTTTAAAAGTGCAAAATTCTAGTGAAATGCAACATACATTGCGAAAAACATTAACGATCAAAAATACTTCTTCATTCATGCTTATTTTTTTTTTAAATTCAACATAATTTAAAAAAGGAACTTTGTGTTCATTAAAAAGAAAGTACTTGGAGAATTTATAGTGAACGATTTTTCCCACTTAGAATGAATTCAGCGAACCCGCAATGGATATCAGGCGGTCAGTAGGTTGGTTAAAAATAACCGGATATTTTGTGAGGGTTTAATAGTTTCTCGCGGAACCAAAGTGTTTACAATGTCTTTCGAAAGTAAAGCTACTCCTTATCCGATCTTAGAGTGATCCTAACATAAACAAACGCCAATCGTATCCCTCCGCCATTCGCGCTAGACTAGACTAGACTATGTGGTGGAAGTGGATCACTTTTCAAAAACGTACCCCTCCCCCGAGCCAGCCAATGATGAACCCAGTTTCCTGGATGCATCCTCGGCGACCATGAACCATACTTCCGGCTATTTTAGGGATTTATGTATCCTCTTTAGTCCTTTGTTGTATCGTCAGTGTAGATAGCGAGCGTATATCCTAGTGCCGACCGCAACCAGCCGCAGATCGGGAGACAAAGATCCAGTGGTCGGACATTAACAAGCCTTGGTGACGCTGGTCGAAGCTGATGATCTAGTTGATGTTCTCGCCGATAACTCCAAGCCGCCAACAGGAAGACCGCCACCGCCGCAGAAGCCGCCAGCCCCCAAAGGGGCAAGAGCGGGAGGACAAGTCGACATTCCAATCAGAAACGGCTCTTTTCGAATTTAGCTGATCTGTTAAATATTTTAGAATTTTTAAAATTGTTGGACATTTATATTTTACTGGTGGACTCTAGGGGACCACTCCGACATTTGTCTTAACACCAAGAGAAACCACCGAAAACCTTGGTAGAGTGGCTTGAATTTAATAATAAATTAAAGCCAAATTGATCAGCATTTTTGGCTCCAGAGCTAATTAGCCATAGGAGTCACTATTTAAAGATGTGCCAGGGCACTTCCTATTTTCATTATATGTAGTCATACACTCTACTATGAAAGTGCGTTTTTTGTGATCTAGTTCGATAGATATGAGTACCGAATCTGGATCACTTGCTAGTTCCTTAACTAGTTTTTAACTTCATTCGTAATTAGACCATTTCTTTTAGAGAGGATGGTTTGAACCGACCTACTCTTTTTTATCAGAGCCATGGCCGTTTGAGTGCCTATGGTCTCTTTTTTGGGTTCAGGTGAGATTTTGGGCTCACCTAAGCCCTTGAATTGCAAGGTCTTTTCTTCCCGAGTCTTGATGATCACGGTACGTTTCTTCTTTCTTTGCTTAGCGCTAAGATTGGTGTTCTGGACGTTCTCAGGCCGAAGAACAGCTGGCTCTATCTGGTCTGAGTTGTTGGGCAAGACAGTAGGAGGAAGTTCTGGCACCATAATAATTACTGTCACAGTAACAGGGAGCACGTGTGAAATATATGGCATGTGATATATTAATTCATTTTTTAAAATAAATTATGCACTATTACTCGAATTGCGTTTGCCATAAATTCATCATACTTATCAAAAGCATACCTTGCACATGTTTCCTTTTTTTACCGGGAGTTACAACCTGACCACGTGTTGTTTTTTTTTCGAGCACTATTAATACTTGTACACTACATACCGGTAAACGCAGTTGTTAAATTCACTACCGGTATATATTTTGCTGGAAGTTCTGGATACTTTTCACTGAACTTGTGAAATACATTTAAAATAACTGTTTTCTACAACTAGTCAAAGGTTTGCCAGACTTGTGCTTTACAAATTTAGATGGCGACACGGCAACAGAAGACTCGACACTTTCAGCCATTTTCTCGACTGAAGCATGACTCAAATGCATCATCCATATGTAATAAACTATTTTAAGTTGTAATTATTGATTCGATATATTTTAGAATATTTTCTATGTTTTGAATATTATTATTTTCATTCAAGCAAAATAACAAGTATATTCAGAGGACGTATTTTTAATTTAATGAAGGGAACTACTTTTTCGCGTATTTATTACTTCTACATCGTAAGTCGGTGTCAATAACCAATGAAAAGCGAGCAGGTCACGTGGTTTTGTTTTGACGAAGATCACTTTAAGAGCGGACAGGGTATAGATAGTGTTTTTTTACAAGAAGTAGGAATTAAGGACAGACTCTGCGGTTTCTTGAATTATACAAATGGAATAATGTAGTCAAAAGAAGGTAAAGTTGTAAAACAAGGCATTAGGACTATAAAAAACTAATAAAATGGACCAATAAGCCAAAAAATTTAAAAAAAGGGCAAAAAGGAGAAATAAAATCCACCATTTTCTGGCCCACAATGACCCAAACAGTATATATATATTAGGTTTGGCTCCGTCTTCATACATAAAATGAAAAATATTTTTTCCACAAGTTAAGAGCCCTACATATGAGAGTATATATATATATATATATATATATATTTTTTTTTTTTTCAAAATTTGAGTAGACCCATTACCGTACAAAATTAAGGCCACATTCAACACACTGTATGTCCAACAAACCCAAGCCGCACGACTGACGAATTATCTCCTATTCCGAACTACGTATTAACACCAAATGAGATTTTAAGTAGCATGCTGGCAACATAATTCAAATTTACGTGAATCGCCATGCTGGAGTTCTCAGAAACTTTCAGTCTATGTGAATCAGAAATGTTGCTGGGTTATGTACAGGGTTAATATATTTATATTATAGCTTAATATTGTATACACGGATTACAATGGGTGCACAGAGTTAGGCTACACACTTATAGGTGTCCCTGTTGCAAGTGGAATTGACGCATTTTGTGTAATATCCTATGTTACGATATTCGTCTCTGCAGTCTTGGCCAACGGCTGTAAACAAAATAAGTAATCATAATTTAGTATTTTTTAAACATAAGTCTAGTTTTTTTTATATTTTTAAATAAAAACGTTCCTAAGCATTTCCTTGATAGTGATTTCGTTAATATAGTACTTTATTACACCTATGAATTAAATTTTAGGCTTAAAATTGTCGACGTGTTTCGACAGAAATACTGCCAGTCACACGACGATGATAAAGGTAAACTTGTTTGATCTGATATATTTCTGTTGATTTAAAACAATAAATAATTAGTATTCAATTTTTATTTTCTGCAGAGAATCGTCTAATAGTTTATATATATAGGCCTATACAGGATGAAAATTATTTAAACCGACAAACTCTGGGAGGTTGTAGGGGACACCAAAACAAATATTTCCCCCTAATGTCATTTTTTCCTATGAGGATTATTTAAACCGGTAGAGGAAGATTTCTCTAGCGGCAAATTAATTAAACCAACAAACACTTTTGCATTTTTTATTACCAAGAGACAACACATTAACACAACGCAATTACTTAAATTACAGTAGAGGTTCAAAAAATGCCTCAATTGACATATAAACAAAGGTTACACCGGCGGGCAATGTTCTGTCTGACACGGGCAAAAACTCCAGGAGTAAGCCTATCGTTAATTGCTCCTGCTGCTGCTACTATCCGGGCAACCAGATCCTTTTCTCATGCGACAGGAGTTGTGTAAACAAGGTTGCGCATCTCTCCCCACAAAAAAAAAATCCAAAGGGGTCATATCTGGGGATCGAGCAGGCCATGGTACAGGACCACCTCTGCCAATCAACTTTTCTGAAAACCGTAGGTTCAAGAATCGACGCACACGACGACTGAAATGTGCCGACGCCCCGTCATGTTGGAACCACATGCGTTGTCTTGTAGGAAGCGGGACATCTTCCAGTAATTCTGGCAATGCTCTGGCGAGAAAATTCTAATAGTGCCTGCCATTTAATGCCTAGGTAGGAGATATGTCCCAATTAAACAGTCCCCAACAACAGGGCCACACATATCAATGTAGCCTACTCACTCCAGGTGTATCGCTACATTAGTAAACAGATACAATTCACTACTACACTGGTGGACAAAACAATTCCTACCATCAACAGCAGTTGCAGTCATGACAACTGAAGAGCGTAATACGCCCTCTACCGGTTTAAATAATCCTCATAAGAAAAAATGGCATTAGGGAAAATATTTGTTTTGGTGTCCCCTACAACCTCCCAGAGTTTGTCGGTTTAAATAATTTTCACTCTGTATATATATATATATATATATATATATATATATATATATAAACAGGTTTACAAACTAATAAAACATCTTCCTGTGCCCAAAGCTTTTTAATTTTTTATTTTCTTTCTCCATTCTTCTATATCTTCCCATTCTAATTCCTCCAGACCTAGCTCCCTCATACCTCTTCTTACATCATCCATCCATTTAAATCTAGGTCGACCTCTCTTTCTTTTCCCAAATGGAATCCATTCCAAAGCTTGTCTGGGTAATCTTTTCTCTGGTATCCTACGTATATCACCATACCATTCTAGTTGTCTGTACCTCACAAAATCTAATATTGAATTTTGGACTTTCATTTGTTGTCTGATGATTGTATTTCTGTGTGTATATATATATATATATATATATATATATATATATACATGAACCAGGATTTGAACCTAGGACCTCCAATTTGATACGTTAGTGCGCTACCATCTGCACTATCCAAGAATCCTAGCACAAACATTTATTTTTCCTTCATATATACCGGTATTCTCTATCATGAGAGGTGCCGGGAACTCGGTCTCACTGATATCGTGGTTTCTACAACAAGTAAGTTTTTTAAAGATAATTTTTACTTTATAGCAATGACGCTTCTTTATTTCGATGTCATATTTACATTTTGACATTTAGCAATGAAGGTCTAACATGACATTAAAATTAAAATAAATTCCTAAACTGGGATTTGAACTGAGGACTTCAAACTTGATACGTTAGTAATCAGACTTCCAGTGAAAACATCAATTTTCCTTTCCTTATGTACATTTTCTATCAAAATAAACAGAGGGACATCTTTCGCGGTGCCATATTTTGGCTTCCATAAAAAAAAATAAGAATATTTTACTATATAAGCATAGCGCATTTTATTTCGAAGTTGTACACCGTGTCCCATTCAAACCTCCCACATTTTAATTAATGATAACTCTCAAAGTATGCGGAATTATGAAATGAGGTTGGTATTAAAATAAATAGAAACTCAAAGAATTTGTGTTTTCATTGTTGCAGTTAATTCATCTGTCGCATGTTGGACAATAATGACATAAAACAAAATGACGACTCCTCAGCAACGAACACAAACTGTTTTCTGGTATGCAGAGACGAAGTCAATAATTACAGTACAAAGAAATTACCGGAGAGAATATGGAGGAAATGCACCTGATGGGAAGAACATTAAGGCATAGTTTGAGAAGTTTCAGGGACTGGAAGCATTAAAAAAGAATCAGGAGGTGCTCGTACACGTGTTTCAGAAGAAAAGATTGAAGAAATTAGAGCAGGATAGAGGTGTTTTAGTGTGTGGCAATGAAAATTCTTTGAATTTCTGTTTCGTTTAATACCGGTCTCATTTTATAATTCCGCGTAATTTGTTAGTTATGATTAATTAAAATGTGGGACGTTTGAATGAAACACCCTGTATATAAATAAATGAATGTGTGTATGTTTGCTATTTATTGAGTTCTGAACCGCTCAGCCGACCCTCAAGAAAATTTGTACATACATGTTATCAGGTATGGCGAGTGTTTTTCCGGTATCTATTATGTTTTAAAACTATGAAACTGAAAATATATAAAAGGAGAGTCAGTCACTGCAAAATAATGCTATGGCCTATTCAGAATGTTAAAAAGGAGGTGCTTTCTTTATTACCGGGCTAATGTATTTTACAGGAACCCGGGGTTCTACCTATTAAGGAGGACCATAGAATATAACTAGTAGAATAGGCCCCTAATAGTTTTATATATTTTAAGTTTAACGTTTTTTGAAAGGAGTTGGGAGGTCAAAAGTCTCTGTAATGCATAACAACACGTACTTCCAGAATTGAGCCTATGTTTAATTTCTTTGTGCATCTCATTCCTATTTGTGTTTATTAGGATTGACAAGAGTCCTTGTATTGCATAATAGTAGAACAACTGTCCATGTCTCTTGAAAGTTGGTCACACCGATTTCACAAATATGTGGTTCCATCTAGTGACAACTCTATAAACTTTTGCTCATGCGCACTGCTATTCTTGTAGGACTTAAAAAATAATTGGATTAGGTAATGTAAACTTCTTTCCAATCTAGTGTAGACTAACTCGCCCATTTTCTCACACTAACTTACCCACACTAACACTAACTTGCCCTTTTTAAGCAGGATACTTACGCACAAGTTTTTCGCAGGCTGCGCAGTAGCCACATATCCCTCCGGTGCTATTATAGTTGGTGAATTTGGGATATTTAGTGTTTTTGCAATCATCTGCTGAACGGATGTGACAGGATTTCTTCAGAATTTGTTGATGTTGCGAGCACCAATTACTCTGGGCGATGGACAGTGCCATCACCATTCCAAAAACAACTGCTACACGCTGAAACAACAAATGCATTTAGATGAATTTACAGTCCCAAAACTTGAATGTCAAAACTAAATACGATTTTGTTATCTTTATATGTTTTTGAAATAAAAGTTCTTAGGAAAATGTTTGAACCAAATAGACATGAACAGACGGGCGAATGTCAGAACTAAAAATGATTTTGTTATCTTTATATGTTTTTGAGATAAAAGTTCTTAGGAACATTTTTGTACCAAAGAGAGATGAACAGACGGGTGAATGGAGAAGACTACATAACACTGAACTACATGGTCCTTATAAGAAGCCAGATATAATAACAACAGTTAAGTCTCGTAGATTGCGATGGGCAGGACATGTGGCACGAATGGGTAATAAAAGACGTGCATGGAAGCTTCTGTAGGAAAACCAGAGGGAAAACTCCCAGTTTGTAGACCAAGAATGAGGTGGGAGAATAACATTAATCATGATTTGAGGAAATAGATTATACATGGAATGATTGGAAAACATTAGCTCAGGATAAGAATGTATGGAGAGCTTATGTCCGCGCGGCCATGAACCTACGGGTTCGATAGTGCCAGTGAGTTAGTTACTTAATATAGGGTCATTGATAATTCCTATTACAAACTTCTGGGGTTTGTAGAGGGGACTAAGTAGATAAGGTTTTGATAATGAACCCATGTCTGGAAACGTGCCATTTCAATGTAAAAAAAATTTGAAGATCGAAACACATTGGGCTGATATCGTGTGTCTTGCGTTTCAGAATATGTATTACAATTTCTAGGTGCTGTACTACAAATGTGGTTCCACGTGGTGACCCTGTTGTTCGTAGCACAAAGTGTACCTGCAATGCATGTTTTCATACACACGCCCCACATGACCTGGTGTATACTCAACAATTTCAGTTGCCGCCAGAATTCGTACAAAAAGACCTTCCTTCGACTCAACGGGTGTAGTGCAACCCCTAGAAGTCTGAAACACAAAACACACGATATCAGCCCATTGTGTTTCGATCGTCCACCGCTGTGGTCTCGAGGTAGCGTGTTACCTTGTCACGCAGCGGGCCCGGGTTCGATCCCCGGTCGGGGCAGTTTTTCTGGGTGAGGTTTTTATCGGGGTTTTTCCTCACCTGTAAGACAAACGTCAGGAAAACTTTAAGACCCAAACGGTCCCCGAAATCATATGGCCATCATCATCATCAACCTTATCAATATCATCATCCTTCACCGGTGTGGAAAGCAACGGGAAGCTACCACACCTACAATTCCCTAGTAAAGCTGCAAGAATAGCATGAAAAAAATGATATGATTGCAGTGAAGGACCTGCCTTCGGGCAGAATTACTATGGATGGATGTTTCGATCTTCAAACTTATTTTAAACCGAAATGGTACGTTTCAGGACATGGGTTCCTTATCAAAACTTTATCTACTTAGTCCCCTCTACAACATTCGGAAGTTTGTAATATGAATTATAAATCATCTTGTACAATTCTTATGTAGGCTACGTGTGTTTGTCACTCAATACCTCCTAAACGACTGAACCGATTTTGATGATTTTTTTTGTGTCTGACTGGGTCCCTGGATGGTTTAGATTCGCCTTCCAGGCGCCCCAACCTCAGAAGTGGGTTACAAGTACGCATGCCAGGAGAGTATACCAGAAATGTCGAAATGACAACCTGGAGCATTTGGAAATATACAGAGTGTCCCATACAAATCTCCCACATTTTAATTAATCATAACTAACAAAGTATGCGGAATTATGAAAAGAGGCTGGTATTAAACGAAACAGAAACTCAAAGAATTTTCATTGCCACACACTAAAACACATCTATATGCGCACCATTAGTAGCACGAACAATATCAAGTGTATTCAATTTCGTGCCACGTTCTGTCCAACATGTCCATTGGTACTGTTGCAATTGTGTCAAGGATACGGGTTGGTAAATCATGAAGATCTTGTACTGGAGTCACAAACACACGGTCTTTTATATACCCCCAGAGGAAGAAGTCCAGTGGAGTGATGTCTGGCGAACGTGGTTTTATGTCATTATTGTCCAACATGCGAATGATGAATTAACTGCAACAATGAAAACAACAATTCTTTGAGGTTCTCTTTCTTTTAATACCAACCTCATTTCATAATTCCGCATACTTTGAGAGTTATGATTAATTAAAATGTGAGAGGTTTGAATAGGTATATATATATATATATATATATATATATATATATATATATATTGACATATGCAAAAAGCATACGTATGATTAGGTACCGGGCTTAGGCCTATATATAATTTTTTGATAAATAAATAAGAAATGGAGGAAGTTCCTAATTATTGGTACCATCTTACCTTGATTCGGTCTTATTTCCCGTAAAATACAATGTTGCCTAAGAACATTATTTCTATCGATGACAGTTCCTCACACAATTCAGTCATATGGCGGGTAAAAGTAGCACCACGTTTCTTATATTATTATCTTCTTCTTCTTCACTTCACGGGCTAGGCAAAAATTGCCTGTTCCGTCTCACAGTTGTTCTGTCCATCTTTTCACTGACCTTCCTACATTCCTTGAACCTCTTGGCTTGTAGCAGAATGCTGCTCTTGGTAATCTTGTTACATTCATTCTTTCCACATGTGTAAACCATTTCTCTCTATATTCTCTGATTTTCTCATTCAATGGATATATATTTAACTCTGTCCTTATATATTCATTCTTTATCCGATCCAATCTTATGAAACCTTTTGTTCTTCTAAGGAAGTTCATTTCTGTGCTCTGTATTCTACTTTGTAATTTTTTGGTCCTTATATTATTATATTATATATTTGTTCTGGTCTTTATATTATTATTGTCCACCACAGTGGTCTCGAGGTAGCGTGCTGCCTTGTCACGCAGCGTGCCCGGGTTCGATTCCCGGTCGGGACAGGCTCCTGGGTGAGGTTCTTTTCGGAGGTTTTCCTCACCTGTAAGACAAATGTCAGGAAGCTTAGGGTCCAACGGTCCCCGAAAATCATCCGGCCATCATCATCCTTATCAACATTCACCGGTGTGGAAAGCAACAAGAAGCTACCACACCTATAGTTCCCTAGTAAAGATGCAAAGCATAGCATGAAAATGCTATGATTGCAGTGAAAGTCCTGCCCTCGGGCAGAACACTATAGAATAGATTATTATTATTATTATTATTATTATTATTATTATTATTATTATTATTAATATTTACTTCTCGCAACTGGAATTCCCTACCACAAGAAATAAGGGGCTGCCGGACATTGGCAACTTTTGAAAGAAATCTAAATTTATATTTGCTCTAACCTCGACTTCATCATTACCCAATATAAGGTACATATTGTGACGCGTTGTAGTAGCGTCGTTTAATTTGCGCGGGCCGGCGAGAGAAACCTCGCATTGGTGGACTGGATTGGCGAATAGGCAATCGCGAGTCGTGGAATCCACCGAATTTTCTTGGCTAATAGCCAGAGAGTTCTACATACATCTGTTCCCCCATTTGAGAAACATCGGGAGACTAGAGGGTTCCATGTCGAATCTTCTCCCCATCCGACATGGGACTGGGGGGTCGTTTCGCTCTCACCACATATTTATAGGTGAGTAGACGGAAATTTCCAGGTCCATGAACGAGATGTTTCGACATGGAACCCTCTAGTCTCCCGATGTTTCTCGAATGGGGTAACAGATGTAGGTAGAACTCTGTGGCTATTAGCCAAGAAAATTCGGTGGATTCCACGACTCGCGATTGCCTACTCGCCAATCCAGTCCACCAATGCGAGGTTTATCTCGCCGGCCCGCGCAAATTGAACGACGCTACTACAATGCGTCACAATATATGTATTGGTGTTTCTCGTATAATTTATCATATTATTATTAGAAGAAACAGGTCTACAACAGATCAGATTTTCAGATTAAGACAGATTTTAGAGAAGAAATGGGAATATAATGGTACTGTACATCAACTATATGTAGACTTCAAAAAAGCATATGATTCAATTAAGAGGGAGAAGTTATATAGTATCCTGCTGGAGTTCGGAATTCCTAAAAAGTTAGTTAGACTTATACGAATGTGTCTAAATGGCTCAAAGAGTAGGGTGCGTGTAGGCAAACGGTTTTCAGACACTTTTGAAATCCAGAATGGGTTGAAGCAAGGAGATGCACTATCTCCTCTACTATTTAATTTTGTACAAGAGCATGCCATTAAATCTTTAGAGAGTGAGGAAGGCTTACAACTCAATGGTATTAATAAGCTGTTAGTTTATGCTGATGATGTAGTACTACTGGCCGATAGCGAGGAGATACTAAAGGCCAACACGCACACACTATTGAGTAACACTAAGAAATTAGGACTGGAAATAAATATCAGTAAAACTAAATATATGGTCACACGTAGAAATTCAGTATATAATGGAAATGGACAGCTAATGACAAATGAGGGAAATTTTGAGGAAGTGGCTGAATTCAAATACCTAGGAACAATAATCACAAATAGGAATGAGATGCACAAAGAAATTAAACATAGGCTCAATTCTGGAAATGCATGCTATTATGCATTGCAGAGACTTTTGATGTCCCAACTCCTTTCAAAAAACGTTAAACTGGAAATATATAAAACTATTATTCTACCAGTTATATTATATGGATGCGAAACCTGGACTCTTACTTTAAGGGAGGAAAGGAGATTACGAGTATTTGAGAATAAATTTCTTAGGAAAATTTCTGGACCAAAGAGAGATGAACAGACAGGTGAATGGAGAAGACTACATAACAATGAACTACATGGTCTTTATAGGAAGCCAGATATAATAAGAACAGTTAAGTCTGGTAGACTGCGATGGGCAGGACATGTTGCGCGTATGGGGAATGAAAGACGTGCATGGAAGCTTCTTGTAGGAAAGCCAGAGGGAAAGCGCCCAGTTGGTAGACCAAGAATGAGGTGGGAGAACAACATTAACTATGGTTTGAGGGAAGTAGATTATACAGGGAATGATTGGAAAGCATTAGCTCAGGATAGGGATGTATGGAGAGCTTATGTCCGCGCGGCCATGAACCTTCGGGTTCGATAGTGCCAGTGACTAAGTAAGTAAGTAAGTAAGTATTATTATTATTATTATTATTATTATTATTATTATTATTATTATTATCTAACTACAATGGCATAACAGACCAATGTTGGGCCTTAGCCTCTCCTTTGTTATGAGTTACTAGACCAAGTTAATTTCATCATCATAAGGCACAACAACTTCAAAAGTGAAAGTTTTGGCCTTCTCAACAATCCTCCTCCATGCCAATATGTCTCTTGCCATATTAAAATTAGTCACTTTCATTTTCTTTAGATCGTTCATTGTGTCATCCTCCCCTCTTTGGTTTTCCAACCGCTCTGCCAATTTAGTAACGCTAATTTCCCTATAGATGTCATGAATGATATGCAGTCAAAATACTGACCTAATGAGACATCTAGCAGGCAACTAAGGTGTTTACCAGGATGAAGGAGGTCGGTAAATTTTGCTTAGAGGCCTCTTTAGTCAGGCTTAAGGATATTTTACGAGCCTGAAAATCTTCATACTCGGGACCCACGGCTTAAAGTCCCTCCCCGGAGGACTTGCTCTTTGGATTTTTTATATCCTAAAAAAAACCATCGATCTAGTTTGGGAAGAGACATGTTATAGCATATATATAGTCCTAATAAACTGAGAGAAATCAGTTATTGCATAAATATTGAATAAAAAGTTTTCTCGCAAAAAAATTTCCTTGAAAGCTGACACCAGTTGACCTCGAAAGAATATACAAAGTCAATTCCCTTGAAAGAAGCAACGTTTAGCAAGTGTTTCAAAATTCAAGCTTTTATTAATGTCAAAAAGTTAAATAATAAAATGTTTATGATCCGCACATTCCACTCAGTTAAATACTAAAATTTTTATGATCCGGTCATTCCACAATGATTTTTACATGTTTTCTAACGAATATTTGAGTATATTTTCCCACGATATTGAACTGCATGAAGGCATGGCAGCCATATTGATTTTAACGAATGTTCTGTGTTTCAGTGCAACCAACATAGAGTCTGTAATAATTAACTTACACTAAATAAAATCAGCGTGCATTCTTTCACAGGTTAGAGTACTTAAATTGCGTTAGGTTAGCATTTAGGTGGTCTTGCACAGGTTGGAGTACTTAAATTGTGTTTGGTTAGCATTTGGTCTTACAGAGATTAGAGTACTTAAATTGCGTTAGGTTAGCATTTAGGTTGGTCTTGCACAGATTAGAGTACTTAAATTGCGTTAGGCTAGTTTTACGTAGATCTTGCACAGATTAGAGTACATAAATTGCGTTAGGTTAGCTTTTAGGTTAGCCTTTCACAGGTCAGAAGACTTAAATTGCGTTAGGTAGCTTTTAGGTTGGTATTTCACAGGTTAGAATACTCTTAAATTGCGTCAGGTTAGTATTTAGGTTGGTCTTTCACAGATTAGAGTACTTAAATTGTGTTAGGTGAGCGTTTAGGTTGGAATTTCACAGGTTAGAGTACTTAAATTACGTTAAGTTAGCATTAGGGTTGGTCTTTCACATGCTAGAGTACTTAAATTGCGTTAGGTTAGCTTTTAGGTTGGTCTTGCACAGGTTAGAGTACTTAAAATGCGTAAAGTTAGCTTTTTGGTTGGTCTTGCTCGGATTAGAGTACTTATATTGTGTTAGGTTAGCTTTTAGGTTGGTCTTGCACAGGTTAGAGTACTTAAATTGCGTTAGGTTAGCATGTAGGTTGTCTTTCATAGGTTAGAGTACTTAAATTGCGTTAAGTTAGCTTTTAGGTTGGTCTTTCACATGTTACAGTACTTAAATTGCGTTAGGTTAGCATGTAGGTTGGTCTTGCACAGATTAGAGTATTTAAATTGCGTTACGTTAGCATTTAGGTTAGTCTTTCACAGATTAGAGTACTTAACTTGCGTTAGGTTGCTTTTAGGTTGGTCTTTCAGAGGTTAGAGTACTTAAATCGTGTTAGGTTAGCTTTTAGGTTGGTGTTTCACAGGTTAGAGTACTTAAAATTGCGTTAGGTTAGCATTTAGGTTGGTTTTGCACAGGTTAGAGTACTTAAATTGCGTTAGGTTATCTTTCAGATTCGTTGGCAACAGGAGTTCAAATATCGTGTATATGTTGGCTGCATCCCGCGATTCCATAGTGTAATCCACTTCGCGTCTATTGGCGCATGCGCATGATATTTGATTAGAACTCAGAAAACATTTTCATGTCACGTGTTACAAAGTGTTTCCAAACTTTTCAACCTAGTAATACCTTACTTGCCTACTAGATGTCTCATTAGGTAGGTATGCTGACTGCATACCACTCATGACATATATGGGAAATAAGGATAACTATATTAACTTGGTCTAGAACTCCTAACAAATGAGAGTTCAAGGCCCAACATCGTGCTGTTACGCCATTGTAGATAGTCTCAGTCTATTCTGGAAGGTGTATAAGTACATAATGGGAATACTCTAACACAGTATATGTAGGGTGCAGCATAAGTCAGTTAACCGAAAATGCAAATGTATTATTTTCTGTAGCTTGCAACATCATCATCATCATCTTCTTCTTCAAGGTATGGGCCTGTTGGTCCGTTCCGCTCCCCGGTGCACTATATGCTGCAGGTGCAGGTCGTCTTTCCGACGTTTTGGTCTTCCTACATTTCTTCGGCCTAGAGGTCTATAATGGAGCAGCTGTTTTCATAAACGATTATTTGGCATTCTTTGTATTTGTTCAAACCAATTACGTTTATTTCTATGTATTCTTTCGTTTATATTATATATTTGTAATTCATCTCTGATATCTTGACTTCTCTTTTGATCTCTTAGAGATACACCTGCAACTGATCTGAGAAATCTCATTTCTATTGTCTCAACATATATAAAAAACAATTATTGTAACCGTGGTGACGTAATTTTACTGCCGTGACGTTTCATATTATTCCTCTAAGTGTTTTGTGCAGGTGAAAAATATGTTAACTAACATGCTGTCTTTCTCTTTCTCTTCCATACTATGTTGCCACTTTCTGTCTTCTGTATTATGTGTTTGATTGGCAGGTAGAGAGCTGACAATTACTATGTATTTTAATGATCCGTCGTTCTGCGCGGTCGGTGGCAGAATGACTAACTAGACAACCCTTCACTTTTGGGTTTACTTCTAGGAATGAGCTGTTCCTTCATTGCCCTTCTCATTACATGTTGCCACTTGTGATTTATTATGAAGCTGGCAACGGAGAGGCGACAAATACTGTGATTTTAAACGATCCGACCGCTTGAGCGTTCCTTACTTAAATTACTAATTTGACAATCATGTTAAGATATTTCACACGTGTTTAGGGATTCTCCCCTACCCATATTTGAAGTTGAAAAACTTCAGTACGTGATCGGATGTACAGTCTTCCCCTACACCCCTTCCACATGTTCAGTAGATCGGCGACACTAGCGCTAAAACTCTTCCCCTCTGCCCGTGCACAGTTAACTTGGAGGTGTAATAGTTGATCTGTGATGGTGAATATGTGTTCTGTGCTCTATCCCTTCCTATTTTACCCCCACCTAATGTCCCTTTTCTGACGTCATCGGCGCGACTTGGGATGCGCGAAGTTCCGATGTCCGCGACCAGAAGCCTGTTTCAGTTAACAGTCAGAATCAATGTTTCGTTCCATCAAGTTCGGCGGGGGTCGAAGAAACGATCCCTTGCCAAGGACTGTTCATTTGTATTTACTAGAAGAAAAGCTGTTAAGAAGAAGATTGTTTATTTCTGCGTGGTTGAGAAATCTAGTATGGATGTATGTAGCATTATTGTTATTTAAAACCGACGACTGTTCTTGTTATTTTCATTATGTATTATGTTTATGTTAATTTATTATTTCAAACAGCTAATTGTATACTTTACTTTTTGACATCACTAATTATATTAAATTTAGTTAAGCTTTCATGTCTTTTTTCTGGTAGCTTGCTTAACAATCTGAGCTTGAACCTAGGTTTTGTGCGCTTTAGAGAAATCCCCATTCATCTCATGATAAACGTAAATTATATAAATAGTAAAGTCAAATATGATTAGCATTCTCTTGAGATATATATGTTGAATAATACACTAGAGGTCGTTTGAAAGAAATATGAATTTAGTCTGTATTTTGGGCCCAGCTACAGACTCAGCTTGATGACTTGTATGTTACAAGTTAGTTTGAAAATTGAAGATAGGTTCTGTAAGAAGAGAGAGCATCCACACAACCTATCTACTATCGAAATTGTTCAAGTGACCTCCATTGTTGTTTAAGAATACTGTTTGAGATTATAGTCTGAAGATCCCATATTCAAACCCCAGTTTCAACCAATCTGATTTCTCCCCTTGCAACCATGTGCAGTGGTTAAATGACTAATACCGCATCTGTAGCATCTATATTGTAATCCTAACTTTTAACACACAAAAATTTCCCTTTCCCTACTAATTTTAAATTTGAAAATAAAAAAATGTGTATTTCTAAAATATGCCCACTGTTGTGGTCGCTGCCACGTACGCAGACGACCCGAGTTCGATCCCCGGTCGGGACATGTTTTCTGAGTGATAGTTTTTAATCGAGATTTTCTCTCGCCTATAATGTTTTAATAATTGTAAAACGTACCTGATATCTCAGTCGTCCTCAATAATTTACAGTGTTGTTTTATAGAAGGCCTTTCGAGAACTTAAGTATCATCTTCTACTTTCATTTTTGGTACCAAAACAACACTGTAAATTATTGAGGACGACTGAGATATCAGGCACTGTTTCACAATTATTAAAACTTTAACACAGTAACCTCAATGGAGTTTCGTAATGTAATTTAAAAACATTGCCTCGCCTATAAGACAAATGTCAGAAAACTTTAAGGTCCCAAGATACCCGAACACCATGTGGCATCATTATTATAATATTCGCCATGTTTATTATGAATGTGTGTGTTAATGACGTGTTTCATCTTATTATTGTGTTGTCTCGGATGTGGCCCTGACATTAAGCTCATCACTCATTCAGGGAGGCCACCAAGTCCTTGGGTGGTCAAAAAAAAGTATGTGTGATCCATAGTTAAAATCTCTCTCCTGACAGGTCGGTCTCTGTAAGGCCCGGGTAGCGGGTGGCACGTAAAAGTATGTGCAAGGTGTGAAGTTAATAATGGAGAATATAATATGTAAAGTAAAACCTATTTATGAAGGAACATGACGGTTCCTTAAATATATGTCCGCCTTGGCAGTTTTCCTTCTTATAAAGGGTTCCCAAATTACAAGCATACACAGCACAGTTTGCACGGCAATAGAAAACTACTTTATTACACAAAAGCAAAAAGGAACTCTACTATAGGAAGACTTCAACCGGACTGAAGAGTTTCCCAACTCCCTCGCAGGTAACGTAAGCAGGCAAGAAAACGCAAGGGATTCCCCGCTGTCACATATAAGCAAGGGTATTTCCGCAATACAATGGCAACACAAGAAAGTAAAACGATATAATGCAGAAGTGTCATATGCAGAATTTTCACGTGTGGTCATTAATATTGTAATTAGAACGTGCTTAAGAATAATTTTCCGTCTAACTGAGGTAAACATTAATTATTGGTACTTTAAAAACCATTCCATTTCCGCATTATGAAGGTTTCCGGCTTATACAGAACGATTTTACATATAAAATCGTACCGTTCTGGATATTTTTTTCCGTCTCTACAGGTTTCCTTCTTATAAAGGTTCCGCCTAAAACAGGTTTTACTGTATAAGAAAGATAAATGTTTGTATTGGATTTGCCTGGTGCTGTAATGGATATCATGCTGGGATACCAACCCAGGTTCAAATCCCGTCCAGGCATTTATTTTTCTTATGTCATATTCAGCTTGCATTGCTCAATGTCAAAAATTTAATTATAATATATATATATATATATATATATGAATGTATGTATGTCTGTCTGTCTGTCCTTTATGCACTGCCATAATCGTTCATCCGATTGTGATGGGGCTTTTTGCAAAATGTTCAGGAGTTTCCCGGGAAGGTTTCAGGCTATAATACAGTTGTAATACTCAACTCTTTCACCCTTAAAAAGTCACCCTTTCTAGTTAAATAGTATTTTTCAGAACTTTTTGGACGCTTAAATGGCTTGCGCTGCCTAAATCATAACAAATACACCAAATTAATGTTCGCAGAATTGAATTCTCAAAAAAATCTACAGAAAAGTCAGTGGCATATGTCTACCTTTTACGGATAACCCATAATAACCATTTTTAGCTTTCAGCTCATTGATGCCAAGAAGATCGGGATAAGTAGATTCCCGGGCAACTCGGGTAATCAGCAAGGGGTATCTAAAATAATTACGATATAAATTTATAATTATTTTTCCCTTTACTTACTCAACAAAACATAAAAACACATGTAATTTAATTGGGCGTAGCAGCGCACGCCGGATATATAAATAAAACAATAGAATATACTAACCATAGCTGTCTTCATTCTGAGTTGTTGTTATGCTATCTTCATTTACTTTGACTACATTAGTCACAGTGACAGTGTTATATAGTGGTTCATCTCCCGCGGAGACAGCCATAAATCAGTTAAATAGGTTTGTTGGAAATTTTGCTATTATTCCTTTTGTATTTTCTTAATTTCTTTGCCATAAATATTATTTTATGAATAGTCATAATTTTTATTACCATTTTACATTTCGATTTCCCTTAGTCTACTGTTAAATTCCGCATATAAATTATCATAAGTAATGTCACGAGTGATTTCCAAATTATCTAGAGGATTTGGAAATCAAGAGTGGCATTTGTTAGGACTATTTAACGAATAAAATTAAGCTGTTTATTCACAAATCACTATTTAAATATAGTTTTTTAAAAATATTTATATATTTAATGTAAACGGCGATATTTGAAAACAAATTAGAAATGTTTGGTTATGTTTCATTTGTTCATCACTGCAACTAGAACATATTAATTATTGTCAAATAGAAGAAGAATGCACCCTAGTGGAGAAATAATGAAACACATCAGACTGTTATTATAACCAACATTATAAATTATTATTATTATTTTTTTGGCAATCAACTCAGTAAAATCATGATTTAAAAACACAATAATTGAACACACAATCATCAAATGTGTAGTTGGAAGGACTGTGTTCATTATTTGCTATATTCAACGTATTTGTTGGAGAGCCAGTCATTGCAAAATAATGCTCTGACCTGTTCAGAATATTATAAAGGAGGAGCTTTCTTTATTTTGGTAAGCAAAGTTCGATAATATCGAGTGAAACACACTGTCATTGGTTGTAAAATAAAATTCATTGACATGTGATTAGTCATTAACTCCCATTTGGGGCGTGAGATAAATTATTTTTTAATGAAATCGATAGACAGTTCAACTAGATTTTTTTTTATTTGAGAATAATTACACCATTTTTGGTAAAGATACCAATGATTCCTGCTCATTTATGGCTCCCTAACGCTTACATAGATGGCCCTGTTAGAGGATCAATCATTTTTGCGGGAATTCTTTTAAAGTTAGGAGAATATGGGCTACTTCTTATGTTTAATTTGTTAATAGGAATTGGGTGTAAAATAAATTACATCTGAATTTCTATTAGATTTGTTGACACTATCGAACCCATAGGTCCATGGATATAAGCTCTCCATACACTCCTATCCTGAGCTAATGTTTTCTTCTGTATAATCTTCATTCAAAACATGGTTAATGTTACTTTTTCCACCCAATTCTTGGTCTACCAACTGGGGTTTTCCCTTTGGTTTTCCTACAAGAAGCTCCCATGCCCCTCTTTCCATTTTCTATATTCGTGCCATATGTCCTGCACACCGTAGCATATGAGACTTAACTGTTCTTATTATATCTGGTTTCCTATAAATATCACATAGCTCACTGTTATGTAGTCTTCCCAATTCGCTTGTTTGTTCATTTCTCTTTCGTCCAAAAAATTTCCTAAGAACTTTATTCTCAAATAATCGAAATATTTTCTCTAACTTAAAATAAGAGTCCATGTTTCACATCCATATACAGAAATATAACTGAGAGAATAACAGTTTTATACATTTTCAGTATAACGTATTTTGAGAGAAGTTGGGACAAGAGTCCCTGTAATACATAATAGCATGCAATTCCAGAATTGAGCCTATGTAATATATTTGAGCATCTCATTCCTATTTGTTATTATTGTTCCTAGGTATTTGAAATAAGCTTCTTGTTCAAAATGTCCCTCATTTGTCAATGACTGTTAATTTCCAATTTCTATCTGTGAACATATATTCAGTTTTATTGATGTTTACAACAGTCCAATTTCTAAGTGTTGCCCAATAGTGTGTACGTGTTGGCCCCTAGTATCTCTTCACTATCACGTAATATTACCACGTCATCAACATAAATCAACAGCTAAGATTTATATCATTTTTTGTTAATTATCAATTATCATATTTATACCCGAGCCCCTTTATTACTATTGTGTATTTGTTTACCTTCAAATGAAATATTCATCAAACTAAATTGCCTTTATTCTTAATAACCTATATAATTTAAATATCTATTTTCTGAAACATAAAATAAATATAATTTTGCATTCTAATTACACAAATTTTGATAACGTTAATCGCTCTATAACTGTAATATAATATAAAATACTTTGTAAAATCTTCTTTCTCTAAAGATCTGATGGCATGCTCTATTACAAAACTGAATAGTAGAGGAGATAGTGCAGCTCCTTGTTTGAAGTCACTGAGAATTTGAAAAGCACCCGAAAACTATATGTTTACATTTTTATCTTAGAGGTGAGAAATAATATGTTAATATAAAAATCTCACCCAGGAAAATTGTCCCGGCAGGGAATGGAACTAGGGTCCTCTGCGTTAGTCTTAGACCACAGGGGTCGATGCTATTATCAAAAATACGATAAACTATTCTTAAAAATGACGTCCTTTATATGAATCACTTCATACATGGACATAATTTCACAAATAACAATAAATGCTGTAGAATACGTCTTACTGTTTGACTGACACTTGTTTTGCTATATTTTATTTTACGATTTCCTTAAAGAAATAAAAAGTAGACAAGACAATAGTAACTAAATGCATTAACATGTCAATAAAATTATTTCAAATTGAGGATAAACTGCATTCATAACTTTCTTAAAGTGCTTACGTCAATTTTCCGACATATATGACAAGTAGTCAACGTTAACTAAATCACTGGCACTATCGAACCCGTAGGTTCACGGCCGCGCGGACTTAAGCTCTCCATACATCCCTATCCTGAGCCAAAGTTTTCCAATCATCCCCTGCACAATCTACTTCCTTCAAATCATGGACAATGTTATTTTCCCGCCTCATTCTTGGTTTACCAACTGCGCGTTTCTCTCTGGTTTTCCTATAAGAAGCTACCATGCAACTCTTTCATCCCCCATACGTGCCACATGTCCTGCCCATCGCAGTCTACGAGATTTAACTGTTCTTATTATATCTGGCTTCCTATAAAGACCATGTAGCTCACTATTATGTAGTTTTATCCATTCACCTGATTGTTCATCTCTTTTTTGGCCCAACAATTTTCCTAAGAACTTTATTCTCAAATTCTCGTAATCTTCTTTCCTCCCTTAAAGTAAGAGTCCATGTTTCGCATTCATATAATGTAACTGATAGAATAATTGTTTATATATTTTCAGTTTAATCTTTTTGAGAGAAGTTGGGACGACAAGAGTCCCTGTAATACATAATAATATGCATTTCCAGAATTGAACCTATGTTACATTTCTTTGTGCTTCTCATTCCTATTTGTAATTAGTTCCTATATATTTGATATCAGCAACTTCTTCAAAATTTTCCGCATTTGTCATTAGTTGTCCATTTCCATTATATAACGCATTTCTATGCGTGAACATATATTTATTTTTATTATATTTATTTCCAGTCCAAATTCTTAGTGTTACTCAATAGATTGTGTGTATTGTTAAAATCTATGTTAATTTCATCTTCTTGTATCTTGTAAGCCCATGTTTCCCTTAACAGAGATTTAGGCGCTCTCCCCCTATAGAGCAGAATTTTAACCATACTAATTTAGGTAGACTTGTTTTTGTATAGATGTCATTTGAGTGGTCCGTGGTCAGCGTTCCGCCTCATACCGACATCTAGGAAACCAAGGTAGTACTAGGACGGGAAAATTCGGTAAATTTTGCTTAGAGGTCTTTTCATTCAGGCTTAAGGATCTTTTACGAGCCTGAAAATCTTCAGACTCGGGACTCACGGCCTAAAGTCCCTCCCGGAGGACTTGCTCCTTGGATTGTTAATTTTAAGCTTGTTTAAATTTTGCTATGTAGCTTTAACAGACGCAGTCCCTATATTGAACGACATAATAAAAGATAATCAATGTGGATTTCGAAGAAACAGGTCTACAACAGATCAGCTTTTTGGTATAAGACAGATTTTAGAAAATAAATGGGAATATAATGGTACTGTGGATCAGTGTTATTAACATTTATTTCGGGGACTTTCTTTACAACATGTGACGCGAAAAAAAATCTAAGTGCTAATCATACACCGTGCGCATGCGCCAACAAAAGCGAAAAGGTTTACACTACGGAATCACGGTATGCAGCCAAAATCTACACGATATTTAACGATCCTACAAGCTAACCTAACGAAATTTAGGTAGTATAACCTGTGAAAGACCAACCTAAAAACTAAGCTAACGCAATTTAAGCAGTCTAACCTGTGAAAGAATGCAACGCCCAAAAATAAATAGTAAGTTCTGGAATTATGAAGTGTATGTATAAAGTTAATTAGTACTAATGCCCAATGTTGGCTGCACTGAAACATGACTTTGTTTTCATTAGAATATTCGTTAAAATCAATATGGCTGCCATGTCTTCAGTATGTAGTTAAATATCATAGAAAAATATATTGAAATAATCTTTGGTAAAAATGTAAAAATCATTGTAAATGGTGGGAGATCATTTCAAAAATGGGACCCTAAGAATAAAATTTGACAGGAGTTTATGAAGGAATTTAAAAAAAGTCGCGTCACAGGTTGTGAATAATGGTCTATTTCAGAAATAAAATGTCAAATTATATTTTTAAGTCCGTAATACCAATTCATCTCCTGTTTCCCCAAGTCTAACAATGACGTCATTGACCCTTCAGTTTAGTGTGTTATTACCCGTTTAAGGAGTAAATGCAGTTGTTGACGGAGGGCACTGCAGTCGTGTTTATGCAGGAATAGAACACGTGACACTGCTATCTACGAGTGCAGAGGGGAATGAGACGTGGGACGCTGACAGTGCACACTGCCTTATATGACGTCACGTGTAGCAACAAACAGAGCTTCGTAATTCCTCCGCCTGCAGAGATATTTTGAATTACTAATATATTTATATATTTATTAATAAACATCTTCTCAACGTGATATTAATCATTTGTTTATTGGAATTAAAAAAGCAAACATGTTTTTCTTAAATTATTATTAAAGGAACTGGTTCCGTCGTTACATTCATGCAAAACGTCACGCTCAATGCAAATAATAATGTCGGCCGCGGTTGCGCCTAGAGGTTATTTTTCTTGCCTCTTGCCCCGAGGGTTCAAATTCGGCCCGGGATCGATGGATTTTTTAAAATGACTATTTAACTGATGCTCCAAATAGGAGTCAATTACCAATCACGTTTGAATGAATTTTGATTTACTACCAATCACAGTCGTTTTTCACCTCGATTTTATCAATTTAGTTTTATCGCCTTAAAACCAAGCATCTCCTTTTTAACATTCTGAATAGGGCATAGCATTATTTTGCAGTGACTGACTCACTAAGAAATACGGCTACCAGATTATATATATATATAGTGCATGAATGTAGGTCAGACCATTGTTTTGCAGTGACTGACTCTCTAAGAAATACGTTGAATATAACAATTTATATATTAAGATGTAAGCATTCTAGAATGCATGTGGCTACCAGATTGTGTGTGTGTGTGTGTGTGTGTATATATATATATATATATATATATATATATATATGGTCCACCACTGTGGTCTCGAGGTAGCGTGCTGCCTTCTCACTCAGCGGGCCCGGGTTCGATCCCCGGTCGGGGTAATTTTCCTGAGTGAGTTTTTATCGGGGTTTTTCCTCACCTGTAAGACAAATGTCAGAAAACGTTAAGGCCCAAACGGTCCCCGAAATCATATGGCCTTAATCATCATCCTTATCATCATCATCATCATCTTTCACCGGTGTGGAAAGCAACGGGAAGCTACCACACCTACAATACCCTAGTAAAGCTGCAAGCATAGAATGAAAATGCTATGATTGCAGTGAAGGACCTGCCTTCGAGCATAATTACTATGGATGGATGGATGGATGGATTGATATATATGCCTGAATGTAACCAAATAGTGCTTGCGGGAGATAATATTAAACATTTGTAGCAACTGATTATACCTAAACAAAAAACCACTATTTGCACTTTCTTAAACGTATTATTTCCCAGGAAATCACGTTCCAGAAATACATAATTGACATATTTACATCATACGACATTAGAAATTAATTAGTAACCTATAATGTTGGTTTATTTTTTCTCCACTAGGGTACATTCTTACAATATAGCGATCCTTTGGCAATAAATAATAATTGTGATCTGGTTGCAGTAATGAACCACATTAAACATAACAAACGTTTCTCATTTGTTTTCAAACATCGCCGTTTACATTAAATATATATTGTATTGTATTGTAAGCCTATTTTTTCCCTTTACAGAGATTTAGGCGCTCTCCCCCTACAGGGAAGAATTTGAACCATACTAATTTAGTTACACTTGTTTTCGTATGATGTCATTTTTGAGTGGCCCGTGGTCAGCGTTCCGCCTCATACTGACATCTAGGAAACCAAGGTAGTACTAGGACGGGAAAATTCGGTAAATTTTGCTTAGAGGCCTTTTCATTCAGGCTTAAGGATTTTTTACGAGCCTGAAAATCTTCAGACTCGGGACCCACGGCTTAAAGTCCCTCCCGGAGGACTCGCTCCTTGGATTTTTCCGTCCTAAAAAACCCATCGACCCCGGCCGGGTTTGAACCCGCGACCCTCGGGACCAGAGGCAAGGAGCATAACCACTAGTCCACCGCGGCCGATACATTAAATATATAAATATTTTAAAATAACTACAGTTAAATAATGATTTGTGAGTAAACAACTTAATTTTATTCGTTAAATAGTCCTAACAAATGGCACTTTTGATTTCCAAATTCTCTAGATAAATTCACTCCTCACTTCGTGAGTCGCGAATTTATCGATAACTAGCTAATACCCGGCGTGCGCTGCTACTCCTAAATGTTAATGTGTTTTTGCCACCAGCCGTGCGCTATTATGCTTGCCCGGAAATCTGCTTATCCCGATCTTCATGGCATCAGTGAAAGACAAAAATGGTTATTTTGAGTTATCCATAGAAGATGAACATATGCTGTCACGGACTTTTTTGTACAGTTTTTTGAGATATTCAATTCTGTGTACATTAATTCGGTGTATTTGTTATGGTTTAGGCAGCGTAACCCATTTAAGCATCAAAATAGGGACTTTATTTCACGTTTTTCACTACAAAGGGTGATTTTTAGGAGTGAAAGTGGTTGAGTGTTACAACTCTCTTATAGCCTGTGTTCATCACCGGAATCTCGTGAACATTTTGCAAAAAGCCCCATCTCAATCGGATGAACGGTATGGCAGAGCACGCTTGCCCGGAATTTACTTATCCCGATCTTCTTGGCATCAATGAAAGAGAAAAGTGGTTATTTTGAGTAATCCATAGAAGATAAACATATGCTGTCACGGACATTTTTGTAGATTTTTTGAGATATTAAATTCTGCGTACATTAATTTGGTGTATTTGTTATGGTTTAGGCAGCGTAAGCCATGTAAGCGTTAAAATAGGGACTTTACCTCACGTTATTCACTACAAAGGGTGATTTTTAGGGATGAAGTGGGTGAATATCACAACTTTCTTATAGCCTATGTTCATCCCGGGGATCTCCTGAAAATTTTGCAGAAAAAAAAAACATTACAATCGGATCAACGGTAAGGCCGCGCATAAAGTACGAACGAACAAACAAACATTCATTTTTATATATTCGATTTTGAAATCACTCGTGGCATTACTTATGAATAAATCCAAGGACATGTCCTCCGGAAGGATATTAACTCGTGAGCCCGAATCTTATTATTCTTACTTAATAAGCAATACAATCTTTCCACTTTACAGCAGTTTGCCCTTAATTCCTGCTTTCCATAGATCCCTATCTTCCCATTGTTCTTCTTCCATGTCCCTCTTCATCCTGGCATCATATATTCCCTCATACTATGTTCTTCTACTTCTCCCCCTCTTCCTTCTGCCTGATATTATCCAATCTAACAGTTGTTTAGACCACTGTTGATCCGGCATCCGTTGTACATATCTATACTACTGTAAAACTCTCTTTATTATCCTATCGATAACAGTTTCTTGTGCATACATCCCTTGTCTAATATATGTATTTATAATATGTTGTAGCCTGGATATTCTCATACTTCTCTGTAATCCATCCATTTCTGTCGCTAAGGTTCTTTTTTGCATCCTTTCATTTATTGTCCAGCATTCTGATCCATATGTAAGTATACTTCCTATTATTGTCTGTATAATCATTTTTTTTCCTGGTCAAATTTCTATTCCATAAAAGACCACTCAGCTATCTAATCGCCTTCTTTGCACAATTTACTCTGTTAGTAATATCTTTTTCACAAGTATCAGATTTATCTATAATAGAACCAAGATATTTAAATTCTTCAAACACATTTAATTATCATATTATTTATTTGAATTTCCTCCGATTACCATATATTCAGTATTTATATAATTTATATTCAGTCCCCCTACATCAAATGCATCTACCAACTTTCTGATTATTCTCCCACTTATATTAGGCCTATATGGGTGCGAAACATGGGCTCTTACTTTAAGGGAGGTGATAAGATTAGGAGTATTTGAGAATAAAGTTCCTAGGGAAATGTTTGGACCAAAGACAGATGGGCAAACAGACAAATGGAGAAGACTTCGTAACAGTGAACTACATGGTCTTTATAGGAAGACAGATATAATAAGAACAGTTAAGTCTCGTAGATTCCTGACACGTAGAAATACATTATATAATGGAAATGGACAGCTAATGATAAATGAGGGAAATTTTGAGGAAGTGGGTGAATTCAAATACCTAGGAACAATAATCACAAACAGGAGTGAGATGCACAAATAAATTAAACATAGGCTCAATTCTGGAAATGCGTGCTATTATGTATTGCAGAGACTCTTGATGTCCCAACTCGTTTCAAAAAACGTTAAACTGAAAATATATAAAACTATTATTCTACCAGTTATTTTATATGGGCGCGAAACATGGACTCTTACTTTAAGGGAGGAAAGGAGATTACAAGTATTTGAGAATAAAGTACTTAGGAAAATTGTTGACCAAAGAGAGAAGAACAGACAGGTGAATGGAGAAGACTTACATAACAGTGAACTACATGGTCTTTATAGAAAGACAGATATAATAAGAACAGTAAGACTCGTAGACTGCAGGACATGTTGCACGTATGGGGAATGAAAGACTTGCATGGAAGCTTCTTGTAGGAAAGCCAGAAGGAAGGCGCCCAGTTGGTAGACCAAGAATGAGGTGGGAGAATAACATTAACTATGATTTGAGGGAAGTAGATTATACAGGGAATGATTGGAAAGCAATAGCTCAGGATAGGGATGTATGGAGAGCTTATGTCTGCGCGGCCATGAACCTACGGGTTCGATAGTGCCAGTGAGTAAGTAAGTAAGTAAGAAAGACTGCGATGGGCAGGACATGTGGTACGAAAGGGGAATGAAATAGGGGCATGGAGCTTCTTGTAGGGATATCAGAGTGAAAACGCCCAGTTGATGGACCAAGAGTGAGGAGGGAATATAAAATTAACCATGATTTGAGGGAAGTAGATTATATAGGGAATCATTGGAAAACATTAGCTCTTTGATAGGGATGTATGGAGAGCTTGCATTCATGCGGTCATGAACCTATTGGTTCGATAGATCTAGTCAGCTAATCAGATATTTGAATTCACCCACTTCTTCAAAAATGTCCTTAATTTGTCATTAACTGTCCATTTACAGTACATTATATATTTCTGTTTGTGTGATCATATATTTAGTTCTATTGATTTTACTTTCAGTCCCAATTTCTAGGAATTTAATTTCTATATAGACGGGCACTATTAAGGCTATCAAGTCTAACCAGTGAACATTCGATCTGAGAACAAATTACTGTTAGCGGCGTGTTGGCCATGTGATAACTCATGTTCCCGCTAGAGCCAATTGCGACACGTTTACTCACATATAAGCAGATTCTACATCAGTGGGCAAGTTAGTGTGACAAAATGGGCGAGTTATTACACCACATTAATTTAGTGCGCACTTGTTTGTTAGCGGGTTTTTGTGATAAGTTGGCTACACTCTCTGAACAATGACTAATACATATTTTACATTGCAAATATAGCGAGTTTAGATTACTGTCAGCTCAACTTGTCACTTCATTGAAGGCATTTCTCTTTTTTGGGGGGGGGGAGGAAGAAACATATATATTTTTGCGCGATAGTGCGTTTTGTCGTACTTACAACAATGACGACCATGATTGAAAGTTCAATTTCCTACTTTTCGGGGTTGCCAACCTAAATAACTATACCGTAATATTACATATTACAAAGCTTGTGCGGGAAATAAAACCGCTGTCCTTTATGCATACTACGTACAATGTATATAGAAAAATATATACAAAAGACAGTGTTAATATACATTATACGAAACAAATCACTGCATTTTAAATGAACTGAACTTTATTTGAAACAATATAAAACAATAAATACATACTTGCCGCCATTTTATTACTGATTGATGTCACGCCTGCTGTAGTCTCAACTAATGAACACTGGCCACACTTTTAACGTTAGTCAGTTCTTTATCCATAGTAATTCTGCCAGAGGGCAGGTCTTTCACTGCAATCATAGCATTTTCATGCTATGCTTTGCAGCTCTACTAGCGAATTGTAGGTGTGGTAGCTTCCCGTTGCTTTCCACACCAGTGAATGATGATGATGATGATAATGGTAAGGATGATGATGATGGCCGGATGATTTTCGGGGACCGTTGGGCCCTAAGCATCCTGACATTTGTCTTTCAGGTGAGGAAAAACCCCGAAAAAAAACCTCACCCATGTGCCTGTCCCGACTGGGAATCGAACCCGCGCCCCCTGCGTAACAAGGCAGCACGCTACCTCGAGACCACAGCGGTGGACAGTTGTTTATAATGAACGCAAATATTTCCAACAAAGATGTTATTATTTTACTCTCTATCGCTCGGTTTTTAAACATATTCCTCGCTTCTGTAGAAACCACTTCCCAATCTCACATCGTAATATACTATTTCTATAGCTCATTATTTGTATTTGTTTTTTTTTATATAAATTAGATAAGAACAGTCTACCAAACAATTTAATTTATCTTGCTTGAATACATTTTATTATAAGTTTCCGTCTTAATCTTAACTATCATTAACTGGCTGTATTATAGATCGTAAGATGGTGGATATCGGCCGCGGTGGACTAGTGGTTGTGCCTCTGGTCCCGAAGGTCGCGGGTTCAAACCCGGCCGGGGTCGATGGATATTTTTAGGATGGAAAAATCCAAGAAGCAAGTCCTCCAGGAGGGACTTTAAGCCGTGGGTCCCGAGTCTGAGGATTTTTCAGGCTCGTAAAAAATCCCTAAGCCTGAATGAAAAGGCCTCTAAGCAAAATTTACCTAATTTTCCCGTCCTAGTACTACCTTCGTTTCCTAGATATCAGTATGAGGCGGAACACTGACCACGGACCACTCAAAATGACATCTATACGAAAACAAGTGTAACTAAATTAGTATGATTCAAATTCTTCCCTCTAGGGGGAGAGCACCTAAATCTCTGTAAAGGGAAAACATGGGGTTACAAGAATATAGTAGATATTGTCTTATTGACCAAATGAAATTGGTATGGGCACGTACGATGAATGCAAGAACAATGGTTGCCCAGGAAAACATTGAAATGGTGTACACCTGGGAGAAGGAAAGGAAGACCTCGAAACTCGTGGATGCAATAAATAAGAGCAAGAATGAGAACAAGAGAACTGGCGGACGTGGAGTGGATGGATAGACACGAGTGGAGAGAAAAGTAAAACTTCGGGCATAGAAAGTTGTGTAAACATTAAAATTCTATATATAAAAAAAATCAAATCTTCATTTAGTATTTAATATTAGAGTTAATTGTGATTATTGTATTCTGATGTAATATATGTTTGTCTTGGTGAGTGGAAGAAAAGGCCACATAAATATATAAATGAGAATACATGAATTAAACAGAAGATAATCAGGAAATAAGTTTTATTTTTTTTTATCAAAAAGAGTATAAAAATGTTAGTAATCTGTCCCACGTCCTGCTGCTTATCTGTTATCTCACAAGTTCAGAGGTTGATTTCTAAAACCTTTAGTTCATATACTTGAAGTCTTGTTTACACTAAGCACGTCCAATATCATCTGTTACAAGCCATTGGACGCACATGTTATTACTCCCTTTGTGAAACAGTACAAAATACACTAGAATTTCTGATAAAGGTCCATTGTGACAGGTAGATTACTAGTTCGTCAAGAGAAAGTTGATACATTCATCAATATACTATTGGTAAGTTGTAGTGCTTCTTCTACCTTATGTACATGTTTCCACATCAACAGACCATATCCCTCCATCTAGTTAAAGGGCTTCCAACATTTCTTCTTCTTTTGGATTGGTAGTGAAGCAAATTTGTGGGAGTCTATTGGGGGAAACTAGTGCTATGTGGGCTGAGCATCAATCAGCCATTGAATTCCCTTAGAATAACTGTGAAGAAATAATGTTTTAATGTAAATAAATACATTTAAAATGTAACGAATATGAAAGCTATCTATTTCAATTACTCTAACATATGCTAATCTCATGGATCGCCCTTGGTTATGACGGCCAGACCCGCATAACGCTCGAATAGCCGTCTATTGAATGTGATTCTATCTATATCTTGGAGCCAGTTAGATCTTGAATTTATCTATAACACTATATTTATGTTTAATTTGGTTTTTATTTCTTCATTATATTTCTTATCTAACAATGTATAGCTGCTACTGAACGTAAGAATTTCATTTCAGATACTTGTATTTTCCTTTTATCTGATCTATTAAGTGTCCAGTTTTCATTTACATGTGTTAACATAGCTACTGCCATATTTTTCATAGAATTTTAATTGTGCAATTTTTAATGTTTTATTTTTTAAAGTTCTTCTTATTGTTCCATACATGATATAAAATTTCTTTAATCTTAGATTTATGTCATTCTTTTAGCAATAAACTATGTGTAGTTGAATTTGTTTACTTGTTCTATTAATTTGTTATTAATAATTATTTTGCATCTTCGGTGGTTTAATCCCTCGAACGCCATTACTTTAGTTGTTTTTTTTTCGATAAGCACACATTGTATTTACTTGTTATTTCATTTAGTTTGCGGGCAGTGGTTTGTAATTCGTCCTCTGTATTATTAAAAATTACTTGATCAGCTGCGAACCAAGGATTAAGTGCTGCTAACCTTTAAAATGGCGAGCTAATAATTTCTCGTGCCAATTATTTAAATGTTCCGGACCGCAATGAAAACAAAATTACCTAAAACTGTAAATTATATTTTTGCGCGATAGTTATTCTCCTAGTTATATTATATGAATTAGCACGGGAAACTTTCCTCGTGGAAGATCTACGCACAAAATTCCTGCTACCAGCTACTAAACAGGAAACTGCTTTTTGAAGGAAATAATAAAAAAGAAGAGAAAAGAAATACCAGACGATTTTTACGCAACAGATGCAATGATCAATCGTGACTGGACTGGACCAAACAAGATACGCAGTTCAATAATAAGACTGGCAGTGCATGGATATCACCACAAACTCTGAAAAAAATTCAAACTATCATGATCCGTCAAGGGACTGCGTGTGTAAGCTCTGTGATAAACCGTGTGAAATTTATCATTTCAGTGTCTGTTTAAAGAGAACACAATCATTGCTGGTATACAGCAGAGACATAAACTAATGCACTTTTGTGCGCGCTTTTCCTATTATTATTATTATATGGCAGTGAAATATGGACTCTTACTTTAAAGGAAAAAAGGAGATTACGAGTATTTGAGAATAAAGTTCTTAGGAAAATTTTTGGACCAAAGAGAGAAGAACAGATATAATGGGAACAGTTAAGTCTCGTAGACTGCGATGGGCAGGACATGTGGCACGAATGGGGAATGAAAGACATGCATGGAAGCTTCTTGTAGAAAAAACAGAGGGAAAACGCCCAGTTGGTAGACCAAGAATGAGGCGGGAGAATAATATTAAATATGATTTGGGGGAAGTAGTTTATACAGGGGATGATTGGAAAACATTAGCTCAGGATAGGGATGTATGGAGAGCTTATGACCGAGCGGCCATGAACCTCCGGGTTCGATAGTGCCAGGTGAGTTAGTTAGTTAGTTAGTTAGTGCGTTTTGTCGTACTTACAGCAATGGCGACCATGAACGAAAGTTGCCAACCTAAATAACTGTACTGTAATATTACATATTACAAACACGCGTATGGGAAGTAAAACCACTGCCCTCTACTGTATGTATACTACATACAATGTAGGCCCTATATATAAAAAATATCCAAAAAGTAGTGTTAATACACATTATACGAAACAAATCACTGCATCTTAAATGAACTGAACTTTATTTGAAGCAATATAAAACAATAAATACATTCTTGCCGCCATTTTATTACTAAATTGGTCTCACGGCCCCCTGTTGTTTCAACTAATAAACATTGCCCATACTGTTAACGCTTAGTCAATTGTTTATATTGAACGCAGATATTTCCAACAAGGATGATATTTTACAATTATTTATTATTTTGACAACACCATCGTGCAAGAAAAGTATGTACAACGCACGCTTGTGAAGTGTTTTACAGAATATCGGAAATTAAAATTTCCTCGATTCTGTAAAAACCACTTCCCAACCTCGCATCGTAATATACTATTGCATAATTTAACACAAATTTAAGTAGTTTATACTCTTTGTTTTGCTATTGTTGTATAAACAATATCAAATAAATTAAATCAACGTATCTTATAGGATATGTTGTCAATTTAATGATTAGTAGAATGTACGTCGAGGTGTGTGAAGCGCGAATATAAGCTCTCCATACGTCCTTAACCTGTTTTCATGTTTTCCAAACATTCAATGTATAAATTACACCTCTAAAGAAATGGAGACATAGCACTTTTGCATACCCAATATCTTTGGGAGGACCCTTCAAACGTTAGATTGAGACCGTAACAGACCACTAGGTCAATCACATGAAAGGAAGAAGAACAACAACAAGAAGAAGAAGGCTTATCCAATATATTTTCAAAGTCCTATAGAACAACAGTGCCCATGCGCCAGAGTTTATAGAGCCAGCGATAACACACCATTGAACAATATATCGATAATCATCCTTGCCTAGTGGGTTATCGCTGCTCGCCACATAGCGATTATTACCGATATCATATTACTAAAGTTTATACAGCTTTTGCTAGATGACATGCTGCCATCACTGTGAAATTTTAATGACCAATCGTTGCAATAAATACCCAAATCTACGTTAAAGAAATATATTAATAACATTCAAATTACCAAACGTTTATTAAAAATTGGTGTACACTTACTTATCACTTCCTAACGCCGTTCGAACCAACGATAACCCAAACCAGCGATATTTACTCTGTGGACAAAATAGCAGTCAGCATCACAATATTGTCTCACAGTGTCATAAATGTGGTGATTTGTGTATTCAAATAAATACTTGAAAATTGCCAAATATTGTTATAAAAATTGTTTGAAAAGTTTAAAATATTAAAAAACGTTAGTAAATACAAAAGAAGAAAGCTACAGTTTACAACAATAAACTGAAAAATCAAGGGTAAGTAGAACTGCTGTTCAGCCGAAATTATTTTTATTCTCCAGTTTCATTTTTGTACTACCTACTGGACGTTTCCTTCCGGTTATCGCACAAAAAGTTTTCATGCCGTCTTTCAGTCACCACCATTTTTAAAGTTAGTCTCCCAATTCATTTTCGCACTATTTATTGGGCGATTTCCCTCTGGTTTTCTTACAAGAAGCTTCCATGCAGCTCTTTCATTTCCCATTCGTGCCACATGTCCTGCCCATCGCAGTCTATCAGACTTAACCGTTCTTATTATATTTGGTTTCCTATAACATGTAGCTCATTGTTATGCTGTCTTCTCCACTCGTCTGTTTGTTCATCTTTCTTTGGTCCAAACATTTTCCCAAGAACTTTATTATCAAATACTCGTAATCTCCTTTCCTCCCTTAAAGCAATAGCCATTAATAAAGCTACATCACCAATACGATTATATATCGCAGTTAGTATCCATGATTCACATCCATATATTAGAACTGAGTGAATAACAGTTTTATATATTTTCAGTTTAACGTTTTTTGGGAGGAATTGGACGTCAAGTGTCTCTGCAATACATCCATCCATCTAGAGTAATTCTGCCCGAAGGCAGGTCTTCACTGCAATCATAGCATTTTCATGCTATGCTTGCAGCTTTATTAGGGAATTGTAGGTGTGGTAGCTTCCCGTTGCTTTCCACACCGGTGAACGATGATGATGATGATGATAATGATAGGGATATTGATGATGGCCATATGATTTCGGGGACCGTTTGGCCCTTAAAGATTTCCTAACAGGTGAGGAAAAACCCCAATAAAAACCTCACCCAGAAAAACTGCCCCTACCGGGGATCGAACCCGGGCCCGCTGCGTGACAAGGCAGGACGCTACATCGAGACCACAGCGGTGGATTCTGTAATACATAATAGCACGCATTTACAAAATTAAGACTATGTTTAATTCCTTTATGCATCTCATTCCTATTTGTAATTATTATTTCAAATACTCGAAATCGCACCATGGTAGAAATGTAGAGTGAAATCTGCTCCGTTTCCTATTCTTCTACCTCAAACTCCATATGATATAGCCTAGAAACGAACATGAGACGCAGAGTGAAGGGCGTTTACCTGATAATCACATGCAAATTCGCATGCCAATTAGGGAGGCTGGAAACTAGAAGAGCCAGAAGGTAAAAATGCAATAACGTATAGAGTGGCTATCCTTGACTCACGATTTTTATAGAGAGACAAATCATTAAGCGAAAAGCTTATACAATCTTCATTCGGTGACATACCACATATGAAGGCTGACAATACCCAGCGCCATCAAAACATAACTGTATCTACGTGTATTTTCGTCAATTCATTGGACATTAATAATCAAGTTTAGGTAAGTTGCGTTTATTTTCTATCTTATAAACATATTTTGCTTAGACGCTTAGAAACGTGAATGGAGAAGACTACATAACAGTGAACTACATGGTGTTTATAGGAAGCCAGATATAATAAGGACGGTTAAGTCTCGTAGACTGCGATGGGCAGGACATGTTGCATGAATGGGGAAGTTTAGTTTATTTTCTACCTTCTAAATACATTTTTTTTTATTTTTAGACGCTTAGACAGGCGAATGGAGAAGGCTCTCATAACATTGAGCTACGTGATCTTTATAAAAAACCAGGGCTAAGCTTTAAAACCTGTGACGCAACTTTTTAATTCTTTCATAAACTCCTGTCAATTTTATTCTTATGTCTCATTTTTTAAATTATTTTCCACCATTTACAATGATTTTTACATTTTTCTAACGATTATTTCAATACATTTATTTAACTACACACGTAACATGAAGAGGTGGCAGGCGTATAGATTTTAACGAATATTCAATGCAATAACAAAGACATGTTACAGTCCAGCCAACATAGAGTATGTAGTAATTAACTGTATACATACACTTGAGAATTTCAGAAATTACTATTTATTTTTGGCCGTTTCATTCTTTCAAATGTTAAGAGTGCTTAAATTACGTTAGGTTAGCTTTTAGTTTCATTAAAATATCGTGTATATGTTGGCTGTATCCCGTGATTCCATAGTGTAAACCGTTACGTGTTTTGTATTGACTAAGGCTTTCACGGCCGGAGTTCCTATGATGATCTTGAAGAAGATTTCCGGACTGTAGACCGTGGTCTTGAGGCTTGAAGTTCCCCAACGTTTCGCCAGAGACTGCGTCTGGCATCCTCAAGCCTCAAGACCACGGCCTACAGCCCGCAACTCTTTTTCAAGATCATCATCGTTATGTGTTTGTTTGCGCATGCGCATATTGTATGATTGGACATTTTTCGCGTCACATTTTGTAAAGTGTTTCCGGAAACCAGATATAATAAGAAAAGTTAAGTCTGGTAGACTGCGATGGGCAGGACATGTGGCACAAATGATGAATGAAATAGCTGCATGGAAGCTTCTTGTAGGAAAACCAGAGAGAAAACCCCCAGTTGGTAGACCAATAATGAGGTGGGAGAATAACATTAATTATGATTTGAGGAAGTACACTATACAAGGATGATTGGAAAACATTAGATCGAAATAGGGATGTATGTAGAGCATATGTCCGCTCTACCATGAACCTATGGGTTCGATGGTGCCAATGAGTTATTATTATTATTATTATTATTATTATTATTATTATTATTACTATTATTATTTTGACCATCATCATTATTATTATTATTTTCATTATTATTATTATTATTATTATTATTATTATTATTTTCACCATCATCATTATTATTATTATTATTATTATTATTATTATTATTATTATTATTATTATTATTATTATTATTCCTAAAAAGTTAGACTTATACGAATGTGTCTAAATGGCACAAAGAGTAGAGTGCGTGTAGGCCACTTTTCGGGTACTTTTGAAATCCACAGTGGGTTGAAGCAAGGAGGTGCACTATCTCCTCTACTATTTAATTTTGTACTAGAGCATGCCATCAAATCTTTAGAGGATGAAGAAGGCCTACAACTCAATGGTATTAATAGGATGTTAGTTTATGCTGTTGATGTAGTACTATTGGGCAATAGCGTAGAGATACTAAAGGCCAACACGCACACACTACTGAGTAACACTAAGAAATTAGGACTGGAAGTAAATATCAATAAAACTAAATATATGGTCACACATAGAAATACATTATATATTGTAAATGGAGAGCTAGTGACAAATGAGGGAAATTTTGAGGAAGTGGCTCAATTCAAATACCTAGGAACAATAATTACAAATAGGAATGAGATGCACAAAGAAATTAAACATAGGCTCAATTCTGGAAATGCGTGCCATTATGCATTACAAGGACTCTTGACGTCCCATATCCTTTCGAAAAGGGATAAACTGAAAATATATAATGTTAACCTACCAGTTATATTATATGGATGCGAAACATGGACTTTTACTTTAAGGGAGGAAAGGAGATTACGAGTATTTGAGAATAAAGTTCTTAGGAAACTTTCTGGACCAAAGAGAAATGAACAGACAGAGAAATACATGGTCTTTATAGGAAGCCAGATATTATAATAGCAGTTAAGTTTCGTGGATTATGATGGGCAGGACATGTGGCACGAATGAGAAATGAAAGACGTGCATGGAAGCTTCTTGTAGGTAAACCAGAGGGGAAAACGCCCAGTTGGTGGACGAATAATGAGGTGGGGCAATAACATTAACTGTGATTTGAGGGAAGTAGATTATACAGGGGATAACTGGAAAACATTAGCTCAGGATACGGATATATGGAGAGCTTATATCCGCGCGGCTATGAACCTACTGGTTCGATAGTGCTAGTGAGTTAGTTATTATTATTATTATTATTATTATTATTATTATTATTATTATTATTGATCGGCCGCGGTGGACTAGTGGTTATGCTCCTTGCCTCTGGTCCCGAGTGTCGCGGGTTCAAATCCGGCCGGGGTAGATGGATTTTTTTAGGACGGAAAAATCCAAGAAGCAAGTCCTCCGGGAGGGACTTTAAGCCGTGGGTCCCGAGTCAGAAATTTTCAGGCTCGTAAAAAATCCTTAAGTTTGAATGAAAAGGCCTCTAAGCAAAATTGACCGAATTTTCCCGTCCTAATACTACCTTGGTTTCCTAGATGTCAGTATGAGGCGGAACGCTGACCACGGACCACTCAAAATTACATCTAAACGAAAACAAGTGTAACTAAATTAGTATGGTTCAAATTCTTCCCTGTAGGGGGAGAGCGCCTAAATCTCTGTAAAGGGAAAACATGGGCTTACTTTATAATTATTATTATTATTATTATTATTTATTATTATTATTATTATTATTATTATTATTGTTATTATTATTATTTATTATTATTATTGTTATTAATATTATTTCAGAATCTCACAGTCATGAGAATTAACAGAGTGGCATTATTTGGCTTCATAATTGCTCTGTCTGGCGGGTTGCTATCCTTCTGCTGGAATGTGATTTTCAACTTCGTACTATCCAAGGTAAATTAATTTTGTTCAAAAGTATCCAAAACATATAGTTACACTGTATTCCAGCTAAATTACAGTTGTACTATAAAATAGGGTGTAGCAGCTACAATGTCCCATACGCTTTGCCCAAGGTATTTTTAATATGTTGTTTAAACAGTCATTTTTGTCGAGTGTTACGCCTAAATAAATTGCTTCGTTTTTCCGCTTGATGTTGTGTCCATAAAGAATTGTGGGGGCATGTATCGATATTGAGAATACCTTTTTGTATAAAGAACCTCTTGGCATTTATCTACGTTTATTTTTATTCTCCATTTTTCCAACCATGGTTCGAGAATTTTAAGGTTATTTTGAATCTGTCTAGACGCGTGTATTGTTCGGGAGGATGGACTAGTGGTTAGAGTGTCATCTGCATACATATATTTATGAGTGCTATGTCTATTGTCATGTGGAATATCATTTGTGTATATATTGAAAAGTGTAGGTCCAAGGATACTGCCTTGTGACACTCCAATATAGATGGGCCGCAGGGGGCGGATTTTGAGTTATGAAAAGGAACTTCGAATTTCCTATTGTTTATATATTTAGCTATTAAATGTATTATTCCGTCATCTAATCCTGTTTCGATCATTTTCCGTAGTTGACCGTGATGCCATAGTCTGTCGAAGGTTTGTTGTATATCTAAGTTTAAACCAATCGTGACACAATTTTCGTTGAACTCTCTAGTGATATGTTCAACGAGTCTCATTAGCTGGGTTACTGTGCTATGTTTTGAACGGAATCCGTTCTGTTCATCCCGAATTACATTTAATTGTTTTAGATTGTGATTAAGGCGCTTACATATAATTTTTCCAGATACCTTACTCATTGTGTTTAATAATGTTATCGGACGATAATTTCCTGGTTCTCTAGGGCTTTTCCCAGGATTGGGGAATAATATTATACGCCCAGTTTTCCATGTTATTTTGGAAATACTTCATCTCGAATACGCATTTATTATTTTTGCTAAAAATGCATATCCGATGTTGGGTAATTGTTTCAGCACTATGTTTTGTATGCCATCAGGGCCAAGTGCTTTTGTATCGGGAAGGTGACTTATTAGCCATTTGACTTTGGAGACGTTTGTTTTCCTCATTTTTTTACTGGGTATTCTATTTAGAAATTCTTGGACCTTGTTTCCGTTTTTTAAACTTTTCCTCGGTCCGTGTCAATTGTTTACCACACTTGTATCGCAATATACTATAACTGTACATTGTAAGATTTTTCCATATAACATATAAAAACATGTGCTAGACAATACATATTTTTATTATATTTATTTTCTTTGTTTCAAGTCTTAGAGAGCGAACTACATTTTCTTACACGCTTTTAAACGTCATCATCATCATCATCATCATCATCAACAATCACGGATTAAGCCCATGTGGCTTGTTCCGGTCTCATAGATTCTCATTCAAAAAGTTGAATCCATCTCTTTTTCGGTCTACCAACATTCCTGTCTCCTTTTGGTTTGTAATTAAGTATAATTTTTGGAATCCGATCATTCTTCATTCTTAAAAATGTTCTTTCCAGTTTATTATATTTTTTTTATTTTATCTAAAAATCTAATTTCTAATATCTTCACTTCTTCATTTATCTAGAAGTTTGCATCTTAAAGGTAAAATCATTATTGGAGGAATGAACATACAGTCATACATCTGGTGTGTTTACTTAGTCCGGAAGAGGAATAACAGATACACAGGTAGTTTACCTGCATCCCACAATTTTAAAATTGATCTAGCGGCCGTAATTTCTAAATTCTCATAATGAAACTGGATAAATACGATCTAATTAACAAAAGAAATATATATTCCGTAAACTAGTAAAATCAGACAAAAAAGGACACAGAAAAAAGCATCATTATTATCATCCATGCAAATATTAGGCCATGTGGCCTGTTACGGTCTCAAAGAGGAATTTTCTATCCTGGGCTTTTTTGGACGTCCCTGTCTTGGGGCAGTAATGAAGCAAGGCTTTTAGAATTCTATGAGATGACATTCGTTGAAGATGGACTTTCCAGTTGTTCTGGTAGTTTTGTATATGATGGAGAATGGGTTCTATATCCAACTCTTCCATAATTTCCTGATTTCTTTTATGGTCCCACTTTGTGTAGCCTGCTGTACGGCGCATAAATCGCATCTCATTTGCTGTTATTCGGCTTTCATCTCTTATTCGTATTGTCCATATCTTAATACTGGTCTTGCGAGAACCTCATAAAGCCGTAATCTTGTGTTCTTTTGTACTGAAGATGGTTTCATTATACTGTTAATTATCCCCGTTGTTTTTTTGTGAAATTTGTGATTTTCTTTGATATATCAGCTTCATCTTGAAATGTTAAATTATTACCCAAATAATTAAATTATTGTACTCGTTCTAAAATTTCATCGTCCAAAACAATTTTGCTAGGTATAGGGTAAGGGAAGTTCGGTGTTTGAGTGGACCCTGTTAATATATTATTTAATTGGTGCTGTCCTGGAACAGAAAATATTTTAACTTCTTCCCCTCATCAACTTTGACGTGTTCAATGCCAGTTTATTTTATTCTTTCTATGATGACGGTTTTATTTATGATATTTATGATAATTACCTCTTTAAAAGTTTTTCAAGCTAAGAATCACTTCTTAATATCTGCTATTCAATGTATTACAAATGTTGAAAAAAACTGGTAACTATAATATATTATGTAGATGCTGTTTCAATATACTGACGGGTTTGGTTTGATGTGTGACCGATATCACATTGAAATATGCACAAAAAGAACAAAGACAATTTGTGAATATGCAAATATGTAAATTTAAAATGTATTCTAATCTAATCCTGGCTATTTGGCTGCAATGAAATTATTATATTATGTGACATGGTGGCTGTATAAAGTAATTAAACATAACAAAGGAATTAGATTAATGTGGATCTTCTGGGTATGAATGGATTAACGAGATTCCCTCTGTCCATATTAATTTTATTTAATATCCTTGTAATTTTACTAAACCCAAAGACCGTCGCTTTCTGCAGCTGAATGACGTGTGAATGTTATAATCAACTTTTTTTTTTCAAAACACTAAATAAAAATCAACGATTTTTAATTATGATCAGTCATAAATATTTTGAGATTAATCTGTGCCTGTCTGAATAAATTAATAGAATAAATAAAACTTAAAAACAGACTAAAAGCTAAGGTGGACTCTGGGGTCCACTTTATCCGAATATGGAAGTTAAAGTGGATCTTTCTTGTAATGTAAAAAAGATTATAAATTATGATGTTTCCATATTTGAATAAAATAACAATGCTATTTCATAGTTACAACACTAATGATAACCACTGTAATTAAACAACATTCAAATCCCTTAATTAAAAGAATAAAAACAACAAATTCAAAACAGGGGTCTAAATTACCCGAAGTTCGTCAATTTCCCACAAAAGGCCATCACTTTAGTTCTCTTTGCATTGATTTCCAACCTTTTTTGCAATTATATTAAAATTGTGTATAGAATACTGCAAATCTGTTTCTGTTGGAGCTATTAACACCAAATCATCTACAAAAAGCAGGGAGTCTATTAAAAAAAGCAATATGACAAAAATCAAGAATTCAGAAAACTTAAGGACATATGCCTGTGTAAACTCAAAATGTATTTTTAAAAGTTGGCATATGTAAATCCAATCATCGTCACTTCTATACATAATACAAAATGAATTTGATACCAGATTTGGAAAAAAAGTTTAGTTTACCTCTACCAATATATCGTCGTATATCCAATTCACGTTTAATACCTGATCTCCCATTAACTTGGAAATAAACCTTGATAATAAACTGAATGTAATTATACTTGTTTTATATTAATAAATGCCAATGTTAATAAATGTTAATATTTTTTTCTAATTAAACTTACAAACAAACGTACACTGAGTTACTACGTTCTAAATAGCATTTATTTCGCATCTGCAAAATTGGCTATGTGTAAAATAGGCGCAATTCTAATAGGCTATGTGAAGTGTCAGAAATTATTTCCATAATTTTATTTGTTTGATTTAAATTATATTGTTATAACTTTCTGTGCAGTGCTGCTGAATATATAATAAATAAAATGGCATATCGACTCAAGCCGTAGATAGAAAAATAATAATTTAGGAATGTTTTTTGTTCCTCCTGTAAAATTACTTTCGCTTCACATAGCCGGTTGTTCAGGCGCAGCGACGATATATTTTTCAAGCTCTACAGAATTATTGTGCACATGCGTGAACGCTTAAAGAAACTTCCGCTAGATGGCGAGAATATGTGTGAAATCGGTGTCCCCAACCTTCGCAACAAATTCCCAAACGTTTATAAGAAATGTATGTACACCGACTTTCCCCTTCCTAACCTGACAAAATAAATTACATGCATATTATTTAATGAATACCTCAGGGGTCCTCATCTAGGGGATATGTGGATGGCGACCACAAGGTGCCCAAACTGAGCAAAACATTGCTTCCACTTGATTGTGTTTTACTCCTTACTTTTATCTTTAACCGATCTGGTATTTTTTCCTTTCTTCCACTTTCTTATACCAGACTCTTTTAACTTTACTATCTAACCTCTCTTAGTTAACTCTTGTTTTTTTTTTTTTTTTTCGATCCCGACGCTATTAGGGCAACCGAGGGCTAGGGAGTCTTTCCTTTCTTCCATTTCTTCTTTCCTTTATTTTCTTTATTTTCTTTTCTTCTCCAGAAAAGACTAACCAGAGACTATAAGATGGCAGCCCCATCACTAGCCTTGCCTTCCTTTGGCCAGCAACCAATCGAAGGGACTATAATTATGCTTTCAAGTCTTATATGAGAATTTCCCGGACGGATCAAACTTATGACGACCAAAGCAAATACCTCTGGGCCGTCCTATGAAATGCTGGAGGGAAGATTTTCTATAGGATCGTAACAGACCTTGGCCTAATACTTGGAAGGAAGAAGAAGAATTATTTAATGAAGTGTAAACTAATCTGATGTACACTAACTTGTCCCATCGGAACCTAACAAAATGAAGTGAGTGAACATCCATTTCTTAAAATATATTTTCGAATGTTGGTCGTTCCGATTTCACAGATATCTCCACTATCTATCGGAAGTTCCTTTCAACGTTCGCGCATGCGCATAAACAATTTTATAGAACTTTGAAGAAACCGTTGCGTACGTACAAAAATGTTTAATAATTATAAAAAATGTTATAAATATCGTTGCAAAACGTTTAAAATAGTAGAAAATGTTAGTAAAGACAGAAAAAGTGCATAGAGCTCAGCATTATAAGAATGTAGTATGGAAAACTATAAGGAAAGAATTCAAAACTTGAGTCCCAGACTTTAAATAATGGGACCTGATAACTAACACAGTGGCACTATCGAACCCGTAGGTTCATGATCGCGCGCACATAAGCTCTCCATACATCCCTATCCTGAGCTAATGTTTTCCAATCATCCCCTGTATAATCTACTTCCATCAAATCATAGTTAATATTATTCTCCCATCTCATTCTTGGTCTACCAACTGGGTGTTTTCCCTCTGGTTTTCCTACAAGAAGCTTCCATGCACCTCTTTCATTCCCCATACGTGCAATGGGACCTGATATGGAATATTAATCTTTATGTATATAATTCTTCTCTCTCTCTCTCTCTCTCTCTCTCTCTCTCTCTCTCTCTCTCTGTGTGTGTGTGTGTGTGTGTTTGTGTGTCACTGAACTCCTTCTAAATAACTGGACCGATTTTAATTTTTTTTATGTGTGTTTGAGTGGGTCCCTTCATGGTTTAGATTCACAACTGGACCCTCTAAAACCATTAGGTGTAGAAGTTCACTTCAAGTGAAAATTCAAAAATCATTATAGCGGGCACAATTTTCGATGTTTCGCTACGAAACTCAGTATATGGTATTAAAATTAACCGATGTAAGTATTATAAAAAAAATAAGCGAAATACGACAAATAGAAGTGGAGGTTTACCTGTATTTCCGAAATTAAAAACTGATTAGCAACAACCACGTTTGGTTCGTCTCAGCATATACCATACAATTTAATTAACCTTTGGTATTTATTTAGGCGTAGCAATGCACGCTGAGTATTAGCTAGTATTTTTATAAAGTTAAAAGTAGTATATCCACTTTTACACAAGATATAAAAATGAGATTTGTTCCAGATTTTAAATAATCGTATCGCAATTTCAAACAAAAACATAATATATAAGCCGCCTTGTAAAACATGTTTCTTATTACATACAGATCGTAAATCAAAATCACACCACGTTATTGATAGAAGTGTAATGTCAATTTAAGTAAACTAGTTTTTCAAGGATATAACATGACAATAACTACAAGTATGATTAAAATCCAGAACAAATTATCCGAACCATTTCAGACACAAACAGGCCTGAGATAGCTTACTGTGCATGCTGTTCAACATTGCTCTTGAGAAGGTACTGAGTGCTTCCATAGTTAACCCTGGAACCTGATGGTGGGGTCTTGCTGACCCCACAGATATTTCTATTCATCTCAACATTCGTAATTTCGGGTTCACTTTTTCAGAGCTTTGTGAGAATTTAGTTCCAACCTTGTTCTTTAAGTGGTTAGAGTTTTGTGAGTTTTCATAAAATGCATACATACATAAGGACTTTATTAAACTAAAAGTAAGATACATACAATGCTATTTACAAATATGGATCGCACGGGCAGTAAGCCATACGTGCTGTTGACAGTCCGTTACAATAAGTTGATGTTCAAAAACAAAAAATAAAGAAAACACAATAATATACAATTAGATATCAATACAATTACATTATACATTAACTTAGTTACGTAGAATTATTAAGAATTAATGGCATTGCAATTTGCTAACATATTTATGTATTCATTAATAAGTGTGGTTCTTATTTTCCGCGTTTTGTCCAGAAATCTACCCAGGTTTACCCAATTTTCTGGGTTTACCAGTAACTCGTAGCATGCCAATCTTCCACGATTTGAATTTAGAAATCTTTTCGGTAATAACTGATGCCTCCAATATTCCAAATCGTTACATTTTCCTAATATATGTATATCGTCTTCAAAGCTCCCGCACATTGGACATATTCGCATATCGTGATTGTCGCTAATTTTTAAAAATTTCCATGCCCCTAACCTGAACCAAGCAAGCCCTGATCTCTCTTTAAATCCTAGATTTAGTATATAAGATTCTTTCCCCCAAACTTGTTTTAGGTCTCTTTGTAAAAATAGTGATCGTTTTCCGCACATACCGCCAAAATATTTTGTCGGTTTATATCTAAGTACCTCCTAATTTTTCTCCACACATTCTTGCGATTTTCAGTCCCTTTTTCCCATACCCAACCCATCCCAATCTTTTGGAGTTCTCTCTTAACCTCGTTTGCCCAGAATTTCCCATTTGCGTTCCTAATTTGGTGGTCGTAACAAATTGCTCTGAGCATTGTTTGTTCACCTTGGATTAGCCGCAACCAGTAGTTTACAAGAGGGGGAGAGAAAAAAATATTTGTTGTGGTAGTAGTTTGGGTCATACAAACCCCACCGTCAGGTAATAATGTGTGTTTTCCTTCAAACTGAATTTCGTGATTAGGCCTATAGGCTGTCAAGTCTTTCAATCATATAGTAATTATCTATGTTTGTGAAATTTCTTACTTTTTATTTGATTGTATTTTTATAATGGCATTTTCAAGTAAATGGCTCACAAGTGATGGAATATGTGAACTCGTAAACAGAAATGATAGTAAAGTGAAGTGAAGTAAAGTGATCCCACTACAGGCCTCAAGAGGCCCTTGGGATAGTAGGAGGTTAAGGCTCCCACTTTTTCTGGACAATCAGCTCTTGATGTTAGCCGCCCTGCATGACAGCCGCCTTTACTCCCAAAAGAAGCGTCTGGTACTCATTTACGTTAGAGACGAGTCGATTCCTGGGCCATAGTGCCACCAGAAAGTTTGGGTCAGTTTAAAAATCCTGGGGTCCAACAGAAACAGGTGCACACAACAACATGACAGAAGCCGACGCTTTCAGTGGAAGAAAAATATGCAATTTCTTCTCTAGAAAAAAGATAAGAAGTTAGTTATGGAATGGAATTTGTGGATTGCAATAATCCCATGTGGAATGCTCACCTTTGTGCTTAACGTAGTGAACTGTCTAATAACATTTCATTGATCTGGCGTGTGATTACAATGTGAGATAGTTATATAGTTAATTAGTTATGTAGTTCCTGACCCTCAATGGTCTGCTTAATGGTATTAAATATGCAAGTTTAATTTACTAGAATGCATAATATGATAAAATAGAAAACTTTATACATATCTTATTAAAATAAACACGTTTTAAAACTAAAATTACGTGAGGGTCAATGTGACCCCAGAATCAGGAATATTGATGCAAAGTTTAACCGTCAGGTTCCAGGGTTAATATCAATGGTACAATATATAATAAATCCATCCAGATAATGGCATATGCTGACGATATAGTTTTATTTTTATATAATTAAATATGATATAGTTATTGTTGGCCGGGCCATGAAATCTACAACGGAAGCTTTTGATGCAGCAGAATCAACGGGGCTCAAAATTAATGAAGAAAAAAAAACAAAATGTATGCACATCTCCAACAGACCTGTAGCTAAAGACCGACTAGAAATAGGCGAATATATATTTCAAATAGTCCACCGCTGTAGTCTCGAGGTAGCGTGCTGCCTTGTCACGCAGCGGGCCCGGGTTCGATTCCCGGTCGGGGCAGTTTTTCTGGGTGAGGTTTTTATTGGGGTTTTTCCTCACTTGTAAGACAAATGTCAGGAAAACTTTAAGGCCCAAACGGTCCCCGAAATCTTATAGTCATCATCCTTATCATTATCATCATCATCATCCTTTACCGGTGTGGAAAGCAACGGGAAGCTACCACACCTACAATTCCCTAGTAAAGCTGCAAGCATAGCATCGAAATGCTATGATTGCAGTGAAGGACCTGCCTTCGGGCAGAATTAATATGGATGGATGGATATTTCAAATTATACATGAATTTAAATATCTGGGCACTTTAATCACTGATAACAGTAATATTAATAAGGAAATAAGGAGCAGACTTCTCCAACCCAACAGATGCTATTATGCACTTAAGGACCAATTTAAATCACACATTCTGAGTCTGGATGCAAAACTAAAAATCTACAAAACCATACTGAGACCAGTGGCTATTTATGGCAGTGAATGCTGGACACTTAACAGAGAGAATGGAGAAAGAACTGATTATCTTTGGAAGGAAAATCCTGGGGAAGATCCTTGGACCTATAAATGATGGTGGAGTATGGCGGATAAGATAGAACGATGACGTCTACAATTTGTATTCAGACCCAGATATTGTCAATGATATTAAAAATTGGCAGACTGAGATGGGTGGGTCATATAATGAGAAAGCTTACAATACTGAGACAAGATGGAGGAAGAAGAAGAGGAAGACCGAAGCTGAGATGGATGGATGGAATAGAGGACGACCTCCGAAAACTCGGGGTCCGAGGATGGAGGAGGAGGGCGTTGGACAGGGATGCGTGGAGGGGTGTCCTAACAGCAGCCAGGGTTCATAAAGGGCTGTACACCTAGAGGAAGTTTTTCAGGTAAGAAATTAAAAGAGGAGAATTGTGTAGTATGCGGCTGGACTTGGAATTCCAATAAAGTTAGATATGTTCGAATGTATCTAAATACCACAAAGAGTATGGTGCGGGTATATGAACAGTTTTCGTCTTCATCTTCACGGTTTAGGCATATTTACTAGCCTGTTCCGGCTCAAAATTGCTGCTCTTTCCATCTTTTATTTGGTCTTCCCAAACTTCTTCTTCCTCGTGGTGAATAGATGTATGCTGCTTTTGGTATTCTATTCTCAGTCATCCTTGCCAAGTGTTCTTTCCAGTTTGTTCTGTATTTCACTATTGTTGTGTTTAATTCCTCTACTTTTAGTTGTTGTCTTATTTCTGTGTTATGTTTTGTATGTTCCTTGATATCCTGCTATTGGTCTGAGGAATCTCATTTCAGCAGCTTGTATTCTGGCAGATTGTTGTGTTGTCACTGTCCATGTTTCGGATCCATAAGTAATAATAGGCACTGCCATTGTCTTGTATAATTTCATTACAGAACAGTTTTCTTTTGCTTTTAAAACTAAGGATCCATCCATGTATAGTAATTCTGCCCGAGGGCAGGTCCTTCTCTGCAATCATAGCATTTTCATGCTATGCTTGCAGCTTTACTAGGGAATTGTAGGTGTGGTAGCTTCCCGTTGCTTTCCACACCGGTGAAGGATGATGATGATGGCCATATGATATCGGGGACCGTTTGGGCCTTAAAGTTTTCCTGACATTTGTCTTACATATGAGGAAAAACCCCGATAAAAACCTCAGCCAGAAAAACTGTCCCGACCGGGGATCGAACCCGGGACCGCTGCGTGACAAGGCAGCACGCTACCTCGAGACCACAGCGGTGGACAAATTGAGGATTGTAAGCGAAAAACTTGACAACATAGAAAACATTTTTACTAACAAGGGAACTGTCAACCATTGCATGCCGAAGCCTAGCTTGAAATTTCTCCCAGAGAAGCGTTGTGATGTACCAAGGTCTTGTCAAAAAAAACTGTCTTTTTTAACTGCAAGGTACAGCCTTTAAAAAATTGATGGCGCAACTCTAGATGATTGAAAGTTAAAAGTTTTGAAGAGAGATTCACACCAGTAAATTGTTATGTGTGCTATCTCCTTTGAGTTCAAATCGGGCAGTGTAAGACTTCCTTCATGCAGTGTTCGTATCGTTCGTTTCAGTGGATCAGTCGGTAACATGCTCTCTTGCGACGACGCAGGCCCAGGTTCGACTCTGGTCAGGAAGAATTATTTTAATAACGTCGTTAATTTTCATAATGCCTACACGTTACGAGGACTCGTTATATAAATAAATTTGTATATATAGGGAAATAAATTAATTAAAGGAAACAGGTTATACAAAGAAAATGAATAACGATTGTAACTTCGTTTACAAATCACAAGATATAACAAAATTGCTTGTTTTCACTACTATTAATGCAAAACGCATCTGATTAATTTAAATTAAGTATAGTTAATATACAAGTAAGTCGTGGAGTATTGCATCGCTTCATACACAGACACTTTCTAGTAGGGACGGTTGTGTCTAGTGGAGGGAACGTCTGTTTCCTATGCATAAACGTCGCGTGTTCGATCCCGCTGTTATGCTTTGTTCTCTCTCTCGTCCTTATTTCAATTAATTTTGTTTTTCATTTATTTGTAAAAAAAATGCTTTGTTTTATTTACAGCATTTACCGCACTATTTATATACGAGACAACATTTTCCCTTGCACGACACACAACGAAATAGAACGGATTTTAGTTTCTCTAATAGTTGTGCACTTGTGTACCAGGTAGCTAACCTCTGATCATGCGCAGTGGCTTCGTTCTGGGACTTGAAATTTATCTGTGCGCCATCAATTCTTTCAAACACTGTAATGTGCCTGTAATGGTACCCTATATTTTAAGCAAGGTCCACTGCTCTCGAGGTAGCGTGCTGCCTTGTCACGCAGCGGCCCCGGGTTCGATCCCCGGTCGGGAAAGTTTTTCTGGGTGAGGTTTTTCTCACCTGTAAGACAAATGTCAGGAAAACTTTAAGGCCCAAACGGTCCCCGAAAGCATTTGGCCATCGCAATCATCATCATTAATATTCATCTTAGATTAAGCTTAGGATTACGGACTTTTCTGGCGCACCACTATCATCATCATAACCCATCATATCATCGGGGCAACGTAACCCCGCCTTCCAGGCGCCCCCATATCAGAAGTGTGTTACAAGTACGCCATGCCAGGAGAGAACACCAGGAATGTTGAACGACAAAATAAATTAAGGAAGTCAACAAATAAAAAAATAGAGTTAGTAACTGAGATGTGGATATGGAGAAGGATGGAACGTATAAAATGGACAGACAAAATAAAAATATGAATATGTGCTAGACAGAGTTGATGAAGGAAGAACAATGCTGAAACTCATAAAGAAGAGGAAAATAACTTGGATTGGCCACTGGCTAAGAAGAAACTGCTTGCTAACGGATGCCCTAGAAGGAATGGTCAATGGAAAGAAACAGGCAGAAAAAGACATCAGATGATAGACAATATTAAAATAAATGGTTTGTATGCGAATACAAAACGGAAAGCTGAGTAAAGGAAAGAGTGGAAAAACTGAGTGTGCAGTGAAAGACCTGCTCTTGGGCAGAACACTACATATATGTATGTAGTTTGTAACTAGTCGTCCGTTTTAAGGTTTACAGACTGATACATGGCATAGAATAGCCAATTTTGCGTGATAGTGCGTTTTGTCGTACTTACAGCAATGGCGACTATGATTGAAAGTTCAACTTTCTACATTTCGGGGTTGCCAACTTAAATAGCTATACTGTAATATTACATATTACAAATCTCGTGTGAGAAGTAGGCCAAAAACCACTGCCCTTTATGTATACTACGTACAATGGATATACAAAAATACATCCAAAAGATAGTATTAATACACTTTATACGAAACAAATCACACATTTTAAATGAACTTAACTTCATTTGAAACAATATAAAACAATAAATATGTACTTGCCGCCATTTTATCACTAATTGGTCTCACGGCCTCCTGTAGTTTCAACTAATAAACATTGCCCACCCTGTTAACGTTAGCCAATTGTTTATAATGGACGCAAATATTTCCAACAAAGATGTTATTATTTTACTCTTACTTATTATTTTGAAAACACCATCGCGCAAGAAATAATGTACAACGCACGTTTGTGAAGTGTTTTACAGAATCTCTGAAATTAAAAACCTCGCTATTCCTCGGTTTTTAAACATTTTCCTCGGTTCTGTAAAAACCACTTCCCAACCTCGCAACGTAATATACTATTGTTTTTTAATACAGTATAATTATCTTATTTATTTGCAGACAATTCGCTTGACACCAGGTTCATCTTTAACCAAACAATGGAAAGATCCAGAAGTGCCTCTGTACACTGATATATACTTGTTCAATTGGACTAATCCAGAACAACTTTACGATGAGAATTTTGTACCGAATGTCGTTGAGCTCGGACCATATAGTTTTAGGTAAGTTATGTTCCACATTCTTGGTTTAAGGGGAGATTAAAAGCCCTATCCCGACAATGTTAAAATGTAAAACTTTGAGACACATTTTCTCAGAAACTATTTGAGGTATAAATGTGAAGTTTGATCACTGTTCAGATACATGTCTCGCAGACTGCGATGGGCAGGATATGTGACACGTATGGGGAATGAAAGACGTGCATGGAAGCTTCTTGTAGGAAAACCAGACGGAAAACGCCCAGTTGGTAGACCAAGAGTGAGATGGGAGAATAACATTAACTATGATTTGAGGGAAGTAGATTATACAGGGTATGATTGAAAAACATTGACTCAGGATAGGGATGTATGGAGAGCTTATGTCCGTGCGGTCATGAACCTACGGGTTCGATAGTGCCAGTGAGTTAGTTAGTTAGTTCAGATACATGTTTAATAAGTTTACTGAAGCACTTTTGTGTTACATTTTTTCTTACTTTTGGAAATATAATTTTTTAACTTTAATTTTTTTTTATTTTTGCAAGTTTTCATTTTTTAATAACCAATAAGTGTAAGAGCACCAAAGTGGATCCATATATGTAAGTATTATATATGCTCAATTTTTTTCATACATTTACTACTTATAGTTTCCGCAAAAAAGGGGGCCTTTTATGACTATTTAACTCATGCCCCAAATGGCAGTCAATGACCAATCACATTTCAATGATTTTTTATTTACAACCAATCACATGGAAGAATTGTAAGTGAGAGTCCAAGAAGTGAATTTTTAAATACCGGTACATGTTGCTTTATTAGAATCCAGAAGATCAGCCACTAGGCCACGATAGTTTTCTGCTTTGTGGTTTCGAAGGAAATTGCAACATATATTTTTTTAAAGACTGCCAGGTTGCTTTTTCGAGTGGATTTAACAGTCCTCAGAATGTTCATCAGCCATTAATGATCATATTTGTGGTCCTAAAAAATACCTTCTTTCAGTTTAGCCTCACTGATTTTGGGAAAATTTTCGATTTCAAGTACAAGAATCCTTCAGAAAGTTTATCCATAACTTTGATACTAGTAAGTTTCCGTTGAGGTATTAGTTTATAGTAATATAATATACGGTTAAAAATAATAAAATAGTTACCTTGTAGGTCCGTCTCCTCAACTTAAGTTATTTTAAAACTCTGTAGGCCTTTCGGGACTAGTCCCATCATCAGCAGAATGTATTAGGTCCGTACTTGTTGACCCTTGTTGTCCCGAAAGTCCTAGAGAGTTTTAAAACAACTTAAGTTGAGGAGGCGAACCTACAAGGTAACTATTTTATAGTTTTTAACCGTACATTATATTACTGTATCCATAATTTTGACGAAAATTTTTCATTGCTCCTAATTTAATACGCAATGGAGGTAAATATATTTTTTTCAGGATTCACTAAAGAAACACGTGACACATTTTTCTGGCCAGGGATAAGAGATTCACGTTTAGGTCATTATTGTTTAACGTTGTGAGACTGACACATCACAATGTCAGATTAACATGTCTGACCCCATGTGAAAACATGAATGAAACTCAGCAGTCTTGTCTTTTGATGCTTCAGCATGACACTACATATAATTTCCTTGAATACAACTTCAATAAAATATCTAAATATAGAGTAAAGTTTCCTATGAAAGGTCAAAGAGAATGCTAAAACAAGATGTTAAAAAGTAGCTGTCAAAAAAACTGTGCCTGGTAGAAAAATTCTGACTACATTCCTCATTTCAGTATGAAAAAATGCACTAGATTCACTAATTGGATTTCTTGTGAAGAAAACCTTGACGACCAGTGTTATTATTGACCACGGCCACATAGACCGCAATCTATTAATATTATGATTACCGACCGTGAAATTCTGCATAGTACAAGCCACTTAAGTAAAACGTTCGCTGCGTCAAATTAGTGATGCAGCCTTAATTCTACAAATTTACTTAAATTACTTGAAATGAGCATATAGGCACATCAATAATATTTATATCAATTAGTGCAGAATAATAAATTAGGACTGGAAGTAAATATCAGTAATACTAAATATATGGTCACACGTAGAAATACATTATATAATGGAAATGGACAGCTAATGACAAATGAGGCAAATTTTGAGGAAGTGGCTGAATTCAAATACCTAGGAACAATAATCACAAATAGGAATGAGATGCACAAAGAAATTAAACATAGGATCAATTCTGGAAATGCGTGCTATTATGCATTGCAGATACTTTTGATGTCCCAACTCCTTTCAAAAAACGTTAAGCTGAAAATATATAAAACTATTGTTCTACCAGTTATATTATATGGGTGCGAAACATGGACTCTTATTTTAAGAGAGGAAAGGAGATTACGAGTATTTGAGAATAAAGTTCTTAGGAACATTTTTGGAACAAAGAGAGATGAACAGACAGGTGAATGGAGAAGACTACTTAACAATGAACTATATGGTCTTTATAGGAAGCCAGATATAATAAGAACAGTTAAATCTCGTAGACTGCGATGGGCAGGACATGTTGCACGCATGGGGAATGAAAGAAGTGCATGAAAGCTTCTTGTAGGAAAGCCAGAAGGAAAACGCCCAGTTGGTAGACCAAGAATGAGGTGGGAGAACAACATTAACTATGATTTGAGGGAAGTAGATTATTCAGGGAATGATTGGAAAACATTGACTCAGGATAGGGATGTATGGAGAGCTTATGTCCGTGCGGCCATGAACCTACGGGTTCGATAGTGCCAGTGAGTTAGTAAGTAAGTAAGTAAGTAAGTAAGTGCAGAATATTGGGGCACGCCGTAGCGTAATGGTTAAGGCACTGAGCTATAAGCCGGAAGGTCGAGGGTTCGACTCCCGATGGGGTCAGGATTTTTAAACTGAACCAAACCCTCTGGCGTCACTATGGTCCTGTGTCGACTCAGCCTCTAACAGAAATGAGTACCAGACGCTTGTTATGGGGGTAAAGGCGGCCGTCACGCAGGGCTGACAACCCGGCTGACATCAAGTGCCGATTGTCCAGAAAAAGTGGGAGCCTTAACCCCCCCCCCACTACCCCAAGGGCCTCTCGAGGCCTGTCGTGGGATCGCTTTACTTTACTTTAGTGCAGAATATTTCAAACTATTTACAAGTACAAAAAAAAACAAATTTGAGAATTTTTTTACTAAAATCAGCTTTTAGTCCACCGCTATGGTCTCGAGGTAGCATGCTGCCTTGTCACGCAGCGGGCCCGGGTTCGGTCCCCGGTCGGGGCAGTTATTTATGGGTGAAGTTTTTATCCGGGTTTTTCCTCACCTGTAAGACAAATGTCAGGAAAACTTTACGGCCCAAACGGTCCCCGAAATTATATAGCCATCTTCCTTATCATTATCATCATATCATCATCATCCTTCACCGGTGTAGAAAGCAACGGGAAGCTACCACACCTACAATTCCCTAGTAAAGCTGCAAGCATAGCATATAAATGCTATGATTGCAGTGAAGGAGCTGCCTGAGGGCAGAATTAGCCTACTATGGATGGATGGATCCTAAAATATTCTAAGGGAATTTATTAAAAGAACACTTGAAAACTTCTATGAAATGATTTGTCACGAAGATTGTCCATTTCAATTGATTTCATTGAAATATTGAGTTAATTTCGAGAAAAAAATTGCAAATAGGCATTTATAGCTATTATAAGCTGAAATAGGCATTTATAGGCAAAATGAACTTCATGGAAAAAACTCTAGATTCGTTGATATGAACTTACATGAAGTCACTTTTACAATATCTATAATAAATAACTATAGGCATTTTCCCTAACATCCGGTCTCTAGTGATGAGGCACATCATGGACGACCACGCCTATCAGCAAAAAGAGTGCAAGCTGGATCAAATTGCCAGCGATAGTCCGAACGCATCAACTGGACGCCTCAGTAGGAAGTTGAATGTCCGTCACAACACAATGTGGAAAGTTCTACGATTCACTCTACGAAAACGTCCTTATTACGTTTGCTTGATTTACGGAATCGTATCACAGAAGCAGCAGGTTTTTTTTACGGTTTCACAGCTGAGAGATGGAGAATGTGTTTTCACCTAGATGGCGGTCATGTAGAAAGGCAGTAGAATATGTGTAAACCTTCACAATAACATTGATTTTTCAATCATTGCCTTCCTTCATTGAAATGGATAGCAACTTTAGAGACATCCTGTATATATCTGATAGTATGGTGTGTTCCTTGAAGGGCAAAGGTCTCCTACTTAGAGGGCAGCTCATGTTTCTCTAATGCGGTGAGCTATTCCACTTTACGATTACACAAAGTTTTTATATTTTAGGTAAATTATCTGTCTTTTATCTTCTTTCATTCACTAGTAAATTGTTGAAGCATTTTGAATTTAAATGGCTTTGATTTGCTTATATATAAGGAATCTGGGTAATTTTGAAGAAACGTATGAACGATTAAAAGTTAATGAACGATAAGTGAACTACTTAATCATTCTCGTTCATTTGAACTTGATCATTGTAGGAAATAGTATATTACAGTGCGAGGTTGGGAAGTGTTCTTTTTACAGAAGTGAGGAAATGATTAAAAACCAAGCGATAGCGAGGTTTTTAATCTCCAAGATTCGTAAAACACTTCACGAGCGTGCGTTGTATATTATTTTTTGCACGATGGCGTTTTCAAAATAATAAATAATAGTAAAATAATAACATCTTTGTTGGAAATATTTTCGTTCATTATAAACAACTGACTAACCTTAACAGTCTGGCCATTGTATAATACGTAAATGCCGAAAATAATTTAGTTGAGACTACAGCAGGCCATGGCACCAATCACGTATAAAATGGCGGCAAGTACGAATTTATTGTTTTATATTGTTTCAAGTAAAGTTCAGTTCATTTAAGATGGATGATTTATTTCGTATAACCTATATTAACACTACCTTTTGGATATCCATCCATCCATCCATAGCAATTCTGCCCGAGGGCAGGTCTTTCACTGCAATCATAGCATTTTCATGCTATGCTTGCAGCTTTACTAGGGAATTGTAGGTGTGGTAGCTACCCGTTGCTTTCCACACCGGTGAAGGATGATGATGATGATGACCATATGTTTTCGGGGACTGTTTGGGCCTTAAACGTTTCCTGGCATTTGTCTTACAGGTGAGGAAAAACACCGATAAAAACCTCACCCAAAAAAACTGCCGCGACCGGGGATCGAACCCGGGCCCGCTGCGTGACAAGGCAGCACGCTACCTCGAGACCACAGCAGTGGACCTTTCGGATATATAGTTTATATACATCGTGCGTAGTATACATAAAGAGCAATGGTTTTACTTTCCGCACTAGGTAGGTAATTTGTAATATTACAGTATAGGAATTTAGGAAATTTAACTTTCAATTATGATCGCCATTGCTGTAAGTACGACAGAATGCACTATCGTGCAAAAAATTAATTACACTTTTTGCTTTAGTGTTTTATAAACCTAAATGAAAGGATGTTTCTCCCCCTCAACCCCTCAAATTGCTAAAAAAAATCCACAAAAGAGTGTAAATATTAAGTAAAAATGAAATATACTAAACTCGGTCGCCACCATATTTAAAATGAGTGCAACCCACAAAAAAGTTTGACAATTGTTCATTAAAAATAATATTATGCATCGTTCACAAGGTAGTTCAAATGAACAGGTTCATACAACGTTTATGGTAAAATTATGAAGAAACGTTGTATGAACTATAACAATTAATTAACGATAACTGAACTATTTAATCATTATAGTTCATTTGAACTTGATCCTTGTAGCATAAAATTAACTTTTATAAGATTCATGATGTGTTCCGTTGAGGTATTATTCAAAATTAAAATGTAAAATTATGGAATATTCACCTGAAAGGTCCGTCTCCTCAACTTAATTAATTATTTAACTGTAGCGCTTTCGGGACTTGTCCCATCATCGGCAGGATTCAAAACTGGTAAACGCAAACACCAGTTTTGAATCATGCCGATGATGGGACAAGTCCCGAAAGCGCTACAGTTAAATAATTAATTAAGTTGAGGAGACGGAACTTTCAGATGAATATTCCATAATTTTATATTTTAATTTTAGGATAAATTAATTACTAGATATAGCAGCATTGCTGCCGATAGGGTTACCCATGCCGGACTGGTCGAAGGTGATAAGGCAGATGAAAAAAGTACCTTGGTCGAAGGAGTGACGATCTTTCACCGTAAAAATACAACCCTCAAGAAATGCGGACGTGGATTCAACTGGGGTAAAATTTTCCGGACGTCAAATTGTCCCCCATTCGGTTCTCCGGGCGGGGACTACTTCAGGGAATCCAAGCCAAAGGCTCAAACACAGGGACATGTTCCTAGGAACATGGAATGTTAGGACTTAATGATTTGAGGGAAGTAGATTATACAGGGGGGCACGCCATAGCGTAGTGGTTAAGGCACTGAGCTACAAGCCGTAGGCTCGAGGGGTCAAGTCCCGTTGGTGTCAGGATTTTTAAACTGACCCAAACCCTCTGGCGGCACCATGGCCCTGGGGTCGACTCTGCCTCTAATGGAAATGAGTACCAGACGCTTGTTCTGGGGGTAAAGGCGGCCGTCACGCAAGGCTGACAACCCGGCTGACATAAAGTGCCGATTGTCTAGAAAAAGTGGAAGCCTTAACCTCCTACTACCCCAAGGGCCTCCGGGCCTGTTGTGGGATCACTTTACTTTAGATTATACAGGGAATGATTGGAAAGCATTAGCTCAGGATAGGGATGTATGGATAGCTTATGTCCGCGCGGCCATGCACCTATGGATTCGATAGTACCAGTAATTAAATAAGTCATCATCATCATCAACAACAAGGATTAAGCCCAATGGCCTGTTCCGATCTCATTATAGGTCGAATTGGTCCTTCCATCTCTTCAATGGTCTTCCCAACATTCTTCTCCCTTTTGGTTTATAATTATACATTCTTCTTGGTGTGCGCTGTTCATTCATTCGTAATACGTGCTGAAGATAAGCATTTTGATAATATTTTATTCTTTCACAGAGATTAAATATATTAAGTTCTGTTCTTATATCTTCGTTTTTCTTTTTATCTGTCGTTTGGTATCCTGTTATCGCTCTCAACATCTTCTTTCAGCAGCCTCTATTTGTTTACTATTTGCCTTTGTAAATGTCCAGGTAAGTAAGTAAGATACTAAATCGAAGTCTCTCTCTATCTTCTTCTTCTTCATCTCTTTTACCCTTTATCATATTTCCCATATAACCTCGACCTGCCGCCATTTTTAAAATGAGTGAAACTAACAAAAACGCTGCGACAATTGTTCGTTAAAATGAATGTTAAATATCGTTCAGTAGGTAGACCAAATAAACAGATTCTTATATCGTTCATACAACGTTTTTTTCGTAATTGTCGTAATTAATTTTAGTGAACTAAAAATCTAGGAATAATTCAGTTTCTGATTCTAAGAAATTACCTTAATGTTTTCCAGGGATGTGTTTTCGAGAGTAAACGTAAAATGGAATAAAAATAAAACAGTGTCTTTTAGGAGGCGTAGATTTTGGTATTTTGATCCTACGAGATCTGCAAGGCCTCTAAGTGATAATATAACATTAATAAATCCAGTGGCATTGGTAAGTAGCAAATATGTACTCTTTTTTTTTTTAATTAATGATTGAGTAAATGCATACGTAACTTTTTTCCATGAAGAGAGAAAACTCGTGTTCGTGCACTGTATGAGAAAATTGTTAATTTTAAACCGACATTTGTTTGATCTAAATGCTTACCAGGTGTTCTTAAAAAAAATTCTGGCATTTTCTCTTGGTACTGACAGAATTGAAATCGCATCTCAGGTAAGGCCGCCTGGAAGACGTAGTTAAAATTAAAATGAAACCACATTTTAAGCCTACATTATAATCATCATCAACATCTTCTTCTTCCAGGGATTAAGCCTGTTGGCTCGTTCCGGTTTCATGAAAGCTAGAATTGTTAAAATTGTTCAGACTATCTTCTGTGTGGGCGTCCAACATTTCTCCTTCCGTGCGGTTTATAATTTAGCAATAATTTTGGAAATCTTCCTTCTGGCATTCTATCAATACGTTCTTTCCAGTTGTTCCTATATTTAATTATTCGGTCTGTAAGTTTGAAAATATTTAGTTCCTTTCTTATATCTTCATTTCTTTTCTTATCCAGCAGAGTATATCCTGCTATATTTCTTAAAAATCGCATCTCAGCTGCTTCCAATCTTTGTTCTTGTCTTTCAGTGATCGTCCAACATTCTGATCCATACATCAATACAGGAACAGCCATTACTTTATACAATTTAATTTTTGTTTCTTTCCTTGTGTTTTTAAGGGTTCTTTTAATAGTGCCACACATTAGACTAAATTTATTTATTTTGCCATTAATATTTTCAATCTTAACATATGATAAATTGAAACCTAGATATTTAAAACTGTTCACCTGCTCTAAAATTTTATTATCAATTACTATTTTTGCTTTTAAGGTATCATTATAATATATGATTTAATAATTGTAGAAAGGAGAGCCAAAACTCCCAGTAGGTAGACAAAGAATGTGGTGGGAAAATAACCATAATTTGAGGGAAGTAGATTATTCATAAGATTAATGAAAACATTGGCTCAGGATAGGGATGTATGGAGAGCTTATATCCTCGCGGCCATTACATCCAGGACAACACTAAAGTAATTGAGGATCTGAAAAAGACCCTCGATGAAAAAGACAGAAAGATTGAGGTGTTGGAAAATAAAATAGACGACTTAGAACAATACCAGAGACGTCAATGCCTCAGGATTTTTGGTGTAAAAGAAGAGGCCGGAGAGGACACTGACCAGAAAGCCATCGAGGTGGCCAAAAAAATCGGTGTCGATTTATCAGTGACTGACATTGACAGAAGTCACCGTGTTGGTGTTAGTAATGCTGAAAGACCGCGGGCTATAATAGTGAAATTTGTTAGTTACCGCAAGCGCAGTGAAGTTTTTCTAAGCAAGAAAAAGTTGAAAGGAAGTGGGGTCACTGTTCGCGAGGACCTAACGAAGTGTCGCTATCGCCTGCTACAAGAGAGTATACAGAAATACGGTATTCAAAATGTATGGACAATGGACGGTGCCGTCATAGCTAAAGTGAATGGCGAAAAACGCAAAATTAGATCTTCTACGGATATCAACTAGATAGGACCTGAGTGTAAAATATGTTTACTTTGTCTTTTCTTTGCTAACAATTATATTGTTAATTTATTTCTAATTTAGGTAAGTTTTAAGTTTATTATTTTTTATTTAGGACAACTTACTTGTTTTATTTTAATTTAAGTTCTTTGTTTAGCTAAATTATTTTAATTTTATTAGAGTTATTACAGTACATAGTTTATTTTTACTTTCTGCTATTGGCAACATTGAGCTGACAAATGAAGACATGTTTGCAACCTCTGACTCACTCACCTTCTCCAATCACCCTCTTATTGTGCAGACAACTTTTAACGCAGGTAGCAACATTCCTCAATCCCAACCATCCCCTCCAACAACAAATACTACTAGTCTACTTAAGAATGCATTTTCTATTGATAAATCATCACTTAAAATCGCTCACGTAAATTCACAAAGCATTCTGTCCCACTTTGATGAGTTTGAAACCATATTTTCATCTCTTGGACTGAGCGCCATTTTAATTTCGGAAACCTGGCTGACCCCTTCCATACCTTCGTCCCTTGTTCACCTAGACGGATATACATTGCTCAGAAATGACAGAATAGATAAAAGAGGTGGAGGAGTTTGTGCCTTTATATCAAATGAGCTTAATCCAAGAATTGTCCACAAGTCCCCTTCTGTATATTCCGCTCGCCCCGAGTTCTTATTCGTAGAAATTCAAGCCAGTCTAAAAAAATGTCTCTTATGCATTGTATACAAACCTCCAAAAATAAGGCACCTTTCGGATCTAGAAAACGCTCTGAACGATTCATTACCTCATTATGAACACGTTATTGTCGCAGGCGATTTTAATACAAATCTTCTTCAGACTGACTCACCAGCCATACAACTTAAAAATATGTTCCAAAGCTTAAATATGACAATTGTTCCTTTCTCTGCCACACATCATACTGCTAATACCGACACTCTACTGGACTTAATAGTGACTACACATCCACAGAAAGTACTGTCATATGGACAAATTCCTGCTCCCGGCATATCTGCTCATGACATTGTATTCGTAGAATACTCACTCCAATGTCCTAAAAGACGCTCTAAATTGATTACGTACAGAAATTTACAAAACATAGACGATACTAAACTAAAATCAGACGCTTTAGAACTACCTTGGTACACAATATGGAATCTTAGATCAGTTGATGAAAAAGTAGACACATTTAATACACTGATATTACAACTATATGATAGACATGCACCAGTAAAAACCCGACGATTTTTTCCGCCCCCCTGCACCCTGGATGAATGACTCAATACGTGAACTTATGTCAAAACGAGACAAAGCATACCGAACATACAGACGACATAAAAATGACGAGAACTGGCAACTGTACAAACAACTTAGAAACACAACTACACAAACTATACGCAATGCCACAACTACGACACGCCCACAGTATAATCGGACCTGAAATAAGTGCACGGGACACTTGGCGAAATCTCCGTGCAATGGGACTTAGACAGTTGAATCCCTCAACTGACTCTATAGACATTTCTGTAGATGACTTAAATGAACATTTTACCTCAATACCCATGACACCTCCAGACAACAAGACTAAAACAGACATTCTTAAAGACTTATCCCCATCCCCCCATATAGGAAGAGATAAATTTCACTTTAACGACATTTCGCCTATAGACGTTAAAAAAGCACTCAAGCGGATTAAATCCAATGCACAAGGAACAGATAACATCAGCATTTTAATGCTAAATAAAATCATTGACATTATACTACCCACAGTGACTCATATTTTTAATGCTTCCCTTATAACTTCTATCTTCCCTACTGTATGGAAACAGTCTAGAGTTCGGCCTATACCAAAAATAAGTACACCTGCTAACTGTAATGACTACCGACCGATTAGCATCCTTCCGACATTATCTAAAGCCCTGGAACATATTGTACATAAGCAAATGACTGAATATCTCCAAGAAAATCACCTCCTTGATCCTTATCAATCCGGCTTTAGATATGGTCATAGCACAACCACAGCTTTGCTAAAAATTACTGAAGATATTCGTGAAGCCGTGGACAGACGTCAATTGACTCCTTTAACCTTACTTGACTTCAGCAAAGCTTTTGACACAGTAGACCACGACTTACTTATGATAAAGCTCAAGCACCTACACTTGTCTGACAGCGCTTGTATCCTGGTTCGACTCATACCTGCACGGTCGTCAACAATACGTTTCATTAAACTCTAGATCTTCGTCTTGGCGCAACGTGCCGGCTGGAGTCCCCCAGGGCAGTGTTCTCGGACCTCTTCTTTTCTCAATCTACATAAATGACTTGCCAACTGTACTAAAGCACTGCCGTTATCACCTCTACGCTGATGATCTCCAAATTTACCTACATTCACCTCCTCATTCTCTCTATAACAGCTTGACAAAAATGAATGACGATCTCATATCCATCTTTAACTGGTCTTCAAGTATCGGTCTAAATCTAAATCCTAACAAGTCACAAGTAATTCTAATGGGACAACAAAGACTGCTTACAACCTTTGACATATCTACACTACCAAACATTACTATAAATAATATAATCATCCCTTATTCTTCTTCAGTAATAGATCTTGGACTACATCTAGACGCAAATTTAACCTGGCAAACACAAGTGAAACACATATGTAAAAAGACTTTCTCCATCTTACATTATCTTAGACGTTTAAAGAATTTTCTCCCAGTTTCGTTAAAACAAATCCTTGTGCAGAATCTTGTGTTACCACACTTCGATTATTGTGACATTATATATAATGATCTAAACTATGACTTGTCGCAGAGACTGCAGCGTGTTCATAATGCTTGCGTTCGATTCATTTTCAATATCCGCCGTTATGACCATATTTCCGAACACTTTAATAACCTCTCTTGGCTCCGTCTTACTGACAGACGTAAATTGCACTCTCTTTCACTACTTTTCAAGCTTCTGAATTCCTACATCCCTACTTACCTGGCGTCTAGATTTGAGAAGTTATCCTCTTACCACAATATTGACACTAGATCACAAGATAGCAGTCTGCTAACAATTCCTCTTCATAGCACTTCCTCCTATTCTACTTCCTTCACAGTAGCCTCTGCCCGCTCCTGGAATCTCCTTCCTCAAGATATCAGGGGTTGCCGCACACTTGGTACCTTTAAGTCACGCTTATACAGTTACCTGTTGTCTAATAATTAATTTTTCTCTATTTATTTAATTTTATACTATGTCATTAATCTTTTCCTGTTTTTTATATATATTGTACATATTATATATTTAATTCGTTAAATTTAGAGTAAATCAAAATACATTATAAATATTAATTGTATTGTATTCATAACTTGAATCGTTTATATATATATATATATATATATATATATATATATATATATTGTAATTTAATTTAAGACTATTTTTTGTTTGTATTTTTTTTAAACCTGGTTGAGTGGTAGACAAGGCCTTAAGGCCTTAACTCTGCCAGGTAAAATAAAGCTATTATTATTATTATTATTATTATTATTATTATTATTATTACATATGGGTTCCATAGTGCAAATAAGTTATATATATATATATATATATATATATATATATATATATATGTATATGTATGCATGCATCCATCCGTAGTAATTCTGCAATTCTGCCCGAGGGCCTGCCCTTAACTGCAATCATAGCATTTTCATGCTATGCTTTGCAACTTTACTAGGGAATTATAGGTGTGGTAGCTTCCCGTTGCTTTCCACACCGGTGAAGGATGGTGATGATAATGATAAGAATGATGATGATTTTCGGGGACCGTTGGGCCCTAAGCTTCCTGACATTTGACTTACAGGTAAGGAAAAACCCCGAAAAAACCTCACCCAGGAGCCTGTCCCGACCGGGAATCAAAACCGGGCCCGCTGCGTGACAAGGCAGCACGCTACCTCGAGACCACAGCAGTGGACACACACACACACACACACACACACACACACACACACACACACACATTAAGGCCAGTATGAGACCGGCGCCTACCCAGCATCGTGAGGCATTTGGGTAGCTACAATAAGTAGCGGCTCCAGGTTGAGAAAACCAGCTATAACGACTGGGAACTCGATATGCTGACCACATGTCACCTCTACACTGGCTGGATGATATTCTGCCTCTGTAAATAACACATGTGGATGTGAGACCAGCAGCCGGCTGTTAGGCCAAGTGTCTACTAGGCCTGTCGCGCCGTGGAGTGTGTGTATATATATATATATATATATATATATACATATTAACCCATTCGCTTCAAAAGACGAGCTAGTCTCGTCGACAGTTAAACGGCCTTCAACTCAGAAGACGAGGACACCTGCTTAACTCTGCTGTTATATATTTTGCAATATTCTGTACATCCCTTGGCAGGGTAATCTTTTGTTAACATTTATGAATAGTAGAGGAATGTATTTTTGCCTTCGCCTTTAATGTGATCTCAAGTACCGTTATCTTTGTTTGTTTTGAATGTCTGAAAATAGACAATATAATTTACGGTGACTTAATCCGGTTTCTGGGAAAATGGATTCCGCATTTAAACATGAATGCGAATGGGTTAGTGTTATTTTCGATATACATTTTTTCAAGAGAACAACCTCAATAGCTTTATTCCTTCTGAATTGGCTAACATGTATTTACAGTCTGCTGCGCATGTATCGAGGTTTAATAATTACCTGTTACAACTGTCGGTGTCCGGAGCTCTGAAGGTCACAGGACAGAAACTATGGATCACCGGGACGGCGGGAGAGGTTCTTTTTGATGGGTACGATGATCCACTTGTCAAAATTGCATCAAAACTCGTGAAAAATGAAGGTGTAACCTACGATAAATTTGGTTTTTTCTACATGAAGAACGGTTCCTCCGTTACTGAAGGTTATTTTAATGTCAACACTGGAGAAGACGACTTCACTAAAATAGGAATCATGAGGTATTGGAATTACATGAACAGGACGGATTTCTACCAGGCAGACTGTGGGATGATCAACGGGTCGGATGGATCTTTCTACCCACCTGGGAATCCTAAGGAAAAGCCCATCGAGATGTACACCGTAGACTTTTGCAGGTACAGTATCTATCTTATTCTATTAAGACAAGGACATAGTAGAAAATAAACTCTTTCTTCCTTTTTGGCAACAATAAGGTAACGTACACACTTCACTGATTGTATTCTCTTCTGTAGGTGTGTATGTCACTGAACTTCGCCTAAACAACTGTACCGATTTTAGTAAAAATATTGTGTGTGTTTGAGTGGGCCTCTAGATGGTTAAGATTCACAACTGAACCCTCTAAAACTATTAGGTGTAGGAGTTCACCTGAAGTGAAAATTTAAAAATCGCTCTAGCGGTCACAGTTTTTGATGTTTCACAATGAAACTAAGCATATCCTATTAAAATAAACCGAAGTAGGTATAATATTATCCAAAAATGAGCGAAATCCGACAATTAGAAGTGGAGGTTTACCAGAAAACCAAAATTAAAAATTGCCTAAACGACTGGACCGATTTTGATAAAATGTTCTGTGTGTGTTTTTGTGGGACCCTGAATATTTTGGATTGTCAATTGAACCATCTAAACTATTAGGTGTAGGAGTTTACCTGAAGTGGAAATTTAAAAGTCGCTCTAGCAGTCACAATTTCCGATGTTTCACAATGAATCTCTGTATATCCTATTACAATAAGCCGAGGTAGGTATTATTCAAAAATGAGTGAAATCCGACAATTAGAAGTGGAGGTTTACCTGAAATCCGAAATTAAAAACTGACTAGCAACCGCCATGTTTGGTTCGTCTCAGCGTATACCATACAATTTAACTAGCCTTTAATATTTAATTTACCTAGGTGTAGCAGCGAACGATGGGTATTAGCTAATGTCTTATGTAATCTGATTTTTATGTTAAAAGTGGGATATATTGATTTAAAATATTTTAACATTCCATAGTAACATTTATTTGCATTTTCAATTCTCTCACTTATTTCTTCTTTCGTCTCATTAGTGTTGTTAATTTGGGGGCCCAGATATACAAAACTTTCAACTTTTTTCGAATTTAAACTTATCTATTTGCTGTTCATTTCTTATAATGTAGACCCTGTATAAATTGTTATTAATCACAGGACACTGAAATTCCACTACGTGGATGACAGAGAAGTGGAAGGAATACCGTCATACCGGTATGTAGGCACCAAGATGTTGCTGGACAGCGGAGAGCTAGATCCTGAGAACTGGTGTTTCTGTGGAGGAGAGTGTCTTCCTCCGGGTGTGCTAAACATCTCCTCCTGTGCCAGAGGAGCGCCTGTGTTCATCTCCTATCCGCACTTCCTTCACGCAGATCCATATTACCTCAAGCAAGTGAGGGGACTTGACCCCAGCGAAGAGAAACACCAATTCCACATCATTGTAGAGCCAGTAAGTGCATCCATGTTATATTTGTTTATCAGAGAGTTCGTTTATATTCTTACATGTAAAAATACAAAGTCCAATAACCATGTAAAAAAATCCGTCACGTAGGAATTGCGTAAACTAAGCGAATTCCACAGCAAGTCAAATTTATGGTCCGATTCAGCTGATTAACGGAATATACAGTGTTGCTATAAATAACATTTCCGATTACAAACTTGAATAACTATCATTAGAAAACATTTAGAAACTTGATATTGGTATCAATGGAAAGAGAAACTCAAATATGTTTTGTTATGTTGGTGAACCTGTCGCATATTTATTAATTTCGCTGCTAGAAGACGATATAACAGAAAAATGATTGCAAACGAAGACAGGAGGGTATTTTGTGTGCTAGATTTTCACACATTCTAGCCTGTTGTCACTGTACAACGCAATTTTAGAAGAAAATTTGGTATTGATGCACTCAGTGGGTCCAGTATCCGTAAGTGGTACGCTGATTTCAAAACAAGAGGATGCATCTGTAAGCGGAAGTCAACAGGTCGTCCATCAGTAATGTGGAGCATGTGGGAGAGAGTTTTACACAAAGTCCACAGAAATCCACCGTAAAAGCCAGTAGAAAATTTAAAAAAAATGAAAGGGTGTATGATCCTTTCTTTTTCGTCGAAGCGACAGTCACAGGTAATTCGTACCTAGAATGTTACAGTTATGGCTTCTTTCACAACTGGAACAGGATATCGAAGGTCTGATTTTTCAGCAGGGTGGGGCACCCCATTACCACTTAGATATCAGAAACGAACTGAATGCACGACTTCCAAGAAGATGAATTGGACGTGCCGGCCGTGAAGATTTTGAATGTTTGAATTGACCTCCACGTTCCCCCGACTTTACTCCTTCTGTTTTTTTTCTGTGGGGTTTTATAAAACAAGTGTATGAGCCACCATTATCACCTATCATTAAGGATCTTCGTGTCTGTATCACAGAGGTCATTGCACTGGTGGATGGTCCAATGCTACAAAGTGTATGGCAGAAAATTGACTACAGACTTGATGTGTGTCATGTGACACAAGAAGATCACATTGAGCACATGTGACTTACTTACGGTTGTGAACCAAATGTTTCTCTTTCTGTTTCATGTTTTCCAGTGAAAAATTTGTTGGAATTTCTTGTTTCTGTTGATACCAATTTCATGTTTTCCTATTTTTTGCTGATTTAAGAGTAGCACATGTGATTTACCCGAATGGATATAAAAGAAATAAACTATGGGAAGTAATGTATGACAAAGGGTTTCCAGGACACATTGTCAAAGTTATGCAAAGCTTATATTTTAAATCAGAAATAATGATTGATAAAGGAGGTACAATGAGCGATAATACATTAGAAATTAATCAAGGGGTCAGACAAGGATGCCCGCTATCTCCTGCACTCTTTAGTATATATATATATATATATATATATATATATATATATATATATATACATATATAGACGAGATCATTGTACAATGGCAATCAAATTTAACCACAGAGTTTAAAGTTGGCAGTACGATTCTAAATACCATACTGTTTGCAGACGATCAGACAATCCTTAGCTCTTCAGAAGACAATTTACAAACAGCAGCATATAAATTAAACGAAATAGCAAATAAATTCAATATGACAATTTCTGAAAGTAAATCGAAAGTAATGGCATTCAACGGGAAAGACCATATGAGGTGTAAAATCAGTATTAATAACAGTATAATACAACAGGTGAACAATTTTAATTACGAGGGCGGATCGGAAAGTAACGCACAATAATTTTTTTTAAAAAGTTTAATAGTAAAAAAAAAGGAAAAAATCACAAATGAACTTACATCTTTTACCTACTTTTCGACATAGTCACCAACTTTCGCAACACATTTTTCCCATCGTGTTACCAGTTTCAATATGCCCTGTTCGTAGAAGTCCGTTTGGTTGGAGTGTAGCCATCTGCGCACTGCTGATTTCACTTCCACATCTGTCTCAAAGCGTTTGCCGGCCAGGAATTTCTTCATGGGACCAAACAGATGAAAGTCCGATGGTGCAAGATCCGGACTGTATGGTGGGTGCTGGAGCACCTCCCAACCAAATTCGGCGATTTTCTGACGAACGACAGCAGCAACATGGGGACGAGCATTGTCATGAAGAAGTTTAACGTTAATGTTGTGACGTTTGTCACGAATGGCACGACGCAACTTCACCAAAGTTTTAATGTAGGCCGCAGCATTCACAGTGGTCCCGTGTTCAGCAACGTCCACCAATAAAACACCATGCATATCCCAGAACACTGTCACAAGCACTTTTCTGGCAGATTGAGTCACTTTGAATTTTTTCTTTACTGGGGAACCAGCATGTTTCTACTCCATTGATGCCTGCTTTGTTTCGGGCGTGTAGTGGTACGCCCACGACTCATCACCTGTGACGATTCCTTCCAGAAAGTCATGTCCTTGTGCGGTGTACCGCGTTAAGTGGTCCAAGCTTGCCATCATTCGCTGGCCCTTGTGGTCGTCTGTCAGGTTCTTAGGCACCCAGCGAGCACTAACTTTACGGAATTTCAAATTTTCATGAACAATATCGTACACCGCACCATAGGAAATGTTGAACTTCTGCGATAAGGCTCGCAGTTGCACACGCCGGTCGTTCAGAATTGCCGCCTCAATGCCTCTGACATTCTGCGGGATTGCTGCTGTTGTCGGCCGGCCGGAGCGTGGCGAATCACTAAGGTTCACGCGTCCCTCTTGGAAGAATGTGCACCACCTGGAGACATTGCTACGGTCCATACAATCATCCCCATACACGCCACGCATGTCCCTGTGAATTTCACTGGGTTTATGCCCTTTGGCTCACAAAAATCGAACAACACTTCTCTGTTCCTCACAGGTGGACGACTGTAGCATGCGCGCCATCTTTGTTGCATAGTTCAAGCTTCTCTCGCAAGAGATGCACCTGAGAAAAAAAACCATCTGTAGTGAAAACTTCAAACTATATCTCTGTGAAATTTCAACATTCTAGCTGCAATACCAAGGCAGAAAAAAATTATTGTGCGTTACTTTCCAATCCGCCCTCGTATTTAGGATGCAATGTACCATACTGCCAGAAGGAAGATATTAATATTAAATTAAATAGATTTTACAGAATGTGTGGCACTATAAGACGGACACTGAAAAATAAAACTTTGAGGAGCACACAACTAAAATTTTACAAAATTATGGCAGTGCCTGTCTTAACATAAGCAAGTGCAAATTGGACTCTTAACCGTTCAGACAGAAGGAAAATAGAAACTGCAGAAATGAAGTTCCTACGTTCAGTAGCAGGTGTGACAATTTTGGACAAGAAAAGAAGTGAGGATATTAGGAATGACTTAAATATTTTCAATTTAACAAATAGAATTGACAACATGAGAAACAACTGGTATGAACATGTCAAGAGAATGCCTACAGATAGAATCCCTCAGCTGTTACTAAAGTACAAACCAATATGACATAGAAATGTTGGACGCTCATTTACTAGATGCGAGGATTCATTAAATCCCACTTGATGTGAAAACAGGTCAAAAGGCCTAATTTCATGAAGCAGAAGAAGAAGGATATAAAAATATTAAAGTTTATCTCTCCATTGATACTAAAGAAGTAAACTGCTGTCCCACGTTGTGGTGACATTTTAACGCAGTAATTCTCTTCATGCCCGATGTTGTAGTAACATTTTGAAGAAGGATTGCTGTCCCAAAAAGAATTACTAGTTCAGATTGGGTTTAATTTTCGGTAGAGCCGGATTCTCTTCTCAAGGTCTGAAGTTCGTACACTGGATAGGAAAACACTTCGAAATCATAAAAAAAATGTTTCTTGTAGAAATAATTACAAATTTATTCACTTTGTAGGTTCCCAGCAGATTAAGTAAATGTAAGTGGTATTATTCTTCACTATCAATTAAAATAAATTCTTTTCTTTTCCGGAATCAATTATTCTTGTAATAAATATTACATTTTATCTTGAGAACTCTTCTTGCTTCTATCTTTGTGGAAAGTTGTATGCAGGATGACTAGTGTAATTCTTTTATAATTTTAAGACCATTATTACATCACATGATGGTAATTTTAAATTATATTGGTTAATAGTTCTTTTAAATATAAGGTTTAAATTTGATTTGTTAAATCAAAAAGTTAATTATTTTAACATCCAATCAGAGTTTAGTTTACTTTCATTTAAGAATATGAAGTTAAGCAGGTGTTCTTATTACAGTTATAACAGAAATCTTTATAATTTTGACAACAATGACTTAAAACAATTTTTAAAAGGATTATTTACAAAAACTGTTATGTAGTATAATTTCTTTAATTGTTACTGAGAATTTTTATTCAACAACAACCAACAATGAATTATTTAGATGTTTTTATTTATTTAAGTTATATTTAAATATTAAAATAATTTTAAAATATAAAATTATTAACTTTAACTTTGATATTTATTATAATATTAAAATTCTGCTTTAATACTAACCTCATGTTTCTAAGTGCCTCTTAACGATAGTTATTCAAGTTTGTAATCGGAAAGGTCATTTATAGCAACACTGTATATTTAAGTTATATATATATAAATGTCCTCAAAATGAACTCAAAAACTACTTGACGATTTGAATGGTGTTTTCACTATCATTTAGAGACTTTTTCTGAGACAATTAACGTATATAACATATTACTACATAATATAAGACCACAGATTTAAAAAAAAGTGCATCGGTGCACTAAAAAAGTAGCTTTTTCGGACGCTTAAATGGCTTACGCTGCAGAAACCATAACAAACACACCAAATTAATGTACACGGAATTGAATATCTCAAAAAATTCTATCTTATTTTATCTACGTACCCTAATCTAACTAAATTTGTCACTGTATTATCATAATATTATAATGATATTGTGAAAAGAAAAATTAATGTCTTAACCAGGATCGAACCGTGGACATCTAGTTACCCAGACTAGTGTGCAGCCCACTACACAATTCGAGACTTGGCACAAACATTAACAATTTTTTCCACATATACAAATCTATAATCCTCATTTCGTCCGCTGTCAGGTAGGTGTCACCACCATCGCCAAAGGCCGGCTTCGTTTAGAAGTATCTATATTTGAGAATTTTACACCACCACTTTTATAAGCAGTAAACGTTGTTATTTGACATTTTCCAATACTGTTATTTTAAAACAGTTCCAATAATGGATCATATAATTTTATAATGATATTGTGAAAAGAAAAATTAATGTCTGAACCACGAATCGAACCGTGGACCTCTAGTTTCCAGATTAGTGTGCAGCCCACTACACAATTCGAGACTTGGCACAAACATTAACAATTCTTTCCACATACACAAATCTATAATTCTCGTTTTCAGGTTGACAATATGGCGTTAGCAGACACTCGTTCTCGGAACCAACATTCACAATAGCTTTTTATATTAAATTTAGGATCATTGACGTAATTATTTGATTAGTTACTTATCACACTTTTTCACAGTCGAATGAACTTAAAACATATTTCAGATCTCCATTTTGTTTTATACTTTCAGACAACTGGTTTCCCTCTAGAGGTGACCGGAAGATTCCAGTTTAATTTTATGCTTCAACCCAACGAGAATATAGGGTGAGTAAACCATCATCATCATCATCACCATCATGGACTTTTTAGGTTTAGATCGTTTGAGCCTGTTCCTATGAGATCTCAAAATCTGGTTGTTCAATCCTTATTAAATCTCTTCTTCCATTATCTCGAAGTCCTTCAGGTTGATACTGCAATGCTAATTTGGAAAAACGAGATGTTGTAACCAATTGCTTTGACTATTTAACTCATGCCCCAAATGGGAGTCAATGACCAATCACATTTTAATTATTTTTTATTTACAACTAATCACAGTCGTGTTTCGACTACAATTTACCAACTAAAGTTTATCATAATAAAGAAAGCACCTCCTTTTTAACATTCTGAATAGGCCATAGTATTATTTTGCAGTGACTGATCCCGCAAGTAACCAGATTGTATATATAGTGCATGAATGCCAGCAGAAAGCGCATGCGATAGGTAATATAAAAATATTTGCAACAATTGATTATACCACAAAAAAGAAGAAAACACTGTTTGCACTTTCTTAAACGAATTATTTTCCAGGAAATGACGTTGCAGAACAATATAATTGACATATTTACATCATAGAACATCAGATTAATTAATCCTATAATGTTGGTTATAAATTTCTCAACTAGGGTGCATTCTTACAACATTGCGATCTTATTAATAATATGATCTGGTTGCAGTGATGAACAATGGAAGGAAATGAAGCGTACCAATCGTTTCTCAATTGTTTTCAAACATCGTCGTTTTCATTAAATATATAAATATTTTAAAATAACTACATTTAAATAATGATTTGTGAGTAAACAGCTTAATTTTATTCGTTAAATAGTTCTAACAAATGCCACTCTTGATTTCCAAATTCTCTAGATAAACTGGAAATCACTCGTGGCATTACTTATGATAATTCTGAATTTCTTCAACTGCTAGGGTATTCCGTAAGTAATGGCAACACTGCTCTCATCATAATATATGGCATGACAGCCGATTTTGGGCCCTAGCCTTCCTCAAAATGCCCTTTCAGACGTCTCTATTTGCTGCTAAATTGTTCCAATTTTTATTTCCTAATTCTAATGCCAACTCTGATATAACATTATAAAAATTTTACTTAGGTTACTTTTAACATTATGAACTTAATTTATAGCCTCCTGTCAAGTTAACTATACGTCGCCGAATCCTTGGAATGCGGCGCATTCCATCTGCAGCACCATTTCTGGATATGTCTCGTCTGATCGATCTAGAGCTTTTGGATATCAACTCTTGATTGAAATCGAATGCTTCATAGAGGTTCTTTGATCTTTGAGAATAAGTTATAGGCACAAGGGCTCATGTCTAGTGAATTTGGCGGATGTTCGAGTACTTCCCAATTTCACCTTCTAAACAAGTTCTAGTGAACATCTTTTTATGACGGTTTTACTTACTAAATGTGAGAAACAGTGAATGTATTCACAAAATATTGCTATTTCCAGACTTTCAATATTACATATTTATACAACAAAGACTGCTCAACAACATACTACAAGATTACAATGGTCACCACTAGGATCGCTGATTTACAACAGTGTTGGCATTACTTATAGAATGCCGTACTAATTTTAAACTTTTAATTTATCGTGTATATACAGTACAACTTGTTCAAAAGCGGAATTGCATGGGACTAATTTTTGTTTCCACACTAGGCAAAATTCCGCATTATAAAAAATATTAACCAATCTTAGATTATAGATTACCGTATATTCTTTTTGTGTGTCTTGGATTAATTGTAGTTCCGCTGCCGTTGAAAAGTGGAGTATAGAAAAAAAGCAGTCCATATCGTCAGTTTAAACATGTCTCTTAGGCGCGTATCTTGAAATTAAATTATGTAGTTTCGGTTTCCACTCACTAGCTACACTTTCGTTCACATCCTTTCATTTCCCGCAAATTTCATTCCACACTACATTGTGTCGTCTTTTAAAACTGTCCAATCAACCTGAAGATGTCTTGAAATCGTTATTATTTAGGAATGTAGCAACAGTTAGAGCTTGACTTTGGAGCATCGGTCCCGAAATTTGGAGACTTTTTTATCGTGCACTTGTAAAACACTCCCACACTACTTCTTTCATTTCTTCGTTTATTTTATTCATTTTTTTATTATTTATTTATTTTGATTTCCTCTTCGTTTGAAATTTATTTCTCTCTGTCTCTCCGCCTTATAAACATTTTTTTCATGAATTGTGTAGAAATATCCTTCCGTTTCCGCGTTGGACAGATTCCGTTGTATACAAAATAAATACACGTAATATTACTATTATTTTGCCGGGACCAATAAATTTGTTCACATTGGACAGATTTCCGCATTATTCACGTTTCGGATTAAACAAGTTTTACTGTACATGTCTCTATGCTTGTCCATGTTTGTCAAACCTAGGAGTGGACATAAAAATCTCATCTGTGCCGCTTGCAATTTTGATTTGATTTTAGAATTTAATATCCAATTTTCGCTGCTGTATTTCAGTCCTGATTTTGCAGTTACATTGAGTAATCTCAATTTGGTTGCGACTGACATTTGTTTATCAAAATTTATTTTTATGGCTCAATTTATTGTAACCTATATTTCTGAAGGTTGAGTAAATATTTGTATTTTTTAAAAACAGGGACGAAAATAGATTGCAGAAATAAATTAGACATAGCTCAATTCTGTAAACACATGCCATTATGAATGCCTGTTCATTTCTCTTTGGTCCAAAAATGTTCCTATGTATTTTATTCTCAAATATCCGAATACTTTCTCCTCTCTTAAAGTAGGCAAAGAGTACATTTTTCGTATCCATGTTCATATATGTGTGATCAAAAATTATATTAAATCATGAAATACAAAACAAATATGTCTCACCGAAAATAAAACCAATATTACATATTTTCTTATTATTGTCCCGATTCACCCGAGCTACTCTATACTAATTCCGAGTTAAGTTCCTGTCATACTGTAAACAAAGCAGATATATGACTGCATTTTAATTGGTCAAATAATTGTTTTACCATTTCCTCCCTTAGTCCCACGCCGTAGTCGAGTGGTTAAGGCAAGAAGCCTTGGCGCTGAGCTACGGGACTTGCGCTGATTCGAGTCCCCACGGGGGAAGACATTTTTCTCATGGAATTTCGGCAATATGGGACCAGTGTCCACCCAGCATCATAAGGCATTTGAGTAACTACAACAAGTAGCGACTCAAGTTGAGAAGACCAGCTATAACGGCTGGGGGACCCGACATGCTGACCACATGCCACCGCTACACTGGGTAGATGATCGTCTACCTCTGTGATTAACACATGTGGACGTGAGGCCAGCAACCGGTTGGTTGGCCTATGGCCTTCTGGGTCTGTCGCGCTTAGAGTAAAAAATTTCCTCCCTTGAAGTAAGAGTCCATGTTCCGCATCCATATAATAAAACCAGGAGAATAACAGTTTTATATATTTTCAGTTTAACTTTCCTTTTAAGGGAAGTTGGGACGACAAGAGTTGCTATAATACATAACAGTATGAATTTCAGGAATTGAACCTATTTTTAATTTCTTTGTGCACCTCATTCTGGTTCCCAGGTATTTCAATTCAGCCGCATCTTCGAAATTTCTCTCATTTGTCATTAGCTGTCCATTTCCATTATATAATGTTTTTCTATGTGTGACCATATATTTAGTTTTACATTATTGTAGAAAAAGAACAGATGTTATGGTTATGTAATCAAAATACAGTAGAATATTTTAGAGTGATTAATTTCAAACGACTAGGTTAGGTCATGTATTATTTGGGAGTGTCCTTGGCTACGACAAACTAAATTATTTCCAATTAATAATCAAATATTTTATATGCTACTAGCGGACCCGGCAGACCTTGTCGATCAATTTTCGTGTCATGACCAGACTATAAAAATATAAGTTACTTTCCTACCATAAAATTCACTAATTAAGATGTAATTATATACAGTGGAGGAAATTGGCATAAAGCCATTAACTTTTAGTAGTAAACAACTTGAAATATTTATGCAAATACCATATGTGTGTCATAGATTACATATAATTATCTTGGACATAATTTCAAACAGGTCTCATTTTGCATTTATTATATATGTAAATTATACGTAAAATCTAAGAAAACGCTGTCCTAGGGGTGGAAATCGGTAAAAAGGCAGGTCAACTTCTCATAACGAAAACGTGAAAGTGATTGACGATAAATCTCCAAATTTCCGGACCGATGCTCCAAAGTCAAGCTCTAGCTGTTGCTAAATCCCTAGAGAATAAATCATTCAGGGCATCTTCAGGCTGGCGGGACAGTTTTAAGAAACGACACAATTTAGTGTGGAATGAAATTTGCGGGGAATCAAAGGATGTGGACGAAAGTATAGTTAATGAGTGCAAACTAAAACTGCATACTTTAATTTCAGGATACGCGCCTAAGAGACATTTATAACGCTGACGAAACGGGACTCTTTTTTCGCGCGTTACCGTCGAAGTCGCTCATAAATACTATAATTTACTTTTCAACGATAGCAAAACTACAATTAATCCAAGATACATAAAAAGACATATACGGTACTCTATAATCTAAGATTATTAATAAGTTTTAGTTTTTTTATAATGCGGAATTTTGTCTAATGTGGAAACAAAAATTCGTCCCATGCGATTCCGCTTTGAGCAAGTTTCACTGTAATCAGTTGGCAATATCTGCTGTGTCCGACACCAGTGATCCAGGAGTGTTCACCACAAACACCGGTGACCATCACCAGTGTCCCAGTGTGAAACGAGTCTAATACACATAAATTCCATAGAGATAATTTATTTCGTTTTCTTTAATTTAATTTATTTGTAAGACAATACTACATAAATTACATTTTTCTGCACTCCTTCTCTATATGAACTTTAATTATGCCAAATATCACACTACTCCGTGCGCGCAATCTGCTTAAAAAGGGGTACAAAGTTTTTCCTTCACGTATTAATATATAGATAAAGAGACTTGTCAACTTTTGAAATGCATCAACTGAAGACATGTGTGACATTAAACACACGCTCGGAAATGTGACACAAAAAGAACACGCACTCTTAAGTACCTCCGGAGGGCATTATTATTGCAGCAGTTGCAATTTCTGCTGCCCTAGAATTGTTAATTACTGTAATTGAGGCTTTGTTGACGAGTTGAGATCTGTATGGGTGAAATATTAACTAACTAACTCACTGGCACTATCGAACCCTTAGGTTCATGGCCGCGCGTACATAAGCTCTCCATACATCCCTATCCTAAGACAATATTTTCAAATCATCCCCTGTATAATCTACCTCCATCAAATCATAGTTAATGTTATTCTCCCACCTCATTCTTGGTCTACCAACTGGACGTTTTCCCTCTGGTTTTCCTACAAGAAGCTTCCATGCACGTCTTTGATTCCCCATTCGTGCCACATGTTCTGCCCATCGCAGTCTACGAGACTTAACTGTTCTCATTATATCTGGCTTCCTATAAAGACTGTAATTCACTGTTAAGCAGTCTCCTCCATTCATCTGTCTGTTCATCTCTCTTTCGTCCAAAGATTGTCCTAAGAACTTTATTCTCAAATTCTCGTAATCTCATCTCCTCCCTTAAAGTTAAGAGTCCATGTTTCATATCCATATAATATAACTGGTAGTATAATAGTTTTATATATTTTCAGTTTAACGTTTTTTCAAAGGAGTTGGGACATCAAGAGTCTCTGCAATGCATAATAGCACGCATTTCCACAATTGAGCCTATGTTTAATTTCCTTGTGCATCTCATTCCTATTTCTGATTATTGTTCCTAGGTATTTGAATTCAGCCACTTCCTCAAAATTTGCCTCATTTGACATTAGCTGTCCATTTCCATTATATAATGCATTTCTATGTGTGACCATATATTTAGTTTTATTGATATTTACTTCCAGTCCTAATTCCTTAGTGTTACTCAATAGTGTGTGCGTGTTGGCCTTTAGTATCTCCTCGCTATCGCCAAATAGTACTACATCATCAGCATAAACTAACAGCTTATTAATACCATTGAGTTGTAGGCCTTCTTCACCCTCTAAAGATTTGATGGCATGTTCTAGTACAAAATTAAATAGTAGAGGATATAGTGCATCTCCTTGCTTCAACCCATTGTGGATTTCAAAAGTATCCACAAGCAGATGTATGGACTGAGTTTTCATCGGTCAAATACAGTAATGGTTTTACCGTTAAGCGTGTAAGAAAGTGTATTTAGAATCAACGAGACATAACTGTTCTTATTATATCTGGCTTCCTATAAAGACCATGTAGTTCACTTATGTAGTTTTCTCCATTCGCCTGTCTGTTCAACTCTCTTTGATCCAAAAGTGTTCCTAAGAACTTTATTCTCAAATAATCGTAATGTTTTCTCCTCCCTTAAAGTAAGAGTCCATGTTTCGCATCCATATAATATAACTGGTAGAATAATAGTTTTATATATTTTCAGTTTAACGTTTTTTGAAAGGAGTTGGGACATCAAGAGTCTCTGTAATGCATAATAGCACGCATTTCCAGAATTGAGCCTATGTTTAATTTCCCTCTGGTTTTCCTACAAGAAGCTTCCATGCACGTCTTTGATTCCCCATTCGTTCCACATGTTCTGCCCATCGCAGTCTACGAGACTTAACTGTTCTCATTATATCTGGCTTCCTATTACTGTTACTAATTATTGTTCCTATCTGTGATCATTAAGGCTAGAATTTGTATGTAATTACATATTCTTTCCCTTTGCTTGTAAAGGGGTAAAATTGATAAAAGTTGACGAATTATAAACTTACTTATCATATATGAAAATATACCATTAGATAGTGTTACATATTGATCATAATTATATATATTTACATATTTTAAAGATTTTTATATAAATTTACATATTACAGTAATATAATGTAAGATTAAAATTATAAAATAATTACCTTGTAGGTCCGTCTCCTCAATTTAAGTTCTTTTAAAACTCTGTAGGTCTTATGGGACAAGTCCAGAAAGACCTACAGAGTTTTATAAGAACTTAAATTGAGGTAACTATTTTATAGTTTTAATCTTACATTATATTACTGTAAATTAACACCTCAACGGAAACTTACCATGAATTTTACTAGTATCGATAAATGTACATATTATGCCTTTTAATTTAATAAAATATATATTTTCATAAACGGAAAATAATTTAAAACAATATTTGTTTACATTAAAAAACTCAGATACCTGATTGTACATTGAAACTTTTTTTTCCCAACCCATACAAAAGCTGCTGAGAAACGACCAAAGAATTCCATTTACTAAACACGTTCAACATAGTTACAGGAAGACTCTGAAGAATTGATACAGGGTTCCGTACAGCAAGATCTCTTTTAAAATCTGAACGATCTACTCTGTTTATGAATGAAGTAGTAGAAATATATAGAGGGCAACCGGTGGTAAGGTTGGTTAACCCTTAAACTGACAAAAAACAAATTCTTCTGTCAGTTATTTAAATGTGGCGGACCGCAGTGAAAACGGAATCTTGTATAACTGTTATTATTAGGTATATTGTATAATTAGACACATATTTAAGTGGTTTCATTTATTGTTCGTTTTCTTCTGATTTATTTAAAGTATTAAATTAATTAAACCAACTGATGTATCCAAAATATACATTACGAATTTAAGGGTTAAGGCAATATCATACAAGCTGAAAAATCGAGGGTCGAGACTCGATGGAGTTAGGATTTTTAAACTGCTTTTAATCTTCTAGTGGCATCATGACCCTGAGATCTACTCAACCTATAAAAAAATAATACCAATTCTATGTGCTGGGGGCAAAGACGGGCTATCACACGAGACTGAAATCTCTTGCCGATTATCCAGAAATATGGGAGCCTTAATCTCCCTATGTCCCTAAGACTTGTAGTAGGATCATTTTCTAATAGAAACATTAGAATACCCAAGTATTTAATTGCCACATTCCTACATTCTATCTTAAAGTTAACGTTAAATATAAATTTATATAAAATTATATTTTAATGTATTTAATATTAAATATTTTAAGGAATTTTTATGGAATCTTACATATTTTGCATGATGTTATTACATAAACATGTACATATTTTGGATGTTAATATTACATAAAAATCTTATGTCTGCGCGACCATGAACCTACGGGTTCGATAGTTCCAGTGAGTGAGTTAGTTAGTTATATTACATAAAAATTCTAGCCTTAGTGATCATATATATTACTGACTAATCTGACAACTGATCTATCTGACAGAGTAAAGCGTGCTCATAATGCTTGCATTCGATTAAATTCAATCTCCGTCGTTATGACCACGTATCTCCTTCATTGGAGGCCTTTTCATGGCTACGTCTAAATGACAGAGGAACTTTACATTCACATACCTTACTATTCCAAATTCTGCACACATATTTACCAAGTTATTTAACAACACGTTTTCATAATTGATCGGCTCATCACAATTAAGGAACAAGATCACAAGACTCTTCTTTACTTTCGATACCACAGCACAGGACATTTCTATACTCTGAATCTTACACAATATCTATGACTAGTGCATGGAACTCACTTCCCAGTCATGCCAGGGACTGTCAATCGCTATCATTATTTAAATACAAATTAACTGATATCTTAAGTTCGACACAATGAAAACATTAACTGCATTACAACTACATAGAGCATTCTATAAATAATCATCTAGGAAGCTACATACTTTATTTTATATCATTTTAATTTTATTATATTCTACGTTTTTGTTAGCATTAGCTAGTATTAGATCAAATCATTATTGTATTTTGTTTAGTCTGTATTTTAATAACATCTTAAAATTGTAATAAGTAAAGCCCTCGTACGCCCACAGCCTAAAGTTAAAATGCCCTTAACTCCGAACGACTTTCGACCCATTAGCATTTTACCTACCCTTTCAAAAGCTCTGGAACGATTAGTCCATAAACAACTGACTGACTACCTAAATCAACACAACCTTCTAGATCAATTTCAGTCAGGTTTCAGGACAGGACACAATACAAATACTGCTCTACTACATTTGCGAAGACATACGCAAAGCTGCTGATAATCGAAAACTTACCATTCTTACATTACTGGACTTTAGTAAAGCATTCGACACGGTAGACTTGGACTTATTGTTGCATAAACTTAAAAACCTCTTACTCTCTGATAGTGCCACGCAATGGTTCAATTCCTACCTTAATGAGCGCCAGCAATCTGTTGTAGGAAATCATGCATTATGTTCTTCTTGGTCCTTCTGTAAAGCTGGGGTTCCACAGGGTTCGGTGCTTGGACCTTCACTTTTTTCAATCTACATAAATGACATATCTAACTCCCTAAAGCATTGCAAACATAATTTATTTGCAGACGACATGCAGATATACATCCACACAGACAAATATTCTCTAAATGACGCTGTTGCCAAAATTAACGAGGATCTTGACTCACTAATGACTTGGACAGCTAAATATGGACTGCAATTAAATCCTACAAAGTCAATCAATCGTTATGCGCCACCAGAGACTATTATCTACAATTAACCTAAACACAGTCTCGCATGTGTCACTAAATGGAGTTCAAATCCCTTATAGTGAGACAGTAAAAATTCTAGGAGTATTTATTGACAACAACTTAAATTGGAATACACAAATAAACCATACATGCAAAACAGTCTTCTCAATAATACATTCATTAAATCGCTTAAGAAATTGTCTGCCATTCGCTCTTAGGAAAATGTTAGTAGAAACACTTGCAATGCCCCATTTTGATTATTGTGACACTCTTTTTACAGACTTAAATATTATTTACACTCAAAGACTTCAACGTGTTCATAATTCTTTCGCACGTTTTATTTGTGGTAATCGCAAATTCGACCATGTTACACCGTCCCTGGAACAATTATCGTGGCTTCGTCTAAGATATCGTAGAATTGTCCATTCACTATCCCTTCTCTATAAAATCCTTCACACATCATCGCCTAATTATTTATCACGCCGCTTCATCAGACTATCCGACACACATAATCTTGACACTCGATCCCATCAGTACATTGTCCTTTATATCCCTCCTCATCACACTGTATATTATTCATTATCTTTTACGGTCTCACTTACCAAAACATGGAATTCTCTTCCGACCTATGTCAGAGCTGTCAAACTATAACATCCTTCAAAAACAAACTAAAGAATTATTTAATAACAAACTAACTTATACACCTCACTGATAGTATTCTTTTAACAATTAATAAATTTAATTATCTATGAAAATAATATTAAGATTAACAAATATTTTCTTTTGCTTTGTTTTAAATATTGTACAAACGTAAAATTAGTTTTCTATATCTCATTATTTTTCTTTGTTTTATATATACATTAGACAGGGACAATTTAATATGTCTTGCTTGTATACATTTTATTATTAGTTTTAGTCTTAATTTTAACTAACATTAACTAGTTGCATTATAGATCTAATATAATAGATATTATCTTTTTAATCAAATTTTTATTTAGTATTTAATATTAGAGTTCATTGTAATTGTTATATTCTGATGTAATATATGTTTTCCCTGGTGAGTAGAAGAGAAGGCCACATGGCCTTAACTCCACCAGGCTAAATAAATAAATCTAAATAAAATCTAAATCTAATTTTTTTTTATAATTCTACTATTCGCTGGTTGAGTGGAAGAGAAGGCCTTATGGCCTTAACTCTGCCAGCTAAAATAAAGCATTATTGTTATTATTATTATTATTATTATTATTATTCACGTTGTTTGGTTTTTTAGCATTTTTTTCTTTTTATGATGAACGAGGAGCTGGCCCGATGCATCAACCCCCAACCTGGGGGACGGGTAATTTTTGTTCAGGGTTTTCTTCCTCTAGCCTTTGATAGTCCAGTATCTTACTGTAAATTATTATTATTATTTATCCCTTCGGCGATTTGGGTCGGAGAACTGATGGGAAGAGGGGGTCCTTTCTCTGGGATGATAAGAGACCTATGCTCGGGGAAACAAGAGTAAAGTCCACAACGACAACTAATTTTTAACAGGTTGGCGGAAGTGGCAACCCTCTAGATGGGGTTAGTACATCCAGGAGCTGGACCTAAAGCTTCGAGTTGGCAGCCCCACCAATGGTCTACTCTGCATAGCGTTGGTACCGCGATCAGAGGAAAACACATTACTCGTATTCTTCACAATGGAAACTCTGACGGACTTAACCAAAGACGACCTCAGTGTAGAATTAAGGACAAACGATTTGGTATAAAGGATCGGATTAAAGTGGGAACTTGGAATGTCAGAGGACTAAACACAAAAGAAGAAGAACTAATCAGAGAACTAAATAATCAAAATATTGATATAGCAACACTTACTGAAACAAAAAAGAAGTTGAAAGGAACAAAAGATATTGGTAATTATATACTAATATACAGTGGAGTACCTCAAGATAGAAGAGCTTGCAGTGGTGTAGCTATACTAATTAATAGCAAATGGAGATAAAAAATAATAAGCTACAAATATGTGAATGACAGAATAATAACAGTAAGGTTGAAAATAGATCGGAATTACTTAAACATTGTAGGAGTGTATGCACCAGAAGAAGGGAAAATTGAAGACACTTATTTTCTATGATAAATTACAACAAGAAATAAATGGCATTAAAACACAGAAAGTATCATCTTAGGAGGTGATTTAAACGCCAGAGTTGGTAATCCCCCAATCCCAGGAATAGTAGGTATGTTTGGAGAAGATGTAATAAATAGAAACGGGGAAGAACTTCGACAATTTGCTACCTACAATAAACTAAAAATCACGAATACTTTCTATAGGAAAAAGGACATACACAAGTATACATGATGCGCTGGAAACCAAAGATCTTTAATAGATTACATAATGATTAATGATAGACTCAGGAATCAAATACAAGATGTAAGAGTATACAGAGGATGTGACATATATACAGACCACTATCTATTGGTAGCCACGATACTTATATTAGCCAAATGGAAAAAACCAAAAACTCAAGAAAGAATAAAAGAAGAAGTTTTTAAAGTATATCTTCTAGAAGAAGAAAGTATAAGACAATTATGCCAAAAAAGGCTGCAAGAACACTTAGAAAGAAAAGCAATTAATGATCATTTAAATGAAGAGTGGGAAAATATGAAAACATGTATTATAAATGCTGCAAATGAAGCTATAGGAAAGAAGAAAAAGATTCGCAACAAAAGAGGATTAAAGATATGGAATGACGAAATAGAGGAGGCTGTGCGAGACAAAAAATTAGCTTATTTACAGTACTTACAAAAGAAAACTGAAGTATCTAGAACTATATATAAACAAAAAAAAATCGAGCAAAACAAATATCTCGAACAGCTCATAAAGATTCCTGGGAAAGATTTATTTCCAAAATAGAGCACGATGTACATGGCAGACAATCGTTAGCATTTAAAGTAATGAAACAATTAAATACAACAGAAAAAGGTACTGCAAAACTAAATACCATTGATCTGAAGACATGGAACAATCACTACAGAGAATTATGGTGTAATGAAGAATAATTAGTTATAAAACGCCCTCCTGAAAATGAAAATAAATCAGAAATAGACAGAATTACTCTAAGCGAAATGAGAGAGGCATTGAAAGAAATGAAAAATAGAAAAGCACCAGGTATAGATGGTATAAACAATGAACTGATAAAGTATGCAGGTTTATTTGCAGAAATAAGATTATTAAACTTAATAAACAAATGTTGGAAGACATGTAAAATACCTGAAAATTGGAAGATAGGTGAAGTCATATCCCTCTTCAAAAAAGGAAATTGATTAGATAATAAAAATTATAGTGGTATCAGCTTATTGAACTCCACTTATAAATTATATGCAAAAATAATAAATAATAGATTGAAGAAGATATCTGACACACTCTTAGAAGAAGAACAAGCAGGGTTTAGAAAAGGAAGATCCTGTAGTGATAATGTGTTTATTATAAAGAGACTAATTGAAAAGAGAAGAGAATTTAACCTGCCAACATATTTGTTGCTCATTGATTTTGAAAAGGCCTTTGACAGAGTAAATAGATCTATACTATGGGAAATAATGAAGGAACGAGGATATCCACACCATCTAATAAAATCAGTCCAAGGATTATATGAAGAAACTAAAGTAGTGATAAAAACTGATGGAAAAAGGTCAGAAGAAATTTTAATAAATCAAGGAGTTAGACAAGGGTATAGTCTATCGCCCACTCTTTTTAATATATATATATATATATATATATATATATATATATATATATATATATATATATATATCGACGATATTATGAAACAATGGAAAATTATAATGGACAAAGGCCTTAGATTGAACAATAACTCAAGTATTAATAAATTAATTTTCGCCGATGATTTAGTCTTACTACACCATGGTGAAGATCTGTTACAATTGGCTGCTTACAAACTAAATGCAATATGTAGCGATTATAATTTTAAAATTTCAATAAGTAAAACAAAAGTAATGGCATTTTGTGGAAGAAATACTCTGCGTGCAAAAGTAGTAATTAGAGACGAAATTATTGAACAAGTATCCCACTTTAAATATTTAGGATGTGACATCAGCTATGGGTACGATAAAGATATTGAACACAAAACACATCAGTTTCAAGCTATTTGTGGTACAATAAATAGAACATTGAATAATAAAGCCCGTAAACAAACAAAATTAAAATTTTATAAAACAATGGCTGTCCCTGTCCTTTTGTATGGGAGTGAATCTTGGATTACCACTACCAAACAAGAAAGTAAAATTCAAGCAGCCGAGATTAAATTTTTAAGAAGAGTAAAAGGCTGCACTAGAATGGACCAGATAAGAAACGAGGATATCCGTGAAGAACTGCAGATCTACTCCATAAAAGAAAAGATATTTAACAACAAGATACAGTGGAAAGAACATGTAGAAAGAACGGAAGAAAGTAGATTACCAAATAAAATCTTCCATTATTTTCCAGGAGGAGAAAGAGATGTCGGACGTCCTCGGAAGAGATGGTCTTAGATCTATTAGTGAAGACGGAACAGGCAACTCTTGCCTAAACCAGGCAGTGAAGAAGAATATTATTATTATTATTATTATTATTATTGTTATTATTATTATTATTATTATTATTATTATTTAATCAATTGAGTTGGTGTTTACTTTATGAAAACCCATATTTATCAATTAAATAAAAATAAAACGTAGTTTTATTTTTATTCAATTGATTATTATTATTATTATTATTATTATTATTATTATTATTATTATTATTATTATTATATATTTAGCTTTATTGATGCTTACTTCCAGTCCCCAAGGTTTTAGTGTTTCTCAATAGTGTGTGCATGTTGGTCCTTAGCACCACCTCGTATACCAATTGTCTATTAATATAATTGTTTTCAGGTCTTGTTTATTCTCTGAAATTTTTTGACTGCATGCTCCAGTATATAATTGAATAGTAGAGGAAAGTGGGGACTCTACCGTCTAAAAATTGTCAGGTTATTATGTTACGCACTATATAGAGGTTATGTTGTTTCAGGATGTATAGCAAAGTACCCAGAGTGCTTTTCCCCGTGCTGTGGTGCGAAGAAATTGCGAGAATAACACCAGAATTTGCCAGCGGGCTCAAGTTACTACTGGCTGTGCCAACTATAGGGCTGTGTCTTTCATTAGCACTGGTTGTTATAGGACTAATCTTATTGGCTGTCGCATTCATGAGAATCAAGTAAGTATCAAATTTTAAAAATCTGTTATGGAGGAATTGCGTAAACTAACTAAATTTCTCACTAAATGGAATTTATGATCAGAGACGCTACTCCTAAACTCGTAATGAAAAATTACATTTATGTATCGAATGATGAGTTCTAACAAGGGAACTGTCTACAATTGCATGCTGAAACCTACCTTGACATTTCCGTAGAAGCATTGTGGTGTAGGCCTACCAAGGTTGTGTTTTAAAAAAAGTCTGCTGTTTTTAACTGCAAGGCACAGAAATCGAAGCCAAAATATAGCAATGGCAATCACTGTGAGTAACAGACGCACTCCCTGCTTGATTTAGAGCGGGATGAAATGAGGCTAGACGTGTAAGACAAGGGTGTAGTTTATCACCTACCCTTTTTAATTTATATATTAATGACATCATCCAAAATTGGAAAAGTAATGTTAATATAGGTATATCAATGGACCATTTAAAAATATTAAATGTTTTAATGTATGCTGACGATGTGGTTATTATTCAAGAAAATGAAAATAATTTGCAGTACTCTTTACATCAATTAAATCAGTTATGCCAATAATATAATTATAAATATCAAAGGAAGAAACGAAAGTTATGGCATTTTGGGGAAATGAATATATAAGATCAAAAATCATAATAAACAACAAACCTCTGGAACAAGTAACAAATTTTAATTATTTGGGTTGTAATTTTACTATAAACAGTCCACCGCTGTGGTCTCGGGGTAGCGTGCTGCCTTGTCACGCAGCGGGCCCGGGTTCGATCCCCGGTCGGGACAGTTTTTCTGGGTGAGGTTTTTATCGGGGTTTTTCCTCACCTGTAAGACAAATGTCAGGAAAACTTTAAGGTCCAAACGGTCCCCGAAATCATATGGCCATCGCAATCATCATCATTCATATTCATCTTAGGGTTAAGCTTAGATTTAGGGACTCTCCTGGCACACCATTATCATCATCATCACCCATCATATTATCGGGACAACGTAACCCCGCCTTCCAGGCGCCCCAACCTCAGAAGTGGGTTACAAGTACGCCATGCCAGGAGAGAAACCAGGAATGTCGAAAGACAACCTGGGACATTTGGGGGGGGGGGAAATTACTATAAACACACAAATTGAAAGATACATAAATGTGAAACTGTCAAGATTTAAAATTATATGCGGAACTATGCATAAAACATTAAAGAACAGAACAAGAACATAGACTAGATTGAAGTTTTATAAAACATTGGCAGTTCCTGCATTACTTTATGGGAGTGAAACTTGGGTAATGACCAAAAAATTACAAAGTAGAATACAAAGTGTCAAAAGGCTGCACAAGAATGGATCGGTTAAAGAATGAATATAAAAGAACAGAGTTAAATATATATCCATTAAATGATAAAATCAAAGGATATAGAGAAAAATGGTTTAGATATGTAGAAAGAACGAACGTAACAAGAATACCAAAAGCAGCATTTAACTACAAGCCAAGAGGTTCAAGGAATGCAGGAAGGCCACTAAAAAGATGGACAGAACAACTGTGAGGCAGAACAGGCAATTTGAAAAAGGAGCGTGCAGTGAGGTAGGTGCAACGCGGACGGTAAGTAGTGAGGGTTGTCGAATCATCAAGAGAGGATTTTTATTACTTCCTTGTAGTTTAAACGAGAGATTTGGCACTGTAATTTAGTGGTTTGCAGTTAAAAGTGGCAGATAATTTTTTGGCACGGCCTTTGTACATAACAACGTTTCTTTGGAAGAAATATCAAAGTAGGTTACGGCATGCAATGGTTGACAGTTCCCTTGTTAGAACGGAGTGATGAGAGGGGGTGGAACGCGGACGACATTTAGTGAGGGTTATTCAATCTACCAATTCGGGAGTTGTATTACTTCCCTATAGTTTAAATGAGAGATTTGGCGCTGGATTTTAGTGGCTTGCAGTTAAAAACAACTGATAGTTTTTGGCACAAAGAGTAGGGTGCGTGTAGGCAAACAGTTTTCGGACACTTTTGAAATCCACAATGGGTTGAAGCAAGGAGATGCACTATCTCCCCTACTATTTAATTTTGTACTAGAACATGCCATCAAATCTTTAGAAGATGAAGGAGGCCTACAACTCAATGGTATTAATAAGATGTTAGTTTATGCTGATGATGTAGTACTATTGGCCGATAGCGAGGAGATACTAAAGGACAACATGCACACGCTAATGATTAACACTAAGTAATTGGGACTGGAAGTAAATATCAATAAAAATAAATATATGGTCACACATAGAAATATATTATATGATGGAAACGGACAGCTAATTACAAATGAGGAAAATTTTGAGTAGGTGGCAGAATTCAAATACCGAACAATAATCACAAATAGGGATGAGATGCGCAAAGAAATTAAACATAGACTCAATTCTGGAAATGCGTGCTTATTATGCATTATAGGGACTCTTGTCGTCCCAACTACTTTCAAAAAACGTTAAGCTGAAAATATATAAAACTATTGTTCTACCATTTATATTACATGGATGAGAAACATGGACTCTTACTTTAAGGGAGGAAATGCGATTACGAGTATTTGAGAATAAAGTTCTTAGGAAAATGTTTGAACCAAAGAGAGATAACAGACAGGTGAATGGAGAAGACTACATAACAATGAACTACATGGTATTTATAGGAAGCCAGATATAATAAGAACAGTTAAGTCTCGTAGACTGCAATGGGCATGACATGTCGCACGTATGGAGAATGAAAGACTTGCATGGAAGCTTCTTGTAGGAAAACCAGTGGGAAAACGCCCAGTTGGTAGAACAAGAATGAGGTGGGAGAATAACATTAACTATTATTTGAGGGAAGTATATTATACAGGGGATGATTGGAAAACATTAGCTAGGATAGGTATGTATGGAGAGTTTATGTCCGCGCAGCCATGAACCTCCGGGTTCGATAGTGTCAGTGAGTTAGTTTTTTGGACACAACCTTGATACATTACAACGCTTATGTGGAAGGAATTCCAAGGTAGGTTTCGTCATGAAATTGCTGACAGTTCCTTATCAGGAAATCTAATTTACGTACAATAATTCCTAATCAAAAATTATATTCTAATCGAACGACGAGTTCTTATGAAACATTTAGAACCAAAGAGAGATGGAGAGACTGGCGAATGGAGAAGACTACATAACAGTGAGCTACATGATCTTTATAGGAAACCATATATAATAAAAACAATTAAGTCACGTAGACTGGGATAGGGCTAAACACGTTGCATAAATGGGAAATTAAAGAGGGACATGGAAGATCCTTGTTGGAAAACTAGAGGAAACCCCCCCACAGCTGGTAGTCTAAGAATGAGGTGGGAGAATAATACTAATTATGATTTGAGGGAAGTAGATTATACAGGAGATGGTTGGAAAACTTTAGTTCAGGGTAGGGATGTACGGAGAGCTTATGCCTGCGCGGCCCTTAACCTATGGGTTCGATTGTGCCAGAGAGTTATTATTATTATAGGTTCGCTATGTTTCCCCGCAGCTGTTATATATAATTAAATACAAAGATGGCGACTACCGCCACTATAATAATTCGGCTTGTTAATCATTGTCAAGCATTGTCGCGCGGTACCCGCTTTTATATAAACGGACAACCATCGTAGTGTGGCGATATTATTTTTTTATTGTTATTATTGAGTTAAAATACAATTTAGGAAGAATACGTAATATTAAAATTTTAAATATTTAGGGTCTATTTTAGATAAAAATGAGAATTCAATTACAGAAACTGAAAGGAGAATAACTGATGGAAGAAGAGTCATTGGTATGTTGAACTCAGTGCTTTGGAATAGAAATATAATATACAGAACGAAGAAAACTATATTTCAAATTCTGTTATTCTTCTTCTATACTTCACAGGCTAGGCAAATTGCCTGTTCCGCCTCACAGCTGTCCTGTCCATCTTTTCACTGGCCTTCCTAAATTCCTTGAACATCTTGGCTTGTTGTTTTATTCTTTAATGTTTTATGTATAGTTCCGCATATCATTTGAAATTTCAACAGTTTCATATGTATGTCTCTTTCAGTTTTGTGTTTATAGTAAAATTACAACCCAAATAATTAAAATTTGTTACTTGTTCCAGAGGTTTGTTGTCTATTACGATTTTTGATATTACATGATCGTTTCCCCAAAATGTCATTATTTTTGTTTTTTTCTTTCGATATTTTGAAATTATATTCTTGGCATAACTGATTTAATTGATGTAAAGAGTACTGCAAATTATTTTCATTTTCTTGAATAATAACCACATCGTCAGCATACATTAAAACGTTTAATATTTTAAAACGGTCCATTCTTATACCTATATTAACAATACTTCTCCAATTTTGTATCATGTCATTAATATATAGATTAAAAAGGGTAGGTGATAAACAACACCCTTGACTTTCAAATTCTGTTACAAAGCATTTTATTACACGAGTCCGATATCTGGACAGTAAGGAGACAACAAGCCAACAAGCTGTTAACAGTATGAATGGATTTTTGGAGGCGTTCGACAAGAATTTCAAGAAGGGATAAAGTCAGTAACAGCACAATAACGGAAATTATGCAAGTTAAAAAAAACAAATTAGAAAAAATATAATAAAAACGTTTGAAATGGTATGCACACCTCATAAGAATGGAAGAAGATAGAATAGCAAAGAAGATCCTTGATTGGAAAGCTAATGGAAGAAGTGGAAGAGGCAGACCTAGAGAACGTTGGATAGATGGAGTGAGCAGAAGTATGGAAGCTAGAGATTTGAGGGAAGAAGATGCTTTGGACAGGAACCTCTGGCGACAAATTACTTTGTACTGAAGGAGAAACACTGTTTTGTGAAATATTCCTAAAATTATTATTATTATTATTATTATTATCATTATTATTATTATTATTATTATTATTATTATTATTATTATTATTATTATTATTATTATTATTATTATTATTATTATTATTATTATTATTATTATTATTATGTCCACCGCTGCGGTCTCGAGGGTAACGTGCTGCCTTGTCACGCAGCGGGCCCGGGTTCGATTCCCGATCGGGGCAGTTTTTCTGGGTGAGGTTTTATCGGGGTTTTTCCTCGCCTGTAAGACAAATGTCAGAAAAACTAAGGCCCAAACTGTCCCCGAAATCATATGGCCACCATTATCATCATCACCCTTATCATTATCATCATCATCATCCTTCACCGGTGTGGAAAGCAACGGGAAGCTACTACACCTACAATTCCCTAGTAAAGCTGCAAGCATAGCATGAAAATGCTATGATTGCAGTGAAGGTTCTGCCTTCGGGCAGAATTACTATGGATGGATTATTATTTTTTTTATTGCGGATGAGCCCATGTAGGGTACGCAAAGTACTTAGAGGCGTTTCCTCTGAGCCCAAATTTATTTCATTCTTTTGCTATGAGCTTGTTTTGTATCATCTGTCCAAGTTGTTCCAGTTTTTTCTTCGGTTTGTCCTCTTGGTCAACTTGCCACTTATTCACCTTAATTCTAAATATATCTCTTTTTGGGATATCTTCTTTAGTACTCGTAATTCCTGCCAATTTTAAGTCCTTTTTGACTTCGTCAATCCACTTCATAGTATCCACTGGAGCTTTACTTCTGTTTTCGTAGAATTTCATTGTCTGTTTTGTAAGCCTATTTGAGTTCATTCGTTTAATATGGCCATAAAAATTTAACCTTCGTTTTCTAATATCACTATGAATGTCTGTATATATTTTTATTTCCTTTTTACTTCTGAGTCTAAATGCTTCACCTATGACTTGTAGACCTGAAACTTTTCTTATAATTTTGCATTATTTTTTCACTATATTTTCGATATCTTTTTTCTGTTCAAAATTAATGTTTCTGCACCATAGAGGCACTCTGGTTTAATTACAGTGTTACAGTGTCGTAATTTTGAATGTAAAGATATGCATTTTTTATTATAAGTGTTGTGAGTAAGCCGAAATGCTGTTTCCATTTATTATTATTATTATTATTATTATTATTATGGTTATTATTATAATTTTTATTATTATTGTTAGTATTATTATTAATATTATTATTATTATTATTATTATTATTATTATTATTATTATTATTATTATTATTATTATTAAGTGATAATTTTAAATTTTGTTATATTTCAGAAGGAACAGAAGAGATCAAAATGGACAACAGATGTACTCCATGGTGAACACAAAACCACTTGAAGACCAAAGAAGACATCCATTAACGTAGAAAAATAAAATTTAACAAAATTATCAGGAATTTTTATTTCCATATTTCATTTAATTATATTAGTATGCGACAACATCAATCAATAGAGGGAAAACAAATGAGATATGTGATACGCATTTTCAGGGTCTCTGTTGTACTTATTCTTTCTGAATGGTTCCAAATTTCTACAGTTCATTATCAACACATCTTTCCATTATTTTGAGTTAGTAACTTGGACGATACTTTCTATTGACTACAGTTTGAAATTGTGTCCAAAATTGTCAGTTGGAAACGTAAATACGTAAGTTTTGTACTCGGAGAAAGATTTGTGTGAGTGTGAGTGTGTGTGTGCGTGTGTGTGTTAATCGGTGCAAAACATGTAAAGCTTTAAGCAAACGAACTGACATAATAACGATACATAGGCATTATATGTATAATTACAATTAATAAAAAAGATGTACACAGGTTGTACATAAAATAATATAGCGATTTTAAAGGTTTTGAATATAGAATACATTAGAATAGATTTATTTAGCCTGGTGGAGTTAAGGCCATGTGGCCTTCTCTTCCACTCACCAGGACAAACATATGTTACATATAAATACAAAAAAATTACAATAATAGTCATACCAAACAATTAATTATCTGTCAAACTGAATAATAATGAAAATAATGTCTAATAATACAATGAAATTAAATACAATTAAAATTAAATTAATGACAGAATGAATACAGAAAGGAATAACAGCTCGAATCTACTATACATAAAAAAGAAAAGAAACAAAAAATACAAAGAAAGTAATAAACTATAATCTATGCTTTTTATACAAGGCATTGGGTAAATATATTAACGAATCTTAAATCTATTTTATTAAATAATGAAAAAGCACATTATTAATTTTTAAAAAGTAATATTAGTGAGTTGTTTCTGTTAGTAATTTTATTTTCAATTTGTTTCTGAAAGATGGTAAAGTTTGGCAGTCTCTGACATAGGGTGGAAGGGAATTCCATGTTCTAGCAAGAGAAATTGTAAAAGATTTCGAATAATGGGTAGTATGATTAGCTGGGTTATAAAGGACACTGCGCTCAAGGGATCGGGTATCTAATTTAAGATTTAAGATTTAAGATTTAAGATTTATTTAGCCTGGTGGAGTTAAGGCCATGTGGCCTTCTCTTCCACTCACCAGGACAAACATATATTACATAAGAATATAACAATCTTAATTAACTCTAATATTAAACACTAAGTAAAAATTTGATCAAAAGATAATATCTAATATACATATTACGATCTATAATACAACCAGTTAATATTAGTTAAAATTAAGACTAAAACTAATAATAAAATGTATACAAGCAAGACATATTAAATTGTCCCTGTCTAGTGTATATAAAAAACAGGAAAATAATGAGATATAGAAAACTAATTTTACGATTATACAATATTTAAAACAAAACAAATAAAAATATTTGTTATTCTTAATATTATTTACATAAATAATTAAATATATTAATATTGCTAAAAGAATACTATCAGTGAGGTGTATAAGTTAGTTTGTTATTAAATAATTCTTTAGTTTGTTTTTGAAGGATGTTATAGTTTGACAGTCTCTGACATAGGGTGGAAGGGAATTCCATGTTTTGGTAAGTGACACCGTAAAAGATAATGAATAATATACAGTGTGATGAGGCGGGATATAAAGGACAATGTGCTGATGGGATCGAGTGTCAAGATTATGTGTGTCGGATAGTCTGATGAAGCGGCGTGATAAATAATTAGGCGATGATGTGTGAAGTATTTTATAGAGAAGGGATAGGGAATGGACAGTTCTACGATCTCTTAGACGAAACCACGATAATTGTTCCAGGGACGGTGTAACATGGTCAAATTTGCGAATACCACAAATAAAACGTGCGCAAGAATTATGAACACGTTGAAGTCTTTGAGTGGAAATAATATTTAAGTCTGTAAAAAGAGTGTCACAATAATCAAAATGGGGCATTGCAAGTGTTTCTACTAACATTTCCTAAGGGCGAATGGCAAACAATTTCGTACACGATTTAATGAATGTATTATTGAGAAGACTGTTTTGCATGTATGGTTTATTTGTGTATTCCAATTTAAGTTTTTGTCAATAAATACTCCTAGAATTTTTACTGTCTCACTATAAGGGATTTGAACTCCGTTTAGTGACACATGCGAAACTGTGTTTAGGTTAATTGTAGATAATAGTCTCTGATGACCCATAATGATTGATTGTGACTTTGTAGGATTTAATTGCAGTCCATATTTAACTGTCCAAGTCATTAGTGAGTCAAGATCCTCGTTAATTTTGGCAACAGCGTCATTTAGTGAATATTTGTCTGTGTGGATGTAGATTTGCATGTCGTCTGCAAATAAATTATGTTTGCAATGCTTTAGGGAGTTAGATATGTCATTTATGTAGATTGAAAAAAGCAAAGGTCCAAGTACCGAACCCTGTGGAACCCCAGCTTTACGGAAGGACCAAGAAGAACATAATGTATGATTTCCTATAACAGATTGCTGGCGCTCATGAAGGTAGGAATTGAACCATTTCGTGGCACTATCAGAGAGTAAGAGGTTTTTAAGTTTATGCAACAATAAGTCCAAGTCTACCGTGTCGAATGCTTTACTAAAGTCCAGTAATGTAAGAATGGTAAGTTTTCGATTATCAGCAGCTTCGCGTATGTCTTCGCAAATATTTAGTAGAGCAGTATTTGTATTGTGTCCTGTCCTGAAGCCTGACTGAAATTGATCTAGAAGGTTGTAATCATTTAGGTATTCAGTCAGTTGTTTATGGACTAATCGTTCCAGAGCTTTTGAAAGAGTAGGTAAAATGCTAATGGGTCGAAAGTCGTTCGGGGTGTGAGGGCGTTTTAAACTTTAGGCAGTGGACGTACGAGGGCTTGTTTCCACAATGAGGGATATGTAGAAGTTTGTAGTGAGGAGTTAAAAATATGAGTTATAGTAGGTAGTATAGCTTCGATTATTTTATTCAGTAAAGTAATATTTATACGGTCAGTTCCTTCTGCTTTGGTTTTTATTCGCATTATGGCTTTCTTTACGTCGTAGTCTGTAACATATGAGAAGTGGAAATGTTCTCTGTCGGGTTGATTTGTCAGTGATAATTCATTTATTGTTTGTTCTTTATCCTTTGGAGTAGTAGTTATACCTGTGAAGTGATTATTGAGTGTGTCCAGGGAAACAGGTAATTTGTCTACCTGTGTGTCTTTTCTCCCAATTCCCATTCTATTCAAGTTTTTCCAGATTTCTGAAGTATTGGTATTTGTTAGGTTGTATAAATGTCTAAGTTTGGCGTTTCTTATAGCTTGATTTGTCTTGTTACGTAACTGTTTATATTGAGTGAGACTTGTGTTGTCTTTTGTTGAGTCTATATTTCTTATGTGCTGCGTCTCTATCAGTCATCAAGTTACGAATTGAAAGAGTCATCCAGGGTGCAGGGCGTCGTTTCACGAGTTTAGTTTTTAGTGGGGCATGTCTGTTGTATAATTGTAGTATAAAGTCATTTAGTGTCTCAACTTTTTCATCTACAGAAAGCAGCGTCCATATTGAATGCCACGGCATCTGCATAGCTTCTTCAATTAGGGTTGCATTGTCTATATGTTTTAAGTCTCTATACGTAATAGTCTTTCGAGTCGGTTTAGGGCACTGCAGTGAATATGCTAAGAATATAATATCATGTGCTGATATTCCCGGGGCTGGCAGTTGCCCGTGAGTAAGTACTCTGTCTGGATTATTAGTTGCAATTAAATTTATGTGTATCAGAGAGTCTAGTGAAGCGGTGTGATAAATAATAAGGTAATGATGTGTGTAATATGTTATAGAGAAGACATAGGGAATGGATGGTTCTACGATCTTGTAGACGAAGCCATGACAATTGTTCCAGGGATGGTGTAACGTGATCAAATCTACGTATACCACAAATAAAACGTATGCAAGAATTATGAACACGTTGAAGTATTTGGGTAAGAACAGTATTTAGGTCAGTAAAAAGAGTATCACAATAATCAAAATGAGGGATTGCAAGTGTTTCTACTAACATTTTCCTTAGAGCAAACGGTAAACAATTTCTTATACGATTTAATGAGTGTATTATTGAGAAGATATCTTGCAAATGTTATTTATTTGTTTATTCCAAATTGAATATACTTTAACTATGACAAAAACAAAACTCATGTTAAATGAAAGAGTAACTTCTCCAGTTTACATTATAAGTTCATATGTGTTCAATGTGAGCCCCATTTGTTACATGACACACATCCAACCTGTAGGCTAATTCTTCCATACATTAATAAGCAAGTCTGGATTGATAGCAGCAACAGCTTCTCGAATCCTGTCTCTCAACTCGGGCAGGTTAGCAGGCAATGGAGGCACGTAGACTCTGTCCTTTACAAACCCCCAAAGGAAAAAAAAAATCGCATGGGATGAGGTCCGGTGATCTAGGAGACCACTGGAGATAAGCCCTGTCATCTGGATCATGATGACCAATCCAGTAATGACAGTGTGGAAGGTCGTACGAAAACGCTCACATATGCGTCCCTACCGTTTACAATTGTTACAGGCACTAAAGCCTACTGATTACGCTGACTTTGCGCTTGAAATGTTGCAACAGCAACATTCTCCTCAGACACTTTTGATCGTCCAACACTTTTGCCTTTACACACGCAACCGGTCGCTGCGAACTGGTTATGCTATCGACGGATGTTGTTGCATTGGGGGATCATGATTAAACTGCCTACGAAATGCACATTCAACTGTCGCAACTGATTTACAACTCTCAAACTGCAAAATACAAAACGATTTCTGTTGACGAGTTGTAATCTTTGTTATTATTGTTGCCATAGAAACAAAAGAAAAGAAAGTTTTCCGCTCACTCACGCAACTAAAAATATCTTCTTTCCTGTTTCATTTCAGTCTACACACAACTTTCTACGCCTCATCTGAGTGATAATATTATTACTTGGAACTACTATATTCTTTTATGTATACAGTGTACTATAAAATTATAAAAACAAATAATTAGCAAAAGTTAAATAAGTTACGTTTTTCTCCAAATTATGATTGGTTTTAAATTGACCAACAGTAACGTTATTTGTGTATCATTTAGGTAGCATGTATTATATTATTTTCTAGTATGTATGGTAGATGTACGCAAACGAAGAAGAAACTGATACAAATAAAGAATGGGAGGCTATAAGAGATACTATTAAATTGTCAGCATCAGAAAGCATTGGTTGTTTAAAAAAGAGGCAAAACAAGAATTGGTTTGAAGAGGAATATGCCGACATTGTAAAGAAAAGAAAGCTAGCAAAAATGAAATGGTTACACGAGCCAAATGAGGTAAATTTAGAGCAATTGGGTAGTGTTAGACGGGAAACCACCAAGTACCTAAAGAGTTAAAAGAGGGAATATTTGAGAGAGAAGATTAATTATCTTGAAATGAATGCAAAAAATAGGAACATTAGAGAATTATAGCAGGGAATTAGTATAGAGAAGAAAGGGTTTCAGGCTAGAACAAACATAATTCGGAATGAAAATGGGGATGTGATTGCAGATTCTAGGAGTATATTAAATAGATGGAAAAAGTTACTTTAATCAGCTATTAAATGTACATACAGAACAGGACATTGAGGAGGATAAGTTACAGACAGCAGAAATGCTAGTAGCAGAGCCAAGTGCATTAGAGGTTGAATTGGCAATTGAAAAATTGAAAATGTATAAAGCATCAGGTTCAGATGAGATCTCAGCAGAAATGATAAAATCAGGGGGAGAAAAATTGATGGACAAGATACGCTGGTTGCTTAGTATGATTTGGGAAAAAGAAGCTCTTCCAGATGAATGGAAGGAATCAATTATCGTACCAATTTATAAGAAAGGAGATAAAACTGATTGCAACAACTACAGGGGCATCTCATTACTTTCAACTTAGTACAAAATTATAACAAATATATTAGTAAGCAGACTTACTTCCTATATTGATGACATTATAGGAGATCATCAATGTGCATTTAGAAGAAACAGGTCTACAACAGATCAAATTTTTAGTATAAGACAGATTTTAGAAAAGAAATGGGAATATAATGGTACTGTACATCAACTATATGTAGACTTCAAAAAAGCATATGATACAATTAAGAGGGAGAAGTTATATAGTATCCTGCTGGAGTTCGGAATTCCTAAAAAGTTAGTTAGACTTACACGAATGTGTCTAAATGGCTCAAAGAGTAAGGTGCGTGTAGGCAAACAGTTTTCAGACACTTTTGAAATCCAGAATGGGTTGAAGCAAGGAGATGCACTATCACCTCTATACTATTTAATTTTGTACTAGAGCATGCCATTAAATCTTTAGAGAATGATGAAGGCTTACAACTCAATGTTATTAATAAGCTGTTAGTTTATGCTGATGATGTAGTACTACTGGCCGATTGCGAGGAGATACTGAAGGCCAACACGCACACACTATTGAGTAACACTAAGAGAGTAGGACTGGAAGTAAATATCAGTAAAACTAAATATATGGTCACACGTAGAAATTCATTAAATAATGGAAATGTACAGCTAATGACAAATGAGGGAAATTTTGAGGAGGTGGCTGAATTCAAATACCTAGGAACAATAATCACAAATAGGAATGAGATGTACAAAGAAATTAAACATAGGCTCAATTCTGGAAATGCATGCTATTATGCATTGCAGAGACTTTTGATGTCCCAACTCCTTTCAAAAAACGTTAAGCTGAAAACATATAAAACTATTATTCTACCAGTTATATTATATGGGTGCGAAACATGGACTCTTACTTTAAGGGAGGAAAGGAGATTACGAGTATTTGAAAATAAAGTTCTTAGGAAAATTTGTGGACCAAAGAGAGATGAACAGACAGGTGAATGGAGAATACTACATAACAATGAACTACATGGTCTTTATAGGAAGCCAGATGTAATAAGAACAGTTAAGTCCCGTAGACTGCGATGGGCAGGACACGTTGCGCGTATGGGGAATGAAAGACGTGCATGGAAACTTCTTGTAGGAAAGCCAGAAGGAAAACGCCCAGTCGGTAGACCAAGAATAAGGTGGGAGAACAACATTAACTATGATTTGAGGGAAGTAGATTATACAGGGAATGATTGGAAAGCATTAGCTCAGGATAGGGATGTATGGAGAGCTTATGTCCGTGCGGCCATGAACCTACGGGTTCTATAGTGCCAGTGAGTAAGTAAGTAAGTATGGTAGATGTACAGCCCTAGAATGCTGCGAATTTCTATCATTATGTTATATATTACATCATTATTATTTCTATTATTATAGGTTATATATATAAAGTTAATTATAATATAATACCAATATACTTTGTTATGAATCCTTAATACTGTAATACGTAACGATAATGAAGACCAAATGTCATGACCATTATATTATAAAGGGCGTCTCTAAAGTTGCTAATTTTAATGAAAACACTTTTTTTGCGTACACTCTTAGCTTAGTCCAACATGTTTAGCACGGAAGAAAGGATTGCTATTTTTTTACACGGGTACGCGGATTGTCATATGAAGGCACCAGAGCTGAATTTACCCATAAATTCCGTAAACCAGCCCCAACAAATGCACACATTCGTCTGCATGTAAACAAATTTAAACGTACCGACAGTGTGTGTGTGATGAGACACGTCATGGACGACTACGCGTATCAGCAGAAACAGTGCAGCAGGTTCAAATTGCAAGTGAAAGTCCAAACTCAACAACTCGGCGCCTTAGTAGGGAGTTGAATGCCCATCGCAACACATTGTGGAAAATTCTACGTTTCAGTATACAATATCTCCTTATCACGTCTGATTGATTTACGGAATCGTATCACAGATGCAGCAGGCATTTTCACGATTTAAATGTTAAGGTCCATATTTCGTTTCACAGCTGAAAGATGGAGATTATGTTTTCACCTAGATGGCGGTCATGTAGAAAGGCAGTAGAATCTGTGTAAAACTTCACAATAACTTGATTCATTGCCTTCCTTCATTGAAATGGATAGTGACTTTAGAGACACCCTGTATATAAATCAAATGCTTCATACAAATTATGAATATTGTGTAAATTAAACTTTTTTCTACAAAAAAATTAAATATACTTAATGATCATCATTATCATCAACATCATCAACAATCACGGATTAAGCCAACGTGGCTTGTTCCGGTCTCATAGATTCTCATTCAAAAAGTTGAATCCATCTCTTTTTCGGTCTACCAACATTCCTGTCTCCTTTTTGGTTTGTAATTAAGTATAATATTTTTGGAATGTGATAACCTTTCTTTCTTTGAACATGTTCTTTCCAGTTTTTTTTCTAGATTATTTTATGTACAAGTTTTAAAATATTTAGTTCATTTCTAATATCTTCACTTCTTCTTTTATCTAGAAGTTTGCAGCCAGCTACACTTCTCAGAAATCTCATTTCAGCTGCTTCTATGATCTTCTCTTCTCTTTTAGTTAAAACCCAAAATTCACTACCATACAATAGTAAGGGGACTGCCATTGCTTTATAAAATTTTAGTTTTGTTTCCTTTCTTGTGTTTTTAATATTCTTTTAATTGTGTCACATATATAATTAAATGTATTAAGTTTGTTAAAAAGATATTCATTTTTAAAACAGGAGATATCATAATCCAGGTATTTAAAACAGTTCATTTACTCATTAATTTCAAGATGCATTAGCGAATGCAATGGGATATTACCGCTGAGGTCTTTAGGTAGCGTGCTGCCTTGTCACACAGTGGGCACGACTTCAAGTCCCGGTCCGGATAAGTTTCCTTCGTGAGTTTCTTTTCGGGTTTTTTCCTCGCCTTTAAGACAAATGTTTGGAAACTTTAAGGCCCAAACATCGTCTGACCATCATTATTATATTTGTATTGACTTGGACTTTCACGGCCAGAGTTGTAATGATGCTCTTGAAGAAGATTTCGGGGCTGTTGGCCGTGATCTCGAGGCTTGAAGTTCCCCGACGTTTCGCCAGAGACTGCGCCCGACATCCTCAAGTCTCAAGATAACCCTTGAGAATGCCGGACCCTCGTGACAAGGCAGCACGCTACCTCGAGACCACAGCGGTGGACATAATTTAACCTGGTGAAGTAGAATAGAAGACCTTACAGTCTTAACTCCATCGGGTAAAATAAATAAAGTAAATAAATATAAATTCTAGTTAAAGAAAGAACCTTGGCGCAGAGCAACGGGACTTGCGCTGGTTCGAGTCCCCATGGGGGATGAAATTTTCTCATTGAATTTCGGCCAGTATGAGACCGGTGTGCACCCAGCATCGTGAGGCATTTGGGTAACTACAATAAGTAGCGGCTCCAGATTGAGGAAACCATCTAAAACGACTGGGGGGCCCGACATGCTGACCACATGTCACCCCTACACTGGCTGCATAATCCACTACCTCTGTGATTAACATAGGTGAATGCGAGGTCACTAGCCGGCATAGTTTAATTTTTAATTAAGTTGTTAAATTCGTTAAGCACAAGATCATGGTGACATAAATTATATGACAAGAAAACTAAACAAAGAATATGAAAAATGGGGACTTTATATAAATATAGAGAAAACTAAATATCTGCGTATAGGAGAAGAAATGGAAAATATAAATTTCAACAATGGAGAAGAAAGTCAATCGCTGTGGTCTCGAGGTAGCGTGCTGCCTTTTTCGCAGCGGGCCCGGGTTCGATCCTTAATCGGGACAGTTTTTCTGGATGAGGTTTTTATCGGAGTTTTTCCTCACCTGTAAGACAAATGTCAGGAAAACTTTATGGCCCTAACGGTCCGCGAAATCATATGGCCATCGCAATCATCATCATTCATATTCATCTTAGATTAAGATTAGGATTAGGGACTTTCCTGGCACACCACTATCGTCATCACTCATCATATCATTGGGCCAACGTAACCCTACCTTCCAGGCGCCCCAACCTCAGAAGTGTGTTACAAGTACGCCAGGAGAGAGCACCAGGAATGTCGAAAGACAACATGGGGCATTTACAAAAAAAATGGAGAAGAACTAAAACCTAGTATTGAATGCACTTATTTAGCTACAAAATTAGACCATTCAGGCGATAACACAGTGGAAATTAAAAATAAAATCGCACAAACAAAACAAGCAATAAATGCTTCAAATTCTGTTTGGTGGAGCAAAAATATTACAAAAAATAGAAAATTAAAAATATATCAAACCATAATTCAGAACATTTTAACATATGGTGCTGAAGTTGCAAATTCCTACCAGGGAAATGAAAGGAATTAAATACAGAAATGGATGCATTAAAAAGATCAGCTGGAAAATCTAGAATGGATAAAATACGAAATAAATAAATAAGGGAAATTATGGGTGTATAAAAGTAGCAGTCATTATAGAAAAGAAAAGTACAGTGGTATGACAATGTCAAAAGAATGCCAGAGAAAGATTGCCTAAAATTGTTATGGAATTGAGGGGTCTAGTGAGAGAGGGAGCTATGCCACTTTGAGAAGAAATGGAAATAATCACTGCTATTTATATATTTCCTTTTGCATAGTTTGCATAGCAGTAAGTTAAGAAGGAAAAAAGTTATTCCTTTATTGTAAAATAATATCGTAATATAATAGTTTATAAAACTGAATTTATTTCCATTTCTTCCCAAAGTGGCATAGCTCACTCTCTCACTAGACCCCTCAATGGATCCCAATGGAAAGGAGGAAGAGAGGAAGACCACAGAAAACTTGGATAGAAGGTGTGCAAGTGGCTATGAATATCAGATGATTGGAGGACGAACAATGGATGGACAGAGAGGAATGGCGTTTGGTTTCCGGAAGACGGGGGTAGCTGCCATGATACCGGATGGTGATGATGAATATAAAATTCTGGTAAAAAGAAATGGATCGTCCTTGTGACGTCACATGCAGCCGGTTTAATCTCCATTTTGCACGGGATGCATCGATTCACTAACAATAATTTACATCATTGACTTTGCAATAAACAACACACGTTTCACAATACCAGATCAACTGAATTTTTAATCTTGGCCTTGAACTTGCTGGATGACCTTCAAACTTATGACACGAGACAAGTTAAATCACCCAGAGAGGTTATGATTATGACTCATAACAAATATCTCATTTTAAAAAAAAGGTCCGTGACACAGGAATTGCGTAAACTAACTCAACCCGATTTTGACAGCTTAGAAAATACTAATGTTATCAACTCTTAAATTCGTAATGTGTCCTATAGGATACATCAATTGTTTTAATGTATCTAATAGTTTTAATAAAACAGAAGAAAGCTAGCGATAAGAAATTACAGAAATGTGTGTGAAATTACACAATATACATCATAATAACAGTTATGCACGATTTCGATTTCAGTGCGGTCCGCCACATTTAAATAAGCTATACCGGAAATTACTGTTTTGCCAAGATTGAGGCAGGAGGAGATTGAGAAGAAGAAGAAGACTACTAGAATCTTCACAAAACGGAGACTACAGCAATAGCTACGGTGATCTGAACAACTGCTGGCTTGACAATAAGTCAGTAAACAATAGCTCGCTGTGATTGGTCAGCAGTCAACAGGAGCTAACACTCAATATGAAAGCTATCTCCAAGACACCACCTGATTGGACAGCTAACTTCAACCAACTTCTTCTTCTTCTTCGTCAGGCTCTACGACTTCCAGTGGAATGTCTTGGCCTTCTCAACCAGTTTACGCCACTTCTTCCTATCTTGTGCAGTAGATTTCAAATCAAAAATAAGATGCCTAAATACGGCAAGTATTTAAAGAAATCTTCAAAAAATCAACAAGAGAACATCATTTCATACTCCACCAAGACACGGAAGCAAAGGGAAGACACTGCTCTGCCAGTAAATTCAGCAGCTACGGCTACTGATAAAGTCGAGTCCCATCATGTCGTCTCCCAGCCTGCAGAGACCTCATCATGTAATAATGGAGGGGACTGTGGAGGCTCGAAGTCGAAGGACTCGCTTCCCAAGAAGATATGGACCTCTTCCCTGCTGGTAATTCGGGTTTATACCTGTTTACTGGCAGCAGTGAATGAGGAATTCTTTAAATCCGAACCTTACGCATTCATTTGCGAGAACACAAGATTCGATATAAGGGTTAGGCTGAATTCAGTTTCAGCCTACAAAAAGTACCAGCAACTGCTCAAGAAGAACAACATCCCTTACAAGCAAGAAGAAAGGCAACAAGCTGCAACAACAAGAAGAGTGGTTGTAAAAGGCGTAGATCACATCGTTGAGCCATCCTACATTTGGAGTGACTTGAAGGCCAATGGATTCGAGGTCTTAAAGGTTGTTAATATGACATCCGGCAAGACCAAGAGTCCATTGCCCATGTGTGTGGTCACTCTGAGGGATGGCCCAGGGATTGTGAATCTATTGAAACTCCGAAGACTCATCCACTTCAGAGTGAAGATCGACGGATGCAGAAAAAGGTAGTCCAGGTCACTCCTGCTACCACTAAGAAGACAGGCATGGTGGAGCATGCTCCAACTGTCTTACCAAACATCTCAGACCGTAAAGAGCCAGCTGTTCTTCGGCCTGAGACCGTCCAGAACACCAACCTTAACGCTGCTAGTGTTAAGACAAAAAAGAAGAAAAGTACCGGGACCTCTAAGGCGCGGGAAGAAAAGACCTTGAAACACAAGGACTTAAGTGAGTCAAAAATCTCACTTCAACCAAAAACGGAGACAGTTGGTACTCAAACTGCCATGGCTTCGCCAAAAAAGAATATGTCGGTTCAAACCAGCCTATCGAACTATCTACTAACAAATGCAGTAATAGACAAACTAGTAAAGGAACTAGAAAGTGATCCAGATTCGGTAGTTATATCTATCGAACTAGATCACAAAACACGCACTTTCACTGTAGAGTGTATGACAAATGTGTAAGAAATTAGGAAGTGTCCAGATACACCCTAAATAAAGTCTTAATTGAAGACTACGCTGATCAAATTGGATTTAATTTATTATTAAATTCAAGCCACTCTACCAAGGTTTTCGGTGGTTTCCCTTGGTGTTAAGACAAATGTCGGAGTGGTCCCTTAGAGCCCACCAGTAAATTACAAATGTCCTAATTTTTTTTTTCAAAATTCAAAATGTTTTTAAAAACAGATCAGCTAAATCCGAAAAGCGCCGTTTCTGATTGGAATGTCGACTTGGCTTCCCGCTCTTGCCCTTTTGGGGGTTGGCGGCTTCTGTGGATGTGGCGGTCTTCCTGTTGGCGGATGCTTGGAGTGGCAGCTTGAACATCAACTGGATCAACGGCGATGATGGCGTCTCAAAGGCTTGTTAATGTCCGACCACTGGATCTTTGTCTCCAGATCTGCGTCCGGCCTACGATGGAGATAGGAAAAATCACTCATCATCATCAACGACGAAATACCATATATCAAAAGAGCTAAAGAGGGAAAGAAAGCCCTAAAGTCGCTGGAAGATAGTAAAATGGACAGATTTGATATCCCTTCACAACTGTCGAGCACACTTCCAGAGAACTGGAAGTTTCCTCGACGAGATCTGAAGGAGATTCAATATCGGGGAAGTTTTACTACTTCCATAACACAGTCTAGTCTAGTCTAGTTTTGCCAATTTAAGGATTAATTCAATTATATTATAATGGTAATGGTCCACCGCTGTGGTCTCGAGGTAGCGTGCTGCCTTGTCACGCAGCGCGCCCGGGTTCGATCCCCGGTCGGGGCAGTTTTTCTGGGTGAGGTTTTTATCGGGGTTTTTCCTCACCACTATAACAAATGTCAGGGAAACTTTAAGGCCCAAACAGTCCCCGAAATCATATGGCCATCATCATCATTCTTCATCTGTGTGGAAAGCAACGGGAAGCTACCACACCTACAATTCCCTAGTAAAGCTGCATGCATAGCATGAAAATGCTATGATTGCAGTGAAGGACCAGCCTTCGGGCAAAATTACTATGAATGGATGGATGATGGAAATGAACAGCTAATGACAAATGAGGGAAATTTTGAAGAAGTGGCTGAATTCGAAAACTTAGAAACAGTAATCACAAACAGGAATGGGATGCACAAAGAAATTAAACAGACTAAATTCTGGAAATGCATGCTATTATGGATTACGGGGGCTCTTGACGTCTCAGCTTCTTTCAAAAACGTTAAACTGAAAATATATAAAACTGTTATTCTCCCAGTTATATTATATGGATGTGAATCATGAACTCTTATTTTAAGGGAGGAGAAAACTTTACAAATATTTGAGAATAAAACCTATGACACGCCAGTGACAATCAATCAAAAAATAGCTCCAAAGTAACGGACCGTACAGAAAACACCCCCACACAATACTCGACTATAAATAAGGACACGATTTTCAAATCTTTTGACTTTGACGCATAGCCAGTCTGCAGCCGACATTTGAAGAGTTAGGAGGTCATAGAACACGCAAAATCTCCTGAGGATGTCTACCGCAGTAGTAGACGAAACGTAGAGTGTTAATAAAACCAGACCACAGCCATTATCCCGAAAGACATAAAAGACATGACTCAATTTGAGAATAAATTTCTTAGGATTTTTCTTTTTGAGCAAAGAGAGATGAACAGACAGGCGAATGGAAAAGAATACATAACAGTAGCTATAAAATTTTTATAGGAAGAAAAATATAATAAAAGCAGTTAAGTTTCGTAGTCTGCGAGGGCAGGACATGTGGCACGAATGGGTAATGAAAGAGAATATGGAAACTCCTTACAGAAAAGCAAGAAGGAAAACGCTCAGTTGGTAGACCAAGGATGAGATGGGAGAATAACATCAATAACCATGATGTGAAGAAAGTAAATTATACAAGGGATGATTGGAAAACATTAGCTCACGATAGGGAAATAGGAGAGCTTATATCCGCGGGCTTATGAACCTTGGGGTTAAAAAGTGCCAGCAGTCAATTGTAGACTGCGATGGGCAGGACATGTAGCACGAATGGAGAATGAAAAAGAGACTATAAAACATCTTGTAGAAAACTCAGAGGGAACGCTCCCAGTAGATATGTCAATAATGATAACATTAACCTAGATTTGAGGGAGATAAATTGAGCAGGGAATTGTTTGTAAACATTAACTCAGGTTATAATTTTAGTTATCATAAGTAATGCCACGAGTGATTTCCAAAATTATCGATAAATTCACGACTCACTTCTAGAGAATTTAGAAATCAAGAGTGGCATTTGTTAGGACTATTTAACGAATAAAATTAAGCTGTTTACTCACAAATCATTATTTAAATATAGTTATTTTAACATATTTATTTATTTAATGTAAACGGCGATGTTTGAAAACAAATGAGAAACGATTGTTACGCTTGTTTTATCACTGCAACCAGATCATATTATTTATTGCCAAGGGATCGCAATATTATAAGAATGCACCCTAGTGGAGAAATTTATAACCAAAATTACAGATATTAATTAATTTCTGATGTCCTATGATGTAAATATGCCAATTATATTTTTCTGCAATGTTATTTCCTGGGAAATAATTCATTTAAAATTGCAAACAGTGGTTTCTTTTTTTTATGGTATAATCAATTGTTACAAATGTTTTATATTATCTCCCGCAAGCACTTTCAGCTGACATTCATGTACTATATATACAATCTGGTAGTCGTATTTCTTTGAGAGTCAGTCACTGTAAAATAATGCTATGAACTATTCAGAATGTTAAAAAGGAGGAGCTTTCTTTAATATGATAAAATTGTTTTATAAATTCGAGGTGAAACACAACTGTGATTGATTGTAAATCAAAAATCGTTGAAATGTGATTGGTCATTGAATCCCATTTGGGGCATGAGTTAAATAATCTTGGAAACATAATTTCAGAAATTAAAAGGATATAGATAAGATTAGAAAAAAATAATAAATTACATGGTGTAAAAAATAAATATAAAATCAATGTCAACAAAAACCAAATTAAAATTACATAATATTATTTAAAACTAGCACTTAAAAAAAGATGACAAGAAATTGGAAGCAGCACATATGAGATTTTTGAGACCACTCCTTGGATTCACAAGGTTAGATCTAGAAATATTGATGTCAGAAAAAAAATTGTAGTCTAAAATATAATAAATGATATAACGAAATTGGAAACAACGCGTTTTGAGGGCGTAAAGGGGAAGATTTCCCAAACTATCTCTACAATATCAACCATAGGGAAAGAGAGATTCGGGTTGGCCAAGACGTAGATGGAGTCACCAAGATCACCTTGAATAAATTACAGGTGACAGATCCAACTAAAATGTTCACGATATGATGATGATGAATTCAGGTTAGGGATGCATGGAGGCCTTATGTCGGGTTCGTTAGTGCCAGTGAGTTAGTTAGTTATTAATAAACCTAGTTAATTCATTAAAGAACACGTTAACCAATTCAAACATGCACGTGTGAAATATTGAAGAAGAATCTGTCACTGCGGTTTGCTCTTTTCAAATGTCAAATATCTGTTTGCACTGTGTAAACAGACAATAATTCCAAGAACAGAATTTTTAAATACCAAGTTACATAAATCTCTTCAGTTATATCTACTTGCAGTGCAGTGATATTACGAAGGTTGAGTCTAAACATTATCAGAAGAACTTACGAAAATATATCTATTTCAAAATGTATTTTATGATTCTACTTGTTTTTCCATTTTTCTTAAATCTTAAATACACATCTGCAATGACAGACCAGCTGTTATCAAAATTCATTCATAGCTTAGCTGATCGATATTTTGTGCAAGGTGGAAATATAGTGATTTCTTATGGCCTTGATATTCAAAATTCCTGTGAATTAAGTAAATATAACATGACAAGAAGTGGGACTGCAATCTGTTCAGAAATTGAAGTATGGAAGCCCGTTTTAGAAACTCTTTGCATTACTGGAAACTGGCAGTTCGTGATATTTCAACTAGGAGATGATCCAGACGTGGAGAAACTTAGAGTACATAAGAATCATGATGCATACATCATCACATCTGATCACGAAGAACAAGAAGATGTGATCAAGGATGTTTGGCTTCAAGTACGTGCCTTGAGTAAGAGTTGGGACTGGAATCCAAGAGCTAACTTCGTTGTTTTCGCAATGCGCGTACTTATGAAAGAAAACGATTCGAAAACGCTTGTCGAGGGTATTTTTACAAAACTATGGAAACTTAAAGTTGTTAATATCATAGTGGCACTTAAATCATTTAAGGAAAATCCTGGAAATTCGCTTGGGGCTCAACTAGACTTGTTTACGTGGTTCCCGTATCATCCTCCGGGACGTTGTGGGAAAGTTGTAGAAGGTGTCATGATTGACCGTTGGATTGGAGACAGTTCAGAAGAAGGGCATTTTTTCTACAACACTTCACTGTACCCTCAAAAGATTCCGAGATACCTCCATGGATGTACCATAACAACATCTGCTTTTGTGTATGAACCTCTAGTGGGCTTGAAGAAGTACATGGAAAATCCTAGAACAGTTTTATACGACGAAGGAATTGAGGTAAAACTCTTAGAACTGATGACAAGATCTGTAAATATGTCTATAGAATTTACAGAACCTCCAAAAGACGGTTGGAAATGGGGATTCCAGGAGGACAATGGCAGTTGGACTGGAATTACTGGAGAAGTCATGAGAAGTGACACGGATATAGCGATGGACAACTGGTGGTACAGGTGCCACATTATCAAAGAGATAGAATGTCTGTACCCACATACATACGACAAAGTCAGATGGTATGTCCCCTGCGCGAAGCCTTACCCTAGATGGATGAGCATCACCAGAGTCTTCAAAGGTTCTCTCTGGCTAGGGTTCGTAACAGCTTACGTCATTGCAGCCATAATCATGCACCTCATCGTGAAATTCAGCTATCAAGTTACACCTACCAACATGCAAAACCCTAACTACGTTGGAATTGTCAAATGTTTGCTGAATTTTTGGGCAGTTATTCTTGAAGATTCTGCCAATACTCCACCACACATAATGTCAATCAGGGCTTTGTATTTACCTTGGGTTTTCTATTGTTGGGCTGTCAACACCATCTACCAGACGTATCTAACTAGCTTCTTGACTGATCCAGGACGCCAGCATCAAATCTCTTCAGAACATGAAATATTCACATCTGGAATTGGTTTTGGTATACCTCCAACACTGATATCAATTGTTCCAAGTCTCTCTGATCCAAAATACAGGAACAGAGCCCACTGTGATGAGCTAGACGAATGTGAACGAAGAATGGCTTTCCACGGAGACCTCACTGTTTTATTCTCGCAGTACCACCTTGATTATGTCACAGCTGCTAAGTACATGGGATCTGATGGCAAACCTTTAGTTTGTAAATTTGACGAAGTACTTTGTTTCCAACCTGTGAGTTTCCCGGTGCTGAAAGGTTTTGTAACATTGCACCATTTCACTTTCATCATCCTCCATGCTCTGCAAGCTGGGCTTTTGAGCCAGTGGTGGAAAAGTATCCAATACATAGCAACTCTACACTCTGCTAAAGACTTTGAAGAAGTCAACAGCGAATATGTCAAACTGACACTGGAACATCTGCAATCTGCATTCTACTTTCTTTTCCTAGGGTACACTATATGTTTGTTTATATTTATAGGAGAAAACTTGCACGGTAGAAAGGTATTCTCTTACTTTGGTAGTAACAAAAATAAGGATAAACAAAAGAAACAAGTTAAAATTAGGCGCATATATTAAATAGTCACCTTAGAAAGAAATTCTGTAGTTTAGCCTTCTAGAGTAGGGACATTAAAATGTTTAAATTTGGCAACAATGTTATTTGCAATAATGGAAGATAAATTTAATGTACTGTAATTTAGGTCCTTAATATATGCAAAAAAATAAATAATGATGTGCTAGACAGAGTGAGTAAAGGAAGAACAATGCTGGAAGTCATAAATAAGAGGAAAATAAATTGGATTGGCCACTGGCTAAGAAGAAACTGCCTGCTAACGGATGCCCTAGGAGAAATGGTCAACGGAAAGAAGGTCAGAGACAGAAAAAGACATCAGATAATAGACAATATTAAAATAAATGGTTTGTATGCGGATACAAAAGGAAGCCTGACTTAAGGAAAGAGTGCAGAATGCTACGTTTGCAGTAAAAGACCTGCTTTTGGGCAGAACCACTATGCATATATAATACACCAGGTCCCATTACCAATGTAATACTACATGCTAATAGGCTTACATCTCACTTCAACAATTCTAAATGTTCCAAAAGTGTAAAATTCTATGTTACATTACATATACTATATCTCGTCCGAGTTAAGTGCCAGCTGTAATGTAAACAAAGCAGATGTATGACTGCATTTTCATTGGACGAATAACTATTTTACCTTTGAGCATGTAAGAAAATGTAGTTCCATCTCTAATACTCCAAATAGAGAAAGTAAAAATAATAAAAATAAATATTACCTAGCGCACACACACACACTAATATATATATATATATATATATATATATATATATATATATATATATATATATAAGATATATGGGACAATCTTAAAATATATAATTACAATTTAAAAATAGATTAAATAAGCATTGTTTTATTCTTACGCATTTGCACTGTAAAATACTTTTGAATTTCAGTTGTTTTAAAATGGCCGCTTCTGTATAATCAAACGACATTGTGAAGGAGATTATTTAAAAAATGGGCGAGAAACGAATTATTTTGAATGTTTTCAAACAGTTTAGTAAAAATATCCTACATCAGTCATTGAGTATGTGGTGAAAATAACAGCAGAATGCACAGGTGAGTAAGCATGGAACATATATTCTGCTGATAATGAAAATTACAAATAAAATACATCTACCGACATCATGGGAAAAGCGTAAAAGCCTGATTAGGTAGGCCCATATATATTTTTTGTCATAAATAAAATAAAAAATGGAGGAAGTTCCTAATTATTGGTACCATCTTACCTTGATTTGGTCTTATTTCCCGTAAAATACAAAGTTGCCTAAGAACAATATTTCTGCCGATGACAATTACGTACACTATTCAGTTATATGGGCGGGTAAAGCACCACGGTTCCAATAGACAGACACGGCGAAGTAATAACTTATGCAAGTTTGTTTACAGTACAACTGGAACTTAGCTCGGGATTGCTAAAAGAGTAAATTTTATAAATTACATCGTGTTTCAAAAATACTTTAAATGTTACAAAACTATTTAAGTAACATTGATGAGATTAGTTCAAAATGAAAGAGAAACTCAAAACAGTTCATTAATTAAATAAAAATAAAATTGTTTTATATGATCTCATATTTATTTAAATACAAACATATATATATATATATATATATATATATATATATATATATCCATCCATCCATCCATAGTAATTCTGTCCGAAGGCAGGTCCTTCACTGCAATCATAGCATTTTCATGCTATGCTTGCAGCTTTACTAGGGAATTGTAGGTGTGGTAGCTTCCTGTTGCTTTCCACACCGGTGAAGGATGATGATGATAATGATCAGGATGATGATGATGGCCATATGGTTTCGGGGACCGTTTGAGCCTTAAAGTTTTCCTGACATTTGTCTTACAGGTGAGGAAAAACCCCGATAAAACCTCACCCAGAAAAACTGCCTCGACCGGGGATCGAACCCGGGCCCGCTGCGTAAAAAGGCAGTACGCTACCTCCAGACCACAGCTGTGGACATATATATATATATATATATATATATATATATATATATATATATATATATGCCTATATAATAATAACAAAATTCACTTGTAATCATAGTATTCGTCTGAAGAAGGTACAAAGTACTGAAACAGCTGTAACGAATTAATAAATATGAAAATCATAAAAAAAAACTTTAACAGTTTTATTTTTATTTAATTAATATTATATTGGATTTTCATCAGGTAAACACCAAATTAATTGATTACTCAAAAGTTTGTGCGTGTGTGTATGTGTGTGTGTGTGTTTTGTTAAATGAGTTCAGAATTCTGCCACTAGCATTTGTTTTTGTTGTTGCTGTTGTAAGTAACTCACTGGCACTATTGAGCCCCTAGGTTATGGATGCGCGGACATAAGCTCTCCATACATCCCTATCCTGAGGTAATGTTTTCCAATCATCCCCTGTGATTTCCCTCAAATCAGGTTTAAGTTATTCTCCCACCTCATTTTTGGTCTACCAACTGACGTTTTCATTCTGGTTTTCCTACGAAAAGCTTCCATGCCCCAATTTAATTTTCCATTCGTGCCATCTACGAGACTTAACTTTTCTTATTATATCTGGTTTAATCTAAGGATCTCGTAGCTCAGTGTCGTGTAGTCTTCTGCATTCGTCTGTCTCTTCATCTCTCTTTCATCCAAAAATTTTCCTAAGAACTTTATTCTCAAATACTCGTAATCTTCTTTCTTCCCTTAAAGAATGATTACAAGTTTCGCATCCATATAATATAACTGGGAGAATAACAGTTTTATATATTTTCAGTTTAACATTTTTGAAAGGAGTTGGGACGTCAAGAATCATTGTAATGCCTAATACCATGCATTTCCATAATTGAGCCTATGTTTAATTTATTTGCTCATCTCATTCCTATTTGTGATTATTGTTCTTAGGTGTTTGAATTCAGTCACTTTTTCAAAATTTCACTCATTTCTCATTAATTGTCCATTTCCATCCTGTAATGTATTTCTATGTGTGAACGTATATTTAGTTTTATTGATGTTTACTTCCAGTCCCTATTTTTTAGTGTTACTCAATAGTGTGTGCGTGTTCTTCCTTAGTATCTCCTCGCTTTCGGCCAATAGTACTACATCATCAGCATAAACTAACAGCCTATTAACACCATTCAATTGTAGGCCTTTTTCATCATCTAAAGATTTTATGGCATGCTCTAGTACAAAATTGAATAGTAGAGGAAATAGTGTATCGCCTTGTTTTAACGAATTGTGGATTTCGTAAGTATTCGAAAAAAAATTACCTCCACGCACCCTACACTTTGTGTCATTTAGACACATTCGAATAAAGGGCCCCTAATAGTGTTTATTATGTACAATATAATATCAGTAAATTACAAAAAAAAAAGACATAACTTTGCAGGTGTATGGAAGAACCTGATATATGTTACTAAAATGTGCAACAATGAAATAAAGATAGTAATTTATTGCCTGCTCAAATGGCAAAATACATATCCAGTTATCCAGACAGAACTCTTGGTCCATCTGTCGGCGCATTGCGAAACTACGTATACTTCCTACTTGTTTGCGAGTTAACAGAAAACCACATACATTATCAGCTTCTTGCATAGTAAGAAACCAATTTTGTTTCTTCAAATGTTCCTGATCGAGTTTTTGCATCCATGCACAGAATTATGTTAACTGTTTAAAATTAGGAGTAATAAATAATGTTCTTTTTTTAATTATTTAACAGGTTTTAAATGTATACAACATCTTCCTGTGCACAATATTAAGTTTTGATTCTCTTCCTCCGTGCATCTCTATCCTTCCAGTCACCATCCTGCAGTCATCTCTTTCCTTCATCAAATTCGTAATTCCCTCTATCCATGTGTTCTTAGGTTTCCCTCTTCTTTTCCTCCAATTTGGAATCCACTCCAAACTGCTAACTGGCAATCTATCTTCTTCACGTGTCCAAATCATTGTAACTGTTTATTTCCCACAAATTGTTTAATTGTTTCGTTAAAGTTCTATTTTTTTTCTTGAATTTCTGATCTCGTCACATTTAGATCATCGTGCAGATCATCTTAAAAAATCCATTTCTGTAGATTGCAATTTTCACTTTAATTTGACATTTATAGTCCATGTTTCTTCTCCATAGGTCGTTAAACTTCTTAATGTTGATTTATAAATATGGACCGTTAGTTTCTTTGGATATCTGTTTATCCCAAAAAAATTCCATTCAACAATGTTATTGCAAATCGATCTTTAGATATTATTTTTGTTATTTCCAAATCATTGTTTCATCTTTATTTATTTCAACTCCAGAATATTTAGTTTTGTTACAGGGTGTCCATTTCAATGAAGGAAGGCAAATCACTGAAAAATCAATATTATCGTGAAGGTTTACACATAATCTACTGCCTTTCTACATGACCGCCATCTAGGTGAAAACACATACTCTATATTTCAACTGTCAAACAAAATGTAGACCTTAACATTTCTTGCTGCATCTGTGATACGATTCCGTAAATCAAGTAGACGTGAAAATGACGTTTCCATAATGTGAAACAGAATTTTCCACACTGTGTTGCGAGGGAATTCAACTCCCTACTGAGGCGTCGAGTTGACGCGATCGGACTATCACTGGCAATTTGAACCTGCTGCACTGTTTCTGCTGATACACGTGGTCGTCCATGACGTGCCTCATCACACACACTGCCTGTACACTTAAGTTTGTTTACAAGCAGATGAATGTATGCCTTTCTTGAGGCTGGTTTACGAAATTTATCGGTAAATTCAGCTCTGGCGTCTTCATGTGACAAGCCACGTACCCGTGCATAAAAATGACAACCCGTTCTTCCGTGCTAAACATGTTGCAATAAGCTAACAGTGTGAACAAAGAAAAGCAAAAAATAGTCATAGAGTAAGATGTTAAAATGTAAACCTTTTGGCAGGTGCCGTCGCGTCGTCCTGTGTTGAAACTTATGTTTAAAAATTAAAAACTCACACGAAGTGAGGAGTGAATTTATCTAGAGAATTTGGAAATCAAGAGTAGCATTTGTTAGGACTATTTAACGAATAAAATTAAGTTATTTACTCACAAATCATTATTGAACTATAGATATTTTTAAATATTTATATATTTAGTGTAAACGGCAATGTTTGAAAACAAATGAGAAACGATTGGTACGCTTCATTTACTTATTTTGTTCATTACTGCAACCTGATCATATTATTAATTGCCAAAGGATCGCAATGTTGTAAGAATGCACCCTAATGGAGAAATTTATAACCAACGTTATAGGTTTTTTTTAATAAAAAAACTTGGAAAAAGCCGTACTGGCTGTAATGTATAATTCCCAAATATGTCTTCTTAATAAAGGAGCCGCCATTTGCAAGATAGAAGCATGGCTTCACAGCATTTGGTGGATGGGAATTACAATGTATATAGAGAAAGATTTGCGTTTAGATCGGTACTTGCTCAGGTAGCTCAGTTGGTAGAGCACTTGGTCTAGAGAACCAAGGGTCCCGGGTTCAAGTCCCGGTCTGAGCGTATAATTTTTCTCTTCAAAAACGTTATAGGTATTAATTAATTTCTGATATCCCATTGTAAATACGTCAATTATATTTTTCTGCAACGTCATTTCCTGGAAAATAATTCGTTTAAGAATGTGCAAACAATGGTTTCTTTTTTTTTTGTGGTATAATCAATTGTTGCAAATGTTTTTATAATATCTCTCTTATGAGCTTTCTGTTGACGTTCATGCACTATATAATTATACAATCTGGTAGCCGTATTTCTTAGAGAGTCAGTCACTGCAAAATAATTCTATGACCTATTCAGAGTCTTAAAAAAGGAGGTGGTTTCTTTATTATGACTATTTAACTCATGCCACAAATTCTAGTCAATGACCAATCACGTTTCAATGAATTTTGTTTTACAACCAATGCAGTCGTGTTTCACCTCGCTCTTTATCGATTTCTCTTTATCAGCTCCTGCTTTTGTGATAAAGAAAGCTGCTCCTTTTTAATGTTCTGAACAGGACAGAACATTATTTTTTTCCAACAAATACATTGAATATAGCAAATAATGAACAGATTCCTTGATTTTACTGAGTTGTTTACTAAAAAAATAAATGAATAACCCGTAATATTGATTATGATACATAGTTTGATGTGTTTCATTATTTCTCCACTTGGGTACATTCTTACAATATTGCGACTTATTTGGCAATAAATAATATGATCTAGTTGCAGTGAATGAACATAACATCACATTTCTGATTTGTTTTGAAACATCGCCGTTTACATTAAATACATAAATATTTTAAAATAACTACAGTTAAACAATGATTTGTGAATAAACAGCTTAATTTTATTCGTTAAATAGTCCTAAAAAATGTCACTCTTGATTTCCAAATTCTTTAGAAAAATTCACTCCTCTCTTCGTGAGTCGTGAATTTATCGATAATTTGGAAATCACTCGTGGCATTACTTATGATAAACTTTAGTTGGTAAATTCTAGGCGAAACACCACTTTGATTGGTTGTAAATAAAAAATCATTGAAATGTGATTGGTCATTGACTCCCATTTGGGGCATGAGTTAAATAGTCAAACTAATTACATTTATTTCTGTATACAAGACAATAAAACGTCACATTTACAGAGGATGTTTGTTACAAGTTACCCTTGTACTACTACCAGGGTTCTCATGTTCTTTTTCGAAATAATCTCTACAATTCAGAATTGTTTCTCTGGTTTGCGAATTAATAGTCTTCCGACTCCTTCGCGGCATTATGAAACATATGCTACGTTTTATTATACAGTGTGTCGCGCCCGACGTGACGCAATCTTGCGTTAGGCTCGGCGTGATACTGGTTTCGCATGGAGCGCATACGGTACAGTGCTTATGTTTATGGAATTGTTGCCAGATGGCACCACATATATGGGAAATCAAAATGACCAACGTTCATAATAAATTTCCAAATGTAATTACAAAAATTAATGTATACAAACCTGTCCCTGCATAACCTAATGAAATAAATTACATACATACTATTTAGTAAACTATAAACTAATCTGATGTACACTAAACTGGCCCATCGGAACCTAACAAACTGTAGTGATTGAACATTTATTTCTTAAAATATGTTTTGGAATTAAATGCAAATGTTTCTCATTTACACATATGTCCTGCCATCTGCTGGATTTAATTTTATAAACGTTCACGTATTCCAACTTCAATTCTAATAAAGAACTTTGAAAATAAATTGAGAGGAAAAGTCATAATTTGTGTACATAGATAAACATATTAAAATTCTTTATAAAAAAAGTTTTAAGAATCGTTGCAAAACTTTTAAAATAGTACGAAATATTAGTAAAGACAGAAAAAGTACCTAGAGCAACAGCATCACATGAATGTTGTATGGAAAATTATAGAATAAATCATTCTTTAGTTCTTAAATAAACATGGTTGATGAAAATACCAAATTTTAGAATACTTCAGATTTTCGCCTGAGCAGTTTTATCAGGTTTTCAATTTAATAGAAAACGAAATTTATGTACATCCATAATATCCCCAAGATACAATATTTATAGCTTTTATTTATCTCTTGACTAAGTTCAAGCCACAATAAGTTTTTTTATGTACTCCCTGTACTCCTTCATGCTCATTTTGTATAGAACATGTATAGAACTCCACCAATGAGTACGGGTAATATCTTCTATATTCTTTGTTTGCGCTGGCAAATTACGTCCCTTATTCAAGAGCAAAATTTTTCGCTCCAGCAATTGCGTTGTAGATAAACCACATCCATTTAAATACATGGGGAGCAATTTTTGCGGGGTGCTTTGCGTCGTAGATAAACCATAGCATTAGATAACACCACACTGTGATATTACTGATTCGTCCATTACACAAGACCGTACTGACTTGACAACATCGCATTGTGCAGCGGTCCCGCCAAAAATCGTGTAAATGTGACCACGTCGGATATTACAACGTTCACTGTAGTGTTCTGCCCAAGAACAGGTATTTCATTGCAAACTCAGCATTTTCCGGGGGCACGCCGTAGCGTAGTGGTTAAGGCACTGAGCTACAAGCCGGAGGGTCGAGGGTTCAAGTCCCGTTGGGGTCAGGATTTTTAAACTGACCCAAACCCTCTGGCGGCACCATGGCCCTGGGGTCGACTCAGCCTCTAACTAAAATGAGTACCAGACGATTGTTCTGGGGGTAAAGGCGGCCGTCACGCAGGGCTGACAACCCGGCTGACATAAAGTGCCGATTGTCTAGAAAAAGTGGGAGCCTTAACCTCCCACTACCCCAAGGGCCTCCTGAGGCCTGTTTTGGGATCACTTTACTTTACTTTTTACTCAGCATTCTCCACTCTTTCCTTAACTCTGCCTTCCTTTTTGTATCCGTGTACAAACAATTTGCTTTACGCAGCTTTACTAGGGATATATAGGTGAGGCAGCTTCCTATTTCTTTCCATTCTGTCTCAAACATGGACTCTTACTTTAAGGGAGTATTTGAGAATAAAGTTCTTAGGAAAATTTTGTCCAAAAAGAGATAAACAGACAGGTGAAAGGAATAATAGTGAATTACATGGTATTTATAGGAAGCCAGGTATAATGAGAACAGTTAAGTCTCGTAGACTGCGTTGGGAAGGACATGTGCGACGAATGGGGAATGAAAGACGTGCATGGAAGCTTCTTGTAGGAAAACCAGAGAGAAAACGCCCAGTTGGTAGACCAAGAATGAGGTGGGAGAATAACATTACTACGATTTGAGGGAAGTAGATTATACAAGGGATGATTGGAAAATATTGGCTCAGGATAGGGATATATGGAGAGCTTCTGTCCGCGCGCCCATGAACTTAAGGGTTTGATAGTGCCGTGAGTTAGTTATATTCTCTCGTATATATTATATATTTGTAATTCTTCTCTGATATCTTGACTTCTCTTTTGATCTCACCTGCAACGATGCTTCTTATAAACTCTAATATCTCGCAAAAGTGTTTATCTGAATTGCGCCGCCCCGGATGGTCATGTGCAGTCGGTTCTTCCTGGTGGACCGGTCACAATAAAATGCGTCAATTTATTTATACAACAGATTTATAGTCTGGTTACCACGGGAGTTTATTCCTCCTGAGCCAGTCCTGAGGGCAACAACTGCCCTTGACCAGGTGTCAACAACATACACAGTCGCCCTTCTGCACTCACTCGATACAGTGTGTCTCGAAAATATGTACTTTTACCAAGCACCTTATAAAAGTTGCCACTAAACCTGCTGAATTTATATATTTTTTTTAATGTTGGGTATAAGGAGACTCCGTGGCGCAAGCGGTTAGACGCTCGCCTCCTCACCGCTGCAGTCCCTAGATCGAGTCTCGGTCGCTCCATGTGTGTTTCGTGGTGGACGAAACGGAGCTTGGGCAGGTTTTTCTCGGGTTTTCTCCTGCCACAAGTTTCATTTCACTATTTCTCCATACTCATCCCATCCATTTCGTTCATTTGCCCCTGTGATGGTGCGTCAGGGATGGTCGGCCGGCACCCTTGTAGTTCACAGATTCTATAATGTGAATTCATCTCATCTCATCCCTCGACCTGACCCTCAGCTGGACACGAGTTGAAGATATTTATTAATATTATTTTATATACAGATTCTTAGTGTTTACACATCTTTCTGTGCCTACACACCACATGGAAAAAGATATTTGGGACGGCCAAGGAAACGATGGACTTGAGACCGGAACAGGTCAATCCTGGAAAGGTAGAAGAAGAAGAAAATTTTATTTTCCTTCTCCACTCGTCTCTATTCATCCCGTAGAATAGACGTTCCTGTAGAATTGATGATAAACTTATAAAATTTGTTGTAGTTCCAGATATTTTCATTTTACTTGTGAAGTTTTATTTTTAAACTCGATGTCCTCCAGTTCTCTTGTTCTCAATCTATTCCTTATTTCTTACATCCACGAGTTTCGGGGATTTCTTTTTCATCTTCTTCCAGGTGGATACCATTTCAATGTTTTCCTGGGTAACCTTTCTCCTTGCATTCGTCGTACATGCCTATGCCAATTTAAACCGCTGTGGTCTCGAGATAACGTGCTGACTTGTAATGCAGCGGGCCGGGTTCAATTCCCGGTCGGGACAGGCTCCTGGTAAGACAAATGCCAAGAAGCTTAGGGCCCAACGGTCCCCGAAAATCATCCGGCCATCATTATCATGCTTATCATCATCATCCTTATCATCATGATCATCATCTTTCACCGGTGTGGAAAGCAACGGGAAGCTACCACACCTATAATTCCCTAGTAAGCTGCAAAACGTAATATCAAAATGCTATGAATGCATTGAAGGACTTGCCCTCGGGCAGAATTACTATCGATGGATATCTTATATCCATCCATCCATAGTAATTCTGCCCGAAGGCAGGTCCTTCACTGCAATCATAGCATTTTCATGCTATGCTTGCAGCTTTACTAGGGAATTGTAGGTGTGGTAGCTTCCCGTTGCTTTCCACACCGATGAAGGATGATGATGATGATGGTAATGATAAGGATGATGATGATGATGATGGCCATATGATTTCGGGGGCCGTTTGGGCCTTAAAGTTTTCCTGACATTTGTCTTACAGGTGAGGAAAAACCCCGATAAAAACCTCAGCCAGAAAAACTGCCCCGACCGGGGATCGAACCCGGGCCCGCTGCGTGACAAGGCACAGTGGTGGACATATCTTATATAATCTACTATTGAATATTATCTAATATTAATTTTTCTCGTATGACAGTATTTCTTATTTCTTCTAATTTTGAACATCTTATTGCTCTCCTCAAGAAATCCATTTCGATCGACATAAGTTTTTTGTTAATATTAATAATAACAACAATAATAATAGTAATAATATTAAATATAAATATCGCTTTTTTATATTTATTATTAATTTTTTGTTATTATTAATATTAACTAACTAACTCACTGGCACTATCGAAGCCGTAGGTTCATGACCGCACGGATATAAGCTCTCCATACATCCATATTTGAGCTAATGTTTTTCAATCATTCCCTGTATAATCTACTTCCCTCAAATCATAGTTAATGTTATTCTCCCACCTCATTTTTGGTCTACCAACTGGACGTTTTCTCTCTGGTTTACCTACAAGAAGCTTCCATTCACGTCTTTCATTCCCCATACGTGCAACATGTCCTGCCCATCTCAGTCTACGAGACTTAACTGTTCTTATTATATCTGGCTTCCTATAAAGACCATGTAGTTCACTGTTATGTAGTCTTCTCCATTCATCCTTATTATTATTAATCTTTATTTATATACAGAATTTTAATGTTTACACATCTTTCTGTGCCTAAAGTTTTATTTTTCTTCTCCATTCGTCTCTCTCCATCCAATCCATGTCCTCCAGTCCTCTTGCTCTCATTCCAGTTCTTATTTCTTGCATCCACGAGTTTCGAGGTCTTCCTCTCCTCCTTCTTCCAGGTGGACACCATTCCAATGTTTTCCTGTGTAACCTTTCTTCTTTCGTCGTACGTGCCCATACCAATTTAATTGCTTATACCGTATATAATCTACTATTGAATAACCAAAATTCATTTTTTCTCTTATGACAGTATTATTAATATTACTATTAAAAATATAAATAGCCTATTAGTAATAATATTAACAATAATAACAATAATAGTAAAATGCCCACAGCTGTGGTCTCGAGGTAGCGCGCTATCTTGTCACGCAGCGGCCCCGGGTTCGAACGCCGGTCGGGACAAGTTTTCTGGGTGAGGTTTTTTCGGGATTTTTCTTCACCTGTAAGATAAAGGTGAGGAAACATTAAAGCCCAAACGATCCTCGAACATCGTCTGATCATCATCATCATCATTCATATTCGCCTTAGATTAAGTTTAGGGCTAAGGACTCTCCTGGCGCATCAATATCATCACCGGGGCAGCTATAACCCCGGCTCCCAGGCGCCCCAACCTCTGAAGTGGGTTACAATGACGCCAATGCCAGGAGAGGACAGCCTGGTGGCATTGAATAAAAATAATAATAACAGTATAACTAACTAACTCACTGGCTCTATCGAAGCCGTAGGTTCATGGCCGCGCGGACATAATCTCTCCATGCATTCGTATCCAGAGCTAATGTTTTCCAATCATCCCCTGTATAATCTACTTCCCTCAAATAATGGATAATATTATTCTCCCACCTCATTCTTGGTCCACCAACTGTGCGTTTTCCCTCTGGTTTTCCTACCAAAGCTTCCATGCACCTCTTTCATGCCCCATACGTGCCACATGTCCTGACCATCGCAGCCTACGAGACTTAACTGTTCTTATTATATCTGGCTTCCTATATAGGGTCTATATCATGTAGCTATAACAGTAATAATAATAATAATAATAATAATAATAATAATAATAATAATCCATCCATAGTAATTCAGTTCGAGGGTAGGTCTTTCCTTGCAATCATAGCATTTCCATGCTATGCTTTGCAGCTTTACTAGGGAATTATAGGTGTGGTAGCTTCCCGTTGCTTTCCACACCGTGAAGGATGATGATGGTGGCCGGATGATTATCGGAGACCGTTGGGCCCTAAGCTTCCTGACATTTGTCTTACAGGCGAGAAAAAACCCCGAAAAAAACCTCACCCAGGAGCCTATCCCGACCGGGAATCGAACCCGGGTCCGCTGCGTGACAAGGCAGCACGCTACCTCAAAAACACAGCGGTGGACTAATAATAATAATAATAATAATAATAATAATAATAATAACAAAAACAATAACTCATTGGCACTATCAAGCCATTAGGTTTATGCCCGTGCGGACGTAAGCTCTCCATACATCCCTATCCTGAGCTACTGTTTTCCAGCCATCTCCTATATAATTTAGTTTCCTCAAATTATGGATAATGTTATTCTCCCACCTCATTATTGATTTGCCAACAAGGTATTTTCCCTTCTGGTTTCCCTACAAGAAGCTTTGCTTCCCCTCTTTCATTCCCCATTTGTGACTATATGTCCTTCCTATCACAGTCTACGACACTTAACTGTTCATAGTATATCTTGTTTCCCATAAAGATAGTAGAGCATAAGTTGTAATAAATTATATTAAACGCATTAACATAATTAAAATAACGTATGACTAAACATGCAATCTTGGACATAAATAGATGACCTCTGGGATGACCGTGCCAACATTAAGGTTGTTGAGAAAACTAACTGTAGCTACTTGTTATGTACGACATGCGTGCTTGCGTGCGTGTACGTGAGTACAGCTTCAACATGTCAATAAAAGAACAATGACTTATTTACAATGGCTACGATTCCGTTATTGAAACATGCTTACAAAAATAATGTTGTGTAATTAAATTAGATTAGATTAGATTTATTTAGCCTGGAGGAGTTAATGCCATGCGACCTTCTCTTCCACTCACCAGGACAAACATCAGAATCTCAATTAACTCTAATATTAAATACTAAATAAAAATTTGATCAAAAAGATAATATCGATTATATTACGATCTATAATGCAACCAGTTAATGCAAGTTAAAATTAAGACTTAAACTAATATTAAATGTATACAAGCAAGACATATTAAATTGTCCCTGTCTAATGTATATAAAAAACAAAGAAAAATAATGAGATATAGAAAACTAATTTTACGATTATACAATATTTAAAACAAAGCAAATAAAATATTTGTTAATCTTAATATTATTTTCATAAATAATTGAATTTATTAATTGTTAAAAGAATACTATCAGTGAGGTGTATAAGTTAGTTAGTTGTTAAATAATTCTTTAGTTTGTTTTTGAAGGATGTTATAGTTTGACAGTCTCTGACATAGGGCGGAAGGGAATTACATGTCGGTAAGTGAGACCGTAACTAACTAACTCAATGGCACTATCGAACCTGTAGGTTCATGGCCGCGCGGACATAAGCTCTCCATATATCCATATCCTGAACTAATGTTTTCCAACCATCCCCTGTATAATATACCTCCATCAAATCATAGTTAATGTTGTTCTACCACCTCATTCTTGGTCTACCAACTCGGCGTTTTCCCTCTGGTTTTCCTACAAGAAGCTTCCATGCACGTCTTTCATTCCCCATTCGTGCCAAATGTCCTGCCCATCGCAGTCTACGAGACTTAACTGTTCTCATTATATCTGGCTTCCTATAAAGACCATGTAATTCACTGTTATGCAGTCTTCTCCATTCACCTGTCTGTTCATTTCTCTTTGGTCCAAAAATTTTCCTAAGAACTTCATTCTCAAATACTCGTAATCTCCTTTCCTCCCTTAAAGTAAGAGTCCATGTTTCGCACGCATAGCCTATAATATAACTGGTAGAATGATAGTTTTATATATTTTCAGTTTAACGTTTTTTGAAAGGAGTCTCTGCAATGCATAATAGCACGCATTTCCAGAATTGAGCCTATGTTTAATTTCTTTGTGGATCTCATTCCTATTTGTGATTATTGTTCCTAGGTATTTGAATTCAGCCACTTCCTCAAAATTTCCCTCATTTGTCATTAGCTGTGCATTTCCATTATATAATGTATTTCTACGTGTGACCATATATTTAGTTTTATTGATATTTACTTCCAGTCCCAATTTCTTAGTGTTACTCAATAGTGTGTGCGTGTTGGCCTTTAGTATCTCCTCGCTATCGGCCAACAATACTACATCATCAGCATAAACTAACAGCTTATTAATACCATTGAGTTGTAGGCCTCCTTCATCCTCTAAAGATTTGATGGCATGCTCTAGTACAAAATTAAATAGTAGAGCAGATAGTGCATCTCCTTGCTTCAACCCCATTCTGGATTTTAAAGTATCCGAAAACTGTTTGCCTACACGCACCCTACTCTTTGTGCCATTTAGACAAGTAAACGATAAAAATTATTTGTCGGTTAATTTAAAAGTCTGAATTAGGCTACTTTCTAATATCTACAGACTGGATTTTTGAAGCTAAGGGGACCTGAGTTTGATCTCCTGCCGGGACAAGTTTCCTATGTGTGGATTCTTCACGGTTTTATTCACCCATAAGACAATTTCAAGAAATTCTAAGGCCCAAATATTCCAAGAACATCATCTGGCATTCGCAATAATTATCATATTCGCCTTGTATGTTATGAATGTATGAGATAATTGTGTGTCTTGTGTCAACGCTTCGTGTTGTCTCGGAGATAGCCCGCCACAGACCTGACCACTCATCCATATGTCCTTACGTGGTCAAAAGGCATCTGATCCAGAGTTTAAAATCCTCTCCCGACAGATCGTGTTACATTCAAATTAAGAGGTTAAACTAGAGAAAATAAATAAATAAAGAGAGAAAGAAAAAAGAAAGAGTGAAAGAAAGAAAGAAAAAATAAAGAGGAAAGGAAGGAAGAGAAAGAAAGAAAGAAAAAATAAATAAAGAAAGAAAGAAAACAGGAAGAGAGAAATAATGAAAGAAAGGAAGAATGGAAGAAAGATAAGAAAAAGAAAGAAAAGAAAGAATGGGAACAAAATAAAGACAAGAGAGAAAAGAAACAAAAAAGAAGAGAGGAAGGAAGAGAAAGAACGCGAAAGAAACATAAGAAAGAAAGAAGAAAAGGAAGAAAGAAAGGAAAAATAAAGAAAGAGAGAAAAACAAAATAGGAAAAGAGAAAGATAGAATGGAAGAAAGATAAGAGAGTAAGATAAGAAAGAAGGAAGGAAAGAAAGAAAGAAAGAAAGAAAGGAAAAACAAAGAAAGAGAAAGACACAAAGAAGAAGAGAGGAAGGAAGAAAGAACGAAATAAAGATAAGAAAGAAAGAAGAAAAGGAAGGAAGAAAGGAAACATGAAGAAAGAGAGAAAGAAACAAAATAGGAAAAGAAAAGAAAGAAAGGAAGAATGAAAGAAAAAAGAAGGAAAAAAGGAAGGAAATATGGAAAAATAAAGAAAGAGAGAAAGAAACAAAAAAGGAAGATACAAAGAAAGAAAGGAATAATGAATGATAGCAAGAAAGAAAGATAAGAGGGAAACAAAAATAAGAAAAAGAGAAAGAAAGGAAGTTAAGAAAGAGAGAAAGAAAGAAAGACAGAAAGTAAGAGATAAAGAAATAAAGATAAGAGAGAAAGGAAATTATCAAATAGAGAAAGAAAGGGAGAACAGAAGAGAGAAAGAAATTGTTTTAAGACGAGAATCCTTTTATACATACATTATCACAGAACACAAAATAATTGGGTTTAGATAAATTGGGTCCCGATCAAATTCCTATACTTACATGGTCGGTAAATTGGTCCCCGATTTAGACAAGTTGGGGCCTGGCTTCAGGTAACGTATTTTGATTTTCTAACTACGTTGGTTAATTGTGTACAGTGCAATTAATTTGTTAAAAAAAAGGAAATACTTCAGTATTTTAAGAAAAAACATTAATTGGCTTGAAAACCAAATTAAGTAACATCATTTTTACACGCTTTATATTAGCTTGACCTGTATCTATCTATCTATCTATCTATCTATCTATCTATCTATCTATCTATCTATCTATCTATCTATCTATCTATCTATCTATCTATCTATCTATCTATGTAACGGAATCTTTCAACTCGATTTTCACCCACTTCAAAAAATTGGATCGACTTGAAACTTTGTATACTTGTAGAGGACCCGTGACAATACAATAATTTCATATTTATTTTCTAAAATCCTGACCATAATCATCAGAAAATCACAAAAAGTGTTTTTGTATCAATGTAACGGAATATTTCAACGCGATTTTCACCCACATAGAAACATTGGATCGACTTGAAACTTTGTATACTTGTACAGGATCCGCGACAATACAATAATTTCATATTTATTTTCTAAAATCCTGGCCATAATCATCAGAAAATCAAAAAAAGTGTTTTTGTATCAATGTAACGGAATCTTTCAACGCGATTTTCACCCACTTAGAAATATTGGATCGACTTGAAACTTTGTATACGTGTAGAGGACCCGTGACAATACAATAATTTCATATTTTGTTTCTAAAATCCTGGCCAGAATCATCCGAAAATCAAAAAAATGAAAACTGGTATAATAGGTTGCGGACTTGTCCAGTTTTTAGTCAATCGTTGTAAGAGCTCAGTTGGTAGAGCAGTGAACTTTTAGTGGTAAATAATTTAAGAACTGATATGGGAGAAACTATCGACCAGCGATATGGAGAGGTTAGAAAAAGTAAAACCAAGATTCATCAAAAAGGCATTAGGTGCAAGCAAATACACACCAAATAGAATGGCCTATATGCTAGCCAGAGAAACCTTCTTCCTAGAGGACCTGAGGCAAAGGATACTACTGCCAGCAACGGAGCCATATAAGAAAGTCATCGAAAAAAAGAAACAGAGAGAAAAAGAGATCGACGAAGATTTCTACGCCTCAGATGCCATGGTAAACAGAGAGTGGACTGAAAGTAACCAACCACAAAGGCACAGAATCATAGGTTTAGCAACACACGGATATCATCACAAAATGTGCAAAAATGCAAAATTCCACCAACCGAGTGATTCGTGTGAATGCAAGATATGCGACCAAAAGTGTGAGCGATACCATTACAAACAATGCAGAATATGGACAGGATCACTGAACGAACTCATAAAAGACAAATCATAAACTTATAACTTAATGCTCTTTCGAGTGCCTCTTACCAATTTATTATTATTATTAATTTAAGTAATCCATACGTCGCTGGTTCAAACCCGGCTGGGAGGGTTTTTTTTATAGAAGAGTATTACTTTTAGCTCATACTACAAGAGTATCGAATTTAAAGATATTTACATTTTTATCTTATTCTGTAAAACATTAAAACTAAAAAATAAAAAATAAATAATAGTTTTAAAAAACTAAAAGAACACGCTTTATTAGAAAACTAAAAAATGAAAAATAATTTTAATTTCCAATCGCTTGGGATAAAATAAAGTGGTCAACAAAAAATCATCTCCAACACATATAGAATAAAATTAGAGTTATCAACAAAAATAAAATAATTTTACCATCAAAAGCGTGGGTGCTTTTTATGATTTTTACATTTTCTTCTTAGAGAGCTTACTTTTACTAATATCTGTTTATTATCAAATATATTAATTGATATAGAGCACCCGAGGCTTTTGATGGTAAAATTATTTTCTTTTTGTTGATAACTCTAATTTTATTCTATATGTGTTGGAGATGATTTTTTGTTGACCACTTTATTTTATCCCAAGCGTATTAGAAATTAAAATTATTTTTCATTTTTTAGTTTTCTAATAAAGCGTGTTCTTTTAGTTTTTTAAAACTATTATTTATTAACTTCACTGACAGATTGAAAACATTTTATGTAGAAATTAAGCAAATTAGACTAAAAGTTTAATCATATTTTGCAGAAAGTTTCTTGCGTTTGTGTAAATGTGACATTTAATTTTCCGACAATTTTTAAATAGTAAATTATTTAAATGAGATATAGGATGATATAAATATAATACAGTAAAACTTGTTTAATCCGGAACGTGAATAATGCGGAAGTCTGTCCAATGTGAACAAATTTATTGGTCTCGGCGATTTCTACTCAATTCATGGAAAAAAAGTTTGTATAAAGCGGAAAGGTAGGCAGAGAAATAAATTAGTTTCTACTTCATTGAATTCCCGTTAGGCCAAAAAAAAAAAAACAAAAAACAATAAGCAATGATTTCTACCGCCGGGTGAACTAGAGATTCTACCTGTACCTGAAATTTTCTTTCGGCCTCACTGCAACCCGTTATGCGAAATACAGATACCTGTCTTACAAATAACCATTGCACTGTAAAATCTTAAATATTAGTTTGAGTTCTGAGACCGATCTTTCACAGATAGCGTTCTTAATTTACGGAATAAAAATGGCTAAAATGTATGCATCATTCTCACTAAACGAAAAAGTGAAAGTGATTGAAGATAAATCTTCATATTTTTAGACTGATGCTCCAAAGTCAAGCTCTAGCTCTTGTTAAATCCCTCGGGAATAACGATTTCAATCAAGGAATCTTTAGGTTGACTGGACAGTTTTAAAAGACGACACAATGTAGTGTGGAATGAAATTTGCGGGGAATCATAGGATATGAACGAAAGTGTAGTAGTGAGTGGAAACCGAAACTGCATACTTTAATTTCAGGATACGCGTAAGAGACATTTTTAACGCTGACGAAGCGGGACTGTTTTTTTCGCGCGTTATCGTAGAAGTCGCTCATACATACTATACTTCACTTTACAACGGCAGCGGAACTACAATTTAGCCAGGTAAATGGTAGCCTATATTGCGATACAAGTGAGGTAAGCACTTGTTAATGATCGAGAAAAAGTTTTCGAGATCTGTGACGTGCTTACCGCATGTGTATTGCACACTATTTTTTGGTCTATGTGACTAATTTTTATTAAATATAGTAATGAATGCATTAAAATATTGGTTGGATGTAAATGACTTCTATGAGAAAGAAACATTTGGTGATCGTTCCTATGTATCTTTTCATTTGTTTTATTATAATCAAGGAATGTTGGCTATGGAGACATTTTTATATGTAGTACCGTGATTAGAATCTGTTTGATAATTTTATTATGGAAGGAGTCATGGTAGATGATAGAGAAATTGAAGAAGCCTGGAGAGTGGGATGTTCTGCATTAATTCCGGAAAAGTCTAAAGAAAGGTACGAATTAGTGTACAAAACATTCAAGAAATGTTTTATTTTACTTACCGAACATGTGCTTTTTGAGTTCATATCAGCATTGCGATTTCTCTTGTTTGCATAGCAACCAGGTTAGATGTGGGAACGTTGACTTTACTTCCAGGAATAACAATATTGGTAACTATAAGAAATTAGTCACATCGACCAAAAAAGACATAAACGGTACTCTATAATCTAAGATTATTAATAAGCTTTAGTTTTTTATAATACGGAATTTTGTCTAATGTGGAAAAAAAACTGTCCCATGTGATTCCGCTTTGAACAAGTTTTACTGTATAAAAATTCTAACCTTGTAAAAGCTCATGTTTCAGTGCTTCAAATTGCATTCCTCCTGTAACAAAAGAAAAATTATACAAAATAAAAACAATGTACCTTACAAAGGAAATGTCAGTCAAGGTTTACCTTGAAATTTCTTCCAGAAAAGACTTGTAATATATAAAGACCGTGTCTAAATAATTATCTGGCGTTTTTAACTGCAAGGTATTGAGTTGCCCTTAACATATCCTCGCTATCGCCTAATAATAATACATCATCAGCAAAAACTAACAGCTTATTAAACCATTGAGTTGTAGGCCTTCTTCATCCTCTAAAATATGGTGGCATGCTCTAGTACAAAATTAAATAGTAGAGGAGATAGTGCATCTCCTTGCTTCGCCCATTGTGAATTTCAAAAGTGTCTGAAAACTGTTTGCTTACCCGCACCCTATTCTTTGTGCCATTTAGACACATTCGTATAAGTTTAACTAACTTTTTAGGAATTCCGAACTCCAGCAGGATACTACATAACTTCTCCCTCTTAATTGAATCGTATGCCCTCTGTAAGTCTGCGTATAGTTGATGTACAGTACCATTATATTCCCATTTCTTTTCTAAAATCTGTCTTAAGCTAAAAATGATCTGTCGTGGAACTGTTTATTCTAAATCCACACTGATGATCTCCAAGAATGTCGTCAATATAAGGAGTAAGTCTGCTTACTAATATATTTGTTAGAATTTTGTACGAAGTTGAAAGTAATGAGATGCCCCTGTAGTTGTTGCAATCAGTTTTATCTCCTTTCTTATAAATTGGTACGATAATCGATTCTTTCCATTCATCTGGAAGAGCTTCTTTATCCCAAATCATATTAAGCAACTGGCGTATCTTGTCCATCAATTTTTCTCCCCCTGATTTTATCAGTTCTGCTGGGATCTCATCTGAACCTGATACTTTATACAGCTTCAAATTTTCTATCGCCATTTCAACATCTAAATCACTTGGTCTACGATTAGCATTTCTGCTGTCTGTAAATTATCCTCGTCAATATCCTGTTCAGTATGTACATTTAATAGTTGATTGAAGTAACTTTTCCATCTATTTAATATACTCCTGGAATCCGCAATCATATCCCCATTTTCATTCCTAATTATGTTTGTTCTAGCCTGAGACCCTTTCTTCTCTATCCTAATTCCCTGATATAATTATCTAATGTTCCTATATTTTGCATTCATTTCAAGGTCATTAATCTTCTCTCTCAAATATTCCCTCTTTTTACTCTTTAGTAACCTTGTGGTTTCCTGTCTAACGTTACCCAATTGTTCCATATTTACCTCATTTGGCTCGTGTAACCATTTCATTTTTGCTAGCTTTCGTTTCCTTCGAACTACACATTTGATTATTGTATGTTCAATAATTGTGTTTTTAAATAATGATTTTACTGAATTGTTTCCTAAAAAAATAATTAATAACCTATAATGTTCGTTATAATATACAGTTTGATGTGTCATTTTTTTCTACAGTAAGGTGCATTCTCACAATATTGCCATCCTATTTGACAAATAATATGATCTAGTTGCAGTGGATGAACAAAATAAGAATAACCAAACATTTCTGATTTGTTTTCAAACATCGCAGTTTACAATTAAATATAAAAATATTTTAAAACAACTATATTTAAATAATGATTTGCGAGTAAACAGCTTAATGTTATTCGTTAAATAGTCCTAACAAATGCCACTCTTGATTTCCAAATCCTCTAGATAAATTGGAAATCACTCGTGACATTACTTATGATAAATTCACGATTATTTTCTTATTTATCTTAATATATAAAAATGACGTGTCACGTTGTTTGTCCGCGATGGAATCCTAAACTACTGAACCGATTTTAATAAAATTTTGCACACTGTGTGCAGTTTCATCCAACTTGAGATTTAGGGTAGTTTATAACTAAATTTATAGTTGCATTATTTGTATTGCAAATTATTTGTTTATTATTTAACAAAGAGTTATAATTATCTGTGAGTTCCATACGATTCTAACAGATGGCGGTGTAATTACATGTGAGTTCCATACGATTCTAATAGATGGCCGTGTAAGGTAATTTGGTAAGGTAATTGGTTTATTATTTAACAAAGAGAGATCAGGATAGCTGTGCTTTTTGTTGCAACCGCGAATTTCAATTGAATTACAAATATTGATTATTTCATAATTTAAGTGTGTTCAGTGTTTATTTTATTTTCAATATTATTAATTTCGTGTGTAAGTATTAGTTTTAAGTAATCTGGCTGAAAGACGGCAACTTAATTTAAATGTTTAACGTATACCTTAGCCACAGCAACGCGTGGCCGGGACTTCTAATTAGGTTATAGAAATCGATCGCTTAATATTATTACTGTTTTTGTTGTTGTTAAGGAAAAGCTTGTTAAAGAGTATCGGAAATGAGTCGTCAAGGGAGACACAAAACCTTGCTTTGTTTTGTAAGAAACTAAAAGACGTGAGAATGTTTAGTTTTCTCAAAGTTCACAACACATTGTTATTTAATAACGAATTTGTGTGTTCATCTTTCAAGATGTTCCTCTGTTATTTATTTAAATATTTTAATAATATTGTCCAAAAAATTCCCGTCAGTAAAAAGAGAAACTATGCAAATCACAAAAGCCGTAATTTGATGCCTATTTTTACCATCATCAGCAGCAGCAGCACTTCAGCGCTATTCGAGCTTCGGTCTCCCTAAGAACTCTCTCCCAGGCATTTCTGTCTCTAAGGTAGCAACCACTCACTATCCCTCGAATCTCAGCTTCCTCAGATCCTACAACATTTCATCCATCCAACACAGTCTTGGTTTTCCACATTCTTTCTTTCTTTCTTCTTCATCAGTGGCGTGCGGTGTTCAGAGCAATTACCCAAGCTGTATGACGAGACTTTTGATGTCCCAACTCCTTTCAAAAAACGTTAAACTGAAAATATATAAAACTACTAGGACTCCCGGCCACGCGTTGCTGTGGCTAAGATATACGTTAAAAATATAAATTAAGTTGCTGTCTTTCAGCCAGATTACTTAAAACTAATACTTACACACGAAATTAATAATATTGAAAATAAAATAAACACTGAACACACTTAAATTATGAAATTATCAATATTTGTAATTCAATTGAAATTCGCGGTTGCAACAAAAAGCACAGCCATCTGGATCTCTCTTTGTTAAATAATAAACCAATTACCTTAACAAATTACCTTACACCGCCATCTGTTAGAATCGTATGGAACTCACAGATAATTACACCGCCATCTGTTAGAATCGTATGGAACTCACAGATAATTATAACTCTTTGTTAAATAATATACAAATAATTTGCAATAAAAAAATAATGCGACCATAAATTTAGTTATAAACTACCCCAAGTCTCAAGTTGGATCAAACTGCACAAAGTGTGCAAAATTTTATTAAAATCGGTTCAGTAGTTTAGGATTCCATCGCAGACAAACAAACGTGACATAAAATTTGTATATATTAAGATTATTCTACCAGTTATATTATATGGGTGCGAAACATGGAATCTTACTTTAAGGGAGGAAAGGAGATTACGAGTTTCTTGAGATTTTTTAAAGTTAACGTAGGAACAATTTTGGACCAAAAAGAGATGAACAGACAGGTGAATGGAGAAAACTACTATCTTAACAATGAACGGCATGGTCTTTATAGGAAGCCAGATATAATAAGAACAGTTAAGTCTCGTTGACTGTGATGGGCAGGACATGTTGCACGTATGGGTAATTGAAAGACGTGCATGGAAGCTTCTTGTAGGAAAGCCAGAGGGAATAACGCCCAGTTGGTAAGACCAAAAATGAGGTGGGAGAAACAACATTAACTATGATTTGAGGGGAGGAAGTGAGATCTATACAGGGAATGGATGGGAAAACATTAGCTCAGGATAGGGATGTATGAAGAGCTTATGTCCGCGCGGCCATGAATCTACGGGGTTCGATAGTGCCAGTGAGTTAGTAGGCTCATCGACGAAAAAAACCTAACATAAATTATTATAAATTAAAACAAGTTATTTCTTTAAAAATTCTATTAGGGAGGAAACACATGGCGCTTTCCTTAATCAGCCAATTCACGTTTCTTTGTCAAATGAATGCTTCATGAATTGATATGTTGAAAGGTCATTCGACCTTGTGTGTATTTATTCGAGTTGTGACGTTTCTGGGTTGAGCTAGCTGGTGTTGAATAAAAAATCAATAAAAATCAATGGAATAAGACACAAGCTTCGTCTAACGGGTTATCGCTGGTCTACTGTGGATTATCGCTGGTCTAATGTGAGTTACCGCTGGACTTAGCAGACAGATTTATTTAGTGGGTTATCGCTAATTCATCTACAGCGAAATAGCTGGCGTTGGTGGGGATAGCATTCTATGTGTTTCTCTATCGAGATACTGTGAATACTCAGAAGGCTGCGTCAAACCGTATGAGATATCCTCCCGGCGCGGCGGGAATTTTCAATGTTCACGTGTAATTGATATGAATGAAATTTGGTAAATATATTATTTTATTTTAATCCGAAATTATGAATATACTAATTACCCCAGCAGTGCTGGGGTGGCTGGGGTTGAATGGACGCCACTGTTCTTCATATTTACTTTCCATGACTTTTTTGAGTGTGGAAAACACTTGTCTCGCGCCGTAGCCGAGCGGTTAAGGTAGGAAGCCTTAGCGCAGAGCTACGGGACTTGCGCTGGTTTGAGTCTCCAGGGGGGAAGAAATTTTCTCATGGTATTTCGGCCAGTATGGGACCGGTGCCCACCCAGCATCGTGAGGCAATTGGGTAGCTACAATAAGTAGCGGCTCCAGGTTGAGGAACCAGCTATAACGGCTGGGGGACTCGACATGCTAACCACATGTCACCCCTACACTGGCTGTTGATCATCTACCTCTGTGATTGACACATGTGGATGTGAAGGACCAGCAGCCGGCTGGTAAAAGGGCAACCGCTGAAAAGTGGAAAGACCCTCAATCGGAAAACACTTACGAACAGTTAAATTAGAATTATATGGAAAAATAACAGAACAAGTTCCTGATTTTAATTAATATCTGATATGAGAAACGATACAGGAAAACAAAACAAAAAATGGTGTGATAAAAACAAATTTTGATAAAAAATGTCAACCGCAACCACTTAGCGATTACACAATGTACGTGCAAAATCTATCGTAAATTCTAAAATCAAAATAACAAGATGGGATTTTTTACTTTCATTGCAAAGCTTCACAAAAATGGACAAGCAAATAAACACAGATAGGCAAAATTAGAAATTTAAAATATAGTAGAATAATTTCATAATTATCATAAGTAATGCCACAAGTGATGTCCAATTTATCTAGAGGATTTGGAAATCAAGAGTGGCATTTGTTAGGACTATTTAACGAATAAAATTAAGCTGTTTACTCAAAAATCATTATTTAAATATAGTTACTGTATTTTAAAATATTTATACATTTAATGTAAACGGCGATGTTTGAAAACAAATCAGAAATGTGAGGTTATGCTTATTCACTGCAACTTGATCATATTATTTATTGCCAAATAGAATCGCAATATTGTAAGAATGCATCCTAGTGGAAAAAAAATTAAACACATCGAACTGTTTATTATAACCAACATTATAACTAACTTCCTCACTGCCACTATCGAACTTGTAGGTTCATGGCCGCAGGGACATAAGCTCTCCATATATCCCTATCCTGAGTCAATGTTTTCCAATCATCCCCTGTATAATCGACCTCCGGAAAATTTTACCCCAGTTGAACCCATGTGCGCATTTCTTGACGGTTGTATTTTTACGGTGAAAGATCGTCACTCTTTCGACCAAGGTACTTTTTTCGTCTGGCTTATCACCTTCGACAGCCGGCATAGGTTATTAATTTATTTTAGGAAACAGATCAGTAAAATCATTATTTAAAAACACAATTATTGAACACACAATTATCAACTGTGCAGTTTGAAGGAATCTGTTCATTATTTGCTATATTTAATATATTTGTTTGGAGAGCCAGTCACTGCAAAATAATGCTCTGACCTGTTCAGAATATTAAAAAGGGGGCGCTTTCTTTATTTTGGTAAACAGAATTCGATAAATATCGAGGTGAAACGCGACTGTCGTTGGTTGTAAAACAAAATTAATTGAAACGTGATTGGTTATTGACTCGCATTTGGGCCATGAGTTAATAGTCAAAGCAATTGGTTACAACATGTACAAATAATGGACTCATCTCACTTTCCTAAATTAGCATTGCAGCATCAACCTAAAGACTTCGAGACGAAGGAAGACCAAAGAAACTCCCACTTGGGAGCACCCTAATCCCCACGTGGGGACGTATTGGGTACATAGAAATATAGGCCCTACATACACTAGCTAATATCCGGCGTGCGTTGCTACGCCTAAATAAATAAATATTAAATGTTAATTAAATTGTATGTTATTATCGCCTCACTACGATGGTTGTCCGTTTATATAAAAGTGGGTGCCGCACGACAATGCTTGACAATAATTAACATGCGCAATTATTATAGTGGCGGTAGTCGGTATCTTTCATTTAATTATATATAACAGTTGCGGGGAAACAAAGCGAGCCGCTGGACAACCATCATAGTGAGACGAGACTATAACATATGCTGAGACGAACCAAATATGGTTGCTAGTCAGTTTTTAATTCCAGACTTCTAATTGTCGGATTTCGCTCATTTATTGATAACACCTACCTTGGTTTATTTTAATACAATATAGGCCTATTGAGTTTCGTTGTGAACCATCGAAAAATGTAACCGCTAGACCGATTTTTAAATTTTCACTTCAGGTGAACTTCTACACCTAATGGTTTTAGAAGGTTCAGTTGTGAACCTAAACTATCGAGGGACCCAATCAGGCACACACAAAAAATTTCATCAAAATCGATCAAGTCGTTTAGGAGGAATTGAATGAGAAACAAAAGCACAGAAGAATTATATACTGTAGGCTATATAAATATGCCTCAGTACCTTTACAGATTTGAAATTCGCAAAATGGCAGTTATTTTGAATAGCCCTGAATTACGATCAACGCTGTACATAGCAGTAAATGAAAGTGAAGTATGGTTGGGTCGACGCCCGACACAGGTAAGCGGAACCGGTCTCATTCTATGTTTCTTGAGATCGGTCAATGGCAACATAAAACCTAGGACACCCACAACTCCATCTGTAGTCGTGGATCGTGTCTTCAGCCAGCAAGGTGAGTACTCGCTCCAACACTTCATTGTGTTCAACAATATCCCATACGTGTTCAGTTAAAAGTTTCCATTTTTTGCCACAGTTTTTTTGGTAACGCCACATGTTCAATATTTTTGCGATCTTCTTCTTCTTCTTCTTCTTCTTCATATTCACTTCTTGGTTTAGGCATTGTTTGCCTGTTCCGTCTTCACTAATAAGCCTTGCCAGATTTTTGATACACAATTTATGAGGAAGTTCATGGTGTGCAAATGCGTGCTATTATGCATTGCAGAGACTCTTGATGCCCCAACTCCTTTCAAAAAAAACATTAAACTGAAAATATGTAAAACTATTATTCTACCAGTTATATTATATGGGTGCGAAACATGGACTCTTACTTTAAGGGAGGAAAGGAGATTACAAGTATTTGAGAATAAAGTACTTAGGAAAAATTTTGGACCAAAGAGAGATGAACAGACAGGTGAATGGAGAAGACTACATAACACTGAACTAAATGGTCTTTATAGGAAGCCAGATATAATAAGAACAGTTAAGTCTCGTAGACTGCGATGGGCAGGACATGTTGCACGTATGGGGAATAAAAGACTTGCATGGAAGCTTCTTGTAGGAAAGCTAGAGGGAAAACGCCCAGTTGGTAGACCAAGAATGAGGTGGGAGAATAACATTAACTATGATTTGAGGGAAGTAGACTATACATGGAATGATTGGAAAGCATTAGCTCAGGATAGGGATGTATGGAGGGCTTATGTCCGCGCGGCCATGAACCTAGGGTTCGATAATGCTAGTGAGTACGTAAGTAAGTAAGTTCATGGTGTGGCCACTAATAGAAGTAACAGACGAATAGATATTATTGCATTTAGACCATCTTCTAAAATTGGTATAATATTAGATCCCACAATAATTTGTTTTGAGACTCATAGTGGCCAACCTGAGGAAGTTGACTTTGAAAAGAAAGCCATGTATGAACCAACAATTGAATGTTACAAAGATAAATACCAACTAGATAGTATAACTGTCACAAGATTGATGATCGGGGCAAGAGGTACTATACCAGGATTCTTAGCCAAATTTTGGAATTCATTACATTTGGACAGGGCGTATCTTTCTAAAATTACCATCGCTGCCATTAGAGGATCAATTTCAATTTTAAGAAACCATTTTTACAAAATGTCTACTTTGTAGTATGTATACTTCAATTAGACCTACAATTTGAATTTTTTAATGTATTTACAAAATGTATTTCATAAACTCAAAAATTAATTGTCTGTATCACTTTGTCCTTGAAGCAATCCTCTAATGAGGAAAGTTGTATGTAATAATATAAGACCATCTCTTCCGAGGACGTTCGATATCTCTTCTTCCTCTCGGAAAATAATTGAAGATTTTCTTTGGTAATCTACTCTCTTCCATTCTTTCCACTTATTATTAGATATCTATATTAACTAGTGTTCGCAAGTAGTCGAAACTCGACCATAATTAACACGTCACCGCATGTATTATCTGACTTTACATTATATTAGACATTGTTAGTTTTAAATTGCATTAGACATTTTTTAGGGTGGAAAAATCCAAAGAGCAAGTCCTCCGGGAGGGACTATAAGCCGTGGGTCCCGAGTCTAAAGATTTTCAGGCTCGTAAAAAGATCCTTAAAGTCTGATTAAAAAGGTCTCTATATAAGCAACATTTACCGAAATTTCGCATCCTAGTACTATCTTGGTTCCTTAGATGTCAGTATGAAGAGGAACGCTGACCATGGGCCACTCCAATGACATCTATACGAAAGCAAGTGTAACTAAATTATTATGGTTCAATTTCTTCCCTGTAGGGAGAGAGCGCCTAAATCTCGCTGAGGGAAACAACGGCTTAAAAAGATACAAGAAGATAGTTATAAATTGTATTAGACATTGTTAGTTTTAAATTGTATTAGACATATTTTTAGGGTGGAAAAATCCAAAGAGCAAGTCCTCCGGGAGGGACTTTAAGCCGTGGGTCCCGAGTCTGAAGATTTTCAGGCTCGTAAAATATCCTTAAGCCTGAATAAAATAGGCCTCTAAGCAAAATTTACCGAATTTGCCGTCCTAGTACTACCTTGGTTTCCTAGATGTCAGTATGAGGAGGAATGCTGACCACGGGCCACTCCATTGACATCTATACGAAATCAAGTGTAACTAAATTAGTATGGTTCAATTTCTTCCCTGTAGGGAGAGAGCGCCTAAATCTCGCTGAGGGAAACAACGGCTTAAAAAGATACAAGAAGATAGTTATAAATTGTATTAGATATTGTAAGATTTAAATTTTGTTAGACATTGTTAGTTTTAAATTGTATTTTATTTTCTTTGACATTGTACTGGACTATGTCAAAAGAAAACCGGTTGAAAAACAGAGGAGAAAAAGGTATTTAACTGTTTTGTGTCGAAGTTAGGAAAAAAAAAAAAAAAAACTCTTTTCAAAGTTTTTGTTGACTCATGCCCCAAATGGGAGTCAATGACCAATCACATTTCAATTAATTTTGATTTACAACCAATCAGTCTTTTTCACCTCGATTTTAACAATTTAATTTTATCATATTAAAATCAAGCTCCTCCTTTTTACATTCTGAATAGGTCAGAGCATTATTTTGCAGTGACTGACTCTCTAAGCAATACGTTGAATATTCATTCATAGTGTTCTGCTCAAGAGCAGGTCGTTCACTGCAAACTCGGCATACCGGAGTCTTTTACCGTGGAAAGACTTATCATGCCATGTTTGCAGCTTTACTAGGGATATATAGGTGTAGTAGCTTCCCGTTCCTTTCTACACCCCACTCTCTCTTCGGCATCTTAGAATCTTAAAAGATCTTAAGAAGGTCCGGAGGGGCCCCAACTTGGAGGCGAGGAGAGTGGATTTCGCTAAGTTAGACCCTCCGGACTTCACCGAAATTCACCCCAGTGGTTAAATAACAATTTATATATTAAGTTGTAAGAATCCTAGAATGCAAGTGGCTCCCTCCCATATTATACATGCAGTGCACGAATGTAACCAGATACTGCTTGCGAGATATAATAGAAAAACATTTGTAGCAATTGATTATATCAAAAAAAAAAAAAAAAGAAAGAAACCACAGTTTGCACTTTCTTAAACGTCTTATTTCCCAGGTAATAATGTTCCAGAAAAATATAATTGACATATTTACATCATAGGACATCAGAAATTAATTATTAACCTATAATGTTGGTCATAAACAGTTTGATGTTTAATTTTTTTCTCCACTAGGGTGCATTCTTACAATATTGCGATCATTTGGTAACAACTAATATGATCTGGTTGCAGTGGTGAACAAATGAAACATAATAAGCATTTCTCATTTCTTTTCAAACATCGCCGTTTACATTAAATGTATAAATATTTTAAAATAACTATATTTAAATAAAGATTTGTTAGTAAACAGCTTAATTTTATTCGTTAAATAATCCTAACAAATGCCACTCTTGATTTCCAATTTATCTAGAGAATTTGGAAATCAAGAGTGGCATTTGCTAGGACTATTTAACTAATAAAATCAAGCTGTTTACTCACAAATCATTATTTAACTATAGTTACTTTAAAATATTTATATATCTAATGTAAACGGCGATTTTTGAAAACAAATGAGAAACGATTGGTACGCTTCATTTCCTTCCTTTGTTCATCACTGCAACCAGATCATAATATTTATTGCCAAAGGATCGCAATGTTGTAAGAATGCACCCTAGTGGAGAAATTTATAACCAACTTTATAGGTTTCTGATGTCCTATGATGTAAAAATGTCAATTATATTTTTCTGCAACGTTATTTCCTGGAAAATAATTCGTTTAAAAAGTGCAAATAGTGTTTTTTTTGTATTATAATCAATTGTTACAAATGTTTTTATATTATCTATCGCATGCGCTTTCTACTGACATTCATGCACTATATATACAATCTGGTAGTCGTATTTCTTAGAGGGTCAGTCACTGCAAAATAATGCTATGACCTATTCAGAATGTTAAAAAGGAGGTGTTTTCTTTATTATGACTATTTAACTCATGCCCCAAATGGGAGTCAATGACCAATCACGTTTCAATGATTTCTGTTTTACAACCAATCAGAGTCGTGTTTCACCAAATATTTATGTGTTATAATTACCATATTAAAGAAAGTTCCTCCTTACAATATTGCGTTCCTTTGGCAATAAATAGTATGATCTGGTTGCAGTGATAAATAAACAAAAGAAGCACTAGAAGCGTACCTATCGTTTCTCATTTGTTTTCAAACATCGCCGTTTACATTAAATATATAAATATTTTAAAATAACTATAGTTAAATAATGATTTGTGAGTAAACAGCTTAATTTTATTCGTTAAATAGTCCTAACAAATGCCACTCTTGATTTCCAAATTCTCTAGATAAATTCACTCCTCACTTCGTGAGTCGTGAATTTATCGATAATTTGGAAATCACTCGTGGCATTACTTATGATAAACTTTAGTTGGTGAATTTTAGGCGAAACACGACTGTGATTGGTTGTAAATAAAAAATTATTGAAATGTGATTGGTCATTGACTCCCATTTAGGGCATGAGTTAAATAGTCTAGACTATTTAACTCATGCCAAAAATGCTAGTCAATGACCAATCACGTTTCAATAAATGCTGTTTTACAACCGATGTAGTCGTGTTTCACCTCGCTCTTTATCGATTTCTCTTTATCAGCTCCTGATTTTGTGATAAAAAAAGCTCCTCTTTTTAATGTTCTGAACAGGTCAAAGCATTATTTTTCTCCAACAAATACATTGAATATAGCAAATAATGAACAGATTCCTTGATTTTACTGAGTTGTTTACTAAAACAATAAATGAATAACCCGTAATGTTGAATGTGATATATAGTTTGATGTGTTTCATTATTTCTCCACTTGGGTGCGCTCTTACAATATTGCGATCTTATTTGGCAATAAATAATATGACCAAGCAGCAGTGAATGAACATAACCTCACATTTCTGATTTGTTTTCAAACATCGCCGTTTACATTAAATATATAAATATTTTAAAATAACTATAGTTAAACAATGATTTGTGAGTAAACAGCTTAATTTTATTCGTTAAATAGTCCTAACAAATGCCACTCTTGATTTCCAAATTCTCTAGATAAATTCACTCCTCACTTCATTACATCGTGTATTTATCGATAATTTGGAAATCACTCGTGGCATTACTTATGATAACACTGAAGCTCGTCAATAGCTAAAAAAAATCGGTTTAATTGACCATAATTATAAATGAATAAAAAGTATTTATACCTCACAAAATGTGTATATTTATATTGGAATGTAACTGATGATGGGGCGATAGTATTCTAAATTAGCCCCCAGCATCGTGAGGAATTTGGGTAGCTATAATAAATAGTGGTTCCACGTTGAGAAAACCAACTAAAACGACTGGTGGCCCCGACATGCTGACCACATGTCAACTCTCCACTGGCAGGATGATCGTGTACCTCTGTGATTAATACATGTAGATGTATTACTTTCCCATATTTTAAATGGGAGCTTTGGCGCTGGATTTTATTGCGTTGCAGTAAAAAACGGCAGATTTTGTACCGACATGGCCTTTGTACATTACATGTTTCTCTGTAAGAAATTTAACTCTTGCACCATGGAGGTTTTCCATTAACACTGTCTTGCAGTTAAAAACGGCAGAACTGTTTCCAATTGTTTTTATTGCTAATATTAAAACTCGTCAATAATTCATCATCATTATCCGGTATCATGACAGCTGCCGCCATTCCTCTCTGTCCATCCATCGATCTTCCTCCATTCCTCTGATATTCATAGCCGCTTATACCTCTTCTATCTAGGTTTTCTTTGGTCTTTCTCTCTCCCTCCTTTTCATTGGGATTCATTCCATAATAATTTTAGGCAATCTTTGCTTTGGCATTCTTATGACATGGCCATACCATTGCAATCTTTTCTTTTCTATAATGTCTATGATGTCCGGCTCCTCTTGTACACCCATAATTTTCCTTATTTCTTTATTTCGTATTCTATCCATTCTAGATTTTCCAGCTGATCTTCTTAAAACATCCATTTCTGTACTTACAATTCTTTTCATTTCCCTGGTAGGAATTTGTCAGACTTCAGCACCATATGTTAAAATACTCTGAATTATGGTTTGACATATTTTGTAATTTTCTATTTTTTATAATATTTTTGCTCCACTAAACAAAGTTTAACGAGCCGTAGCCGAATGGTTAAGGCGGGAAGTCTCGGCGCAGAGCTGCGGGACTTGCGCTGGTTCGAGTCTCCATGGGGGACGAAATGTTCTCATGGTATTTCGGCCAGTATGGGACCGGTGCCCACCCAGCATCGTGAGGCATTTGGGTAGCTACAATAAGTAGAGGTTCTAGGTTGAGGAAACCAGCTATAACAGCTGGGGGACTCGACATGCTGACCACATGTCACCTCTACACTGTCTAGATGATCATCTACTTCTGTGACTTACACATATGGATGTAAGACCAGCAGCCGGCTGGTAGGCTAAGAGCCTTCTAGCCCTGTCGCGCCATGGAATTATAAACAGAGTTTAAAGCACTCTAAAGAAATAAAAGAAAAAATCGAGTGACAAACAGAAGAGAAAATTGTACTTAACTGTTTTGTCTTTGGTTATTTAGATACATAGATTTATTTTAGAATAGATTTAGAATAGATTTATTTAGCCTGGTGGAGTTAAGGCCATGTGGTCTTCTCTTCTACTCACCAGGACAAACATATGTTACATATAAATGCAAAAAATTACAATAATAGTCATACTAAACAATTAATTATCTGTCAAATTGAATAATAATGAAAATAATGTCTAATAATACAATAAAATTAAATACAATTAAAATTAAATTAATGATAGAATGAATACAGAAAGGAATAACAGCTCGAATCTACTATACATAAAAAGAAAAGAAATAAAAAATATAAATAAACCACAAGGATTAATCTATCGCTTATTATACAAGGCATTAGGTAAATATATTAACAAATCTTAAATCTATTTTTATTAAATAATGAAAAAGCACATTATTAATTTTTTAAAAGTAATATTAGTGAGTTGTTTCTGTTAGTAATTTTATTTTCAATTTGTTTCTGAAAGATGGTAAAGTTTGGCAGTCTCTGACATAGGGTGGAAGGGAATTCCATGTTCTAGCAAGAGAAATTGTAAAAGATTTCGAATAATAGGTAGTATGATGAGGAGGGATATAAAGTACACTGCGCTATGGAGGTGGCATGAAGGCATATAATCCCCATAAGATTTTTTTAAAGAAACTACTGTACTTTGTAACGCCAACAGCATAAAAATTTCAAGTGTCAAGGTTTATCATTGGCTTGTCTGAATACATTAGCACTCATTCCCAGAATACACAATACTCTCTCAGGGTCACCCTGTCACTGAGGTAATGGTCACGTGGGAGATCTTACGCACCTTTACAGCCTCTCTCCAGACACTATAAACTTCAATTATATTTTTTGCACGAACATGAGCAATGGCGACAATGATTGAATTTTCAGTTTCCTAAATTTCGGGGTGGCCAACCTATAAATAACTAAATAACTAAGCTGTAATATTACAAATTACCTACCTAGTGCGGGAAGTAAAACCTTTGTCCTTTATGTATACTATGTACAATGTATATACAAAAATATATCCAAAAGGTAGAGTTAATATACATTATACGAAACAAAAACTGAACTTTATTTGAAACAATATAAAACAATAAATACGTACTTGCCGCCATTTTATGACTGATTGGTGTCACGGCCTGCTGTAGTCTCAACTAAATTATTTTCGGCATTTAGCATATATAGTCTATATTGGCCAGATTAACATCAGTCATTTGTTTATAATGAACGCAAATATTTCCAACAAAGATGTTATCTCATAAAGCCTATATAAATATATATATATATATATATATATATGAATAAAAACCCAAGAAAACTTTTATATTCATACTTATATCCGCGAAAATCTGCAATATAACATAGGCCTATATATATATATTCATCCATCCATAGTAATTCTGCCCGAAGGGAGGTCCTTCACTGCAATCATAGCAATTTCATGCTATGGTTTGCAGCTTTACTAGGGAATTGTAGGTGTGGTAGCTTCCCATTGCTTTCCACACCGGTGAAGGATGATGATGATGGCCATATAATTTCGGGGACCGTTTGGGCCTTAAAGTTTTCCTGACATTTGTCTTACAGGTGAGGAAAAACCTCATCCAGGAAAACTGTCCCGAACAGGGATCGAACCCAGGACCGCTGTGTGACAAGGCAGCACGCTACCTCGAGACCACAGCGGTGAACATATATATGCACACACACACACACACACACACATATATATATATATATATATATATATATATATATATATTCGTTTCCAACTGCCGTCTTTAGACGATAGTATCAATTAAAGGGCAAAAACACAGTTCAAATCAAAGGTAGCATGTGTCATATTTTGTTTGCATAAAATCCCCTTCAATGCCTCCATATATATTTTTAATTTATTTTGATCCCAACGAACGTATTAACGTACTTACTTATTTACTCACTGGCACTATAGAACCCGAAGGTTCATGGCCGCGCGGACATAAGCTCCCCATACATCCATATCCTGAGCTAATGTTTTCCAATCATTCCCTGTATAATCTACTTCCCTCGAATCACAGTTAATGTTATTCTCCCACCTCATTCTTGGTCTACCAACTGGGCGTTTTCCCTCTGGCTTTCCTACAAGAAGCTTCCATGCATGTCTTTCATTCCCCATACGTGCCACATGTCCTGCCCATCGCAGTCTACGAGACTTAACTATTCTCATTATATCTGGCTTCGTATAAAGACCATGTAGTTCATTGTTATGTGGTCTTCTCCATCCACCTGTCTGTTCATCTCTTTTTGGTCAAAAAATCTTCCTAAGTACTTTATTCTCGTATCTCCTTTCCTCCCTTAAAGTAAGAGTCCATGTTTCACACCCATGTAATATAACTGGTAGAATAATAGTTTTATATATTTATAGTTTAATGTTTTTTGAAAGGAGTTGGAACATCAAAAGTTTCTGCAATGCATAATAGCACGCATTTCCAGAAATGAGCCTAATAAAATTATAACTGACGAATATCTCAATTCAGGAAGCAAAAAAAAAATAAATAAATAAAAATAAAAAGAGAGAACCCTCAAAAAAATGTGTCTTCCATTAAGCACAAAAATGAGCCTATATACTGTATATCTTATTATACTTTTTTTTTTGGGCAGGAGGATAAAATTACTAAGTTATGGCCATGAAGCTCGGTGTTCGATTAAGTTAGTAAATTCCAATAACAAGAGAGAGAGAGAGAGAGAGAGAGAGAGAGAGAGAGAGAGAGGAGAGAGAGAGAGAGAGAGAGAGAGAGAGAGAGAGAGAGAGAGTGAGAGAGAGAGAGAGAGAGAGAGAGAGAAAAGGGGGGAGATAATGTGAAAAAATAAAAATAATATAACGTTCTATGATGCGGTATGTTTAATATTTCATTCACCTGCGATCTAATGTCGAAGTTGTGATTAGAGGAAAAAAGGTGAAAGCAAGATGGCTGATATCAGGATTTTTTTTTATTACCGGTACGAATATTCCACAATACAGCGTTTCTCCTTCAACCCAAAGTGATTTGTCGCTTCCTGTCTAAAGCATCTTCTTCCCTCAAATCTCTAGCTTCCATACTTCTGCTCACTCCATCTATCCAACGTTCTCTAGGTCTGCCTCTTCCACTTCTTCCATTAGCTTTCCAATCAATTAAGATAAAATTGAGACAATAGAAATGAGATTTCTCAGATCAGTTGCAGGTGTATCTCTAAGAGATCAAAAGAGAAGTCAAAAGATATCAGAGATGAATTACAAATATATAATATAATCGAGAGAATACACAGATATAAACGTATACAAAGAATAATCGTTTATCAAAGCAGCTGCTTCATTATAGGCCTCTAGGCCGAAGAAATGTAGGAAGACCAAATGTCGTTGGAAAGACGACCTGCACCTGCAGCACCGGGGAGCGGAACGGGCCAACAGGCCCATACCTTGAAAATGATGATCAAGGGTCTTCGGTATTCTCTCTTTTTCCATTCTTATGAGGTGTCCATACCATTTCAAATGTTTTTCTTCTATTTTTTCTAATGATTTTTTTTTCAACTTGCATAATTTTCCTTATTTTGCTGTTTCTGACCTTATCCTTTCTTGATATTCTTGTCGATCGCCTCCAAAAAGTGGTATCAGAATACTATATTATTATTTAAAACATGTTGATATCAGGGGTTGGAGGTGTAAGAATGTGCGATGTGAAGTAAGTTGATAAACAGGAAATGTCGAAAAGCTCATTTGACAACACAGCATTAATCAAGCTACGCCTGAATCGCTTCTCACATACCAGGATTTCCGCATCAGTAGCTAAACGCTGTGCAAATTGAAACAACTGAGTTTTACCATGAGATTAATATGACTATTTAACTCATGCCCCAAATGGGAGTCAATGACCAATCACGTTTCAATGATTTCTGTATTACAACCAATCAGAGACGTGTTTCACGAAATAATTATCAACGTTAGGATTATCATATATTAAGCAAAGCTCCTCCTTTTTAATATTCTGAACAGGTCTGACCGTTATTTTGCAGTGACTGAGCCTATAACAAATACGGCTACCAGATTGTATATAATAGTGCTTACATGTCAACATTTGTAGCAATTGATTATACCACCAAAAAAGAAACCACTGTTTGCACTTTCTTAAATGTATACGACATCAAAAATGAATTAATATACAGATTGATGTGTTTCATTTTTTCTCCACTAGAGAGCATTCTTACAATATTGCGTTCCTTTGGCAATAAATAGTATGATCTGGTTGCAGTGATAACAAAAGAAGCAGTAGAGAAGCGTAGGCTACCTATCGTTTCTCATTAGTTTTCAAACATCACCGTTTACTTTAAATATAAAAATATTTTTAAATAACTGTAGTTAAATAATGATTTGTGAGTAAACAGCTTTATTTTATTCGTTAAATAGTCCTAACAAATGCCACTCTTGATTTCCAAATTCTCTAGATAAATTCACTCCTCACTTCGTGAGTCGTGAATTTATCGATAATTTGGAAATCACTCGTGGCATTACTTATGAAAACACTACACAAGTTGACAATCTGGACTATTCTTACTTCCAAGTACGTAACTGTATTGTTGTTATTATTATTATATTATTGTTATTGTTATTATTATATTGTTATTGTTATTATTATATTGTTATTGTTATTATATTATTGTTATTATATTGTTATTGTTATTATTATTATGATATTATTATTATATTATTGTTATTATTATTATTATATTGTTATTATTATAATATTATTGTTATTGTTATTATTATTATTGTTATAAAATAAAATAAGTTAAAATATACGTTCTTCGGTAAAATCCGTCGTCCTCAACTTATAAAATGTGTAATCTTTACGCCTGTAGGCCTTTCAGAACATCCGTTCCATCTTCAGCAGGTCCCTCTTCGCTACAGCATCAACCATCATACTGGATGTTGTAGCGAAGAGGGACCTGCTGAAGATGGAACGGATGTTCTGAAAGGCCTACAGGCATAAAGATTACATATTTTATAAGTTGAGGACGACGGATTTTACCTAAGAAGGTATATTTTAACTTATTTCATTTTATTTTATGACTCTCCATCTCAACGGTTTTATCAATGAATTTTATTAGTATTGACTATATTATTGTTATTGTTATTATTATTAATAATATTATACTATTGTTATTATTAATATTGTACTATTGTTATTATTATTATTAATATTATACTATTGTTATTATTGTTATTATTATTATACTATTGTTATTATTATTATTATACTATTGTTATTATTATTATTATTATTTATTATTATTAGTATATTATTATTATATTATTATATATTATTATTATTATATTATTATTATTATTATGTTATATTATTATTAAGAATAAGTAAAAGATTTCAATTATCTAGGTGTATCTTTAGGTTGTAATAGAGGAAAAGACAAATAACAAATAATAAACATTCCAATATTTATGTGGCACCCTTAAAAGAAGCACTGGAAAAGAAAGAAAGAAACAGACACATTTAAAATTTTAAAAAGTATTGGCTGTACCTGGAATATTGTATGGCTCAGAAATATGGACTCTAAATAAAACAGTCAATTAAAGGAATAGAAGCAGCAGAAATGAAATATTTACGATTTGTGGCAGGATATACTGTAATGCATAAAAAAAAAAGTGAAGATATCCGTAAAGAACTACAGATATTCAGTTTGAAAAATAGAATGGAAGAGTATAGGAAAAAATAGTTATGAACATGTCTGCAGAATGGATACCAACAGATTGCCTAGAAAAAGTCTGAACTATCAACCAAGAGGAGGAAAAAGAGATCGGGAACGCACACGAAAGAGATGGACACAGCAGCTATAATACTTGGAGCCGGAACGAACCAAAAAGGTTCAATCCTTGAAAGAAGATTATTATTATTATCATTATCATTATTATTATTATTATTATTATTATTATTATTATTATTATTATTCAAATATATTAAATATAGGCTCAATTCTGGAAATGCATGTTATTATACAATACAGACTCTTCATGATTTTTAAAATTTTAAAAACGATATACATCGAAAATCAACATTCTCGAAGAATTAGAAATTATCAATAAAACCACAAATAAACACCTGTTGAACGAGAACGTACCCAGCAATATAAACCCTCTGTACAAAATAATCACCGACAACAGTCAGTACCAAAATGAAAGCAGAAGATGATACTTAAGTTATCGAGAGGCCTCCTATAAAACAACACTGCAAATTATTGAGGACGACTGAGATATCAGGTACTGTTTTACAATTATTAAAACTTTAACAAGGACTCTTGTCCCAACTTCTCTCAAAAAACGATAAACTGAAAATATATAAAACTGTATTCTCCCAGTTATATTATATGGATGCGAAACATGGACTCTTACTTTAAGGGAGGGGAACAGATTACGAGTATGTGAGAATAAAGTTCTTAGGGGAAAATTTGGACCAAAGAGAGATGAACAGACAGGTGAATGGAGAAGACTACATAACAGTGAGCTACGTGGTCTTTACAGGAAATCAGTTAAATATCTTAGACTTCAATGGATTGCAGGAATGGGAAATGAAAGAGGGGAATGGAAACTTCTTGTATAAAAAAAGGGAAATGCCCAGTTGGCAGGCAAGAATGAGGTGGGAGAATAAAATTAACCATGATTTGAAGATTATACAGAGAAAATGGGAAAGATTATCTGAGGATAGGGATGTATGGAGAGCTTATGTCCGCGTCGCCATTAACCTACGGGTTCGATAGTACCAGTGAGTCTATTCCTATTAGGCGTAATATTATGTTTCTACGTGTTGTATTTATTTTTATTTCCAGACAATGCCTTCTTTACATTTATAATGAGGTTGTCCATTCCTCTGGTCTCGAGGTAACGTCGCTGCCTCGTACACAGTACACAAGTTTCCTGTGTGATTTTTTTTCAGGGGTTTATCACTACCTGCAAGCAAAAGTCTAACGGTCCAAGAAGATCCATATGTCAATCATAATCATATTCGCCATGTTTAGTGTGAATGGTTTCGTCTTAATGTTGTGTTGTGTTGTCTTGGAGGAGGCTCTGATATTGAGTGATCACTCATTCGTGGAGGCCCTCCATGTTCTTGTGTGATCTTCTTCTTCTTCATCTTCTTCCTTTCCAGAATTAGGTCAATGCGACCTGTTCCGGTCTCAAGTCCATCGTTTCCTTGGCCGTCCCAAATATATTTTCCCATGTGGTTTGTAGGTGTTGATCTTTTTGGGTAATCTTGTATTGTCCATTGGTATGTGTGCCCTTCTAGTTTATCAACTATTGAAAATATATCCAGTTCATTTCTTATTGATTCATTGTGTAATCTATCCATGCGTGTACATCCTTTTACAGATCTTAAAAATTTCATTTCAGTGGCTTGAATGTGTGAGATATCTTTTTTTTGTAAGTACCCAAGATTCAGATCATATAAAAGAACAGGAACAGCCATAATTTTATAAAACCTGAGCTGAGTTTCTCTTCGATTCTTTCGGAGGGTTATTCTTATGGTGCAACACATCATTTGATATCGGTTTAATTTATTGTGTGATCAAAAAAGTACATACGTGAACCATAGTTTAAAATCCTTCTCCTGACAGGTCGTGCCGCTGTAAGACGCGTGGCACGTAAAAGTACCCATAACGTGAGAGGTTAAACTGCGGTAATGGATTTTTAATTTGTTGACCTTTGTTTGTTAGCTCATTACTAATTAACAGTTGAAAATCAATTAAACACTATTTAATAGTAGTTTACAAATTAATTACAATTAGTTTGGGTAATAACTAATTATAATTATAATTTTAATAATCATAGGTTTAGTTGGATTAATTATCAGTGGCGGCTCCTGATTGTATAACCTTGGGTTCACTAAGCAATTCTTAAAATTAGCTTTAAATAATTTAATTACGATTATAAACAGGAATGAGATGTACAAAGAAATTAAACATAGGTTCTATTCTGGAAATGCGTGCTATTATGCATTACAGAGACTCTTGACGTCCCAACTCCTTTCAAAAAACGGCATAATCATGAACAACAAGGATTAAACCCAATGGCCTGTTCCGATCTCATTATAGGTCGAATTGGTCCTTCCATCTCTTCAATGGTCTTCCCAACATTCTTCTCCCTTTTGGTTTATAATTATACGTTCTTCTTGGTATGCGCTGTTCATTCATTTGTAATACGTGCTGAAGATAAGCATTTTGATAATATTTTATTCTTTCACAGAGATTAAATATATTAAGTTCTGTTCTTATATCTTCGTTTTTCTTTTTATCGGTCCCTTGGTATCCTGCTATTGCTCTCAACATCTTCATTTCAGCAGCCTCTATTTGTTTACTATCTGCCTTTGTTAATGTCCAGGTTTCACATCCATAGATAAGAGATGAACTGCCAATACTTTGTAAAACTTCTAAATATTTTCTTTTCTAATCTTATTCAATAAAGTGCGTTTAATTTTGCCACATAGATAATTGAATCGTATTTTAGTGTGTTTATCTAAATTTCTGTCATTGCCTAAATGACATCCCAAATAATTAAAATTCTGAACTTGGTCTAAAATTACATTGTTTATCGTTATTTTTGTTCTTATTGCACATTTTACTTTCAGAGCTAATATTTTTGTTTTAGAATTATTAAAAAAACGTTAAACTGAAAATATTTAAAACTGTTATTCTACCAGTTATATTATATGGATGCGAAAGATGGACTCTTACTTAAAGGCAGGAGAAAAGATTAAGAGTATTTGAGAATAAAGTTCTTAGGGACATTTTTGGACCAAAGAGAGATGAACAGACAGGTGAAGGGAGAAAAATATATAACAGTGAGCTACATGATATTTATAGGAAGTCAGATATAGGCCTAGGCCTAATAAGAACACTGAAGTCTCGTAGACTGCGATGGACAGGACATGTTGCACTAATAGGTAGAGATCCGTGAAAGTTGTTTTATTTTTAGGGACAATTCGTTTTAAAATGTCAAGATTTCCATGTTATTGGGAATTTGGCAATGTTAGTCTGAAAAAATGTAAATTTGAGTCTTTTTAATCCCAGTTTAGTATATTAAACCCAATAAGAACGATATATCCAGTAGATTAAGGTTAACTTTTAGCTTGCTTATAGTTAAAAAAATGTTTTCTTCAGATTTGAACATACCATTACTTAATAATGATTGATATAAAATTGCTAATTATGTCTGCAAACATTTAAGGAGAAGAAACTTATCTTACACGTTAATATAATTTGTATTTCTTGGAATTCATATTGGCCATAGAACTTAAAATATATGGAGAGACCATATTTGACCATGAGAAGGTCAGAAAATATTACATCTATGTTGTGAACTGTGTTGCAACCATTTCCCTTTGCAAGAGTGCATGGAGGAAGCAGATATGGCGCCATCAGACATGACAGTTAAAAAGAAGATGGAATCCGAAAACAGAGTTTAAAAATGCATTATGAAAATTTCGCAAATAGAACAAAAAAAAATCTCAGGAATTCCTTGAAAATTTTAAATTTCGATGTTATTTCGCGATTCATAAATTCCTTTTTTTGAGGTTATGGGAAGTGGAGTCGAGAAATGGTACAAAAAAATGATAAAATTAGAACATTTTGCGAATTTTACGGATCTATACTAATAGGGAATGAAAGATGTGCATGGAAGCTTCTTGTAGGAAAGCCAGAGGGAAAACGCCCAGTTGATAAACCAAGAATGAGGTGGGAGAATAACATTAACCATGATGAGGGAAGTAGATTATACAGGGAATAATTGGAAAGTATTTGCTCAGGATAGGGATGTATGGAGGGTTTATATCAGCGCGGCCATGAACCTGCGGGTTCGATAGTGCCAGTGAGTTAGTTATGATGTAAAGACCGTTTGAGACTCATATTCGCGTGGTACGGGGTTCAATTCCTCTGCCGACTAACCTGACATATATTTTCTACTGGTTTTTCTCAATCGTCAAGCCAATTAGTAGTAGTTCCTATCACTCCTCTTGGAAGCATAGGACCTTTGTGAAAGCACGCAACCGGACTCTTTTTTTCGCTAAATTTCTGACTACATTCCAACTTTTTCTTTGTTGTTCAATTTCTCTTGTTACAGTGCTGCACCTTGTAATTTTTTGTCTTCCTCTTTTTCTAGGCAATCCCTGTGGATTCCATTCCGGTGCTCTCTTTGACACACTGTCTAGTTCTCCTCCGAGAGTGTGTCCAATCCATTTCCATTTTCGATATTTAATCTCCTTTAGATGTCATTCTGTGATGTTATCTTCCACAATTCCTAGTTTGATATAGTTTTGGCCACCATATTCTCAAAATAAATCTCAGGGATTTGTTTATCTATACTTGCAATTTTCTACATAATGTGATTGTTCCTTTCCAAGTCTCACACCCATATAGGCAATATACTTTTCACATTTCTATCAAATAGTCTTAATTCAGTTATCGTTGAGATTTGTTTAGATCTCCATTTGGGTGACAATTGTGAGAATACAGCTTTTAGATAGATAATCGGTTCATTAATGTCTTTGACATGGTCCGATTCTTAGTAGCCAATTTTGTCGGCCCATCCAACCTCCTGGTTGTATATGTTTCCGCTTCATGTATAAATATATTCCCTGACTCCAGGAGGTTTTAGGTTTTCCTCTGCCTCGTCTTCCCTCAGGTTTCCATTCCAAAACAGATTTTGGTAGCCGATCCTCTTCCATTCGCTGGACATGTCCATACCATCTTAATTGCTGAGTTCTAATATAATCTAAAATAGTGCCTTCAATCTTCATTTTCTCTCTTATAACTGAGTTCCTGAGTTTTTCTCTTCATGAAATTATTGCTTCCCTTTGTATAAAATGTCCGTTGCCAAAAGATACTTATTTGTTTTTGTTGTCAATGGCCAAAATTCTGCTCCAAAAGTAAAGATACTTTTAACAGTTGTATGATATATATATATTCATTTTATTTTTATCACTTATATTTTTATCCCACAATATTCCATTGAGGCAAGCAATTACAAATTTTCCTTTATTATATCCATTTCTTATTTCCTCTTCATAACTTCCATTTTTATTTATACAGCTTTTGATTTTCTAATTCTAGCCTTAATATTTTCCTCTGATCTTCCTTTTTTTTTCCTACAGTGCATTCGTAGATTGGCCGGACCGTTCCGCGGCGGCCTTGGACTAGGTGAGCTTTGGCTCGCCTTCCGCCAGAGTTACACGTACACGACCGGCAAGTCATTGGTATGGAGCACTACCTACTGTGCTAAAATTATAAATTACTACTGTACTAACTTACATTAGGCTAACCTGCATCACAACATGTGTTGAAAGTGATAAGCTTGACATTATTATATATATAATAATAATAATAATAATAATAATAATAATAATAATAATAATAATAATAATAATAATAATAATAATAATAATCATAATCCGTCAGCAGCAGCATCAAGGATTAGACCTGCTGGTCTGTTCCGATCTCATGTTAGAATTAGTCTATCCACCTTTTACTGGGTCTTCCAACATTTCTTCGTCCTTGTGATTTGTAATGAAGAATCTGTTTCGGAATTCTGTTGTTATCCATTCTATTGATGTGGTCCATCCATTCATCTCTGTATTGTGTAATTCTATCTAATAGTTTGAATATATTCAGTTCTCTTCGTATATCCTAACTTTGCCTTTGATCCATTATTGTATAGCCCAGCCACATTCCTCAGAAACCTCATTTCTGACGTTTCTATTCTTCGTTCCTGGTTTTTTGGTTAAGACCCAGTGTTCCGATCCATATAGCAGTGTTGGAACCGCCATTGTTTTAAAATTTTAAAAGTGTCTTCTTTCTAGTTCCTTTGAGACTTCGTTTTATGGCGCCACACATATAATTAAATGTATTTATTTAGTTTTCAATATCTTCACTTTTTCTATGATACAACTGTATCCCAGGTAATTAAAATTGCTCACTTGTTCTATTATTTTATTCTCTAATTGGATTTTTACTCCAATTAGATAATAATAATAATAATATTAATAATTTTTGTACAGTAGGTGGTATTCCGTATTATCGCCTCACTATGACGGTTGTTCGTTTATATAAAAGCGGGTGCCGCGTGACAATGCTTGACAATGATTAACATGCGGAATTATTATAGTGGCAGTAGTCGGCGTCTTTGTATTTGATTATATATAAGAGCTGCGGGGAAACAAAGCGAGCCCGCTGGACAACTATCATAGTGAGGCTATAATACCAATGACCTGCCGGTCGTGTACGTGTAACTCTAACGGAAGGCGCGCCAATAGTCACCCAGTCTAAGACCGCCGTGGAACGGTCCGGCCGAGCTATGAACGCATTGTACCATGCTTCCACTGGAATTCAGTTATCTCCTCTATGTCTGTACCATTGAGATGCAATCGCATTTCAGTTGCAATAGATTGTAATTTCACTACCAGGACCCATTTCATCATATTCACAATTTCATAGTAGGCTATGATTAAAAAAATAAGTAAACATGTTATGTAACCTTAAATCTTAAAAGCGTCTAAGTAACTAACTCACTGGCACTATCAATCACGTAGGTTCATGGCCGTGCGGACATAAGCTCTCCACACATCCTTTTCCTGAGCTAATAGTTTCTAATCATCCCCTGTATAATCTACTTCCCTGAAATCGTGCTTAATATTATTCTCTCACCTCATTCTTGGACTACCAATTGAACGTTTTCCCTCTGGTTTTCCTACAAGGAACTTGCAGACCCACCTTTCATTCCCCATTCGTACCACATGTCCTGCCCATCGCAGTCTACGAGATATAACTGTCATCATATCCAGTCTCCTATAATGATCATGTAACTCGCTGTTAACTGGTCTTCTCCATCCATCTGTCTGTTCATCTCTCTTTGGTCAAAACATGTTCCACAAGAACTTCATTCTCAAATACAAGTAACCATTAATCGGTATCATCAGCAATGACACTATAGCATAATACGTGACTTGATCTTCTTCGATATCTGCCTCCATTCTTTTCCAACTCTTCAACAGATGATGTGGAGACATCTAATAGCAAACTGAGGTATTACATACTTCACGTAGTTCCTTTCATTGATTGACTTTTTTTTTTTCATTTGCTGACCTTTGTGTGTTGGCACAATTGTTTAACAATTAACAGTCGAAAAGTTAATTAAACGCAATTTAATAGCAGTTTACAAATTAATTGCTATTACTTTGGGAAATAACTGCTATTAATTGTTGTTTTAATAATTCCAATTTTATTATGAGTAATTATTTAACTTGGAAAAGATCTTGTTGGAATTCAGTTCGTCACAAGAAACAAAAGGAAGAAAGTATAAAAGACATTAATTGTTTTTCTTTAAGAATGATAGAAGTAGCAATGTTACCCTTATATATTAAGGATGGTGCCGACATCTTTGATTTGACTAACGACTTTTCAGAGATACAAGATAATTTAGATTATAGATGTCAATTGCTCATATCTATACATGTAAGTAACAAAATCTAAATTTTAATCCATTCTTGTGACCAATTTCGTGGTCTTACGGTCTAACTGCCGTTCATGAGGTCCAGAGTTCGATTCCAGGTCAAACTGAAGGAATTTATATGTTCTCTCTTTATTAACTAACTCACTGGCACTATCGAACCCGTAGGTTCATGGCCGTGCGGACATAAGCTCTCCATACATCCCTATTCTGAGCCAATGTTTTCCAATCATCCCCTGTATAATCTACTTCCCTCAAATCATAGTTAATGCTATTCTCCCACCTCATTCTTGTCTACCAATTTGGCGTTTTCGCTCTGGTTTTCCTACAAGAAGCTTCCATGCACGTCTTTCATTCCCCATTCGTGCCACATGTCCTGCCCATCGCAGTCTACGAAACTTAACTGTTCTCATATCTGGCTTCCAATAAAGACCATGTAATTCACTGTTATTCAGTCTTCTCCATTCACCTGTCTGTTCATCTCTCTTTGGTCATAAAATTTTCCTAAGAATTTTATTCTTAAATACTCGTAATCTCCTTTCCTCCCTTTAAGTAAGAGTCCATGTTTCGCATCCATATAATATAACTGGTAGAATAATAGTTTTATATATTTTCAGCTTAACGTTTTTTTGAAAGGAGTTGGGAAGTCAAAAGTCACTGTAATGCATAATAACATGCATTTCCAGAATTGAGCCTATGCTTAATTTCTTTGTGCATCTCATTCCTGTTTGTGATTATTGTTCCTAGGTATTTGAATTCAGCCACTTCCTCAAAATTTCCCTCATTTGTCACTAGCTGTCCATTTCCATTATATAATGAATTTTTATGTGTGACCATATATTTAGTTTTATTGATGTTTATTCCCAGTATCAATTTCTTAGTGTTACTCAATAGTGTTTGCGTGTTGTCCTTTAGTATCTCCTCGCTATCGGCCAATAATACTACATCATCAGCATAAACTAACAGCTTATTAATACCATTCAGTTGTAGGCCTTCTTCATCCTCTAAACATTTGATGTCATGCTCTAATACAAAATAAAATAGTAGAGGAGAAAGTGCATCTCCTTGCTTCAATCCATTATGGATTTCAAAAGTATCCTTAAAATGTTTGCCTACACACACTCTACTCTTTGTGTCATTTAGACACATTAGTATAAGTCTAACTTTTTAGAAATTCCGAACTCCAGCAGGATACTATATAACTTCTCCCTCTTAATTGAATCGTATGTCTTTTTGAAGTCTACGTATAGTTGATGTACAGTACCATTATATTCCCATTTATTACCTAAAATCTGTCTTATACTAAAAATCTGATCTGTTGTAGACCTGCTTCTTCTAAATGCACATTGATGATCTCCTATAATGTCATCAATATAGGGAGTAAGTCTGGTTACTAATATATTTGTTAGAATTTTGTACGAAGTTCAAAGTAATGAGATGCCCCTGTAGTTGTTGCAATCGGTTTTATCTCCTTTCTTATAAATTGGTACGATAATCGATTCTTTCCATTCATCTGAAAGAGCTTCTTTTTTCTAAATCATACTAAGCAACCAGCGTATCTTGTCCATCAATTTTTGTGCCTTATTTTATCAGTTCTGCTGGGATCTCATTTGAACCTGATGCTTTATACAGCTTCAATTTTTCTATCTTCATTTCAACCTCTAATGCAGTTCTACGAATAGCATTTCTGCTGTAGACCTGTTTTTTTCTCAAGGTTCTTTATTAGGATTTTTTATTATATACAACTTTCCTCATTGGAGGATTGCCTCAAGGACAAAGTGATACAGACAATTAATTTTCGAAATTGATCAAATACATTTTGTAAATACATTAAAGAAATTTAATTGTAATTGAAGTATACATACTGTAAAGTAGAAATTTTGCAAAAATGGTTTCTTAAAATTGAAGTAATTTTCCTACAACCCATTATAAATGTTACTCCTCCACAAATCCCTATTCTCTGCATCACTCTCTGTTAATCCTCTCGACACCATACTCGTATGTACTCATTGAACCCACGATTCTTTTGGTCTCCCTTTTCTTCTGTTGCCCTCCGCTTCAAAATTTAATATCATCTTAAGTATTCTGTCATCTGACAATGTTTTTACTCGGTCAAATAATTTCAGTCTTCTTTCTTCAATAACTTGTAGAACATATTTTTGAATATTCATTATTTCTCTGATTTTGGTATTTCTAGTTGATTTGTCTCTTCTTGAATTTCTAGAAGCCCTACTCCAGAAATCCATCTCTGTCACCAATAGTTTATGTGCTTGCTCTCTGCTTAATGTCCACCATACAAATAGTACACTCTCCACCAATTAACTATAAAGAAGTTTTATTAGTTTTGTTCAGAATGTTTCTACTCCACATTCCAATTGCGGGGTCTAGTGAGAGAAGGAGCTATGCCACTTTGACAAGAAATGGAAATAAGTTAGGTTTTATAAAGTATTATATTATGAAAGTCCACCGCTGTGGTCTCGAGGTGCCTTGTGACGCAGCGGGCCCGGGTTCGATCCCCGGTCGGGGCAGTTTTTCTGGGTGAGGTTTTTATCGGGGTTTTTCCTTACCTGTAAGACAAATGTCACGAAAACTGTAAGGCCCAAACGGTCGCCTAAATCATATGGCCGTCATCATCATCATCATCATCATCCTTATCATTATCGCCATCATCATCATCATCCTTCACCGGTGTGGAAAGCAACGGGAAGCTACCACACCTACAATTCCCTAGTAAAGCTGAAAGCATGGCATGAAAATGCTATGATTGCAGTGAAGGACCTGCCTTCGGGCAGAATTGCTAGGTATGGATATTATGAAATTATCTGTACAATAAAAGGATAACTTTTTTCTTCTTTAACTTCTAGTCCGAGATCCGGCTGCAAGATTACTACGTTCATCGAGTGTATGAACAAAATAATTTTTTTCATAAAATTGTGAATTACTGAATACATTTTTACCGAGTTGCCTATTAAAATTCGGCAGCCAGTATGTTTAATTAAAATATTATTTATTTATTTATGTATTTATTCGAAATAATTTGATTCACTTGTTATTAAAATGAATTATAATCCAGTTCGCAGAAATCGATGTACAGAGCTTGAATAGTTTTGGTTGCCATTGCACACTTGGCCGCAAACCTTCTCGCGGCTACAGCAGGTTGTGACACCAATCAGTAATACAATGGAGGTAAGGTATTTATAGTTTTATATGGTTCCCTCGCAGCGGGAAATAAAACCACTGCCCTTTATGTGTACTACGTAGAATGTATATACAAAAATATATCCAAAAGGTAGTGTTAATATACATTATACGAAACAAATCACAGCATTTTAAATGAACTGAACTTTATTTGAAACAATATAAAACAATAAATACGGTACTTACCGCCATTTTATTACTGATTGGGGTGACAGCCTGCTGTAGCCGCGAGGAAGTTTACGGCCAAGTGTGCAATTACAACCAAAACTTTTCACGTTCTATACATCGATTTCTGCGAACTGGATTATAATTTATGTTAATAACAAGTGAATCAAATTATTTCGAATACTTACTTACTTACTCATTGGCACTATCGAACCCGTAGGTTCATGGCCGCGCGGACATAAGCTCTCCATGCATCCCTATCCTTAGATAATGCTTTCCAATCATTCCCTGTATAATCTACTTCCCTCAAATCATAGTTAATGTTATTCTCCCACCTCATTCTTGGTCTACCAACTGGGCGTTTTCCCTCTGGTTTTACTACAAGAAGCTTCCATGCAAGTCTTTCATTCCCTATATGTGCAACATGTCCTGCCCATCGCAGTCTACAAGACTTAACTGTTATCATTATATCTGGCTTCCTATAAAGACCACGTAGTTCATTGTTATGTAGTCTTCTCCATTCACCTGTTTGTTCATCTCTCTTTGGTCCAAAAATTTTCCTAAGTACTTTATTCTCAAATACTTGTAATCTCCTTTCCTCCCTTAAAGTATGAGTCCATGTTTCGCACCCATATAATATAACTGGTAGAATAATAGTTTTATATATTTTCAGTTTAACGTTTTTTGAAAGGAGTTGGGACATCAAGAGTCTCTGCAATGCATAATGGCACGCATTTCCAGAATTGAGCCTATGTTTACAAATTATTTCGAATAAATAAATAGATAAGATATTAATGAAACATACTGGCGGCCGAATTTTAATAGGCAAGTCGGCGAAAACGTATTCAGTAATTCACAATTTTATGAAAAAAAATGATTTAATGCATACACTCGATAAATGTAGTAACCTTGAAGCCGGATCTCGGACTATTACTGTTATGTAAACTATGCACAAGGAAAAATGCAAATTTGAATATAAATAGCACTGATTAATTCCATTTCTTCTCAATGTGGCATAGCTCCCTCTCTCGCTAGACCCCTCAATTGTTTTTCTTCCTTGACTTACTCTTTTATTTATCTTAGAATTGCTAGTTCCTTCTGAATCTAATATTGGTCCCAAATATTTTAATTTGTTAACTGGCTTCATTTTTCTTTAAAGGGAATTATCACTTTGGTTGTCCACCATCTAGAATTTATTAAATAAAAATAAAACGTAGTTTTATTTGATTTTCATATTTATTATATAATTCAGTGACAGCTGTTTCGGTACACTGTACCTTCTTCAGACATATGGATTTTCATCAAGTAAACACCAACTCAATTGATTATCTAGAATTTATGTTAACTTTAAGGATTTTCCGGGTAGTTCATCATTTATCATAAGTAATGCCACGAGTGATTTCCAAATTATCGATAAATTCACGACTCACGAAGTGGCATTTGTTAGGACTATTTAACGAATAAAATTAAGCTGTATACTCACAAATCATTATTTAAATATAGTTATTTTACAATATTTATATATTTAATGTAAACGGCGATGTTTGAAAACAAATGAGAAACGATTGGTACGCTTCATTTGCTTCTTTTGTTCGATCACTGCAACCAGATCATAATATTATTTATTGCCAAAAGATCGCAATGTTGTAAGAATGCACCCTAGTGGAGACATTTATAACCAACGTTATAGGTATTAATTAATTTCTGATGTCCTATGATGTAAATATGGCAATTATATTTTTTTTGCGTCATTTCCTGGAAAATAATTCGTTTAAGAAAGTGCAAACAGTGGTTTTTTATGGTATAAACAATTGCTACAAATGTTTTTATATTATCTCTCGTATGCACTACGTGTTGACATTCATGTACTATATATACAATCTGGTAGCCGTATTTCTTAGAGAGTCAGTCACTGAAAAATAATGCTATGACCATTCAGAATGTTAAAAAGGAGGTGCTTTCTTTATCATGATACACTTACTTACTTACTTACTCACTGGCACTATCGAACCGGTAGGTTCATGGCCGCGCGGACATAAGCTCTCCATACATCGCTATCCTGAGCTAATGCTTTCCAATCATTCCCTGTATAATCTACTTCCCTCAAATCATAGTTAATGTTGTTCTCCCACCTCATTCTTGGTCTACCAACCGGGCGTTTTCCTTCTGGCTTTCCTACAAGAAGTTTCCATGCACGTCTTTCATTCCCCATACGCGCAACATGTCCTGCCCATCGCAGTCTACGAGACTTAACTGTTCTTATTATATCTGGCTTCCTATAAAGACCATGTAGTTCATTGTTATGTAGTCTTCTCCATTCACCTGTCTGTTCATCTCTCTTTGGTCCAAAAATTTTCCTAAGAACTTTATTCTCAAATACTCGTAATCTCCTTTCCTCCCTTAAAGTAAGAGTCCATGTTTCGCACCCATATAATATAACTGGTAGAATAATAGTTTTATATATTTTCAGCTTAACGTTTTTTGAAAGGAGTTGGGACATCAAAAGTCTCTGCAATGCATAATAGCATGCATTTCCAGAATTGAGCCTATGTTTAATTTCTTTGTGCATCTCATTCCTATTTGTGATTATTGTTTGGTATTTGAATTCAGCCACTTCCTCAAATTTTCCCTCATTTGTCATTAGCTGTCCATTTCCATCATTATATACTGAATTTCTACGTGTGACCATATATTTAGTTTTACTGATATTTACTTCCAGTCCTAATTTCTTAGTGTTACTCAATAGTGTGTGCGTGTTGGCCTTTAGTATCTCCTCGCTATCGGCCAGTAGTACTACATCATCAGCATAAACTAACAGCTTATTAATACCATATCATGATACACTTTAGTTGGTAAATTTTAGGCGAAACACGAATGTGATTGGCTGTAAATAAAAAATCATTGAAATGTGTTTGGTCATTAACTCCCATTTGGGGCATGAGTTAAATCGTCATAAGTAATGCTATGAGTGATTTCCAAATTATCGATAAATTAACGACTCACGAAGTGAGGAGTGAATTTATGTAGAGAATTTGGAAATCAAGAGTGGCATTTGTTAGGACTATTTAACGAATAAAATTAAGCTGTTTACTCACAAATCATTATTTAAATATAGTTATTTTAAAATATTTATATATTTAATGTAAACGGCGATGTTTGAAAACAAACGAAATACGATTGGTACGCTTAATTTGCTTCTTTTGTTCATCACTGCAACCAGATAATATTATTTATTGTCAAAGGAACGCAATATTGTAAAAATGCATTCTAGTGGAGAAAAAATGAAACACATCAAACTGTATATTAATTCATTTCTGATGTCCTATGATGTAAATTTGACAATTATATTTTTCTGGAATGTTTTACGTGGGAAAAAATACATTTAAGAAAGTGCAAATAGTGGTTTATTTTTTTGGTGGTATAATCAATTTCTACAACTGTTTTTATATTAACTCCCGCATGCGCTACGTGTTGACATTCATGCACCATATACACAATCTGGTAGCCGTATTGCTTAGAGAGTCAGCCACTGTAAAATAATGATATGACCTATTGAGAATGTTAAAAAGGAGGTGCTTTCTTTATTATGATAAACTTTAGTTGGTAAATTCTAGACGAAACACGACTATGATTGGCTGTAAATCAAAAATCGTTTAAATGTGATTGGTCATTGACTCCCATTTGGAGAATGAGTTAAATAGTCATCTATTATATCATCGGCTTTTGAGATGTAGATACGGAGAAGGATGGAGCGTATAAAATGAACAGACATAATAAAAAATGAAGATGTGCTAGACAGAGTGGGTGAAAGAAGAACAATGCTGGAACTCATAATGAAGAGAAAAAGAATTGGAATGGCCATTGCCTAAGAAGAAACTGCCTGCTGACGGATGCCCTGGAAGGAAAGGTCAACGGAAAGAAAGTTAGAGGCAGAAAAAGACATCAGATGATAGACAATATTAAAATAAATGGTTTGTATGTGGATAAAAAAAGAAAAATTGAGTTAAGAAAAGAGTGGAGAATGCTGAGTTTGCAGTGCTCTTGGGCAGAACACTATGTATGCATGTATGTATGTATGGGGAATGATTGGAAAGCATTAGCTCAGGATAGGGATGCATGGAGAGCTTATGTCCGTGCGGCCATGAACCTACGGGTTCGATAGTGCCAGTGAGTGAGTGAGTGAGTGAGTGAGTGAGTGAGTGAGCGTGCGTGCGTGCGTGCGTGCGTATGTATATCATGGGGCGTGGAAACAACGGGAAGCTACCACACCTATAATTCCATAATAAAGCTGCAAAGCATAACATGGAAGTGCTATGATTGCAGTGAAAGACCTGCCCTAGGGCAGAGCACTGTAGCATAGAATATCATCGGGCTTACGCAACTCCGTCTTCCAGGCGCCCCAACCTCAAAACCGAGTTAAAATTCCGCCAATGCCAGGAAATAATGATGTACTCATAAGAAAACCTGGCGATATTAGATAAAAAAAGTCATTTTTTATTTATAGAAAATTGATAGATCAAGATAGACGAACAGTCAGGTGAATGGCGAAGATTAAATAACAGTGAGCTGCATGGCCTTTATAGGAAACAAGATACAATAAGAAGAATTAAGTCTTGTTATACTGCGATGGGCAGGACATGTGGCAAGAATGGAGAATGAAAGAGGGGAATGGAAGATTCTTCTACGAAAACTAGTGGGAAAACCCCCAGTTGGTAGACCATAAACCTTCTTATTGTATCTTGTAAGCCCATGTTTCCCTTAACAGAGATTTAGGCGCTCTCCCCTACAGGGAAGAATTTGAATCATACTAATTTAGTTACACTTGTTTTCGTATAGATGTAATTTGAGTGGTTCGTGGTCAGCGTTCCGCCTCATACTGACATCTATGAAATCAAGGTAGTACTAGGACGGGAAAATTAGGTAAATTTGCTTAGAGGCCTTTTAATTCAGGCTTAAGGATCTTTTACGAGCCTGAAAATTTTCAGACTCGGGACCCACGGCTTAGAGTCCCTCCCGGAGGATTGATCCTTGGATTTTTCCATGCTACAAAAATCCATCAATCCCGGCCGGATTTGAACCCGCGACCCTCGGGACCAGAGGCAAGGAGTATAACCACTAGTCCACCGCGGCCGATAGACCAAAAATGAGGTGGGAAAATAATAACAAACATGATTTGAAGGAAGTATATTATACAGGGGTGATTGAAAATATTAGCTTAGTATAGGGATGTATGGAGAACTTATGTCCGCGTGGCCATTAACATTCGGGTTCGATAGTGCCAGTGGGTTAGTTAGACTGCGACGGACAGGAAAATTGCACGAATGGAGAATGGAAGAGCGGCATGGAAAGTACTTGTTGGAAAACCAGGAGGAAAAATGTCCAGTTGGTAGACCAAGAATGAGGTGGGAGAATAACATTAACCATGATCTGAAGGAAGTAGATTACACAGGGGTGATTGAAAGACATTAGCTTGGGATAGGGATATATGGATAACTTATGTCCGCCTGGCCATGAACGTACAGGTTTGATAGTGTTAGTGTGTTTGTTGGTGTGTAGTTGAGACTGTGATGTGTAGGACACGTAGCACGAATGGGGAATCAAAGAGGGACAAGGAAACTACTTGTAGGAAAACCAGAGGGTAAGCACCCAGTTGGTAGACCAAAAATGAGGTGGGAGAATAACATTAATCATGATTTGAGGCAGGTAAATTATGTAGACAATAATTCGAAAACAGCTCAGGTGAGGGTTGTATGGAGAGCTTTTGTCCGCGAGGCCATGAACTTCCTGGTTCAATAATGCCACCGAGTTAGTTAAAACACACTAGAAACATAAAAAAAGTGACTCACTTTCCAACACCTGTAAGACGGCCAACAATAGGATCTAGACAGCCGTGATATTATGTTGTAGCCTACATATTTTTTGCTTGTTTCAAATTGAGAATAACAAAACTTTGCACTTAGTGGACTTGAATGTTTATTATTGTTGTAGTCTTTTTCAATTAGTTTACTTTCTACATTCCCTTTTATGGAATAGTAAATGACTTTGCAATATTTTAGTTGATTGGCTTTTAGTGCCAACTCTCATTTCAGTGGACCCAATTTCATAGAGTGATTGTTTCATTTTATTATAGCGAAAATTAACTAGGTAACCTCAATCAGCTCAAATAATAATAATAATAATAATAATAATAATAATAATAATAATAATAATAATAATAATAATGACAAAATCAGATTATAATGTCCAACAAAGGTCACAGGATAATAATGCACCCATATAAGTTATATATATATATATATATATATATATATAGTAATTCTGCCCGAGGGCAGGTCCTTCACTGCAAACATAGCATTTTCATGCTATGCTTGCAGCTTTACTAGGGAATTGTAGGTGTGGTAGCGTCCCGTTGCTTTCCACACCGGTGAAAGATGATGATGATGGCCATATGATTTCGGGGACCGTTTGGCCCTTAAAGTTTTCCTGACATTTGTCTTACAGGTGAGGAAAAACCCCGATAAAAACCTCACCCAGAAAAACTGCCCCGACCAGGGATCGAACCCGGGCCCGCTGCGTGACAAGGCAGCACGCTACCTCGAGACCACAGCGATGGATATATATATATATATATTTATGTGTGTGTGTTTTTTTAAAGAAACGGTGAATTCCAAAAGGTATGTGGACGATAACTCACACACGCAAAGCTCTCAACACACCTGCAATAACTGAAACCATCAAAATATACCAAAATAATTGGCATAAACACCTCCGTAGAATGCCAAACAATAGACTATCTCTGAAACTACTCAACTACAGACCCACAGGACGAAGCTATGGAGGGATTAATTTCTATCCTGAAGCGGAACAGTACAATGTCCTAATCCATGACTGTAATTCATGATGATGATGATGATAATTATATATATACTTTTTATGGTTCTTTAAGTTTTCTTCTTAGAGACTTTACTTTTACCAATATCTGTTTATTTTATTATCAGATATATTAATTGATATAGAGCACCCCACGCTTTTGATGGCAAAATTATTTTTTCTAGATAACTCTAGTTTTATTCTAGATGTGTTGGAGATGACTTTTTTGTTGGCCACTTTAAGCGTGTTGGAAATTAAAATTATTTTTCATTTTTTAGTTCGGGTATCTAATAAAGCGTGTTGTTTTAGTTTTTTAAAACTATTATTTATTAGTACCTATTGACGAGCTTTAGTGTTATCAATTTAAAAAATTGGAAACAGTTCTGCCTTTTTAACTGCAAGGCAGTGTTTATGGAAAATCTCTATGGCGGAAGAGTTAAATTTCTTCCACAGAAGCATGTGATGTGCAAAAACCATGTCCAAAAAAAATCTGTAGTTTTTAACTTCAAATCAGTAAAATCAGATACCTTAAGAGCTACAATAATTCTGGAAGGAAAATATATTGAACCAGTCAACCATTTTAATAACTGGGTTATGAAATCTCTTATTTTAAAAATGAAGATATGTTTAACAAACTTAATAAATTTAATTATAGGTTATTTGTGATACAATTAGGAGAGTATTGAAAAATACAAGAAAAGAAACAAAATTAAAATTTTATAAAGCAGTGGCAGTCCCCTTATTATCGTATGGTAGTGAGTTTTGGGTTTTAAGTGAATGAGAAGAAAATATCACAAAAGCAGCTGAAATGAGATTTCTGAGAAGTGTGGCTGACTACTAACTTCTAGATAAAAGAAGTGAAGATATTAGAAATGAGCTAAATATTTTTAAACCTCTAGATACAAATAAAACAATCTAGAAAAAACTGTAAATAAGATGACCAAAGAATGAAAGATAACGCATACAAAAAATTACATTTAGTTACAAACCAATAGGAGACAGGAATGTTGGTAGACTGAAAAAGAGATGGATTCAACTTTTCGAATGAGAATATATGAGATCGGAACAAGCCACATGGGTTTAATCCGTGAATGTTGATGATGATACTGACAGAACTGTATTTTATTTCAATGTTACCTGTTTGTCATTTCGACATTTCTGATATTCTCTCCTGGCATTATTGCTTGACCAATTTGTAATGCAATGGACTTGAAGAGAATTCCAGTTCTACTTCTGTAAGTTACAGAACGTTCGTTTCCTGGAACGCTGACTCTACGGAGTATCCAATTTCATTCCGATAAGAGAAACAGCATTCCGGTTTGAGTATTCGTAGGCGTAAAGCGAGAGCTAGAAATTCAGAAGTGGCGATGGAACTATTCCGAACAAAAGTTGTACCAATTCTAACGTATGGTAACCATTTAATATGGGAAAATCTCGGGAAAAGAATACTTAGGAGAATGGGAAAAAGTAAAGGTAACATTCCTTAAAAGAGTATAGAAGTGTCGAAATATACCCCAGCAACACACGTGTACCTGCTGACCCGAGAGACCTACCTGGTGGAGGATGTGCACTATACGCTCGGGACCCTCCCGAAGGACTTGCTCCTTGGATTTTTCCATCCTCTCAGGATCCATCGACCGTACCGCGACCCTCGGGACCAGAGGCAAGCAATAATAGACGAAATTTCAATTCAGGACTCGCATAAACCCCCCAAATTCTTTGAACCCCCCAAAAAATTGACTCCCTAAAAACCCATTAACCACAAAAACGATCTTGTTAAAATTGTCTTCGGTATGCGGAGGATATAGCGAAATTTGACGGCTATTTTTATTACCGCGATTGGTAATTGTGTTATTTTATAGCGACCGATTGTTTCTTTCGAACCCATTGTTAGCTGAAAATCGGAATTAAGACAATATTTTTCTGCCGAAATATATTAAATCGTGATCACAAACATACACAATTAAAAAAATATGAAATATTTCTCTGGTAAGTTTTATTCGTATAGGGGTATCTTTATTGCATTTTTATTGCGCCATGTGATGTAATCGTAACAATTTTGATTGGCTGAAAATAAATTGAGTTCGAGATTACGTTATGAAAACGCCACATCTCAAGAAAATAGCGTCCCCGCACCGGCGGAGTCTCTGGCGTCTGTAGTGAAACATTTACATTTTAGAACAAAAACTTATAATTCCAATGGCTCGTTTTGTTCGTGTACGTGCTAGAGACATATTCAGTAGAATTGGAATTTTATCCCTTGGTGTGTTTGTGATAATAACTACAGGAGTAATTGTGGCAGAGATTTTGACTGGTAGAGGTGAAACTCTTGGAATTGGATGGTACCTTAAAGAGACAAGTCCATACTTTTGGGCATCGCAAGGAATAACCTTATCGGTATCGCTTTCTGTGATTGGAGCAGCAGTTGGAATATACACTACAGGGTCGAGTATTATAGGAGCAGCTGTCCGAAGACCTCGAGTCTGCACAAAGAATCTGATTTCCATCATCTTCTGTGAAGCTGTAGCTGTTTATGGTCTTATTACTAGTGTGGTTCTGATTGGAATGCTTGACACTTTTACTCCTTCAATAGCTGAGAAGAATTCTCATATAAACGAGCAGAACCATTTTTCTGGATTTCTGATATTCGGATCTGGATTTATTCAAGGATCCGTTGGACTATTCAGTGCGTTAGCTGTTGGGATTGTTGGATCTGGTGCTGCGTTGGCCGATGCTGAAAATCCAAACACATTTTTTAAATTGTTGATACTTCAGATTTTTGCGAGTGCTCTCGGACTCTTTGGGTTAATTGTTGGAATTTATATGACTTATAAAGTAAAAATGGGAGACATTTAAGTTTCCCAGAAGTGATTACCCAAAATCTACCTCTTTTATATTTTATTTATTTATATATATTTCTTTTTTTAACTGCTTCCAACTTATGACTATATAAAGTGTTATAAAAATCATCGAATCAGTTAATGTGAAACCTTATAAATAAACACTTTGATTTTAACATCAACACTTAATTGACTTATAAAGTGAATACATTGGGCTAAAGAACTGTTCAAGTATATAATTTATAAAAATAGTTGTCTATTTCTGTTTAACGATGGAAGAATATGAACCGTCCAATACCTGATATATACAATATTATAGTAATAGAACAATGATAGTGACTTAAATAAAAAAGAGTACATCCAAGAAAAAGGTACCAGTTTGTTATTTTAAATTTTAGCTATATTATTTTTAGTCTGATCATCTTACCTCAATATTAATGTTGATTTGTTCTTGAACATGTCTGGACAAGCTGATGATAAAACAGAATTATTTTGAAACATGTTCAAGAACAAATCAACATTAATATTGAGGTAAGATGATCAGACTAAAAATAATATAATCAAAATAACCTCAAAATATCACTTCCTAAAATTAAATATTAAATTTTACCATTTTAAAAAGGATGAGAATTCTATGCCATCATGCCACCATGAAAAAATTAAAATACAAAATCTGAAAAAACATACAATTTATTGTTGTAGTATATAAATATTTACTAGAGACAAATACATATGTTGATGTTTTTCCCAAAAAATGTGAAAAATGCCTTAGAATAAAGTCAGAAGTTGAGCTCAAACTAATCTAAAATCACCATATTAGTAATATACTAGTGGTTGCCCAGCGGTTGAAATTCGACCACAATTCATTACATTTTTAAGTATGTCACAAATATGTTATTATGCATTAATTTTCGATTTATTTTAAAAATACTAATGATAGGAAATATGTTGTATAGCTTGACTAAGCCATATTTAAAAAACAATAATGCGTCATTTGACATTTGTATACTATTTAAATTTACATTTGGCCTATTATTATGTATACAGGGATATATATCCTCTTTGTCTCTCACTCCAACCCGTTAATGTTCTATGTTGAGGCAAAATGGAAGTAGGTGCGAATATGTAAATATATAAAAAAATATGTAATGAAATTACTGAAACAAAGATTAGACAGAGTTTAATTTAAATTTTAATAATAAATACTCAAGAGTAAGTCAATTCTCATTGCTGCTGCACAATTTTCTTTTTACAACAATGCACTTTCAGTATGAACGTAAACGAATGAGTGCACAAATGAGTGAGTAATACACATAAATTCCTTAGAGACAATTTATTTTATTTTGTTTAATTTAATTTATTTGTAACACATTATACATACATTTTATTTTTCTGTACTCCTTTTCTATATGAACTTTAATTATGCCAAATATAACACTCCTCCGTGCGCAAAATGTCCTTAAAAAGAGGTACAAAGTTTTTCCTTTGCATATTAATATATAGACAATGTGTATTTGTCATTGTTCAGAGAGTGTAGCCAATTTACCACAAAAACCTGCTAACAAATAAGTGAACGCCAAACAAATCTGGTGTATTAACACGGTGTATATAATTACAATTTTAACAGATTAAATAAATAAGCAATTCATTTTTTAATTCTTATACATGCACAATGCAGAATACATTAAAATTTCAATTGTTCCAAATGGATTAATTCCTTATATAATTTTTAAACCATCAAAAAAGAAAAACTTTTGAAAAGCGGAGAAACACAAATTATTTTGAAAATATTCAAACATTTTAGTGAAAAATATCCTACATTACCCATTGAGGATGTGAAAATAACAGTAGAATTTACAGGTAAATCAGCATGAACATAAATTTTGCTCATAATGAAATTTTAAATGAAGGATATCTGTTGACATCATGGAAAATATGTAAACATCTGATTAGGTAGGACCATATACTTTTTTTGTCATAAATAAATGAGAAATGGAAGTTCCTAATTATTGGTAGCATTTTACCTTGTATTCAGTCTTCTTTCCCATAAAATATGAAGTTATCTAAGGACAATGTTTCTATTGATGACAGTTCCATACACAATTCAGTCATATGGCGGATAACAGTAGCACCACCATTCTCCCAATAGAAAGTGTTGGCAAATGTAATACCTTATTCAAGTTTGTTTACAGTACACCTGGAACTTATACGTAAATTAATGAGTAATTTTTACATTTCATGCTTCTTTAAACACGGGAACTAGTTTTTAAGAGAAACATCTATCTCATTTTCAACCAACATTATGAAATTTAAATTAAGATGTAAAAATGACTCATTAATTTATGAATTAAAAACCTCATTATGTTATTTCCCATATTTAACTATAAAAAAACTGGAACTTCGCTTGGAATTAGTTTAATATGTGAGATCTAAGTATGTGATTGACAGCTTAAATGCATTTAACTGCTAAACAATAACATTTTTAAATAATAGAAGTAGGATATGCACGACTCATCTCATATTTGTAGTTTTCTTGAATAATCAGGGTTTCGATGCTCTAAGCATCATTGTCAATTCTTTCCAACTGTTGAATCAGTGGTTGGCGATCCTATAGGTTGATTTCTGCTCCCTCTGTTGGCTCACCGATGAATTTCCAAATCAATTTTTTTTTTCTCCTGGTATTTCAAAATTTATTTTCTTTCTATTTTTCAAATTGATTGCAAAGACTGAAAAAAATATACATAGGAAAAACAAAAAGGAACTTCAATACAAGATTAAAAGAACACAGAAATGTTAAAAATAGAAAGTACAAAAATCTGCAATAGCTGCCATGGTCTGAAAAATACAATCAAAACAAAAACTAAATTACTGAAACAGTTAGATAAATCTAAGGAACTCACAATTTGGGAGAAAATTTACATCTACAAAAATAGAAAGAAAATGATAAATTTTAAAATTCCCAGAGAAAAAAAATTTGATTTGGAGATTCATCAATCAGCCAACAGAGGGAGCAGAAATCAAACATACAGGATCACCAACCTCCGATTCAACAGTTAGAAAGAACTGACAATGATGCTTAGAGCATCAAAACCCTGGGTCTTCAAGAAAACTACAAACATGAGGTGAATCATGCATTTCCTGTTATTTGAAATAAAGATAATAGTGTCTAACTACCTTTAAATATTAAATAATATTTTTATTGAACGTTTGTAGGAAAAAAATTACTATGAGGTTTAATTTAAAATTAAATTAAAATGCTTCATACCTCACCTCATGTCCAGTCTTCTAACTAGACTGCAGTTTCAAAGCCTTGGTAGCTTCATCTTCAGTAATATCTCGTCAACTGATGTTATGTCAATCAGAAGAACTACTTCTTCTTCTCTCTGTTGGTGGACCGATAAACATCTGGATCCAATCAGAATCCACGGGAATTTAAAGTTCATAAGTTTTTTCTTGTTTTTTTTTTAATGTGGCCAAAACCGTGAGTTCTTTTTGTTTTTCTGTTCGTTTAATTAGAGTGACTTTTGATTCAATTAGATGTTTTTCAGACCAAGCATGAGCAGCTACTGCTGACTTTTCCACTTCACCATTTTTGACATTTCTAAGATGTTCTTTCACCCTTGTTTTCAAATTCCTTTTTGTTTTTCCTATGTAAATTTTGTCATAATCCCTTGCATTTGATCTGATAAATTCCTGATTTGTTTTCTTCTTCAATTTTTTTGTTAATTTTTATTGGTTTTAATTATCCTATTTAGGATGTATCCATTCTTCAGTGCCTATCTTATATTAAACTTTTTGAAAATTTGTGGTGTTTCAATGGATGGTAAGTGAATTTCTTGTATTTTATTTTTCCACATTAAAAAAAACAAGAAAGAAAAACTTATGAACTTCAAAATTCCCACAGATTCTAATTGGATCTGGAGGGAAGAAGTAGTTCTTCTGATCGACATAACATCAGTCACAATGAAGCTGCCAAGGCTTCGAAACTGCAGTATAATTAGAAGTCTGGATATGAGTTGAGGTATGAAGTATTTTAATTTAATCTTAATATTTTTTGTTATCCAATTCAAGAGGCTTAAGACTGAATGTTGACATCATCCCTACATCATATCTTGTAGTGAAACATACTTCTGAACATTGAAAACAAGAGACAACCAGCGACATTTACAAATGTCAATCACATATTTAAATCTCACACACTACAGTTCACAGTTTATTGGATACTCTGGCGCACCATAAGCTAAAGTTGGTTATTCCATGGTGAAATTAAATGTTTCTTACCTCTCCTCATATAAATCTTCTAAGTAGATTGCGATTTTGAGACCATAACGGTCTCATCTTCAGTCAAACTAATGAATACTGCCTCTTTGTGAGCAAAATGGTTGAATCCTGAAGCATTAATATAGTTGTCAATATGTGTATTCTTTCTATAAATTCCAAATACTATCTTGTTTTCTTCGTTTCTTCTTAAAGTGAGATCTAAAAATTGGATTTGTCTTTCATTTTCATTTTCTTCTTAAAGTGAGATCTAAAAATGGAATTTGTCTTTCATTTTCATTTTCATGAAAGACAAATTCCATTTTTAGATCTCACTTTAAGAAGAAACAAAGGAAACAAGATAGAATTTGGAATTTATAGAAAGAATACACATATTGACAACTATATTAATGCTTCAGGATTCAACCATTTTGCTCACAAAGAGGCAGTATTCAATTGTTTGACTGAAGATGAGACCGTTATGGTCTCGAAATCGTGATCTACTTAGAAGATTTATACGAGTATGAGGAGAGAAGAAACATTTCATTTCACCATAAATTAAACCTCATAGTGATTAATTTCTATAAAAGTTAAATAAATGTTGGTTATTCTGTTTGAACAGTGACTAATGTAGGTGACCCCTGGCATAGATTCACTATAATTTTTTTTTTTTCCCAATTAACTGAAAACAATTTTTTATACAGTTTTATGATGGTGGTAGAACTTATAAAAACATTTCTTCATACTCTTTTGTGAAATCTAATAATATTACCTTTATATTACACTGGTTACTTTCATGTTACTTTTAAAATAAGACAAGCCTCATGAACTAGTGGTCAGCATATCTGACTACTGTTCATGAGGTCCCAGGTTCAATTCCTGGTCAAACCATAGCAAATTTTCCTTAAAGGGAATTATTCCTGTGGTTGCCCGTGGTCTGGAATTTAGGTTAAGTTTAGGATTAAGGACTCTCCTGGTGCACCACTATCATCATCCTTCATATCATCGGGGCAGCGTAACTCCGCCTTCTAGGTGCCAGGAGAGAACACCAGAAATGTCAAAATGACAACCTGGGGCATTGAATAACAAAAAAACTTTTGAAATAATGTTCCATTATTAAATTAAAATAATATGTGTTGCATTCTTAACTTTTAGCAGATAAAAACCCTATCTCTACAATCTACTCTAGACAAAAAAAGACAAATATAAGGTTAAGTTATTTTTTTAGCTTTTTAAGTTGAAAACTTCATCTGGTCTCAATATTCCTTGTCTGCAGATTGAGTTTTGTACAAAAACCTCCATCTACCTTGGTCATTCCATACCTCCTCTTCCATTATTTCCATTCAATCAACTCCTCTTTTCTAGACATTCTTCTTAACTTGTTCTTGCTGTCAGTATCTCAGCCAACCTCTTTGTCTCTTCTCCATGGCAAAAACAATTGCTAAATATTGCCCAATTAACCCTACTGTTGTATTCGTTCGTTTTTTCGTTGATGCATATTATGTATTTTTATTATATTTTTTCAGTTAAGAAACTTTCTTTTCAGGTTGTCAACATGTTACAAGAGATATTTTTATTCTTAGTGGCAACAGTGTCAATTATTTCTGGTTTTGATCCGGACCAGGAAATGTTAGATGTCCCAGATGAAGAAACAAGAGCAAGAGACTATCTCCAATACTTGGATACAGAGTTCAGCAAATGGGCTACAAAAACATCATTGGCAGAATGGGAATATGCATCTAACATAACTGATGAAAATCTTAAAAATAAGGTAAGTTTATTAAATATTGGGGGCACGCCGTAGCGTAGTGGTTAAGGCACTGAGCTACAAGCCGAAGGATCGAGGGTTCTGTTCCGTTGGGGTCAGGATTTTTAAATTGACCCAAACCCTCTGGCGGCACTATGGCTCTGGGGTCGACTCAGCCTCTAACGGAAATGAGTACCAGACGCTTGTTCTGGGGGTAAAGGCGGCCGTCACGCAGGGCTGACAACCCGGCTGACATAAAGTGCCGATTGTCTAGAAAAAGTGGGAGCCTTAACCTCCTACTACCCCAAGGGCCTCCTGAGGCCTGTTGTGGGATCACTTTACTTTTACTTATTAAATATTGTACTGTATGCTTAGAAGAAAAAAGTAATATAGGTTTCAGTAATATGAATTATTATTTTTTATAGCGTTATGTCCTAGGTCAGGTCTTTCACTGTAATCATAGCATTTCTATGCTGTGCATTGCAGCTTTACTAGGGAATTATAGGTGTGGTAGCTTCCTAATTGCTTTTCACACCATAGATAATGATGATGGTCAGACGATGTTCAGGGACCAGGTGAGGAAAAACCACACAAGATACCTCACCCAGGATGCTTGTCTCGACTGGGAATTGAACCCGGGCCTGCTGCGTTACAAGGCAGCATGCTATCTGGAGACCACAGTGGTGGACATATAAATTATATAATCAATTGAGTTGGTGTTTACTTGATGAAAATCCATATTTATTAATTAAATAAAAATAAAACTTAGTTTTATTTGCTTTTCATATTTATTAAGATATAATTCAGTGACAGCTGTTTCGGTACACTGTACCTTCTTCAGACATGTTAATAAATTATGAATTGTGTTATTATATTACATATCAACTGATCTTAGCAACAATACAACAATCATTTATTTAAATTTTTTAATTTAACAAAGGTGATTCATTCAAATCAAGTTGAGAATTTAACAGTTTATTACTACTTTCCAATTTATTTATTTCTACAGCCTTCAAAAGGTCCAACTTCATACCCTTATCACAAACATGTAAAATTTCAAAATTTGGATCGAAACAATGATTAAATTGGAATAGGTTGTTAGCATATTTTGAACACATGAGAGTTTTAAAAGAACACATGAGAACATATAACAGAAATTTAGAATATTCAAAATTTAAATAAATTATTGTTGTATTATTGCTTAGATCAGTTGATATGTACTATAATAACACAATTCATAATTTGTTTACATGTCTGAAGAAGGTACAGTGTACCGAAACAGCTGTCACTGAATTATATCTTAATAAATATGAAAAGCAAATAAACTAAGTTTTATTTTTATTTAATTAATATAGATTATATGTGATTATTATTTTATATCTCAGAAACCATAAATAGGCAGCAAACAAAATGCAGGTGTGCTGCACATGCACTAGAATTCAATTATTTATTGTTCCAATTTATAAATGTGAGTTCAGATAGAGTTCCCAAGGCCATGCTTTGTTATTGTCCAACAGGGAAGAGATCTCTGGGCCATCCAAGGAAATGCTGGATACAAAGTTCATCAGTGAGATTGTAACAGGCCTAAGACTTGGTTGGATGAAGAAGAAGACATATATGAATTGGGTGAAATATCTACACATCTCACTTCATAAAGTTCCATGTTTTCACGATACTGGTTTCAAAGGATACTTGCCTACTATCTGTTCCCATTTTATGAACTTTGAGATTAAATTTTGCTTGTCAGAAACTTCAAAATTCATGGATCTATAATCGTTCTTCTGAATGTATGAATATTTCCAAACTGTTAATTCCAAAGGCTTCTCTAGATTTTTCAAAAGTTTAGTTTCTCTTGCAATTTTGTGATTCTTTAGCAAATTATGAGCTGCAATTTCACCATTTTTAATATTTCAAAAGATAGTCCACTGCTGTGGTCTTGAGGTAGCATGCTGCCTTATCATGCAATGGGCCTGGGTTTGATCCCCAGGTGGGACAAATTACCTAGGTGAGGTTCTTTGGGGGTTTTTCCTCACCTATAAGACAAATGTCAGGAAACTTTAAGGCCTAAACAGTGCCCAAACATCATCCGACCATCATTACCATATTCACCTCATTAGATTAAGTTTGGGATTAAGGTCTCTCCTGGTGCATCATTACCATTATCATAACCCATCATATCATCGAGGCAGTGTAACTCCACCTTCCAGGTGCCCCAACCTCAGAAGTGGGTTACAATATGCCAATGCCAGGAGAGAATACCAGAAATGTCAAAATGACAAACTGGTGGCATTGAACAAAAAAAAATTCTAAAGTGTTCTTTTATATTAGTTTATAAATACCTTTTAGTTGTTTCATATATATATATACTTTCTTGCAGTTGTTAAAACTAATTTGATAAATTCCAGTTTTCTTACTATCTGGGACTTTTTTTTTATTCAATTCCCCATGTTGTCATTTCAACATTTCTGGTATTCTCTCCTGGCATTGCCTGGAAGGTAGGGTTATGGCTGCCCCGATGACATGATGGGTGTTGATGATGATGATGATAATGGCGCGTCAAAAGAGTTCTTAATCCTAACTATATTAAGTTATGTAGATAGGAAATAACACTATGAGGTTTTTTTAATATTGTTTATTTGTTACTTCACTCACCTCATACTTCATAATTATTAAGAAGTATGAGGTGAGTGATGAAACAAATAAACAATATTAAAAAACCTCATAGTGTTATTTCCTATCTACATAACTTAATAAAGTTGGCTATCAAGTCATAGGAAAACAAGAATAACGTAAACAACTGAAACAAGATGGCAGCTTCAAAAATACAACAATTCAACAAACAGTTTTTGAAAACTAAAATAGAAATTAAAAGAACTTAGAAACAAAAGAGCTGCAGGTATCAAATTCATCAACAAATGTTTAGAAAAGAATATCACTCCAAAATTTCTCCGGAAAATGGTTAAAAACAACAATAACCAACACCAAAAAATTTTAGAAAAGAAAACTCTTAATTTGGAAAAAAATCAAACATTATACAACTATAAGTAAAATAAACGTTGAACTGTACTTTTTACAACAAAAAAAAAATTATGAAGTATGAGGTGAGTGAAGAAACAAATAAACAATCTTAATCCTAAGCTTAATCTAAAGTGAATATGATTGATTATGATGGCCATATGATCATTTGGGCATTAAAGTTTCCCGATATTTGTTTTAAAAGTGAGGAAAAACCCTGAGAAAAACCTCACTCAGGAAATTTGTCCCAACCAGGGATCAAACCCGGGCCTGCTGAGTGATAAAGAATCATGCTACCACAAGGCCACAGCAGTGGACTATCTGGGACATTAACCTTTTGATTAGTTGTTAGTAGATTACCCCAATTAATTTGTTAATTGGTGCTAATGTAATATTGAATTTGTTAAAAACTTGTCACCCTGGTTCAAACAACATCAGTGAAGAAATTGGAAGGAGAATTCAAAATGCCAATAAAGCATACTTTGGATTAATGAGACACTTTAAGTTAAGGCTTCTTAGGCTAGTCTATGCAACCTATGAATATTTAATCAGAGAATAAGTAACTGTTAGCATCATGTGATAACACACGTTCCCGCTAGAGCTAATTGTCAACATGTTCCCTCACAAATAAAGAGATTCTGTCCCAGGAGTCCATCTACTTTAGTGGCAATTAGGGTGATAAAATTGCAAGTTACTGTCAGTTTGGGCAAGTTAGGATGAGAAAATGGGCAAATTGGTACACCAGATTAGTTTAGCATTAATTTTTTTATTAGCAATTTTTTGTGATAAGTTGACTACACTGTCTGAGGAATAACTAATACATATTTTACATTATAAATATGGTGATTTTAGGGTATCTTGAGCTCAACTTCTCACTTCATTTTAAGGCATTTCTCACATTTTTTTGGGAAAAAATCAACATATATATTTCTCTCAGGTAATTATTCACATGTTTTTATTATTCATTTCATACATCTCAATAATGGATAAATCATATTTGAGGAGAAAAATTATACACCCAGACTGAGACATTCCCAAATAAATGTCTTCTTAATAAAGAAGCCGCCATTTGCAAAGATAGGAACGAGGGTTTCATAGCATTTGGTGCACGGAAATTACAACATGTATAAGAGACAATACAACATGTATTGCATTTAGATTGTAACTCGCCCCAGTAGCTCAGTCAGTAGAGCATGGGCCTGAAAAGCCAAAGGTCCTGGGTTCGAGTCTCAGTCTGGGTGTATAATTTTTCTCTTCATATATGAATTATTCACATAATGCAACGTGCGCGGGAATTAACAGCTTGTATAAGAGAAAGATTTGTGTTTAGATTGGACTTGCTTAGATAGCTTAGTCGGTAGAGTATTGGCCTAGAAAGCCAAAGGTCCCGGGTTCAAACCCCAGTCTGAGCATATAATTCTCTTAATTAAATAAAAATAAAACATAGTTATTATTTTTATTTAATTAATAAATATGAATTTTCATCAAGTAAACACCAACTGAAGTGATTATATAATTCTCTCTTCAAATATAATAAAAAATTTTTTTTTCTGTTTTTTTATTTCAATTTATGTTGGTGACATGGTGACGTATTATCCACAATTTCCATAATGCCAAATCTGCATTTATTTGCACTCATACTTAAATTTCTTTTTTTAAAGTTGGCAGTATCCGTAGAAGCTGCGAAGTTTTCTAAAATGCAGTGGATGGAGACCATCAAGTACCCCTGGACAACATATAAAGATCCTGATATTCGAAGACAATTTAAGAAACATTCAGTACTGGGTACTGCTGCACTCGATGCTGATAAATACCAAAAGGTAAGTAGTTCATTTTTTGAAGTTATAATTAAACTGAATATAAATTCCCTCACTTAAATGGGAGTGTATGTAGATCAAAATAAAAGAAAGAATTATTTATTTTGATGCATTTTTGACTTAATTATTACATTTTTTAAAATTGCATAATATATGAAAGACTCTATATAAAGCCAACACATCAAATAAAAAAAGACACTAAGAATTGGTGCTGGAAGACAACATCAATAAAACTAAAAAGTCCTTCGTGCAGGAACTGTTTAAATTAAGCAAATTTCTCAACAGGTCTGATTTTGGTGGTTTACAGAACTTTTTTTTCAATGCTTAAAATGGATAAACTGAATTTCTTATGCCAACTTATTTAAAAGTTAAGAATTAGTAAGAATTAAATTAATATTTTTTATTACCTCACCTCATATCCTTTTTCTTCTAGACCAGTTTCGGAGCTTATCTCCATCATCAGTAGCCTCTGGTCGACTGGTGTTATGTTGTTTCTTGGCGGTTTTCTTCTTACTTCTGTCAGTGGACAGATGAACCTCTGGATCAGGTCAAAATTTGCAGGAGTTTCGAAATTCATGAGTTTATCTTTCTTGTTTTTTTTTGGATGTGGATTTTTTCCCAGACTGTGAGTTCTTTTTGTTTATCTGTGTGTTTGATTAGGCTAACTTTTGTATCGATTAAATGTTTTTCAGACCAAGCATGGGCTGCTACAGCTGACTTGTCCACTTCATCCTTTTTTTACATTTCTAAGGTGTTCTTTCAATCTAGTTTTTTTAAATTTATTTTTGTTTTTCCTATATAGATTTTGTCGCAATCCTTACATTTGATCTGATATATTCCTGATTTGTATTCTTCTCCAACCTTTCCATTTTTATTGGTTTCAGTTATCTTGTTGAGGCTGTATTCATTCTTTGGAGCCAATCGAATGTTAAACTTATTGAAAATTTTCTCAAACTTGTGGTGTTTTAAAGGATGGTAAGTGAATTTGGAGAAGAATACAAATCAGGAATATATCAGATCAAATGTAAGGATTGCGACAAAATCTATATAGGAAAAACAAAAAGAAATTTAAAAACTAGATTGAAAGAACACCTTAGAAATGTAAAAAAGGGTGAAGTTGACAAGTCAGCTGATCTGAAAAACATTTAATCGATACAAAAGCTAGCCTAATCAAACACACAGATAAACAAAAAGAACTCACAGTCTGGGAAAAAATTCACATCCAAAAAAACAAGAAAGATAAACTCATGAATTTCGAAACTCCCACAAATTTTGACCTGATCCAGAGGTTCATCAGTCCACCGATAGAAGTAAGAAGAAAACCACCATGAAATGACATAACACCGGTCGACCAGAGGCTACTGATGATGGAGATAAGCTCCGAAACTGCAGTCTAGAAGAAAAAGGATGTGAGGTGAGGTAGTAAAACATTAATTTAATTATTAAATTAAACCTCATGTTGTTCTTTCCCTGTGAAAGTTAAATTATGAATTAGTGTTACTTCCTACCAAGTTTAAATTATTTAAATGTGTTGACACAACTAAAGAGAACATTTGGACAGTGTTAAAATCCCATTGAAGTCTTCTTGATTAGAAGCAGGCAAATGGCGTTGTAGAACGAAGGTTTACAGCCTCGGGCATGTGGGATTGTATAAGAGAGGGAAAATTTATCATAAGTAGTGCCAAGAGTGATTTGCAATTTATCTAGAGGATTTGGAAATCACGAGTGGCATTTGTTAGGACTATTTAACGAATAAAATAAATTAAGCTTTTACTCAAAAATCAATATTTAAATATAGTTATTTTAAAATATTTACATATTTAATGTAAATGGTGATGTTAGAAAACAAATCAGAATTATGTGGTTATGTTTCATTTTGACAATATATTTTTGAATTAACACTTTCCAGAATTGGAATATACAACTATGTTTGATTTGTTTATCCAGTGATCATATAATATTATTTATTGCCATATGGCATGGGCAACTTCAAATAGGATCCAATATTGTAAGAATGCACCCTACTGGGGAAAAAATTAAACACATCAAACTGTATATTATAACCAATATTATAGGTTATTAATTTTTTTTTTAGTAAACAACTCTGTAAAATCTTTTGAACTGGCTCCAAATATATTTCCTATTTTTTTAGGCTTAGATTGCTGTATTATTTTGTCTTATATGTTCATTTGTCAGAGAGTCAATCATTGCAAAATAATGCTTTGGCCTGTTCAGAATATGAAAAAAGAGGAGCTTTCTTTATCACAAAAGTAGGAGGTGGTTAAGAGAATTTGACTGTCATTGGTTGTAGAACAAAATTCATTGAAATGTGATTGGTCATCAACTTCCATTTGGTCATGAGTTAAATAGTCCATCTAAAGTGTGATGCCCAAGTAGCTAAAGTGCGATGCCCAAGTAGCATTTTGGTAAATGCATTAGTATGTAGAACTAGAGACCTTGGGTTCAAATCCTAGTTTGGGCTGAAATTTTTATTTTCAAAAATTGATTAAGAACCCCCCAAAAAGGGGTTTGTATGGCCTGACTTGGGTAGTAAAATCCAAAGAATGGACGGATATGAATTTCTGATGAATTCCATCTAAATATTTCTTCTTCTTCTTCTTCTTCTTCTTCCTCCTTCCAAGTATTAGGCCAAAGCTTGTTATGATCCTACAGAAAATTTTCCCTCCTGCGTTTCATAGGATGGCCCAGTGATCTTTGTCCTCTTGGTATATAATTATAAACAGCTTTGCAGATCCAACTTGAACTCATTCTTTCTAGATGGTGTTTCCAATTTAGTTAGTACTGTTTAATATATTCCAAAATTGGCGTAGTCTTCAATTCTTGTAAGATATCGGTGTTCCTTTTCTGATCCCATCTGGTGTAACCCGCTCTTCTGAGCATGAATCTCATTTCACAAGCCGTTATTCTGCTTTCATGTTGTCTTTTTAGTGTCCATGCTTCAATACCATAGGTCAACACTGGTCTAGCCAAAGTGTTATATAAACGTAATCTGGTGTTTTTTTGTACAAAGGATGGTTTCATAACTTGATTAATAATTCCCAAACTTTTATTATAGCTAGTAATTTTTTCAGGGATATCCTTTTCATCCCAGATAGAGAGATAATATCCAAGATATTTAAATTGATTAGATCTCTCTAAAATTTTATTCTGGCGACAGATTTTACTTTGTTTGGGGTCCTTCCTATGAAGTGCCATAATTTTAGTTTTGTTAATTGATATTTCCATATTAAATTTGGCACCTATTTTTTGTAAATTATAAATTGATCGTTGCAAATCTTTTTCGGAAAGTGTCAGAAGAGCTAAATCGTCTGCAAAAAGAAATAGATAGAGTTTGCGGTTACTATATCCTCGTTGTGTTTTCCTCCATTCGTCTATTAATTTATTCATATATATAATGAAAAGCACCGGTGAAAGTCCACATCCCTGCCTTACTCCAGTGTTGATCTTTTCCCAAGAAGATAAATATTTAATTAATTTTTCTTTGTTTTTCTGTTTTAGTTGGATGAACTTGTGTCTGAAATGAGCTCTATTTACAGCAAAGCCAAGATATGTGATTTTAAAAATCCAAACAAATGTGATCTTAGTCTAGAACCAGGTAAGCTATCATAAATAACATTTGAGAGGTTCAGAACAAAAGTACACCAAGTACAAAAAATGAAAATCTGAGTTATATGTGAATCTGGGTTCAAAACATCAATAATTTTTCAGAGCAATGGTAAAGCAAGTATTGTATTTGTTCTTTTTCACTATAAAGAAGTAATGTTTAACTGGATGGCATTATGCATCAACCGGCTATGTGCCATTATGTAAGTTTTGAGAAAAATATGTTTAAAGGTCCACCACTGTGCTCTCGAGGTAGCATGCTGCCTTGTCACGCAGTGGGTCCGGGTTTGATCCCTGGTCGGGGCAGTTTTTCTGGGTGAGGTTTTTATCGGGGTTTTTCCTCACCTGTAAGCAAATGTCAGGAAAACTTTAAGGTCCAAATGGTCCCCGAAATCATATGGCCATCATCATCATCATATTTCACCAGTGTGGAAAGCAACGGGAAGCTACCATTCCTACAATTCCCTAGTGAAGCTGCAAGCATAGCATGAAAATGCTAAGATTGCAGTGAAGGACCTGCCTTCAGGCAGAATTACTGTGGATGGATGTTTAAAGTTTAAATCAATCTACACTATTTGTTATAGCACCAAATTAACAATACTGGATATTGCAACTTACTTTCCTTGTTTGACAGTTATGCATCAACAAGCTAAGAGCAGGAACATTTGGTGCTTAGCTGCATGATGAAAAATTTAGATTAGCATTTATGAAGATCTGGTTTCATAGCCATTTGTTGCAAAACATAGAATCACTGATAGGACTGATGACGTTTACATTTTCTTTAATAATAAGGCCATGTTTAAAGATTTGGTGTTAAAAGTGTGTGTACACTTACTTCATGAGCCAGTGCAACACATGGCATCTAAATCTCTTTTTTTTTTAAATGGTGCGTAGCCAGTTGGTGCATATCATTATCCAATTCTTCATCTGCAATTAAATTTGTTTTCGAAAGAGTAAAATATGGATTGGTATACTTTTGCTTTGATCTCTCATTTATTTCATGCTATGTATTTTTCAGTAGCCTACAGTGAAGTCTCGCTAATCCAACTACAATTATAAGATAAAAAGTTTAAATATATACCTTTTGGCAAGTGCCGTCATCCTCAGCTGTGTTAAAATGTTGTATTTAAAATATTAACTGTAGGCCTTTCGGATGTTAACTTCCAACATCAGCAGAATAAACATGTGCTACTGACTGTTGTTGTTTTATGACATTGTAGACATTGATGGTCTTGAAGTGTTGTTGGTAGCAACTGACTGGTTTTTAATGATGTCATATATTGGGTTGTACGATTGGTGTGTGTTCTCATTTAGTAGTAAGGTGTTGTTGACTTCTTTTATAATTTCAAGGAATTCTAATACATTTATTTTAGCTCCTCATGTTAGTTCACAAAGAAAAACTTTCAGCTAAGATAGATTTATTAGAAGACCTTGAAATTATAAAAGAAGTCAACAACATCTTACTACTAAATGAGAACACATCCCAATCATACAATTCATTACATGAGATCATTAAAAACCAGTCAGTAGCTACTAATGATACTTCAAGACCATCAACATTTACAATGTCGTAAAACAACAGTAGCCAGTAGCACATACTCATCCTCCTGATGATGGAAGTTAACTTCCGAAAGGTCTACAGTTAATATTTTAAATACAAATGTATTTTAACACAGTTGAGAACGATTGCACTTGCCAAATGACATATTTTAATTTATATCTTATATCTATGATATTTGTTCTCATTTTAAATGTCTGCCAATCTGTTTTGCATAGAACTGGTGGAGATTCTAAGAACAAGCAGGGATCCAGAAGAACTTAAGCACGTGTGGGTGGAATGGAGGAAGGTGTCAGGGGAACAGGCCAGAGGAATGTTTGAACATTACGTAGCACTCAGCAATGAAGCAGCCACATTAAACAGTAAGTACCATGTTGGCCAACCTATGAGAACTAAATAAACATAACTTATTAAGGTAGAATATACCTCATAGTGAGAATTCCTAAAATAAATAAACATAACTTAATTAACTTGGTCTAACAGCTCCTAAGAAAGGAGAGGTGTTATGCCACTATAGATAGATGTGCTAGCTATAAAGTAGTGTTAAAACCCACTAAAAACGTCTTCTTGAATAAAAGGCTGCTAGGAAGTGTGTAGAATGAAGATTCTTGATTTCAAGCACATGGGATTATATAACTAAGACAAAAATTTCCATCTAAATTGGGAGCCTAGATATTATTTTTTTTTATTTCAGGATTGTTTTTGTTATTTACACAGGTATCCTCAACCAAAATATGCTATTTTTTCTTCCACACTTCCCGATCTTGCGTGTCTGCTTCTGTCATATTTCTCTTAACCTCAGGGGTCCCCATCTAGGGGATATGTGGATAGCGACCGATGAGTCGGAGTTATGGCTGAAGATGAACATGACTATGTTTGAAATTGCGATATCATGGAAGCATGAATCCTATGAGGTGAGTTGTTTAAACAATATGTTCTCCGATTAATTTTATTAATAGCTTCCACTTACTTGTGTTTTGCTCCTTACTTTTATCTTGAACGGAACAGGCAACTCTTGCCTAAACCAGGAAGTGAAGAAGAAGACTTTTATCTTGAACCGATCTGGTATTTCTTCCTTTTCTAGTACCAGATCCCTCGTTTACTTTTCTATCCAGTCTCCCTTGCCTGACCTCTTGTTTTTTTCAACCCTGATGGTATTAGAGTATTCGAGGTCGAAGGGTTCATTTCTGTCTTTCCTATATCTCTTTCTTTTAACCCCATGGACACTCACCTTGAATGCCCACATAAGCTGCATGTTCAAATGCAGCCCCATTGCAACTTATAGCATAAGTATACAATGGATTCGTGTCATCAGCTGCAGCTGGATACACATAATGAAGAATGTCATATTTCTCTTCTTCTTGTTTTCTTGAATCTATTTATCCATGTTGGCTTTGGTCTACCACGTTTCCTCTACCATTGCCGATCCCAAGTCAGGATGAGAAAGGTGGAGGGGGGAGAGTAACACCTTGTTAAAAAAATCCTAGGTTCAGCTGACCCAGCTGATAGTACCTTGTAAGGGTCCCTAGCCAGGGTTACGATGAAGACCCCAATGGTGGATGCAGCAGAGTAGGAGACCTACGGTATGGTGTAGACGGCGGATGAGGCAATAAAGGGTGGATCAGACTCTTAGATGCCGAGAAAGCAACTGATCTATGGTGGACTCCAGATAAAGTCTCTGATCCTCCAAATTGGGGGTTAATGCTATAGGCCAGCTCTCCATACATTGTAAAAAAAACATAATGCTAAAAAGCCAAAATATATAGCCACGGATAGAAAACACATTTATTATCCAAAATTTACAAACCCTATTTCAATTATTATGAGTTATGCATTGACGTAGACTTTCACGGCTGGAGTTCCTATGATGATCTTGAAGAAGATTTTCGGGCTGTAGGCCATGGTCTTGAGACTTGTAATTCCCTGACATTTCGCCAGAGACTGCGTCTGATCCTCAAGGGTTGTCTTGAGACTGCAATTCTGTCCACTGTCTGTCCTACTTATACAAGCCTCACGACCACAGCCTACAGCCCGAAAATCTTCTTCAAGATCATTATGAGTTATGTTTTTTTAAAATATTAAATAAACCCTATTTCACCTAAGGTACATAGGGTTATAGATTCTTACAAAGTTGTGAGATATTATATAATTTTATATAAACTTAAAATTTTTTATGAACTTTATTTATAAAACATTAAAAAGTCTGTTAATTGCTTTTTTCTGTCATAAGCACTTCTGTAATGAACGGTTCACTTAAACAGACAGTGTTATTTAGTAGACATGAGAATTCAAATCTTCTGTTCCAGAACAAAGAACAATCAAATATGATATGTTCAATGCTTTGGTTGCTAATACCACAGTTACAACTTGCCTAGATAGCTTAATGGTTGAAGCACTGGTAGAGGAAACCAGAGATCTTGGGTTCAAATCCCAATTTAGTGAAAACTTTTTGTCTTAAAATATTAATTTGTCGTCAATATAAGTAACAAATTTAAATAAAAAAAACATTGAAAAATATATAATTCTAAAATTTATGCCTGAATCAGTATTTGAACCCGATGTGTCTGGTTCTGTATACCAGTGTTCTATCTACTAAGCTACCAGGCATTCTGAATCAAAAGCATATTATTTCTCTCCTTTAATATTTTTCTCTTCAAATGAAATGTGTCATTCAGTGAGAAGTGATAAAATTAATATTTAAGATTGATATACAACAATGTTGCATCTAATTTTGATAGTGGCCAATTTTCAGAGGCATAATTTGCACTCTTTTAACTTTACTATCTAATCTCTCTTGGTTAACTCTTGTTTTTTCGACCCCGACGCTATTAGGGCATCCGAGGGCTAGGGAGTCCTTCCTTTCTTCCATTTCTTCTTTCCTTTATTTTCTTTTCTTCTCCAGAAAGCCTGACCAGAGGCTATAAGATGGCAGCCCCATCACTGGTCTTGCCTTCCTTTGGCCAGCAACCAATCGAAGGGACTATTATTATGCTTTCAAGTCTTATATGAGAATTTCCCATAAGGGAAAATTTTCTATAGGATCGTAACAGGCCTTGGCCTAATACTTGAAAGGAAGAAGAAGAAGAAGAAGACAAAACAATTCTTATAAGAATTTTATATGTAACTAGCTAATACCCAACATGTGTTGCTATGCCTAAATAAATTAAATATTGAAGGTTAATTAAATTGTATGGTATATATTAAATTAATATTGGGAAGTAAACATTATGAGGTATAATCATTAAAATTCATTGGAGGACATTTTGTTTAAACAACTCATCTCATAGGATTCATGCTTCCATGATACCGCGGTTTCAAACACAGTCGTGTTCATCTTCAGCGCTGCCATCTATGGCTGAATTTATGAACTTCGAAATCAAAGTAATTTCGTTAGGGATATCAAAATTCATTGATCTATCTTTATTTTTCTGAATGTATATTTTCTCCCAAACTTTGGGACCAATGAATTTTGATATCCCTAGCGAAATTACTCTGAAGTTCATAAATTCAAACATAGATGGCAGCACTGAAGATGGCGACAATAGAACAGATGACGGCTGAAGAATTTCGTCAGTCAGAGTTATGGCTGAAGATGAACACGACTGTGTTTGAAACCGCGGTATCATGGAAGCATGAATCCTATGAGGTGAGTTGTTTAAACAAAATGTTCTCCAATGAATTTTGCATGGTATATGCTGAGACAAACCAAACATGGTACAGATTTCAGGTAAACCTACATTTTGATTTGTCAGATTTTGCTCATTTTTGGATAATACCTACCTCGGTTTATTTTAATAGGATATACTGAGTTTTGTTATTAAACATCGGAAATTGTGACCGCTAGAGCGATTTTTAAATTTTCACTTAAGGTGAACTCCTGACCAAATGGTTTTAAAGGGTCCAACTGTGAATCTAAACCATCCAGGGACTCACTCAAACACACACAGAAAATTTCATCAAAATTGGTCCAGTCGTTCAGGTAGTTTTTAATTTCAGATTTCAGGTAAACTTCCATTTCTAATTTTCGAATTTTGCTCAATTTTGGATATTACCTGCCTCAATTTATTTTAATAGGATATACTGAGTTTTGTTTTGAATCAGAAATTGTGACTGCTAGAGCAATTTTTAAATTTTCACTTCAGGTGAACTCCTACACCTAATGGTTTTAGAGGGTCCAATTGTGAATCTAAACAATTGAGAGACGAAATAAGACACACACAAAATCGGTTCAGTCATTTAGGAGGAGCTCAGTGACAAACAACACAAGTTATATGCATAAAATTAATTTTTATTTTTGTGAATATTGTTTATTTATTTTATATACTTGTTTATTTTCAGATTTTACCGACAATGCTGAATACTGGTTAAGAGATTATGAATCTCCTGACTTCAGGGAACAACTCACTCGCCTCTGGAGTCAAATAGAACCTTTATATTTACAGATCCACGCTTATGTGAGAAGGAAACTTCGTGAAGCATATGGTGAAAGCATTGTATCACAACGCGGACCAATACCAGCACATCTTTTAGGTAAAACAACATTTAATTGCTATTAATAAGGTAAATGCAGGCAAATAAGATCAAAAATTTATCAGTTGCTGAAAAATTGTAAACATTTTTTTTTAAGTTATGTAGATAGGAAATAACACTATGAGGTTTTTTAATATTGTTTATTTTTTATTATTTCACTCACCTCATACTTCATAATTCATAGCAGACCCTGGGTTTCTTCACATCTTTTGTGACATTCTCAATGCTGCGTCACGTAGTTGTGAACGTGACGCAGCATTGAGAATGTCACAAAAGATGTGAAGAAACCCAGGGTCTGCTATGAATTATGAAGTATGAGGTGAGTGAAATAATAAAAAATAAACAATTTTTAAAAAATTTTAAATAGAACTTAATACATGTTTGGAAAGTATAAACATTCTACTTTGTAATAAGTGTATTATTTGGATTCTTAAGTTTTTGGTTCCCAAGAATTTTTAATTTAGTTTTGGGGTGTGAGTAATCCTATTTGCCTGTAGTTAGTGGGTAAATTAGATCAGAAGGGAGAGTGAATACTGTATTTACGTATGTATAGACTGCACTTTTTTACCTAAAATATAAATTTCAAAATTAGGGTGCACCTTATACATGAAATAACTTGATAACTGGTACATATCGGGAAGTTTCTGCGCTATTGATGTACACCACCGAATTACAAGGTCATGAGCGTCATAAATCACCTTGCCCAGCCGTAACTTGTCGTAAATTCATTGCACGGGATTTACATATTCTTGGCTATCTTAAGGCCTCCGAACTATATCATTTCGACAGATACAGAAAATCTGTCTGCACTTCTTTTCCATACTCTTTCTAATTGTGAATATTTTGCTTTCTTTCCACAGAAAGAATGTCGATGTCGTGATGTGTTTTCAAATGCATGTTTTATTTAGATCTACCATCGCACATTTTTTTGTCCACATCAATCTTTCTTCCTGCTATCCTATTTCCGTGTTCTGCTGCGTAGCGCACCACTTGTAGCTTGAATTTGGAGGTATAGCTTGCTCTGCACCGACCCATGTTTACACAGAGTAAACAGAAATGACAATGATACCGTACCTACCAACTGACCATCCCATTTAACCCTTGTGTTAATGACTGAGCCGCAGCCCAAATGTACCGTTACATAGCCAGCAACATAAGCTTTGAAATTTACAACATTGCCAGATTTTAAAATGGTGTAGGCCTACTTCGCTTCCTAGCAAAAATATAAGACAAATATTTTTTCCCCAATTTATTATCGCAAAACTTGGATGCAGCCTATATACACACACATGGCCTATACATGCATAAATATGGTAGTATGATTATATATAAGTATGAAACAGTATAAATAAGTATGGTGTATTCTTAAAAGTTACAAATTAACTTAAAATTTCCATTTTAACATACATTCTCGTCCCGTGCCGTAGCCGAGCGGTTAAAGTAGGAAGCCTTGGCGCAGAGCTACGGGACTTACACTGGTTCGAGTCTCCATGGGGGAAGAAATTTTCTCATGGTATTTCAGCCAGTATGGGACCGGTGCCCACCCAGCATCGTGAGGCAATTGGGTAGCTACAATAAGTAGCGGCTCCAGGTTGAGGAACCAGCTATAACGGCTGGGGAACTCGACATGCTAACCACATGTCACCCCTACACTGGCTCTTGATCATCTACCTCTGTGATTGACACATGTGGATGTGAAGGGCCAGCAGCCGGCTGGTAAAAGGGCAGCCACTGAAAAGTGGAAAGACCCTCAATCGGATCGGACATACATTCTCCACATGTGAACATTTTCCCCCCTTGTTCCAATGCAAACTTTGTGGTAACACTCACTCTTGCATTGACATTGGTTCCAGTCCCCCTTTTTTAACTGATTATGGGTCAAATCAATTAAAAAAAAACGGAACTGACATGTATCTTCATCCAGTTTATTCACTTTTAATTGCAGTCTGGTTTGTCTTTCTTTCGCCATACCGAATCACCCACATGAACAAAATAACATATATTTGTATGTTGGTAGCACTGGTACAGATTTACAGAAATAAACAACAGAGATCATAGATTTCTCAGAGGATGTAGTTATTAAAAATATTACTTATTTTAGGAATTCTCACTATGAGGTATATTCATTAAGGTAGAATATGTTTATCACTCACCTCATATTGTTCTTCTTATTTGATTATAGACTAGTTTCGGAACATAGTTTCTGTTCCATCCTCAGTAACATCACGACCGTTGTTCTGTCGTCTTGAAGAGTTGTCCTTCTCTCCTTCCATTGGCTGACTGAAAAACCTCGAAACCAGGTCATTCTCACCGGGAATTTCAAAGTTCATTAATTTCTTCTTTTCGCTCTTTTGAATGTAGATCTTTTCCCAAACAGTAAGTTCTTTTGGTTTTTCTATTTGTTTTAATAATTTTGCTTCTTTCTCGATAAGATGAGAAAATTAAAGAAGAAAACAAATCAGGGATTTATCAAATTAAATGTGAAGAATGTGAGAAATTCTACATAGGAAAAACTAAAAGAAATTTGAAAACTAGAGTTAAAGAACATCTCAGGAATGTCAAGAAAGGGGAAGTAGAAAAATCTGCAGTGGCTGCCCATGCATGGTCTGAAAAACATCTTATCGAGAAAGAAGCAAAATTATTAAAACAAATAGAAAAACCAAAAGAACTTACTGTTTGGGAAAAGATCTACATTCAAAAGAGCGAAAAGAAGAAATTAATGAACTTTGAAATTCCCGGTGAGAATGACCTGGTTTCGAGGTTTTTCAGTCAGCCAATGGAAGGAGAGAAGGACAACTCTTCAAGACGACAGAACAACGGTCGTGATGTTACTGAGGATGGAACAGAAACTATGTTCCGAAACTAGTCTATAATCAAATAAGAAGAACAATATGAGGTGAGTGATAAACATATTCTACCTTAATTAAAAATATTGCTTGTTTTAAGATTTTCAACAGGTGTAAAATAAATAAAATCAACAGTATTCTTTTTTAGAAATAAGAAATGCATACAAATCTACTTGTACCTTTATCTCCTGTTAAACAGTTTATTCTGGACACAAATTCAACAGAGCTTCAATAAAACTTGTCCTGTGCTGTAGCCGAGTGGTTAAGGCGAGATGCCTTGGCGCAGAGCTATGGGACTTGTGCTGGTTCGAGTCCCCAAGGGAGAAGAAATTTTCTCATGGCATTTGAACTAGTGTGGAACCAGCCCACCCAGCATCATCAGGAATTTTGATAGCTCCAATAAGTAGTGGCTCCAGGTTGAGAAAAACCAGCTGTAATGGCTGGGGGACCTGATATGCTGACCACATGTCACCCCTACACTGGCTGGATGATCATCTATCTCTGTGATTAACACATGTAGATGTCAGGCCAGTAGCCATATGGGAGGCCAATGGCCTTCTAGGCCTGTTGTGTTTTTTTTAATAAAACTCAACTGTATTTTATTCCAATAATACTTCTGTTTTCCACTAGCTGGCAGTAGTAACAAAAAGTTACTTCAGCGCTATATATGATGTGATTTTCAGTAAGTAATCCAATTCGTCCTCCAATCCTGCAATTACCTTATTTAAAGGAATAAGTTTCAAAAACATTTTGGCAAATTTAACATTAAATTAGCACCAAAAAATGATTATAGCCTGAACAGATTAATTAAAACCAACAAAAATTAAAAAGATTAATGAAGTTAACAAATAAAGATTTTATCAAATTGATAGCAAAGATTGTGAAAAAATATACATAGGAAAAACAAAAAGGAACTTTAATACAAGATTGAAAGAACAGTTTAGAAAGTTAAAATGGGGAAATAGATAAATCTACAATAGTGCACATGCATGGTCAGAAAAACACAGGATCGAAACAAAAGCCAAATAATTGAAACAGATAAGTCTAATGAAGTCAGAATTTGGGAGAAAATTCACATCCAGAAAAATAAAAAGAAAACGATGAATTTTGAAATTTCTGGGGAAAAGATTTAATTTGGAAGTTCATCAGCCAGCCAACAGAGAGAACAGGAAGCAACCTACAGGATCGCCAACCACTAATTCAATAGTTAGATGGATCTAACTGTGCAATGTAAATGCTTTATCAGTAATATTAATTTGTTCATAGTTAAATATGGAAAAATAGTATGAGTTTCTTAATTCAATGAAAGAATGAGTCATTTCTTATCTTACCTCATATTTCAAGTTTTTTTTTTAAACATGGGAACTGCAGTTTTCAAGAGGACATCCCTCCCATTTTCAACCGATACTATGACTACTGGTTTTAGTTGGAATCTTCATCTATAACACTGCCATCTGGTGTTGATTTGATGAACTTTGAGACCAAGTCCTGTTCATTGAGAAATTCAAAATTCATGGATCAAAATTTGTTCTTCTCCCAAAATTTCAATTCTAAAGGTTTTTTCCAAATTTTTTAGAAGTTTTCCCTCTTTTTCAAATTTATGACTCTCCAGCAAACTATGTGCTGCAATAGCTGATTTTTCAATTTCACTATTTTTAATATCCTGACATATATAATTTTTTTAAAAAATTCAAGAAATTCAATACCGGTATTACATTGGCACCAATAAATAAATTTAGCCTTGGTAATCTATTAATAACCAATAAGAAATGAAACATCCACCAAATTTTAAAAAAATTCAGAATTTATCAAATTAGTTGTAAAGATGCAATAAAGTACACATAGGAAAAACAAAAAAGAATTTGGACACGCGCACAAAGGAACACTTTAGAAGTATTAAAAATGGTGAAATTGAAAAAATCAGTTATTGCAGCACATAGTTTGTTGGAGAGTCATAAAATTGAAAAAGAGGCCAAACTTCTAAAACATTTGGAAAAACCTTTAGAAATGACAGTTTGGGAGAAGATATACCTATATTCAGAAGAATAAATTTAGATCCATGAATTTTGAAATTCCCAATGAACAGGACCTAATCTCAAAGTTCATCAAATCAACACCAGATGGCAACGTTATAGATGAAGATTCCAACAAAAATCTGGTAGTCATAATATCGGTTGAAAATGAGAGGGATGTCCTCTTGAAAACTGCAGTTCCCATGTTTAAAAAAACGAAATGTGAGGTAAGATATGACTCATTCATTCTTTGAATATTTTTGTTTATTTTCTGACCAGGAAATCAGCACTTCTCCCAAATGGGAGGAAATAGATTAATCCATTTTCTAATGTAAATTGTATATTAAGGTAATCTATGTGATGATTATAGGTAACATGTGGTCTCAGAAGTGGGGCAATGTTTTGAATATTTCTACGCCTTACCCTGGTAAACCTAGAGTAGATGTGACAGAAGCAATGGTCAAACAGGTGAGTCTATAAAGCAGCACGAGATATTATATTAACAATGTGTTTTAATACAGGTAACATGTGGTCCCAGACTTGGAACAATATCTTGGATATCTCGATGCCTTATCCTGAGAAAGAAGCTGTAGATGTTACCCCACAAATGGTCAAACAGGTAACAGCAAAGCAACAAACATTTTCCAAATCTCCACTTTCAATTCTTTATGCATCTCTAATCATTTTAGAAAAGGAATATGTATGTATTTTCTTCTACTTCTTCTAATGACAGTATAGCCACTTCTGGGCCTTGGTCTTCATCAGATGATGTGCCCATTCAGCTAAACTTTAAAACCAGTGACGTGACTTTTTTAATTCCTTCATAAACTCCTGTCAAATTTTATTTTTAGGGTTTCATTTTTCAAATTATTTCCCACCATTTACAATGATTTTTATATTTTTTCTAACGATTATTTCAATATATTTTTCTATGATATTTAACTACATATGTAGCATGAAGATTTGGCAGCCATATTGATTTTAACAAATATTCTATTACAGTAATATAATGTACGGTTAAAAACTATAATATAGTGAGCTTGTAGGTCCGTCAGACGGACCTACAAGGTAACTATATTATAGTTTTTAACCGTACATTATATTACTGTGAACTAATACCTCAACGGAAAATCACCATGAATTTTACTAGTATCGAAATATTCTATTGTGTATACTACATTTTTATTATTTATGTTTCCATGTCTTTCTGGCAGCTTATGTTTTTTGTAGTGTTTTTAAAGTAAAGTAAAGTGATCCCACAACAGGCCCGGAGGCCCTTGGGGTAGTAGGAGGTTAAGGCTCCCACTTTTTCTAGACAATCGGCACTTTATGTCAGCCGGGTTGTCAGCCCTGTGTGACGGCCGCCTTTACCCCAGAACAAGCGTCTGGTACTCATTTTTGTTAGAGGCTGAGTCGACCCCAGGGCCATAGTGCCGCCAGAGGGTTTGGGTCAGTTTAAAAATCCTGACCCCAACGGGACTTGAACCCTCGACCCTCCGGCTTGTAGCTCAGTGCCTTAACCACTACGCTACGGCATGCCCCTAGTGTTTTTAATTTTTTCCAAAACTTTCTCACATTGTTTCCTTACTTTCATTTGCTTTTCGGTTTCTAGTCCTAAAATTGAAGTTTTAATGTCTGCTATATATTCATATATACATAGAGAGGAAACGCATAATTAAAGTTGCAAAAGAAAATGGTTTCAGTGAAAAAATTATACACAAAAAAATTGAGAAGTACAAAAAACAAAAATTGAGGAATGAAAGCACTCTTCAGATAGAAAACCCAAAAGATAAATACAGGAAATTCACATATCACCCTTGGGCACACAACAAATTTCAAAAGATTTTTGGAAAATTTAATATTAATTCAGTACCAGAGAATGATTATAGTTTAAATAAACTAATAAAAACTAATAAAAATGAAAAGATTGATGACGGTAAAGAATCAGGAATATATCAAATAAAATGTTAAGACTGTGATAAGATATACATAAGGGGGGAAACAAAAAGAAATTTAACCATTAGAACTAAAGAACACAAGGAATGTAAAAAAAAGGGGAAGTAGAAAAATCTGCAATGGCTGCTCATGTTTGGTCAGAAAAACACAAAATAGATGTAAACACAAAATTATTAAAACAGTTAGAAAACAAAAATGAACTCATCATGTGGAAAAAAATCTATATACAGAAGAACGAGGAAAGAATTATGAACTTTGAAATTCCCGCAGAAAGGAACCTCATTAGTAAATTCATTGGACCAGAGGCAAAGAGAGCAGGAATCAAGAAACAGGGCCAACAACATGAGAAAATTCAGTCTGTAATCGCTGACCTCCTCCATTCTCACAACATGTTGCAACCATATCAGCCTATCAGCTTTTATAAAGCTCGCCATGTTCTCTCCTTCCAATAAATTATCTATTTGTTAGTTATTTTCCTAAATTTAGAGATTTCTACAATTTGCAGATAAATTAATTTTTTTTTTTGAACAGGGATACACGCCACTGAAGATGTTTAAACTGGCAGAAGAATTCTTCACGTCTCTGAATCTGAGTGCGATGCCTGACATGTTCTGGGAGCGTTCTATTTTGGAGAAACCTGAAGGAAGGGAACTTGTATGCCACGCTTCAGCATGGGACTTTTATGATGGAAAGGACTTCAGGTAATATTTTTAAATCTAGTGTTATCAGATAAAACTGTTTAAGAATCCAGAATTATAAGTTACTATGAAATATACTAATAACTATACCCCAGCCACCATATCTCCGGCTCTGAAGTTTAGGTTATTTTTTTACTCCAAGCACGACAGGCCTAGAAGGCCCTTGGCTGACCAGCCGACTGCTGGCCTCACATCCACATGTGTTAATCACAGAGGTAGACCACCACCTAGCCAGTGTAGGGGTGACATGTGGTCAGCACGTCGGATCCCCCAGCCATTATAGCTGGTATTCTCAACCTGGAGTTGCTACTTATTGTAGCTACCCAAATGCCTCACGATGCTGGGTGGGCACTAGTCCCATACTGGCCGAAATTCCATGAGAAAAATTTCTTCCGCCATGGAGACTCGAACCAGCGCAAGTCCCGTAGCTCTGTGCTAAGGCTTCTTGCCTTAACCACTCGGCTACGGCATGGGATGAAGTTTAGGTTATACGAGGGGTAAAGGGAGAATTCGCCCTCTACTGCCAATAAGGAAATGGTTATAGTGAGAGTAGATATCTGCCACAACCAATCACTGCTCTTGATGCAACTATAGTGCACTAGTAAGGTTTGAAATTGCTGAGATGTTGTCAGCTGTATGTCTACTAACCGGATACATAAAGCGGCCACTCCCACTGAATATCCATATCAGCAACACTGTCGTGAGTATCAGTGGCTGCAGTATAGGTCTCGGAAGTTGATGACCTATAAAATGCCAATAAAAGCCCTTTAAAAAGACCTAAAGATATCCTACAAAAGACCTAAATATGGAAAGATGAACGTAAAAAGTGTTGAGTTGCTAACAAGTGGATAAAGACAACCTTGCTGCCTTCACCCTCTGTTCTAGATAATTTTCACAAACTGCAACTTCTCAGAAAGTTTGAAGTCAAAACACAATAGTTCAGATGGTCAGTAGGATGGTTAAAAAAAATGGGATATTTTATGAAAGTTCAATAGTTTCTCGCAGAACAAAAGTGTCTGAAATGTGAAAAGTCTTTAGAAAGTAAAACTAGATAGTGTTTTTAAAATAAGTTCAAATTGAGACTAGACTCTGCGGATCCTTGAATACAAATGGTATAAAAATAGTCAAAAGAAGGTAAAGTTGCAAAAAAAAGCCATTAAGACTTTAAAAAAATGTAGGGAGATGTAGTTTCATTTGTCATGACAGGATATGAGGTGAGTTAAAAATAATTTTATTTTAAGTTTCCCAGTGTCCCAAGAGAAACCACCATTGATATTCTGGAAAAATGGTTAACGAATAATAATTTGGAAAAGGAAAAGATAGAAGAATACATCATTTTGACAAAATTGTGCATCGAACAAATTTTTTTCACATACAATGGGAAATACTACAAACAAAATTTTGGACTTGCCATGGGAAACCCCCTATCTCCCTTTCTGGCCAATTTATTCATGGGTAGTTTCGAACAGAAAATAACTAGGGGACACCCATTAATTTTCTAATTTTGGCGCATTAACATAGATGTATAATCCTGGAGGACAAAGATCGATGGGAAGACCAAGAAAATGCTGAGCTGAACAAATGTGAGATCGGAACAGGCAGAGACATAATCCGTGAAAAAAGATGATGATGATTTTCTGTAAAGTAGCAAAATGGATCATAAATTTGTCTTGGTGAAGGAATTGCTTAGTTTATGCAGTTCCTGCACAATGGTTTTTTATAGAATTTCAGAAGACTTATAAATATGAGTATTTATTTACGTATATCTAATGGCTGGTATTTTGATAATTGTGTACCAAAAATCCATAACATGAATAAAATGGGAAATTTTAATCAATTTTATATATTAAAATTGGGCATTTTTAACATTATGAGGTTCAAATTCATAAGAATTAAATTAATCATGATTATTTCATACCTCATACTTCTATATTTCTTTAAATACAGCACTGCAGTATCGGCAATTTCTTATCACCATCATCAGCTTTTTCACGATTGTCAATTTTTACTTTTGTTGTTAATTATCCAAACTGCCATCTGATGTTCTTTTAAAGAATTATTTTCTAAACTGCCATCTGGTGTTCATTTTAATGAATCATTTTCTAAACCGCCATCTGTTGGATTTTTGAAGAACTTTGTAATCAAGCTAGGTTCCTCTGGAATTTCGAAGTTCATAGTTCTAGTATGGTTTTTTTGAATATATATTTTTTCCCAAACTGTTAAATCTAAAGGTTTTGATAGATGTTTCAAAAGTTTTGCTTCTTTTTCAATCCTATGATGTTCTAATAAACTATGTGCTGCTATAGCTGATTTTTCAATTTCTCCATTCTTTATATTTCTGAAGTGTTCTTTTTTACGAGTTTCGATAATGATGATGGCCATATGATTTCGGGGACCGTTTGGGCCTTAAAGTTTTTCTGACATTTGCTTACAGGTGAGGAAAAACCCCGATAAAAACCTCCCCCAGAAAACTGCCCCGACCGGGAATCGAACCCGGGCCCGCTGCATGACAAGGCAGCACGCTACCTCGAGCCCGGGCCTGCTGCGTGACGAGGCAGCACGCTACCTCGAGACCACAATGGTGGATGGCAATAACATGATAAGCCACATATTGTTCTTTCTGAGATAAAAAGATTTTAACGTTTAAAAAAATTATAAATACTAATTGTGCAGTATTGTTGTTAATACATTGTGTGTCTATATGTTTTAACTCATCACTGGTGCACTTACAAATGATTTTATGGACATTTCAATACATTTATTTGATATCATTGTAATAAATGGCATTTCTTAACAGAATGTGGCTTATTGTGTAACTGCCCTAAACCCTTCATATATAGTTCTTGCAGTCATTGCAACTAATTTGATAAATCAAAGTTCATAAAATTGACACCAGATTGCAGTTCAGAAGATGGTGTTAATGATAAAATTTAAACAGCTGGAGTTTGACTGAAGATGAAGGTGAAATGAACTTTGAAACTGGTATCATGAAAACACAGAATTTTATCAATACTAATAAAATTCATTGTTAAAGCCGTTGAGGTGGAGAGTCATAAGATAAAATAAGTTAAAATATACCTTCTTAGGTAAGATCCGTCATCCTCAACTTATAAAATATGTATTCTTTATGTCTGTAGTCACGACAACACCACATTACGACCAGCAGCATCAACCATCATACTAGATATTGTAGCGAAGAAGGACCTGCTGAAGATGGAACGGATGTTCTGAAAGGCTTACAGGCATAAAGAATACATATTTTATAAGTTGAGAACGATGGATCTTACCTGAGAAAGTATATTTTAACTTATTTTATCTTATGACACAATTTTATGAGGTGAGATATAAAAACATTATCTCCAACTCATCTATAAAGGACTTGAGTGTATAACAATTGAATAAATTGGTTGCTCTGCAGGATCAAACAATGTACGAGAATTAATATGGATGATCTTTTCACTGCTCATCACGAGATGGGACATATCCAGTATTTCCTGCAATATAAACATCAGCCAATTGCCTACAAGGAAGGTGCTAATCCAGGTATTATTTTACGATTTTTCTCATTCACAGAATCAAGCAATGCACTCTTGTGAACATGAATCACCTATTCACTGCGCACCATGAAATGGGGCACGTACAGTATTACCTCCAATACAAACACCTGCCCAAAGTATACAAGAGGGGAGCTAATCCAGGTACGGCTCCTAATTCATCCATCTATTTCTTACAGGTTGTGGCAATTTTTTTATTTTTTATTTAGAGCCCCACCACCACTCCCCGGGTTACCTCGTACATAATGCCCTTATCCCCGGGTCTGCTCTATGTCCCTAACTACTATCTAATCTTTATTGAATAAATAAACATAATACATACAGATTTCGGGTATGTGAAGTGTAGATGTTACATAAAGTAAAAAGTATTGTTTGTTTGTTTGTGTGTTTGTGAGTTTGTGTTTAGTGATACATAAAATAAATATACGTAATACTTAAAGTAATGATAATTGTTTTAATGATACATGATATGAGAGTAATTGTGTTGTGTTTGTGTTAGTGTGTGTGTGTGTAATTTGTGTTTGCTGTTTGTGTTTATGTGTATGTGTGTGTGTGTGTGTGTGTGTGTGTGTGGTGTGGTGTGTGTGTGTGTGTGTGTGTGTGATTGTGAAGATGGGAATGTTAATGACGGATCATTCTTCTTCTGCCATCTTCTTCAGTTCTTAATCATAGAAATCTACCGATGATGTGTAATTTGTGTTTGCTGTTTGTGTTTATGTGTTTGTATGTGTGTGTGTATGTGATTGTGAAGATGGAAATGTTAATAATGGATCATTCTACTTCTGCCATCTTCTTCAGTTCTTAATTGTAGAACTCTACCGATGAAGTGTAATTTGTGTTTGCTGTTTGTGTTTATGTGTTTGTATGTGTGTGTGTATGTGGTTGTGAAGATGGAAATGTTAATAACGGATCATTCTTCTTCTGCCATCTTCTTCAGTTCTTAATTGTAGAACTCTACCGATGATGTGTAATTTGTGTTTGCTGTTTGTGTTTATGTGTATGTATGTGGGTGTGTGTGTGTGTGTATGTGATTGTGAAGATGGGAATGTTAATAACGGATCATTCTTCTTCTGCCATCTTCTTCAGTTCTTAATCATAGAACTCTACCGATGATGTGTAATTTGTGTTTGCTGTTTGTGTTTATGTGTATGTATGTGGGTGTGTGTGTGTGTGTGTATGTGATTGTGAAGATGGAAATGTTAATAATGGATCATTCTTCTTCTGCCATCTTCTTCAGTTCTTAATCATAGAACTCTACCGATGATGTGTAATTTGTGTTTGCTGTTTGTGTTTATGTGTATGTATGTGGGTGTGTGTGTGTGTGTATGTGATTGTGAAGATGGGAATGTTAATGACGGATCATTCTTCTTCTGCCATCTTCTTCAGTTCTTAATCATAGAACTCTACCGATGATGTGTAATTTGTGTTTGCTGTTTGTGTTTATGTGTATGTATGTGTGATTGTGAAGATGGGAATGTTAATGACGGATCATTCTTCTTCTGCCATCTTCTTCAGTTCTTAATCATAGAACTCTACCGATGATGTGTAATTTGTGTTTGCTGTTTGTGTTTATGTGTATGTATGTGGGTGTGTGTGTGTGTGTATGTGATTGTGAAGATGGAAATGTTAATAACGGATCATTCTACTTCTGCCATCTTCTTCAGTTCTTAATTGTAGAACTCTACCGATGAAGCGTGTGATTGCTTTGTATGGTTGCTTCCTTGTCCTGTACTCCAGGGGCGGCGGCCAGTGGATTCCTCCCTCCATAGCTGCAAACTCTAGTTCCCTTCTGAAGACACCATACTTAGTGCAATGATATAGCACATGAGTGATGGTGTCCTCTTCAGGGTTGTTACAATTGCACACTGCTGTTTCAGCGAGTCCTCTCTCAAACAGTTTACCCTTGAAATGCCCGTGCCCGGACAGCAGTTGAGTCATGTTGTGGTTGTGGCAATTGCAAGGTTACATTTATATAGCTACTAGCTATTACCCGGTGTGCACTGCTACTCTTAAATAAATGTTAATGTGTTTTTACCATCAGCCATGTGCTGTTATACTTGCCCAGGAATCTGCTTATCCAGATCTTCTTGTCGTTAATGCAAGACACAAATGGTTATTGTGAGTTATCCATAGAAGATAAACATATGCTGTCGTGGACTTTTTTGTAGAGTTTTTTGAGATATTCAAATCTGTGTGCATTAATTTGGTGTATTTGTTATGGTTAGGCAGCGTAAGCCATTTAAGCATCAAAATAAGGACTTTATTTCACTATATTTGAAGAGAAAAACTGCAAAAATTGATTGTGGAGGGTGTATTGGAGATTAATGCAAGTCATGATTCAGTTTCCATTCTGTTTCTTTAGTTATTAATGAGTTGAATTGTAAAACAAGTTTGTAAGGGGAATTTTAGAGCAGGTATAGCCTCTCTTGCCTAATTCTTGTTTTTTTTTTTACTTTGATGGTATTAGAGCATTTGAGGCCTAGGAGATCTTTTCCAACTTTCACTCCTCTCTATTGATCTATCTAATACAACCTCGTGGGCACTCACGTTGATGGGTGAGAAGGGTTAACCTTGTTATTGATATATTATGTAAACATCATCATCATCATCATCATCATCTGGTATGGCAGATGCCGCCGTCTTCCAGAAACCAAATGTCATTCCTCTCTGTCCATCCAATGATCTTCCTCCATTCCTCTGATATTCATAGCTGCTTGTACCCCTTCTACCCAAGTTTTCTTCGGTCTTCCTCTCTTCCTCCTTTCCATTGGGATTCATTCCATAACAATTTTTGCCAATCTTTGCTCTGGCATTCTTTTGACATGGCCATACCACTGTAATCTTTTCTTTTCTTTAATATCTATGATGTCCGGCACCTCTTGTATACCCATAATTTCGCTTATTTCTTTATTTTGTATTCTATCCATTCTAGATTTTCCAGCTGATCTTCTTAAAACATCCATTTCTGTACTTAATTTTTTTTTTCATTTTCCTGGTAGGAATTTGTCAGACTTCAGCACCATATGTTAAAATGCTCTGAATTATGGTTTGATATATTTGTAATTTTCTATTTTTTGTAATATTTTTGCTCCACCAAATAGAGTTTAAAGCATTTATTGCTTGTTTTGTTTGTGCGATTCTATTTTTAATTTCCACTGTGTTATCACCTGAATGGTCTAATTTTGTTCCTAAATAAGTGCATTCAATACTTATATGCCCACATAAGCTGCATGTACATCATTGCAGCCCAATCGCAACTTATACACAATATGGATTCTTCTAAGTATAAGTATACAATGGATTTGTGTCATCAGCTACAGCTGGATACACATAATGAAGAAAGAAAAATTAGAAGGAGGTACTTAGATATAAACCGACAAAATATTTTGGCCGAATTTACGGGAAAACAATCACTATTTTTACAAAGAGACCTAAAACAAGTTTGGGGAAAAGAATCTTACATACTCAACCTAACATTTAAAGAGAGATCAGGGCTTGCTTGGTTCAGGTTAGGGGCATGAAAATTTTTTAAAATTAGCAACGATCACGATATGAGAATATGTCCAATGTGCAGGAGCTTTGAAGACGAGATACATATATTAGGAAAATGTAACGATTTAGAATATTGGAGGCATCAGTTATTACCGGAAAGATTTCTAAATTCAAATCGTGGAAGATTGGCATGTTGCTGGTAAACCCAGAAAATTGGATAAACTTGGGTAGATTTCTGGACAAAACGCGGAAAATAAGAACAACACTTATTCAGGAATAAATAAATATGTTAACAAATTGCAATGCCATTAATTCTTAATAATTCTACATAACTAAGTTAATGTATAATGTAATTGTATTGATATCTAATTGTATATTATTGTGTTTTCTTTATTTTTTGTTTTTGAACATCAACTTATTGTAACGGACTGTCAACAGCACGTATGGCTTACTGCCCGTGCGATCCATATTTGTAAATAACATTGTATGTTTCTTACTTTTAGTTTAATAAAGTCCTTATGTATGTATGTATGTGTGAACTGAAAGATGGAGTATGTGTTTTCACCTAGATGGCGGTCATATATAAAGACAGTAGAATATGTGTATAACTTCACAATAACATTGATTTTTCAATCATTGTCTTCATTCATTGAAATGGATAGTGACTTTAGAGACACCTTGTTGTTTCCATTGTTTTACTAATTGATATGTTATATTTATTTAGGTTTCCACGAGGCAGTAGGAGATGTAATGGCTCTATCTGTATCAACTCCTAAACATTTAAGAAAAATTGGACTTTTGGAAGATAATGAAGGAGAAGGGGAAGATTACGAAGCTACCATCAATTATTTATATTTGCAAGGATTACAGAAGATTGTATTCCTGCCATCTGCTTACCTCATGGACCTGTGGAGATGGGACGTCTTTAAGGGAAAAACCACAAGTGACAAATACAACTGTGAATGGTGGAAACTCAGGTACATATGAAAACATTGTATTAACATTACTTATGAGAAGATAACAGTCAGTGGTAGAAATCCAAAGGTCCTGGTTCAAACCCCAGTGTGAGCGCATAATTTTTCTCTTCAAATATAATTTATCCTTCAGTGAGAAGTGTTAAATTAATAATAAAAACATCAAAATATGCCCCACTGGCTTTATAGTGCTCAAATTCTCAATAAATGTCTTCTTAAACAAGAAGTCACCACTGCATGATCGAGCAAATGCTCATAGCATTCGGCAATCGGGAATTAACAATGTATAAGAGAAAAATTTGCAATTAATGTTTAATTTTAGGAAGTGATATTTTGAGGTTATTTTAATTAAATTATTTTCAGTCTGATCATCTTACCTCAATATTAATGTTGATTTATTCTTGGACATGTTCCAAAATAATTCTGTTTTATCGTCAGCTTGTCTGGACAAATAATTTAATTAAGAAAAATTTGCATTTAGATTGGAGTTTCTCAGGTAGTCCACTGGTAGAGCATTGGCCTAGAAATTCAAAAGTCCTGGTTCAAACCCCAGTCTGAGCGCATAATTTTTCTATTCAAATATAGTTTATCCTTCAGTTAGAAGTGTTAAATTAATAATAAAAACATCAAAATATGCCCTACTAGCTTTATAAAGTAGTGTTCAAATTCCCAATAAATGTCTTCTTAATCAAGAAACTGCCACTACATGATTGAGAAAATGCTCGTAGCATTCGGCTGTCAGGAATTAACAAAGTATAAGAGAAAAATGTGCATTTAGATTAGAGTTTCTTAGGTAGCTCAGCGATAGAGCATTGGCCTAGAGAGCCAAAGGTCCTGGGTTCAAACCCCATCACTTCATTTTATAGCTATAGTTGGAGGAGTAGGCACATAGTTTTCAGATACTTCTGAAATTCACAATGGATTAAATCAAGGAGATGTACTATCTTCTGTACTATTCAACTTGTTGTAGCATGCCATCAAATCTTTAGAGGATAAAGAAAGGCATACAACTCAAGAACAGTTAAGTCTCATAAACTGTGATGGGCAGTTCATGTGGCACAAATGTGGAATGAAAGAGTGGCAAAAGAAATTCTTATACAAAAACCAGATAGGAAATGCTTGGTAGGTAAGCCAAGAATTATATGGAAGAATAATATTAACCACAATTTGTTGCAAGTGAATTATACAGGGAGTGAATGGGAAATATTAGCTCTGGATATGGATGTATGGAGAGCTTATGTTAATTTGGACATGAACCTCTTGGTTTGTTAGTGTCAGTGAGTTAGTTAGAACTAAAAAGAAATGAATTACATTAATCAGGATGACAGAGTTATTTTTATATAATATGTTTTCTATTATTTATTTTTTCAGGGAGAAATATCAAGGCATTGAACCCCCTGTTGACAGAACTGAGGAAGATTTTGACCCTGGTGCAAAATATCACATCATAGCCAGCGTCCCATACATCAGGTATTAATAAGTTCATATTTTCAAATTTTTGGGATTCTTGGAATGATGGTCACCTGCATTATAAAAAATCTATATATCGATGGTGGGCAATGAAAACCTTGTAACTCCATTTTGTTAAATTTTACAAGAGAAACAAATAACTGTTTTAAATAATTATGAAAATTGATAAGCAATAGTTTCCACATATTTTACTACAGAATACAAGTCAAGTTATTAATAAATTTGTAGTCCATTTTCTCAACAGGTTATGCATCACATATTTCTGTGCTGGCTACTGGCATTATGTGGTTTTCAATGACTGATGGAGTTAAGAGGTTTTCATTGCCTACCATCGATATATATATATATATATATATATAAATAAATATTGCAATGGAGTGGCACGGTTATTTGAAGAGCAAGCAGTGCACCGGAGTCTGATTGTTTTTTTCACTCCCGCAGTCAAGTATTCGTATAGTATATATGAATTGTTTCTATTTAAACATAAAACAATACATTGTAAGAAAAATAGAATATTTGTTTTATTATTTATTGATTAGCATATTTATGGTGTAAAATAATATTTTTTTAGGACATAACAGTATATTTACACTTAAATGTGTACATTTACAGTTAATAGTCTTGTGAGTCCATAAAATATTTCATCAAAAGAATAAAATGCGCATAATAAATCAATTTTACATCTTAACAACGTTAGAATCTATAGTTCAGGAAACATTTGAAAAACACGAAGAACCTGGATTGGAGGATGACCAGTTTGCGTATTTTCTGGCAGAAATTAAAGAACAAAAATATTGGATTGGGTTAGAGGACATTAGTGAAAATACTTTAGATTTCGAAGACTATGCTACTTGCAATCAGAAGTTCACACAGGCCGGATGTTCTGAAGACTTTGAAATTGCCAACGAATCCAGTGAGGAAGTTGACAGTTCAAGTAGCTTCGAGGCGTATCCTGTTAAAAAACCTGAACGTCCTAACCTACTGTCTGCCTATTCTGAAGAAACTTTGGTAAACATTTATGAATATAGCATGTCAGGGAAATCTGGCCCGAAGTCCTATTCACAAATAATAAAAAAAAATGGCCTTCATTAATTAATAAACAAAATGTAAGAATAGTTTTGAATTATATAGAAAATAAAACATCTTATCTAGCTTCACAATTCAAAAACAGGGACTCCTACAAAATCGCCCAAATTAAAGACTACACCCTTACTAAGTTTCGAGATTCTCAAGATCAGGGATTAACAGTGCACTATTGGCATTTACAAACGTGGGCTGTTTTTCGAGCTAAGTAACTGGGTTTGAATGAATTTAAAGTTTCAAAGACATTCATTTCAAATTTCAAAAAAAGAAAACAATATTTCTTTAAGAAAAATTACCAAATTTGTCACTCAAAACGAAACTCAAACTATTGAAAATGCAAATAAATTTGTAAGAGGCGTTAATCAGACCATTCAAGAAAACTGCATACCAACAAAGAATGTGTGGAATTGTGACCAAAGTCAGTTTAATTATGGAATGACAGGAAACAGAACACTGGCAGTCAAAGGAAAAAAGCTCACTGTTGCTACAGTTCAAAACCTACATGTAATTACACATTCTTACACGATAGATGTTTTTATTTCAATGTGTGGACAACTTGGGAAGAGGTTATACCTCTGTTTTCAAGAACCTACTGGAAACAAATTCGGCCCCAAAGTTCAGAAGAAGATAGAACAGAATACACCTCCAAATGCATATGTCGACTGTAATGCCAGTGGAAAAATTACAAAAGGACATTTGAAAAAATTCTTGAAACATGTGTTTAGTGAAATCATTGAAATGGATTCACTTTTAATGTGTGATTCGTGGTCCGGGCTTAAGGACGAACAATTGCTACAGGATTGTTTACCCAATAAAAATGTAAGGCTCAAAATTATTCCTGCAGGAGCCACCAAATAAGCCTACATACAACCACTTGATGTTAATTTTTTTCTCATCAATATGACATCTATGTGTGACGACTTGAAGAATATGTGCATCTATAATCAGATGGTGACATGAAAACTTGAAATTGCCCGATAGATTCTCTATTATATAAAACTGCATTCCCTTGTATACAATCAACTGTCAACATAAATTTACAAAGATATGCGTATTTATGTTTGGAAAAATTCTGGCTATAACATGGACCTAAGTGTAACGTGATTCGCAAATGTGATTGAAAATGCATTTGACATTGATTTAGTGAATGTGCCACATATAACTGCTCCAGGATTGCCATCATCAGATGCTCATGGTATTTGCAAAAACCAATTCATTGAAGACCCTCATTATCACCATTGATGTTATGGTAAATGATAGTTTTTGTTACTCCAGTACACGTAATTACAACCGATTCAGAATTTCAAGTAACAAAAAGTATATAGTGCTCTGCTTCTGTATATAGTAATCAAAAATAGTTATTGGTGTTAACAAGGAGGGAAACTAATGTGTACGTTCTTCTCCCCATAAGCTGCACTTGTGCTTGAATCCAGCTGCAATGAGAAACCGTGCCATTACAAACCTGTCAATGAGACACGATTGAAATTTAATGACAAATAAACAGAAGTTTTATTAAATTTGCAGAAAAATGACTAACGTCGTCATATTTAATGTCAATCAATTAACATATCCTCCAATTTTTGTTACAATCCAACTGGTCCAACATAAGTACTTCCCTTGTAAGATAGTTAGATAAGGTTGAGGAAGACTTAAGACAACTGAAGGTGAAAAGATGGAAACAGAAAGCTAGGAATAGTGAAGAATGGACAGTTGTTATAAAGGAGGCCAAGGTCCTTAGAGGACCGTAGAGCCAAAGGAAGAAGAAAAAGAATATACATAAAAGGAATCAGCCTCATGGGCTAGTGGTCAGAGCTTCTGACTACAGTTAATGGGGTCCCGAGTTTGATTCCAGGTCAGACTATAAACATTTCTCTTAAAAGGAATTATTCCTGTGGTTGCCCATGGCCTAGATTTAGATTAAGTTTAGGTTTAAGGACATTTTTAAAGACTTCTTTATTTTTTTTTTTTGTTATGTGATGTATTGTAATTATGTTTATACTGTTTTATTTATTAGTTATTAGAAGATTATCCATACTAAATATGTTAATCAATGCCATTTTTTGAATTTGTTAAATAAATAAATAAATACATCAATTTTTTCCTGATGTTTGCAGATACTTCGTAAGTTTTGTAATCCAGTTCCAATTTCACCGAGCCCTTTGTGAGAAAGCAGGAGAATTTGTTCCTAATGATCCAGAAAAGCCTCTACACGAGTGTGACATCTATCAGAGCACAGATGCTGGAAATCTTCTTGGGTAAGTTCATTCATTGTACTATAATAGGAAATATCACTGTGAAGCCCAATTGGTAGACCAAGAATGAGGTGGGAGAATAACATTAACTATGATTTGATGGATGTAGATTATACAGGAATGATTGGAAAACATTAGCTCAGGATAGCAACATGTGGAGAGCTTTATTCCTTTGTGTATAATTAAAATATATATACAGTCAATATGCCCATTTCACCAATAAATGTTTAAAATGGTCAACAAGTTTCTACAGCCAAGCTGTCATTCTCAAGACCAGATATTGACAGTCAATATCTGGTCTTGAGAATGACAGCTTGGCTGTAGAAACTTGTTGACCATTTTAAACATTTATTGGTGAAATGGGCATATTGACTGTATATATATTTTAATATTGTATCACCAAGAAGATCAATTGTGTATTAAATCCTTTGTGTATACATTCTTTCATTAGTTTTATTTATAATTGTCTTTAATTTTATTGTATTATTAGACTTTATTTTCATTATTGTTCAGTTTGACAGATACTGTAATTAATTCTTTAATACATACTGTTATTGTAATTTTTTATATTTAAATGTAACATATGTTTGTCCTGGTGAGTGGAAGAGAAGGCCACATGGCCTTAACTCCACCAGACTAAATAAACAAATGGAGGATTTGTGTTTGGATGGGAATGTAGCCTGAATTAGCTCAGTGGTCAGAGCATCAGCATGGAAAGCTGAAAGTTCAGGGTTCAATTCCCGGTCTAGGCATTTTTCTCTTTATCATTGATTACAATAATTTAGTTGTGTAAATTAATTGACTTATCTCAATCATAGAAATGCATTAACTTCTTAATATTAATTTAAAAATAAATATATTTGAAGAGAAAAATTATATGCTTAGACTGGAGTTTGAACCCAGGATTTTTGGCTTCCTAGGCCAATGCTCTACCCACTGAGCTACCTGAGAACTCCAATCTATATGCAAATTTTTCTCTTATACATTGCAAATGGAAGCTTCTATTTAAGAAGACATTTATTTGAAAACACTACTTTATAAAGCCAACATTTGCAAAGATAGAAGCAAAGGTTTCAAAGCATTTGGTGCAAGGGAATTACAACATATATAAGAGAAAAATTTGCATCTAGATCGCAACTCGTCTCGGTAGCTCAGTTGGTAGAGCATTTGGCTCGGAGAGCCAAAGGTCTCGGGTTCGAGTCTCGGTCTAGGTGAAAATTTTTTTTCTTCAAATATAGGGCTTCTTTCGATGTTTTCATTATTAATTTAACGCTTCTCACTGAAGGATAAATTATATTTGAAGAGAAAATTATATGCTCAATTAAAACTAAGTATGTTTAATGATTAAATAAAATAAAACTGTTAAAGTTTTATATGATTTTCATATTTATTTTAATAAATTCATTACAGCTTATTCGTAGTATTGTCTGAAGAAGGTACAAAGTACTGAAACAGCTGTAATGGATTGTATTAAAATAAATATGAAAATCATATAAAACTTTAATAGTTTAATTTTTATTTAATCGCTAAACATAATGGATTTTCATCAAGTAAACACCAAATCAATTGATTAAAAAATAAATATGTTTGCGCGGACATCAACCTATGCGTTTGTGCCAGTGCCAGTTTGTTAGTTATATGAAACAGTGATAGTTTTAATTATTAAATATATCTACTTAAAATTACTTACTTACTCACTGGCACTATCGAACCCGTAGGTTCATGGCCGCGCGGGCATAAGCTCTCCATACATCCCTATCCTGAGCTAATGCTTTCCAATCATCCCCTGTATAATATACTTCCCTCAAATCATAGTTAATGTTATTCTCCCACCTCATTCTTGGTCTACCAACTGGGCGTTTTCCCTCTGGCTTTCCTACAAGAAGCTTCCATGCAAGTCTTTCATTCCCCATATGTGCAACATGTCCTGTCCATCGCAGTCTACGAGCTACTTAAAATTGCTGCAATATTTTACTTTTTTTTTATTCAGAAATATGCTTCAAATGGGATCGTCTAAGCCGTGGCCAGATGCTATGGAAGTCTTGACCGGACAACGAGAAATGGATGCTAGTGGTTTATTGGATTATTTTAAACCTCTGTCAGAATGGTTGGAGAAAGAAAACCAAAAATCTGGGGAATATATTGGTTGGGAAAATACAAAGAGAAGTAAGTGCTGCACTATTAAAAATCTTAGCTTTCAGGCCCCAAATTAATAAAATTTTCTGGTTTATTAGGCTGCTGTTTTCATGGCTATATTTATGGGTGTGATTATATTTCCTTATGTGTTAATTTGTTATTCAATCTTTGTTGATACAGTAAAACCTGTCTATGAAGGAACATGACGGTTCCTTAAATATATTTCTGTCTTGGCAGTTTTCCTTCTTATAAAGGGTTTCCAAATTACAGGCTTGAATTTTCTCACTCAGTGTAAAGGTTTTACATGCATAATGTATTGACTGAAATGCATACAAAAGAGTGTATGTAACACAGCTCAGTTTGCACGGCAATACGAAACAACTTTATTACACAAAAGCGAGAAGGAACTCAACTACAGGAAGACTTAAGAGTTTCCCAACTCCCTCACAGATAACGTAAGCAGACAAGGAAAAGCGAGGGATTCCCTGCTGTCACATATAAGCAAGGGTATCCCCGCAATAGAATGACAACACAAGAAGGTAAAACAGTATAATGAAGAAAGCATCACATGCAGAATTTTCATGTGTGGTCATTAATTCTGTAATTAGAACGTGCTTAAGAATAATTTTCCGTCTTACTGAGATAAAAATTAACTATTGGTATTTTAAAAACCATTCCGTTTCTGTGTTATGAAGGTTTCTGGCTTATACAGGATCATTTTATATATAAAAACGAACTGTTCTGTAGATTTTTTTCTGTCTCTACAGGTTTCCTTCTTATAAAGGTTCCGGCTAAGATAGGTTTTCCTGTATAAATGCTTTACACTTTTGTTTTGTAGGCTTTCTGTATTATATTTTCTTTCTGTTTCTGTTTTAACATTTTCTTCTTTTTCTGTGTATTTGTTTTCTGTGTGTTTTGTCCTGGATGGACAGAGAGGAATGGCATTTGGTTTCCAGAAGATGGCAGCAGCTGTCATAATACCAGATGATGATGATGATTATATTTTCTTTGGATTAATCTTTTTTTGAGATTATGAATTTTTTTTATGGGAAAAACAAAAATATAATGATAGGCGTCATCATCCTCTTATCATGTCCTCCTTTCAGAAGGTCGATTCCAAATATGCCTCCAACCATCTCTATCTTCCCATGCTCTCCTTCTTTTTAGTTCTTCCTAGTCGTATCCTCTTTCTTGTAAACTTTTCTTCACTTGATTAATCCATCTTTCTCATGGTCATTTTCCTTGTATCTTGAGATTTAACAGTATTTGTGGTAGTCTTTCCTTTTCCATCCTTTTTAAATGTCCAAACCATTTTAGTCTAATTTTTTCTATATCTGTTTTTAATTTTTCTACATTTAATATCTCCCTGATTTTGTTAGTCCTTACTCTATGTCTCTTTGTTTTATTTACCATTCCACGTAAGAATTTAATTTCTTTAGCTTGGATTCTGCTCAAGTCCTTCTTTGTATATATCCAGGTCTCAGCTGCATATGTTAGAACTGGTTTGAAATAAGTTTTATACATTGCCATTTTACTCTTGGTGGGTATATCTTTATTCCAGATTAATTGTTTAGTTAAATTATAGATACTTTTCTCTATTCTTTTACTGATTTCAGTCTGTATTTTCCCATTTGCATTTATCACCATTACTAAATATGCTCCACTTTTTGTAGAGTTATGCCTGGTAACTTAATATGTTGTTGTTGTTTTCAAATGCTGGGCCTTGGCAATGAAGCCATTAGTGTTCTTGCTCTCCAATATTTCTCTATGGTGGATCCAACAGGTAATACTTCACAGATTTGTAGGTGTTCTTCAATCATTTCTTCGTCTTTGTTGCATAGAGGACAATTTGGATTCATGTAGATTCCTGTTTTATATAAATAGTCATGTTCTGTAAGCAGTCTAAATTTTGCTACTGTAGTTTTACATGGAATTTCTGGAATATTATCTGGATTCTTTACTAAAATATTCCATTTTTTTGTCTTTGGCTTTATTACATAGGCCTTGGTTTTGTTTGATTTTATATTTGTTTTTAATTATTCTTTTTATGGATGCGAAAGGTAAGCTTTTAGTAGTATTCTGAATTAAATTGGAGCCTTTTTTGGCAAGAAAATCAGCAGTGTCATTTCCACAATGTGCAGTTATCCATTGCAACTGAATTCTTTTCTGTAGTTTTTGGAGTTGTTGAATCATTTTGTAGCACTCTTTAATTTGTATTGACTTCATTTTGTGTGAATTTATTGCATATATTGCTTCCTTAGAATCAGAGAGTATGACAGCATTTTGAAATTTGATTTATTCTGTATAGTAATTGTTGGAGTGAAATATTCATAATAGCCGTTACTACCGCATCAAAATTTGTTGTGTGGTATCCTGCTGGTTGATAAAATGAAAATAATGCACATGTAATTCCTGATCCTGAGTTGTTATCAATAATAGATCCATCTGTGTAGACATGAAACCATTCTTCTGATGGATATCTCTTATTCACAGCTTCTAATGCTAGAGCTTTTAGTACAAGTGTGGGAGTTTCAGATTTTGTAACTGGTTCTTCTAGATTTAGCTGAATGTTAATTGGTAACTTAATATTCCAATCATCGTTCTGGTTTCTACATATTTTGATGACTGCCGTTTTCTTGATATTTATTTTCAAACCATATTCTTTTGCAACTCTTTTCCATATTCAAGTCTGTATTCTTTGAGATATTTTTTAATTTCCTCATATCATTACATCGTCTGCGAGATATTTTTTAATTTCCTCATATCATTACATCATCTGCGAAGATGAAAGTATTCATGTCTGGTTTTTTGTCTTCCCCTACAACTTTATTTGTAATAATGGTAGGCATAGCAAGTCTATTAATCATAGTTATTTTGGGGGGTTCTATATTAAGTTCAGAGTTTCTGACTACAATTCTTGAGTTCCCAGGTTCTATTCTTGCTCAGACAACAAGCTTCAAAACCTAGACAGTTTCATTTTCAGTAATTACACAACCAATGTTCTGTTGTCCAGGAGCACTGCTTCATACTCCATCTGTTGGTGGAGCAATGGACCTCCTAATCAAATCAACTTCTCTGGGAATATCAAAATTCATTAATATTTCTTTTTTAGTTTTTTGAATGTAGATTTTTTTCCCCATACTTTTCCAAATGTGGAATTTTTCCCAAATTTTGTGAAAAAATCTACATTCAAAAAACCTAGAAAGAAAAAAAATTAATGAAATTTGAAATTCCTGGGGAATTGATTTGATACTGAAATAAAATTTTTAAGATCCGTAAAAGGATAGATTACACAATGAATCAATAACAAATGAACTGGAGATATTTTCAATAGTCAAACTAGAAGAGCACAAATACCAATAGAAAGAACATTTTGACAGAATGGACAATACAAGATTACCCAAAAAGATCAACATCTACAAACCACATGGAAAAAGATCTTTGGGACGGCCAAGGAAACGATGGACTTGAGACCAGAACAGGTCGCATTGACCTAATCCTGGAAAGGAAGAAGAAGTTGATTTGATTGGGAGGTTCATCGATCCACCAACAGATGGAGTAAGAAGCAGTGCTCCTGGTCATGTAACAACTATAGATGTAACCACTATGGTTACAAAACCAGTCTAATTAGAAGACAGAATAAGAGATCAGATAAAAAGAATTTTCAAGTATTTGTCACTCATGATTTTCCATACAACATTCTTATGCCACTGTTGCATCACGCACTTTTACTTTTGTAACAAAGTTTCATAGCATTTTAAACATTTTGCAACGATTCTTCAAATTAAATATATATAGGAAATAACACTATTAGGCTTATTTTAATCATTAATGAGTTGCATATTTTGACTCAGCTCATATTTCTTGATCTTTATGCAGACTGATTTTGTCGCTTTTATGCGACATTCTCGATGCATTCCAACTGTTGTTTTGTGGTTATCCATCCTGTAAGTTGACCTCCTCTCCCTCTGCTGGCCGACCAATGAACTTCCAAATCAAATTTTTTTTCTCTTTCTCTGAGAATATAAAAATTTATAGTTTTCTTTTTTTTTATTCTTGCAGATGTAAATTTTCTCCCAAATTGTGAGTTCCTTAGATTTTTCTAACTGTTTTAGTAATTTTGCCTTAGTTTCAATTCTGTGTTTTTCTGACCATGCATGTGCATTCTATTTCTCCATTTTTAACATTTCTAAGGTGTTCTTTCAATCTTGTATTTGAGTTCCTTTTTGTTTTCCTATATTTTTTTTCACAATCTTTGCAATCAATTTGATAAATCAAAAAAAAAATCAGCAAATTTAACATTAAATTAGCACTGAAAAATGATTACAGTGTGAATAAATTAATCAAAACTAAAAAAATGAAAAGATTTAAGACGGCTACAAATCAGGGATTTATCAAATTGATTTTAAAGATTGTGAAGAAATATACATAGGAAAAACAAAAAGGAACTTAAATACAAGATTGAATGAACATCTTAGAAATGTTAAAAATTGAGAAATAGAAAAATCTGCAATAGCTGCACATGTATGGTAAGAAAAACATGGAATTGAAACTAAGGCAGAATTACTAAAACAGTTAGAAAAATCTAAGGAACTCACAATTTGGGAAAAATTTACATCTGCAAGAATAAAAAAACCATGAGTATTGAAATTCCTGGAGAAAGAAAAAAAAATTGATTTGGAAGTTCATCGGTCAGCCAGCAGAGGGAGCAGAAATCAACTTACAGGATGGACAACCACAAAATGACAGTTGGAATGCATAAATTATATTGCATAAAAGTTACAAAACCGGTCTGCATAAAAATCAAGAAATATGAGGTGAGTCAAAATATGCAACTCATTAATGTTTCTTTAAATATTTCTCACTATTTTTTTAATATTTATATAATTACACAAAAATATTGTGAATACGTTCTACAGAATCGCAGTGCACATGCGCTAGATGCACAAATCATTAATGTAACTTCTGCTAGATAACAGTGAAATTGGTGTTACAAACATACACAATTAATTCCAAACCATATTTCAAGAAATTAACTTCATTTTGTTAGGTGGTCAACATGATTTTTGTCTCATGAGTACCAATAGTTGTACTTAATGCAATTTTTTATTGTGTTTTCAAATATGTATTCGGAATTTCTCCATCATCCACAGTTTTTTTATTTAAATTTCAATTAATGGATTTAATAATTATTTTTTAATAAACATTTTTTCGTCCATTGTAAAATAAAACCAAATGAGCTAACTCAGGAGATTTCAGCTATGGAAAAGCAATATCAACGCAAATGGAATCCTATTATGCTGGCCGATTATTGTTGGACCATTAAGAGGGATGCTCCACAGGCAAAATATAGCAGAAAATCGTCATTTCTTACTTTCTAGGTGAGACCGAATGTTCGAATATTGTATAGTTACGAATGTAGAAAATATTAAAGTGTTTGAAATTATAAATTCCTATCTTTCAAAAACCTTGCATGACGGAGAAAAACCGATATCATATTTGAATTCAGGAGAAAAAATACTATCAGAATCACATATTTTGCTTTCTGAGACAAAAAAAAAAGTTAATTTTTATTGCTCAGTATTATTTAAAGATTATTAATTTATATGTATGTAATTTATTTTGTTAGGTTAGGAAGAGGGAAGTTGGTATATGCGGTGGACTAGTGGTTATGCTCCTTGCCTCTGGTCCTGAGGGTCGCGGGTTCAAACTCAGCCAGGGTCAATGGATTTTTTTTAGGATGGAAAATTCCGAGGAGCAAGTCCTGTGGGAGGGACTTTAAGCCATGGGTCCTGAGTCTGAAGATTTTCAGGCTCATAAAAGATGCTTAAACCTGAATAAAAAGGCCTCTAAACAAAATTTACTGAATTTTCCTGTCCTAGTGCTACCTTGGTTTCTTAGATGTCAATATGAGGCAGAATGCTCACCCCAGGCCACTCAATGACATCTAACTGTAAAAAGTGTAACTAAATTAGTATGTTTGAATTTCTCCCCTATAGGGGGGAGTGCCCAAATCTCGTTGAGAGAAACAACAGCTTTCAAGAAGAATAATTAATACTAGTGGTCACCCAGCGGTCGAAATTTGACCACAATTCATTAATTTTTTTAGTTTGTCACAAATACGTCATTATGCATTAATTTTCTATTTATTTTAAAAATATGAACGATGGGAAATATGTGGTATAGCTTGGCTAGGCCATATTTAAAAACAGTAATGTGTCATTTGACATTTGTATACTATTTATACTATTTGAATTTGGTCTATTATTATATGTACGGGAATATATATCCCTTCTTCTTTGTCTTTCACTCTGACCCATTAATGTTCTATGTCGAGGCATAATGGAAGTAGGTGAGAATATGTAAATATAAAAAAAATGTAATGAAATTACTGAAACCAAGATTAGACAGGGTTTAATTTAAATAATAAAATGTACTCACTTTTTTTAAACCACTAATAATAAATATGCGAGAGTAAGTCAATTCACATTGCTGCTGCACAATTTTCTTTTTACAACAATGCACTTTCAGTATGAACGTAAACAAATGAATGAGTACACAAATGAATGAGAAATACACATAAATTCTTAGAGACAATTAATTTTATTTTGTTTAATTTAATTTATTTGTAACACATATTATACATAAATTTTAATTTTCTGCACTCCTTCCCTATATGAACTTTAATTATGTCAAATATCACACTCCTCCATGCACGCAATATGCTTAAAAAGGGGTATAAAGTTTTTTCTTCATATATTAATATATAGACAAGTGTAATTTATTTTGTTAGGTTAGGAAAGAGGGAAGTTGTAATGTTAAAAGGTTCCGGGCTATGTGGCCGTGGTCTATAACTGGTGTTTCTTCCAGACGTTTCTCCCTCAACTGCAGAGGGCATTTTCAGTGGCGAGTGTTTCTAGGTGATGTTCCCTTGTCATAGACTCGACTGTGAATGAGCAACATAATGTTGGAAGCTCTTATTTATACTCGAGCTGAACCCTGGATAGTTGGGCAGAGTTCCAAACCAATCAGAAGCCAGTTTGATGATGTCAAGCCAATCAGCTATGACTCTGCCCAACTATCCAGGGGTCAGCACGAGTATAAATAAGAGCGTCCAACATTCTGCCACTCATTCACAGTCGAGTCTAGGACAAGGTAACACCACTAGAAGCACTCGCCACTGAAGATGCCCTCTGCAGTTGAGGGAGAAACACCAGTTATAGACCACGGTCACACAGCCTGGAATCTTTTAACATTATGATTACTGGCTGTGAAATTCTGCATCCCACAAGAGGGAAGTTGGTATATGTCCATTTATTATAAACATTTGGGAATTTTCGATGTTTTTATTTTAATTAACATTTTCAAATCCTGGATAGAATCTAATTTAAGAAAGAAAAATTAATAAGAGAAAAATTTGCATCTAGATCGTAACTCGTCTCGGTAGCTCAGTTGGTAGAGCACTTGGCCCGGAAAGCCAAGGGTCCCGGGTTCGAGTCCCGGTCTAGGCGAAAATTTTTCTCTTCAAATATAAGAAAAATTAATGTTTGAACCGGGATTTGAACCCTGGACCTCTAGTTCTACATACTAGCGTACTGTTCATTACACCATTCAAACGACTATACAAATATTACACTTCATTCAGGTTAAAATCAAGTGTTTCATACCTCTCCTCATATTAATATGAAGAGAGATAGGAAACATTTGATTTTATCTTAAATTAAACCTCATAGTGATTTATTCCTATAAAAGTTCAATATTTCTTTCAGGATTCAAATCCCAATCCAAATATTAATTTTTCATTAATATAATAAATTTGGGGATTTTTACATTATGAGGTTTTCTTAATAAGAATCAAATGAATCGTGAATTCTTCTTACCTCATACATCTATGTTTTTTAAAACAGAACTGCCATATCAGAAAAAAACATCTTTTCCGATACTGCAGTTCTGTGTTAAAAAAAATTGATATATGAAATAAGAAAAATTCACGATTCATTTGATTCTTATTAATTTTTCATTCTTAAATTAGATTCTATTTGGGAATTTATTACAAAAATTGGTAACATTGATTTCACTGCCATCCTGCGGAAGTTACTTTAAGCATTCGAGCATCTCGTGCATGTGCACTACAATTCTGTAGAAGTTAGAAAAATTCATGAGTGACAAATACTAGATTTTTTTTGCACAAACTATATTTTAAATTTTAAACCTCATGGTGATATTTCCTATAATAATTCAATCTGAATCTCTATTACAGTTTGTGTTCAGACAAGAGAAGAATTGGACGGCATTCACATGGAGAATCAGAAGACAGATATGTAAAATGTTTATTGAGTTGCTGCATTGATTGGAATGTTTAAATTAAGAAATACTGCATTCTATATTATTCTTGCTTTATATAAACTGTGGAAAAAATCAAAGCTTTAGCTGGTGATACAGAAATTAATTTTGCAACATCCGTCCATCAGATTATTTTTTTTATTTTTTAATAAATTTAATTTGATTTTTGTTTGGTCATACATGTAACATACTGTATTTGAATGTTCTGGAGGCAATTATAGAATAAAATATATATTGGAGAGAGTTTTCTTAAGATATTGTACAGCCATAACAATTCCATTTGAAACATATTCCAAGACCTTACCAGACACTCACAAGCTTAACAACACCATACCTATTACTCCACCAAGTAGTCTGCATAGGCAGAAAATATGTTAACTAACATGCTGTCTTTCTTTTTCTCTTACTTACTATGTTGCCACTTCCTGTCTTCTGTACACGTTCTTTATCTGGCAGGTAGAGAGCTGACAAATACTATGGATTTTAATGCTCCGTCCTTCTATGCAGTCATTGACAAAACGATTAATTTGACAACCTGTTAATATTGGGGTTATATGTAGGAATGGGCTGTCCCTTCTCATTACATGTTACCACTTGTGATTTATTGAGAGACTGGTAACGGAGAGATGACAAATACTGTGATTTTAAATGATCCAACCGCTTGAGCGTTCCGTGCTTGAATGACTAATTTGACAACCATGTTAACATATTTCACACGTGTTTAGGGATTCTCCGCCCACACTTAAAACTGAACCATTTCAGTATGTGATCGGACGTACAGTCTTCTACATCCCTTCCATCGTTTCAGTAGTTCGGCGACATTAGCGCTAAAACTCTTCCACTCCGCCCGTGCGAAGTTAACTTGGTGGTATAATAAGAACTCCTATATCACCTAATGATAGGTCTCTCTGAATACTGGGAAGAACTAAACATACTAGCAAAAATAGTACCATTCTGCCCATGGGTATTTCCAGAGGGGTGCAGAAGGATGTGCCAGTGCCTGTTATTCTGATTTTGCACTCACAGGGTGTCCAGCAAATTACAAATATGAAATTCCCGATTATTTCCTGGTTTTTTTCATGGCATCAAAAAATAATTCCCTACTTCTTTCTAGTGCTAAATTGAATTAATTCAAGTGAAGCTAATTTTGTAATAGTATATTATGATGCGAGGTTGGGAAGTGGTTTTTATAGAAGTGAGGAAAATGTTTAAAAACCGAGTGATATCAAGGATTTTAATTTCTGAGATTCTGTACAACACTTCACAAACGTGCGTTGTACATTATTTTTTATGCAATGGTGTTTTCAAAATAATAAATAATAGTACAATACAGCAAAGCTTGTTTAATCTGGAACGTGAATAATGCGGAAATCTGTCCAATGTGAACAAATTTATTGGTCCCGGCAAAATAATAGTAATTTTACTGTATTTATTTTGTATAAAACGGAATCTGTCCAATGTGGAAATAGAAGGATATTTCTAAACAATTCATGAAAAAAATTTTATAAGGCGGAAAGACAGAGAGAAACAAACTCGTTTCCACTTCATTGAATTCCCATTAGGCAAATTAACAATAAGTGATGATTCCTATTGCCCGCGCCGGGTGAAGTAGAGTTTCTACCTGTATCTAGAATTTTCTTTCGGCCTCACTGCACACCCATTTTGCAAAATACAGGTTCGTTTAACAAATATTTGGAGTGTGACATCTGTCTTACAAATAACCAGTGCACTGTAAAATCTTAAATTAGTTTAAGATCTGAGACCGATTGTGAATGTATCTTTCACAAGTAGCATTCTGAATTTATGGAATAAAGATTGCTAAATCGTATGTATCATTCACATTAAATGAAAAAGTGAAAGTGGTTGAAGATAAAGAAAAACAAACTCTCAGTACGTGAAATAATTACTAAATTTGAATGTGAATAAACCCAAGTTTGTGAAATTTTAAAACACACAGAAAAAAAAAGAATGAATGGATGCAAGGAAAGGTCAAATGAAGAGCAAAAAAAAAATAAATCAATAAAGTGTGTTTCACAAGTCCATGATCAAAAAATCTCCAAATATCTAGACCGATGCTCCAAAGTCAAGCTCTAGCTGTTGCTATATACCTAGGGAATAACGATTTCAAGGCATCTTCAGATTGGTTGTGGACAGTTTTAAAAGACGATACAGTGTAGTGTGGAATGAAATTTGTGGGGAATCAAAGGATGTGGAAGAAAGTGTAGTTAGTGAGCGGAAACCGAAACTGCATACTTTAATTTCAGGATACGCGCCTAAGAGACATTTTTAACGCTGACGAAACGGGACTGTTTTTCCTCGCGTTACCGTCGAAGACACTTGTACATACTATAGTTCACTTTCCAACGGCAGCGGAGCTACAAATATTCCAAGGTACATAATAAGACATATACAGTGCTCTATAATCTAAGATTGGTTAATTTTTTTTTGTTTTTTTAGAATGCAGAATGTTGTCTAATGTGGAGAAAAAAAATGGTCTCATGCGATTCCGCTTTGAATAAGTTTTACTGTATATATATATATATATATATATATATATATATATATATATAAATGTTATATCCAACGACTGACTTATTGATAACAATCATCTGCAAAAAATCCTCTAACACAACAAGAAATATACAAATTAACAAATGAGGGAAATTTTGAGGAAGTGGCTGAATTCAAATACCTAGGAACAATAATCACTAATAGGAATGAGATGCACAAAGAAATTAAACATAGGCTCAATTCTGGAAATGCGTGCTATTATGTCCCAACTCCTATCAAAAAACGTTAAACTGAAAATATATAAAACTATTATTCTGCCAGTTATATTATATGGGTGCGTAACATGGACTCTTACTTTAAGGGAGGAAAGGAGATTACAAGTATTTGAGAATAAAGTACTTATGAAAATTTTTGGACCAAAGAAAGATGAACAGACAGGTGAATGGAGAAGACTACATAACAATGAACTACATGGTCTTTATAGGAAGCCAGATATAATAAGAACAGTTAAGTCTCGTAGACTGGGCAGGACATGTTGCACGTATGGGGAATGAAAGAATTAGTTATTTAACTGTAGCGCTTTCGGGACTTGTCCTATCATCGGCAGGTTTTTAATCCTTTTAAAATTAAAATATAAAATTATGGAATATTCACCTGAAAGGTCCGTCTCCTCAACTTAATTAGTTATTTAACTGTAGCGCTTTCGGGACTTGTCCCATCATCGGCAGGTTTTTAATCCTGCCGATGATGGGACAAGTGCTGAAAGCGCTACAGTTAAATAACTAAGTTGAGGAGACGGACCTTTCAGGTGAATATTCCATTATTTTATATTTTAATTTTGAATAAATCCTCAAGGGAACACATCATGAATCTTATAAAAGTTGATTTGCAGCTTTTACTAGGGAATTATAGGTGTGGTAGCTTCCCGTTGCTTTCCATTATACGAGTATAATACAGAATATTTTGTCATATGGAGTTGAAACTTGGTCTTTAATGGAATTATAAAAGAATAAATTTAGAACAGTTGATTTGATTATCTTAGAAGAAGCGTTCAAAAAAATAAGACAGGATAAAATAAGAAATTAATTCCTTTGGAGAGATGACTTGTCCCATCATCGGCAGGTTTTTAATCCTGCCGATGATGGGACAAGTCCTGAAAGCGCTACAGTTAAATAACTAAGTTGAGGAGACGGACCTTTCAGGTGAATATTCCATTATTTTATATTTTAATTTTGAATAAATCCTCAAGGGAACACATCATGAATCTTATAAAAGTTGATTTGCAGCTTTTACTAGGGAATTATAGGTGTGGTAGCTTCCCGTTGCTTTCCATTATACGAGTATAATACAGAATATTTTGTCATATGGAAGTGAAACTTGGTCTTTGATGGAATTATAAAAGAATAAATTTAGAACAGTTGATTTGATTATCTTAGAAGAAGCGTTCAAAAAAATAAGACAGGATAAAATAGGAAATTAATTCCTTTGGAGAGATATGAATGTCACCACATCTGTTGTTAAGAGGATTGAAAATCAAACTCTTAAATGGTATGGTCATGTACAGAGAATGGAAAAAATATATACCATGGTCACCCCCTGGATGAAATAAACGTGGCAGACTAAGATGAAAATGAAAAACCTATGTCAGAACTAACACGGATGATTGGAAAAATGTTGGTTTAGATATAAATAATAGTTTTAAAAAACTAAAACAACACGCTTTATTAGAAAACCGAACTAAAAAATGAAAAATAATTTTAATTTCCAACACGCTTGGGATAAAATTAAAGTGGTCAACAAAAAAAAATCATTTCCTACACATCTAGAATAAAACTATAGTTATCTACGAAAAAAATAATTTTACCATCAAAAGTGTGGTGTGCTCTATATAAATTAATATATTTGACAATAAACAGATATTGGTAAAAGTAAAGTCTCTAAGAAGAAAAACCTAAAAACTATAAAAAGCACCCCACGCTTTTGATGGTAAAATTATTTTTTTTTAGATAACTATAGTTTTATTCTAGATGTTGGAGATGATTTTTTTTGTTGATCACTTTAATTTTATCTCAAGCGTGTTGTTTTAGTTTTTTAACTATTATTTATTTTTTAGTTTTAATATTTTACAGAATAAGATAAAAATGTAAATATTTTTAAATTCAGTACTATTGTAGTATGAGCTAAAAGTAATACTCTACTAATAAAACCCTCCGGGCCGAATTTGAACCAGCGACCTATGGATTACTGAAATTATATACCAGTACAGTCCACCACTCTACCAACTGAGCTCTTACAACGATTGAGCAAGAAGTTGATAAGTCCGCAACCTATTATACCGGTTTTTATTATTTCGATTTTCTGCTGATTCTGGCCAGGATTTTAGAAAAAAATTATGAAATTATCATATTATCATTGGTCCTTTACAAGTAAACAAAGTTTCAAGTCGATCCAATGATTTTAAGTGGGTGAAAATCATGTTGAAATATTCCGTTACATAGATACAAAGACACTTTTTTACTTTCTGATGATTCTGGCCAGGATTTTAGAAAACAAAAATGAAATTATTGTATTGTCATTGGTCCTTTACAAGTATACAAAGTGTCAAGTCGATCCAATGATTTTAAGTGGGTGAAAATCGTGTTGAAATATTCCGTTACATAGATAGATACAGGTCAAGCTAATATAAAGCGTGTAATAATATAAAGTAATAAATACTTCCTAGGTTAATATTTATAGCTCCTGATATGCTGGCCACATGTCACCCCTATACTAGCTGGATAATCTTCCATTTCTATGATTAACACATATACCAGAACCTGTCTGGTAAGCCAAGGGTCTTCTAGACCGGTCATGCCATGGAGGGCGACCCTGATTCTACAAACTCTTCATTTATGCAACCGAATTATTTACAAAACTTTCCACTCTTTCTTGTATGACTGAATAAATGAAATGCTATGAGAATAAAATATCCTTGCATTTAGCCTTCACATTAATCTTGCTGGGAAATACAGTGAAAGTTATGTGTACTTTGTTTTTTTTACCAAACTCTAAACTGATTTGTTTTTTAGAAACATTTAAAGAATCTCTAATTATTATTAAGTGTATGCTTTGTAACTGAGTTCCAAATAGTACTTTTAAATTTATGATTCAACAAAATGGATACTTTATAGTCTGTCTAATTGTATTTACACAGAAGGACGTAGCATTATGAAACACAGTGTGTTACAAACACTTTCATCAGTCAAGATTAGACATAATTTCCTTTTGTCTGATTTCCCTTCTATTATTATAATATATTCATTTTTCTCATAGTATTTCTTTATATTTTAAACTAGCTAATACACGGCGTTCGGTACTACGCCTAAATAAATGAAAATTAATGTGATTTTATGTTTAGTTGAATAAGTAAAAGGAAAAGCAATTAGAAATTTATATTTTTTAGATACCCCGTGCTGATTACCCGGCGTTGTCCGGGAATCTACTTATCCCGATCTTCTTGGCATAAATGAAAGACACAAATTGTTATTGTGAGTTATGTATATTTGTTATGGTTTAGGCAGTGTAAGCCATTTAAGCGTCCAAAGAGCTACGGTACTTTTTCCAAGTTTTCCACTACAAAGGGCGATTTTTAAGGGTGTAGGAGTTGAGTATCACAACTCTCTTATAGCCTATGTTCATCCCGGGAATCGCCTGAACATTTTGCAAAAAGCCCCATCACAATCGGATCAAAGGTATGTCCGCGCATAAAGTACGAACAAACAAACAAAAATTCATTTTTATATATTAGATAATTATTCAGTTGGTAACACTGACAACAATTTTATCTACTATTGTAACAATCACTGATGCTTTAGCTCATAGTTACTAACTCACTGGCATTATCGAACCCGTAGGTTCATGGCCGAGGGGACATAAGCTCTCCATACATTCCTAGCCTGAGCTAATGTTTCCCAATCATTCCTTGTATAATCTACTTCCCTCAAATCATAATTAATGTTATTCTCCCACCTCATTCTTGGTCTACCAACTGGGCGTTTTCCCTCTGGCTTTCCTACAAGAAACTTCCATGCACGTCTTTCATTCCCTATACGTGCAACATGTCCTGCCCATCGCAGTCTACGAGACTTAACTGTTCTTATTATATCTGGCTTCCTATAAAGACCATGTAGTTCATTGTTATGTAGTCTTCTCCATTCACCTGTTTGTTCATCTCTCTTTGGTCCAAACATTTTCATAAGAACTTTATTCTCAGATACTCGTAATCTCATTTCCTCCCTTAAAGTAAGAGTCCATGTTTCGCATCCATATAATATAAAAGGGAGAATAACAGTTTTATATATTTTCAGTTTAACGTTTTTTGAAAGAAATTGGGACGTCAAGAGTCCCTGCAATGCATAATTGCACTGGGGGACCATAGGATACCCAAACAAATGTTAAGCTATCAACCTGCAGGAAGAAGAAGATAAGGACGTCCTCTCAAAATACTTTTGGATGGTGTTTCTATTGAGGCCGAAACAGGTCAACAAATGGCCTAAATTTGTGTATGGACTATGATTGATGATGGATTATTTTTTCCTTCTTGCTTGAACTAAACCTATACCAATTTTTTATCAAAAGTAAATGAAGTGATTGGAGAAGACTACATAATAATGAGCTACATGACCTTTATGGGAAAGCGGATGTAATACGAACTATTATAGTGTCGTAGAAATTATGAAACTATCAAACGCTCAGACCGTGAATTCCTGGTACTCTAATGGTAATTTAAATTTGACGTCATTGACGTTACATATAAGAGTTGATATGATACATCTGTTGACTAAACGCGTTTTACATAATGAAGTTCACATATTTATTGTTTGTATCCACTAGAGAATGATTCACAATACCCACACTTATCATTGCAAATAAATGCAATTAGTTTAAATAAATTCTAACGGTAAACCTAATTAGATGTTATGATAAATGTGTGACCTACAACAAGTACATTTTACATAACTAAATATGCGTTTTCCTGACGGATGTGTGAATCATAGGCTTATGCACAAGGGAGCATAATAATCGATGCAATCTCTGGAAAAGTGCAGGAAGCGTAAATAAATATTGTTTTGCAATATAGTGCACTCTGTCGTACTTACAGCAATGGCGACCGTGATTGAAAGTAAAATTTCTTAAATTTGGGGTTGTCAACCTATACATAACTAAATAACTATACTGTAATATTATAAATTACCTACCTAGTGCGGGAAGTAAAACCACTGATCTTTATGTATACAACATACAATGTGTATGCAAAAATATATCCAAAAGATAGTATTAATATACATTATACGAAATAAATCGCTGCATTTTAAATTAACTGAACTTTGATTAATGTATTTTATGCCTTTCGGGTTAAATGGCCGTGGTTTGGTTTTATTAACACTCAACGTTTCGTCCACTACTGCGGTGGACATACTCAGGAGATTCTGCCTGCCCTTTGCTTTGACCTCCTAACTCTTCAAAGAGCAGACAGAATCTCCTGAGGATATCTACAGCAGTAGTGGACGAAACATTGAGTGTTAATAAAACCAAACCAAGGACATTTAGCCCGAAAGACATAAAATACATTAATCAAAACTCCCTGCCGTGAAATTTTATAACTGTATATAACTGAACTTTATTTGAAACAATATAAAACAATAAATTCGTACTTACCGTCATTTTATGACTGGTTGGTGTGACGGCCTGCTGAAGACTCAACTAAACTATTTTCGGCATTTACCGTATAAACACTGGCCACACTGTTAACGTTAGTCAGTTGTTTATAATGAACGCAAATATTTCCAACAAATATGTTATTATTTTACTATTATTCATTATTTTGAAAACACCATTGTGCAAAAAATAATGTACAACACACGTTTGTGAAATGTTTTACAGAATCTCGGAAATTGAAAACCTCGCTGTTTTTAATAATTTCCTCACTTCTGTAAAAACCACTCCCAACCTCGTATTGTAATATACTATTGCATCCGCCGTTTTAAACGATTTGTTATATAACGGGGTTATATAACGAGGTGGACTCGTGGTGCCTCTAATCCCGAGTGTCGAGGGTTTAAACCCAGCTGAGTTTGATGGATTCTTTTAAGATGGAAAAATCCAAGGATCAAGACCTCAAGGAGGGATTTTAAGCCATGGGTTTCGTGTGTGAAGATTTTCAGGCCCTTAAAAGAAGCTTAATTCTGAATAATCTCAGCAAAATTTAGCGACTTTCTTCATCCTAGTAACACCTTAATTGCCTACTAGATGTCCCATTTATTCGGTGTGTTGATCGCACATTACTCGACCGCGTTAACTTTTTATCCGGTGAGGAGAAGCAATGGCGCTAGTGATGAAGATGGGGAAAGTGTCTCCTTCCAATGTTGGTACAAGCTCTCTCTCTCTCTTGTTGACAGCTATTTGTGCTGTCCAGTGTGCCTTTTACTGGGACTGTTATTTGTCCCTTGACGGCGAATTCGCGTGAGTGTATACAGTATTGGGCTTAGCTGGTTGGCCCTAGCATACACGGCGATTCTTTGGGGATTTATTATATGGTAGCATGTGCTATTGATATTGATATAATGTGGATGTTTGATTCCAAGGCAAATAGATCTCGCTTGATTGGGGCATCAGAAACCGTGTCGCTGATGAGATCGGCTCTTTCAGGACCGGAATGAGCCACGCCAATCTGCGCTGACCTTTCTGACCTTGGTTACTTCATGCTGAGTACTATGGGTGGTTTATTGTGTCGAATACGTTTCTATGTGTAGTACGCCATTGTCGAAGGTGTCCTATATTGCGTACTATTGGGTTAAACGAATGACTGGGCAAGTGTTATAACAAGTGGCAAATTATAGTGGTAGACCTACTTGAAATAAGAGATGAAGTTAATGAAATATCTTAGAAGTTTGTAAGCCTACGGATTTCTGGATAGAGTTGCATACAGAGAAATTAAACCAGCACTGATTTCCAGCTACTGTCTGTCAGATGTAAATGTTCATATACTGTGAATATAGGGTGTAACTTTCTCACTTGACCAACATTTATTTTGATTTCTTGGTCATCCAGAAGTATACATTTTAATTCTGCCCGGATTTGGAATAATTTCCCATATTATTTGTCACGAGAGAGGGAAAAAAGAAGCATTCGGTAATTTAGGTACAATTTTTTTGCTACTAACTGACTATACACGACTGACGGATAATAAACACTGTCACTGCAATCTAAGACAAGGGTCTACTACCTCCAACTCTTACCACATTATTTTAGTTCACAGTTTTTTTCCGTATTGAAAGTTAATGTTGTCGAGTAATACCATTCATGACATCTTTAGGGATATAAACGTAACTAAATTAACTTGGTCTAGTAACTCCTAACAAAAGAGAGGCTATGGCCCAGCATTGTGCTGTTTTGTCATTGTAGTAGTGGTTCTATAAAGGGAATTCTCAAACTTTTTACGGTTGCGACTTCCCATAACCGCTATAATATGAACGCATCTATCTTCTTCTTCTTCTTCGTCACGGTATTTACTAGCCTTTTCCGGCTCCAAATTGCTGCTGTTTCCATCTTTTATTTGGTCTTCCCAAACTTCTTCTTCCTAGTGGTGAATAGTTGTATGCTGCTTTTGGTATTCTTGCCAAAATGTTGGTTTGTCCTATATTTCACTACTGTTGCGTTTAATTCCTCTACTTTTAGTTGTTGTCTTATTTCTGTCTTGTGTTTTTTGTCTGTTCTTTGATATCCTGCTATTGGTCTGAGGAATTTCATTTCAGCAGCTTGTATTCTGGCAGATTGTTGTGTTGTCACTGTCCATGTTTCGGATCCATAAGTAATAATAGGAACTGCCATTGTCTCGTATAATTTTATTATAGAGTCTTTCCTACCAGATAAAAAGTCAAATATATCAACAAAATAATGTCCGTCGCACAGGAATTGTGTTAACTAATGAATTCCACAGCAAGTCGAATTTATGTACCAATGTTTCTGGTTTAAGGGATATATAGATTCATGGCCGCGCGGATATCCTTATCCTGAGCTAATGTTTTTCCAGTCATTCCCTGTATAATCTGCTTCCCTCAAATAATGGTTAATGTTATTCTCCCATCTCATTCTTGGTCTACCAACTGGGCGTTTTCCCTCTGGTTTTCCTACAAGAACTTTCCATACCCCTCTTTCATTCCCCATTCGTGCCACATGTCCTTCCCATCTCAATCACTTAACTGTTCTTATTATATCTTGTTTACTATAAAGAGCATGTAGCTCACTGTTCAGTAGTCTTCTCCATTCACCTGTCTGTTCTTCTCTCTTCGATCCAACATTTTTCCTAACAACTTGATTATCAAATATTCCTAATCTTTTCTCCTCCCTTAAAGTAAGAGTCCATGTTTCGCATCCAAATAACTGGGTGAATAACAGTTTTATATATTTTCAGTTTAACTTTTTTTTTTTTGAGAGAGAGAGAGAGAGAGAGAGAGAGAGAGAGAATTTGGGACAAGGGTCCTTTAATGAATGATGGCATGCATTTCCGGAATTGAGCCTATATTTAATTTATTTGTGCAACTCATTCCTATTTGCAATTATTGTTCCTAGGTATTTGAATTCAGCTAAAAAAAAAGCTCCAAGCGCGACAGGCCCAGAAGGCTCTTGGCCTACCAGCTGCTGGCCTCACATCCACATCTGTTAATCACAGAGGTAGACGATCATCTAGCCAGTTTAGGGGTGACATGTGGTCAGCATGTCGGATCCCCCAGCCGTTATAGCTGGTCTTCTCAAGCTGGAGTCGCTACTTATTGTAGCTACCCAAATGCCTCACGATGCTGGGTGGGCACCGGTCCCACAGAGGCCGAAATTCCATGAGAAAATTTCTTCTCCATGAGGACTCGAACCAGCGCAAGTCCCGCAGCTCTGTGCCAAGGCTTCCTGCCTTAACCACTCGGCTACGGCGCGGGACTATTTGAATTCATTTAACATTTTCCTATACTGTTACTTTAACACGGTTCCAATAATGGATCATATTATAATATTATAATGATATTGTGAAAAGAAAAATTAAAAAATTAATGTGTGAACCAGGAATCGAACCGTGGATCTCTAGTTCTCCAGACTAGTGTGCTGCACACTAGAGGTCCATGGTTCGATTCCTGGTTCACACACTAATGTTTCTTTTCACAGTATCATTATAATATTATATTTGAACTCAGCTACTACTTCAAAATTTTCCTCATTTGTTATTAACTGCCCATTTCCATTGCATAATATATTTCTATGGGTGAAAACATATAGTATTACGAATGAATGAACAGCGCATACCAAGAATGTATAATTATAAACCAAAAGGGAGAAGAACGTTGGGAAGACCATTGAAGAGATGGAAGGACCAATTCGACCTATAATGAGATCGGAACAGGCCATTGGGCCTAATCCTTGTTGTTGATGATGATGATGATGATGATGAAAACATATATTTAGTTTTTACTGAGAGTTAGCCTTAGATTTTTCTAATTAGCAGTTTATATATATATATATATATATATATATATATATATATTACCCTCTGCAAAAACCTTCTCTTCTTTAGAGGGGAGAAAAATATTTCATATTAGAAATTAAATAATGACATATTTGTGTGTATGTAATGTTGGAAGAGGTGCTAAAGGTTAAACTAATTGACTACTCATTTGAACTGAATAATAAGCAGACCTGGTTCCACGGCCACGAGTTGAGAAACACAGCAGGAGGGGCGGTGGGAAAAATTTGTATTACCAACACTTTTGTTTCTCCTTAACCACGGTAACCAAGATTCTATAGGTAGGTAAAACTTCTTGCCCCCACGATATTTTAAGGAGAATCTGCTGTATAAAGTAACCCGTAAACAAAAATTATATATCTCTTTCTAATTATGTCACACTATTTCTAAAATAAAATACGTTAATTTAAGTTTATTTTTGAAGTGTAACAAACAATAATATATTACAATGCAAGGTTGGAAAGTGGTTTTTACAGAAGTGAGGAAATGGCGAGCTTTTTAATTTTCGAGATTCTGTAAAACATTTCACAAACGTGCGTTGTACATAATTTTTTGCACGATGGTGTTTTCAAAATAATAAATAATAGTAAAATAATAACATCCATCCATCCATAGTAATTCTGTCCGAAGGCAGGTCCTTCACTGCAATCATAGCATTTTCATGCTATGCTTTGCAGCTTTACTAGGGAATTGTGTAGGTGTGGTAGCTTCCCGTTGCTTTCCACACCGGTGACGGATGATGATGATAATGATAATGGTAAGGATGATAATGATAAGGATGGCCATATGACTTCGGGGACCGTTTGGGCCTTAAAGTTTTCCTGACATTTGTCTTACAGGTGAGGAAAAACCCCGATAAAAACCTCACCCAGAAAAACTGCTCCGACCGGGGATCGAACCCGGGCCCCGCTGCGTGACAAGGCAGCACGCTACCTCGAGACCACAGCGGTGGACAATAATAACATATTTGTTGGAATATTTGAGTTCATTATAAACAACTGACTAACGTTAACAGTCTGGCAAATGTTTATACGGTAAATGCCAAAAATAGTATAGTTGAGACTACAAGCAGGCCTTGACACCAATCAGGCATAAATTGGCAGCAAGTACGAATTTATTGTTAAATATTATTTGAAATAAAGTTCAGTTCATTTAAAATTCAGTGATTTGTTTCGTATAATGTATATTACGTAACATTGCCTTCTGAATATATTTTTGTATATACAGTACATTGCACATAGTATACATACAGGACAGTGGTTTTAATTCGAGGAACTAGGTAGGTAATTTGTAATATTCCATACAGTGCAAAATTATAAATTATTAAACAAGACGAAGTAAGGGGTAGTAAAATTATTTAGTTATTTATAGGTTGGCAGCCCCGAAATTTAGGAAATTGAACTTTCAATCATGGTCGACATTCCTGCAAGTACGACACAACGCACTATCGTGCAAAAATACATTATTTAGATCTTAAATCATTCATCTATTTTTTCTTATTCTTATAAGCCCTTGTATCTCTCAATCAGACTTAGACGTTCTCCGCCTACAGGAGAAAAATTCAACCATACTAATTTAGGTACACTTGTTATCGGATAGATGTCATTGAGTGACCCAAGGTCAGCGTTCCGCCTCATACTGACATCTAGGAAACCAAGGTAGTGCTAGGATGTGAAAATTCGGTAAATTTTGCTTAGAGGCTTTTCCATTCAGATTTAAGGATCTTTTACGAGCCTGAAAATCTTCAGACTCGGGACCCAAGGCTTAAAGTCCCTCCCGAAGAACTAGTTCCTTGGATTTTTTCATCCTAAAAAATCCAAATAAAGTTTATTTTATAGTCAATCCCCATCAATAAATTGTATACCCGAAGTAAACCATACCCACCTAGTTTTAATAGAATCCCTACTAAAATTATTTAACCTCTTATAGGCGCCCATCGTCTACGCCCGGGTTTGAACCCGCGACCTTCGGTACTAGAGATAAGGAACATAACCACTGGAGCACGGCGGCCTAAATATTCACGTATTGCAACAATAAATAATACAAATTTTCCGTTTTTTATTTGAATTTATGTACATAGCATAGTGGCATAGAATACACGAAATTATTGTTATATGACGAGGAATCAAACCCGGGATCTTATGATGTATAAACAGAAGCTACGAGCACAGGAAGAAAGTTCCTACAGGCTATCCGCTCTTAAAGTGATCCTCATCAAAACAAAACCATGTGACCTGCTCGCTTTTCATCGGTTATTAACACCGACGTACGATGTAGAAGCAGTAAGTACGCGAAAAAGTAGTTCCCTTCAATGAGTTAAAAATATATCCTCTGAATATACTTGTTCTTCTTCGTGAATGAAAATAATATAATGCAAAACATAGAAAATACTCTAAAATATATCTATCAATAATTACAACTTAAAATAGTTTATTACATATGGATGATGCATTTGAGTCATGGTTCAGTCGATTCTGATGCAACAAAATGGCTTCTGTTGCTCTGTCGCCATTTAAAATTTTAAAACACAAGTCTGGCAAATTTTTGACTAGCTAGTAGTAAAAAAAAATAAGTTATTTTAAGTGTATGTCGCAAGTTCAGTGAACAATCTCATCAGCTTTCTTGTAATCTACCCCATTCAACGGCCACATGTCTTATATACTTCACACGTGCCCCCTGTTAATGTGACACTAATTGTAGCGAGAATGGCGGAAGGATACAATTGGCGTTTATGTTAGGATCACTCTAAGACTGGATAAGGTATACCTGTGTAATGGTGTAATCACAGTTTTTATTGTTATTTGTAAGTACCTCTAGTTTACACGAAGCGACAGCCTTCGTAATGCGTCACCCCACTCATAAAAATAACGTCGGTATAGGACAGCAGTGAAATCGCTCATTCAGTAGTGACTTCAACGACCGACTAAGATAGTACGAAACCTCTAGGAAAGCTTGAGTGTTTGATAACATGTATAGAGACAATACAAGACTTAAACATTCCAATTTAAACTTAATTTTAATTGTGTTTTTAAGTGAATTTGTGATAGTAACTCTCCCAGAAGCTCAATACATTGGAGGAGGTAGATTTCCTCCCTATGACGTACCACTTCCAGATCAAGATCAAGGCGGATACCAAGGCGGATATCAGGGTGGATACCAGAACGATCAAGGGTACAATCAGAACAGAGATGGGTATCGTAATGGCCAAAATGGGTATCAAGATAGTCAAAATGGATTCAGGGGTGATCAAGACGGTCAAAACAGATTCAGGGGTGAACAAGATAGTCAAAATAGATTCAGGGGTGACCAAAACGGTTATCAAGATGGACAAAACAGATTCAGGGGTGATCAAAACGATCCAAACTACCGGGACGATGCAGGGAATCCAATAAGTAAAGGACTTGGGGATCACGTCGCGACGATAAGGGGCGCGGAAGTGAAAGCTCTACTTGACAGGGTAGATGTTATGCTTTCGCATCAGTGTACTAAGAATGTGGCCAGCCAGTGGCAATTTGAGACCAACGTCAACCCAGCTACCCAGGAAGCGGCCGTAAGTTTACTTATTATTATTATTATTATTATTATTATTATTATTATTATTATTATTATTATTATTATTAGTACTATTATTATTATTAATTTTATAAAAAATAAAATTAAATCTTGTAATGAGATCACATATTTAGGAATTAAAATAAATAAAAATGCAGTTAGTTTATGCTGATGATATAGTACTATTTGCCGATAGCGAGGAGATACTAAAGGACAACACGCACACACTGTTGAGTAACACTAAGAAATTAGGACTGGAAGTAAATATCAATAAAACAATATATATGATCACATGTATAAATGCATTATATAATGGAGATGGACAGCTAATAACAAATGAGGGAAATTTTGAGGAAGTGGCTGAATTCAAATACCTAGGAACAATAATCACAAATAGGAATGAGATGCACAAAGAAATTAAACATAGGCTCAATTCTGGAAATACGTGCTATTATGCATTGCAGAGACTCTTGATGTCCCAACTCCTTTCAAAAAACGTTAAACTGAAAACATATAAAAATATTATTCTACCAGTTATATTATATGGGTGCGAAACATGGACTCTTACTTTAAGGGAGGAAATGAGATTACGAGTTTTTGAGAATAAAGTTCTTAGGAAAATTTTTGGACCAAAGAGAGATGAACAGACAGGTGAATGGAGAAGACTACATAACAATGAACTACATGATCTTTATAGGAAGTCGGATATAATAAGAACAATTAAGTCTCGTATACTGCGTTGGGCAGAACATGTTGCGCGTATGGGGAATAAAAGACGTGCATGGAAGCTTCTTGTAGGAAAGTCAGAGGGAAAACGCCCAGTTGGTAGACCAAGAATGAGGTGAGAGAATAACATTAACTATGATTTGAGGGAAGTAGATTATAGAGGGAATGATTGGAGAAGATTAGCTCAGGATAGGGATGTATGGAGAGCTTATGTCCGCGCGGCCATGAACCTACGGGTTCGATAGTGCCAGTGAGTAAGTAAGTAAGTTATAAAGAGGAAATAAGAAATAGAAATAATATAGGAAAATTTACAATTGATTGCTTAATGGAATATTGTGGGATAAAAATATAAGTAATAAAAATAAAATGAATATATAACATACAATTGTCAAAAGCACCATTACTTATGGTGCAGAACTTTGGCCATTAACAACAAAAACAGATAAGAATCTTTTGGCAACGGAAATGGATGTTATAAGAAGGGTAGCAAGAATTTCAAGAAGAGAAAAAGTTAGAAACTCAGTTACAAGGGAGAAAATGAAAATTGAAGACACTATTTTAGATTAAATTAAAACTCAGCAATTAAGATGGTACGGACATGTCCAGCGAATGGAAGAGGATCGGCCTTCAAAATGTGTTTTGGAATGGAAACCTGAAAGAGGATGAGGCAGAGGAAGACCTAAAACCTCCTGGAGTCAGGAAATATATTTATACATGAAGGAGAAACATCTACAACCAGAAGATTGGATGGACCGACAAAGTTGGCTACTAGGAATCTGACGATGTCAAAGATATTAATCAACCGATGATCTATCTATTTATTATTATTATTATTATTATTATTATTATTATTATTATTATTATTATTATTATTAATTTTGTGTACACCTACATCAATGATTAACGCTCATAAACAAAATCAGATTTTTGTTTTTTTGTTTTTTTTTTATTGCGGATGAGCCCATGTAGGACTACGCAAAGTACTAAGAGGCGTTTCCTTTGAGCCCAAATTCCTTTCATTCTTTTGCTATGAGCTTGCTTTCTATCATCTGTCCAGGTTGTTCCAGTTTTTTTCTTCGGTTTGTCCTCTTGGTCAACTTGCCACTTATTCATCTTAATTGTAAATACGATATCTCTGTTTGGGATATCTTCTTTAGTAATTCCTGCCAATTTTAAGTCCTTTTTGACTTCATCAATCCACTTCATATATCCACTGGAGCTTTACTTCTGTTTTCGTAGAATTCCATTATCTGTTTTGTAAGCCTATTTGAGTTCATTCGTTTATTATGGCCATAAAATGTGTAACCTTCGTTTTCTAATACCACTATAAATGTCTGTATATATTTTTATTTCCTTTTTACTTCTGAGTCTAAATGCTTCTCCTATGACTTGTGGACTTTATTATTATTATTATTATATTTATTATCAGCATTATCATCATCATAATCATCATCATTATTATTACTATTATTATTATTATTATTATTATTATTATTATTATTATTATTATTATTATTATTATTATTATTATTGTTATTATTATTTTACTAGTATTATTATTATTATTATATTATTATTATTTATATTATTATTATTATTATTATTATTATTATTATTATTATTAGTCTATTATTATTTTTAAATCATCAGACAACAAATGAAAGTCCAAAATTCAATATTGTATTTTGTGAGATACAGACAACTAGAATGATGTGGTCATATACGTAGAATGGCAGATAAAAGATTACCCAGACACGCTTTACCTTTCCACCCGGAAAAGGAAAGAGAGGTTGACCTAGGTTTAAATGCGTGGATGATATCACAAGAAGTATGAGGGAGATATGTTTGGAAGAATTGGAGTGGGAAGATAGAGAAGAATGGAGAAAGAAAATAAAAATTTAAAAAGCTTTGGGTACAGGAAGATGTTTCATTAGGGTACATTATATACCTGTTTATTAATATTTTTATATTTTATTATTATATAATCAGTATATTATTATTATTATTATTATTATTATTATTATTATTATCTAATTAACTCACTCGCACTATCGAACACGTAGGTTCATAATCGGACGGACATAAGCTATCCATACATCCGTATCTAGGGCTAATGTTTTCAAATTATCTCCTGTATAATATACTTCCCTCAAATCAATTTTAATGTTATTCTTCCACCTCATTCTTGGTCTACCAACTGGGAGTTTTCCCTCTGGTTTACCTACAAGAAGCTTCCATGCACCTCTTTCATTCCCCATTCGTGCCATATGTCCTGTCTAAGCAGTCTATACGAGACTTAACTGTTCTTATTATATCTGGCTTCCTATAAAGATCATGTAGCTCACTGTTATGTAGACTTCCCCATTCGCCTGTCCATCTCTCTTTGGCCCAAACATTTTCCCATGAACTGTATAATCAAATGCATGTAATATTTTCTCTTCCCTTAAAGCACGAGTCCATGTTTCGCATCCATATAAAATAACTGGGAGTAAAGTTATATAGTATCCTGCTGGAGTTCGGAATTCCTAAAAAGTTAGTTAGACTTATACGAATGTGTCTAAATGGCACAAAGAGTAGGGTGCGTGTAGGCAAACAGTTTTCGGACACTTTTGAAATCCAGAATGGGTTGAAACAAGGAGATGCTCTATCTCCTCTACTATTTAATTTTGTACTAGAGTATGCCATTAAATCTTTAGAGAATGAGGAAGGCTTACAACTCAATGGTATTAATAAGCTGCTAATGATGTAGTACTATTGGCCGATAGCGAGGAGATACTAAAGGACAACACGCATACACTATTGAGTAACACTAAGGAATTAGGACTGGAAGTAAATATCAATGAATTCAAATACCTAGGAACAATAATCACACATAGGAATGAGATGCACAAAGAAATTAAACATAGGCTCAATTCTGGAAATGCGTGCTATTATGCATTGCAGAGACTTTTAATGTCCCAACTCCTTTGAAAAAACGTTAAGCTGATAATAGGCCTATACAAGTATTATTCTATCAGTTATATTATATGGATGCGAAACATGGACTCTTACTTTAAGGCAGAAAAGGAGATTACGAGTATTTGAGAATAAAGTTCTTAGGAAAAATTTTGGACCAAAGAGAGATGAACAGACAGGTGAATGGAGAAGACTACATAACAATGAACTACATGGTCTTTATAGGAAGCCAGATATAATAAGAACAGTTAAGTCTCGTAGACTGCGATGGTCAGGACATGTTGCACGTATGGGGAATGAAAGACGTGCATGGAAGCTTCTTGTAGGAAAGTCAGAGGGAAAACGCCCAGTTGGTAGACCAAGAATGAGGTGGGAGAACAACATTAACTATGATTTGAGGGAAGTAGATTATACAGAGAATGATTGGAAAGCATTAGTTCAGGATAGGGATGTATGGAGAGCTTATGTCTGCGCGGCCATGAACCTGCGGGTACGATAGTGCCAGTGAATGAGTGTGAGTGAGGGAGTAAAACAGTTTTATATATTTTCAGTTTAATGTTCTTTAGAGAAATTGGGACTGCAAGAGTCCCTGTAATGCGTAATAGTGTGTATTTCCAGAATTGAGTCTATGTTTAATTTCTTTGTGCATCTCATTCCTATTTGTGATTATTGTTCCTAGGTATTTGAATTCAGCTACTTCTTTAAAATTTCCCTCTGGTTTACGTAATACATCCTCAAATTTTTCTCAACCGAAAAGTTACGTCATATTGGTCGAGAAAGATATAAAAAAGGAGAAAAAAATAAACAAAAATAAATATTGTCATATTTCACTTCATTATGTATTTAAGTGTAATTTAAAAACCATAACTCATAACCGTTTGTTACTGCTACTATCTTTGGTTTCCATTCCAGACATATTCTGAGAGACAGGAAAATAATTGTTTTTAATTATTCATTGACGGCTTTTAACATAAATTTGTTTATTCTCTCTAGAGACATATATCAACATTACTTCACCTTACTTCTAAAACCTCTTAAGTCTAATTTTACAAATCTCTCAAGAGAGCATAAAAACATTTTTGACATTGCTTATTATTTTGTAATTCTGTTAAGAAATAAGATGTAGGGCCTAGTACTATTGGCCGATAGCGAGGAGATACTAAAGGACAACACGCACACACTATTGAGTAACACCGAGAAATTAGGACTGGAAGTAAATATAAAAAAAACTAAATATATGGTCACACGTAGAAATGCATTATATAATGGAAATGGACAGCTAATGACAAATGAGGGAAATTTTGAGCAAATGGCTGAATGCAAATACCTAGGAACAATAATCACAAATAGGAATGAGGTGCACAAAGAAATTAAACTTAGGCTCAATCCTGGAAATACGTGCTATTATGCATTGCAGAGACTCTTGATGTCCCAACTCCTTACAAAAAAACGTTAAACTGAAATTATTATTCTACCAGTTATATTATATGGGTGCGAAACATGGACTGTTACTTTAACGGAGGAAATTAGATTACGAGTTTTTGAGAATAAAGTTCTTAGGAAAATTTTTCGACCAAAAAGAAATGAACAGAAATGTGAATGGAGAAGACTACCTAACAATGAACTACATGGTCTTTATAGGAAGCCAGATATAATAAGAACAGTTAAGTCTCGTAGACTGCGATGGGCAGGACATGTTGCACGTATAGGGAATGAAAAACGTGCATGGAAGTTTCTTGTAGGAAAGCCAGAGGGAAAACGCCCAGTTGGTAGACCAATAATGGGGTGGGAGAACAATATTAACTATGATTTGAGGGAAGTAGATTATACAGGGGGTGATTGGAAAGCATTAGCTCAGGATAGGGATGTATGGAGAGATTATGTCCGCGCTTCCATGAACCTACGGGTTCGATAGTACCAGTGGGTAAGTAAGTAAGTAATAAGAATTGAATGAGAACAAGACATGGAGAGGATGGATAGAGACGAGTGGAGAAGGAAAATAATTTAGGGACAGAAAGATGTGTAAATCAGATAATAATTGCAATAAAAAATGTGTATAAAAATGCAGTATCTAAAATAAAAATTGGAAAATGTATTCAGAAGAAATTGAAGCAACAAAAGGCCTTCGTCAAGGTTATAGCATATCACCCACATTATATAAGATATGTATACATAAAGCACAGTCAAACTAGAGCAAAAAATGTTCAGGAATGGGAGTAACATTTGGAGATGGATCAACAGATACAATCCGTATACACTGTTATTTGCGGATGACCAGGTAATAATTGCTCTTGAATATGAAAAGGAGTTTATGTTCAGAAAATCATTGGATAAAATTTTTTAAGAAGACTAAAAAGGCTGCACTAGAATGGACCAGATAAGAAACGAGGATATCCGTGAGGAACTGCAGATCTATTCCATAAAAGAAAAGATATTTAACAACAAGATACAGTGGAAAGAACATGTAGAAAGAATGGAAGAAAGTTGATTACCAAATAAAATCTTCCATTATTTTCCAAGAGGAAGAAGAGATGTCGGACGTCCCTCGGAAGAGATGGTCTTAGATATATTAATGAAGACGGAACAGGCAACTCTTGCCTAAACCAGGAAGTGAAGAAGGAAATCATTGGACGAATACGATAATTGAGGTTTGAAAATAAATTTAGAACATAATTTTTATGGGACATGGAGCAGAAACCGAAGATTTAATATTAGATCAGAAGATATGAAGAATTGAAGTATTTGGGGATAAAATTAGATAATGAGGATAGAAAAGAAAGCGGCATTAAGAACAGAATAAATGAAAGTAGAACAATTACAATCTACGCTACGGCGTGCCCCCTAAAAAGGGTATACCTAATTCATTATCAAATTGTGTCTTATAATGCTGGGGTATTAATCGATCTATCAAATCGAATTATTAATAGTAATTGCTTAAATGTCGAATTTTGGAAGATGAAATTTTATTTATTATAGAGATTGTTTAAGGAATGGATTATAAATACATCGAATTACTTAGTAACACTGGTCAACATGATTTTTGTCTCATGAGTACCAATAGTTGCACTTAATGCAGTTTATTATCGTGTTATCAAATATGTATTCGGAATTTCTCCATCATTCACAGTTTTTTTATTTCAATTTCAATTTATGGATTCAAATAATTATTTTTTTAATAAACGTTTTTTCGTCCATATGTCCATTGTAAAATAAATCCAAGTGAGCTAAATCTGGAGATTTAAGCTATGGAAAAGAGATATCAAGGCAAATGGAATCCTAATATACTGGCCGATTTATTATTGGACCATCAAGAGGGATGCTCCACAGGCGAAATATAGCAGAAAATCGTCATTTCTTACTTTCTAGGTGAATCCGAATGTTCGAATATTGTGCAGTTACGAATGTAGAAAATATTAAAGTGTTTGAAATTATAAATTCCTGTCTCTCGGAAACCTTGCGTGATAGAGAAAAACCGATATCATATTTGAATTCTGGGGAAAAATACTATCAAAATCGCATATTTTTCTTTCTAAGACGAAACAAAGTTTATTTTTTGTTGCTTAGTGTTATAATTGTATTAGCAGCAACATAGGGCCTATGTATTTCTTCAATTCCACCAGATTATCATAACATTTCTGGTACTCTCCAGACATCGTCGTTATTGTAACCCACTTCTGAGGTTGAGGCGCCTGGAAGGCGAGGTTACGCTACCCCGATGATGTATGGTAGGTGATTATGATGGCAATGATACGCCAGGAGAGCCCTTAATAAAACTCCATGGCGCGACAGGCCTAGAAGGTCGGACGCTGGCCTCGCTGTGACATGTGTTAATCGTAGAGGTAGACAATCATCCTGCCAGTTTAGGGGTGACATGTGGTCTTCTTCTTCATCACGGTTTAGGCTTATTTACTAGCCAGTTCCGGCTCCAAATTGCTGCTGTTTCCATCATTTCTTTGGTCTTCCCAAACTTCTTCTTCCTCGTTGTAATAGCTGTGTGCTGCTTTTGGTATTCTATTCTCAGTCATCCTTGCTAAGTGTTCTTTCCTGTTTGTTCTGTATTTCACTGTTGTTGTGTTTAATTCTTCTACTTTTAGTTGTTGTCTTATTGCTGTGTAATGTTTTTTGTCTATTCTTTGATATCCTGCTATTGGTCTGAGGAATTTAATTTTAGCAGCATCAGCATCCTCAGGTACCCAATCATTATAGCTGGTTTTCTCAACCTGGAGCCGCTACTTATTGTAGCTACCCAAATTCCTCACGATGTTGGGTGGGCACCGGTCCCATACTGACCGAAATTCCATGAGAAAATGTCTTCCCCAATGGAGACTTGAATGAACGCAAGTCCCGTAGCCCTCTGCGCCAAGACATCTTGCCTTAACCACTCGGTTACAGCGCGTGACAGAACATCTCCTAACCCTGAACTTAATCTAATGAGGTGAATGTGTTAATCATTGCTGTTTAAATCATGCGCCAAATGGGTGTCAATCACGTTTCAATGATTTTTTGTTTACAACCAATAACAGTCGTGTTTCACCTCAATATTTATCGAATTCTGTTTACCAAAATAAAGAAAGATCCTCCTTTTTAATATTCTGAACGGGTCAGAGCATTATTCTGCAGTGATTGACTCTGCAACAAATGCACTGAATATACAAATATGCACAAATATACAAATAGCAAATATAGAACAGGTTCCTTCAAATTTACACATTTGATAATTGCGTGTTCAATAATTATGTTTTTAAATAATGATTTTACTGAGTTGTTTCCTAAAAAAATTAATTAATAACCTATAATGTTGGTTATGTCCTCCGCTGTGGTCTCGAGGTAGCGTGCTGCCTTGTCAAGCAGCGGGCCCAGGTTCGATCCCCGGTCAGGGCAGTTTTTCTGGGTGAGGTTTTTATCGGGGATTTTCCTCACCTGTAAGACAAATGTCAGGAAAACTTAAGGCCCAAATGGTCCCCGAAATCATATGGCCATCATCATTATCATTATTATCATCATCTTCATCATCTTCCTTCACCGGTGTGGAAAGCAACGGGAAGCTACCACACCCACAATTTCCTAGTAAAGCTGCAAAGCATAGCATGTAAATGCTATGATTGCAGTGATTCTGCCCTCGGGCAGAATTACTATCGATGGATGGAATGTTGGTTATAATATACAGTTTGATGTATTTCATTTTTTCTCCACTAGGATGCACTCTTACAATATTGCGATCCTATTTTGGAATAAATAATATGATCGAGTTGCAGTGGATGAACAAATGAAACATAAACAAACATTTTTCATTTGTTTTCAAACATCGCCGTTTACATTAAATATATAAATATTTCAAAAAAAATATATTTAAATAATGATTTGGGAGTAAACAGCTTAATTTTATTCGTTAAATAGTCCCAACAAATGCCACTCTTGATTTCCAAATCATCTATATAATTTGGAAATCACTCGTGGCATTACTTATGTTAATGACGACCAGATGATGTTCGGGGACGGTTTGAGCCTTAAAGTTTCCTGACATTTGTCTTACAGATGAGGAAAAACCCGAAAAAAAAACTCGCCCAGGGAACTTGTCCGAACGGGGAACTTCGTTTATGTTACGAAGTTCTTGCGGGACGGTCTTTTTCTCAAGAAATGTTAGAGAAAGGAAACAGACGGCTTTGTAAGTCAACGATCGTAGGGCGAGCTTATCGCGACAAATAACTGGGTTGTTGTCTCACAGTAGATAACAAATAACGCTTAAAATATTAAAACACTTGGTATGAACTTTCATTTCCTGTCGTACACCCACGTCACCAAACAAATGTTTATAGTAGCCTTACTTACTTACTCACTGGCACTATCGAACCCGTAGGTTCATGGCCGCGCGGACATAAGCTCTCCATACATCCCTATCCTGAGCTAATGCTTTCCAATCATTCTCTGTATAATCTACTTCCCTCAAATCATAGTTAATGTTATTCTCCCACCTCATTCTTGGTCTACCAACTGGGCGTTTTCCCTCTGGCTTTCCTACAAGAAGCTTCCATGCACGTCTTTCATTCCCCATACGTGCCACATGTCCTGCCCATCGCAGTCTACGAGACTTAACTGTTCTTATTATATCTGGCTTCCTATAAATACCATGTAGTTCATTGTTATGTAGTTTTCTCCATTCATCTGTTTGTTCATCTCTCTTTGGTCCAAAAATTTTCCTAAGTACTTTATTCTCGAATACTTGTAATCTCCTTTCCTCCCTTAAAGTAAGAGTCCATGTTTCGCACCCATATAATATAACTGGTAGAATAGTAGTTTTATATGTTTTCAGCTTAACGTTTTTTGAAAGGAGTTGGGACATCAAGAGTCTCTGCAATGCATAATAGCACGCATTTCCAGAATTGAGCCTATGTTTAATTTCTTTGTGCATCTCATTCCTATTTGTGATTATTGTTCCTATGTATTTGAATTCAGCCACTTCCTCAAAATTTCCCTCATTTGTCATTAGATGTCCATTTCCATTATATAATGTATTTCTATGTGTGACCATATATTTAGTTTTATTGATATTTACTTCCAGTCCTAATTTCTTAGTGTCACTCAATAGTGTGTGCGTGTTGTCCTTTAGTATCTCCTCGCTATCGGCCAATAGTACTACATCATCAGCATAAATTAACAGCTTATTAATACCATTGAGTTGTAAGCCTTCCTCATTCTCTAAAGATTTAATGGCATGCTCTAGTACAAAATTAAATAGTAGAGGAGATAGTGCATCTCCTTGCTTCAACCCATTCTGGATTTCAAAAGTGTCCGAAAACTGTTTGTCTACGCACCCTACTCTTTGTGCCATTTTATAGTAAACTATACTAGCTAATTCCAGGCGTGCGCTGATACCAACTCACTGGCACTATTCAACCCGTAGGTCCATGGCCGCGCGGACACATCCTTATCCTGATCTAAAGTTTTCCAATCATCCCCTGTAGGCCTATAATCTATTTCCCTCAAATCATCATCATCATCATCACTGGCGCAACAACTTATTCCTCCAGTTAACTGGGTCCTGTGTCTCTCTCCACCAATTTCTCAATCCCAACTCTCTAGCATCTCCTTCCACCTCATCCTTCCATCGTAGTTTCGGTCTTCCCCTTTATCTTCTACCTTCTGGTTGAGTGGACCATATCCTTTTACATATTTCTGACTCTTCCTTTCTTCTTACATGCCCTGTCCATCATAGTCTGGTTAATTTAATGAATTTACTAATTTCCACATCTTTGAAAAATGTATACAATTCCTGATTATATCGTTTTCGCCAGACACCGTTCTCACATATTCCCTCAAATCATGGATAATGTTATTCTCCCACCTTATTCTTGGTCTTCCATCTGAGCGTTTTCCCTCTGGTTTTCCTTCAAGAAGCTTTCATGCCCCTCTTTCATTCCCAATTCGTATTACATGTCCTGCCCAGCCTACGCAACTTAACTGTTCTTATTATAGCCTTCCTGGTTTCCTATAAAGATCATAAAGCTGTTATGTAGTTTTCTCCATTCGCCTATTTGTTACTCTCTCTTTGGTCCAAATATCTTCCTAACATTTTTATTCTCAAATACTCGTAATCTTTTCTCCTCCCTTAAAGTAAGAGTCCATGTTTCGCAACCATGTAATATAACTGAGAGAATAACAGTTTTATATACTTTCATTTTAACGTTTTTTTTTTTAGAGAAGTTGGGATGACAAGAGTCCCTGTTATGCATAATAACATTCATTTACAGAATTGAGCCTATGTTTAATTTCTTTGTGCATCTCATTCCTGTTTGTAATTATTGTTCTTAGGTATTTGAATTCAGCCACTTCTTCAAAATTTCCATCATTTGTCTTTAACTACCCATATCCATTATACCATATATTGGCGAGAATATATCGCTGCTACGCCTAAATAGGCTAAATTAAATCTTCTTCACTTCTTGGTTTAGGCATTAATTGCCTGTTCCGTCTTCACTAATAGATCTAAGACCATCTCTTCCGAGGACGTCCGACATCTCTTCTTCCTCTCGAAAAATAATGTAAGATTTTATTTGGTAATCTACTTTCTTCCATTCTTTCTACATGTTCTTTCCACTGAATCTGTTGTTAAATGTATTTTCTTTTATGGAGTAGATCTGCAGTTCTTCGCGGATATCCTCGTTTCTTATCTGGTCCATTCTAGTGCATAAATTTACTCTTCTTAAAAATGTCATCTCGGTTGATTTGATTTTACTTTCTTGTTTGTTAGTGATAATCCAAGATTCACTCCCATACAAAAGCACAGGGACTGCCATCGTTTTATAAAATTTTAATTTTGTTCGTTTATCGGCTTTATTATTCATTGTTCTATTTATTGTGCCACAAGTAGTTTGAAACTGATGAGTTTTATGTTCAATATCCTGGGTTAATCAAATTACAAGGTATGCCTACAATGAACCGAACACGGCGGTTGTTGGTCAATTTTAAATTCAGATTTCAGGTAAATTATCACTTCTAATTGTCGGATTTCGCTGATTTTAGATAATACGTACCTCTATTAATTGTATTATGACGTAATGAATTGCGTTGTAAAATATCGAAAATTGTGACCGCCAGAGCTACTTTTAAATTTTCAATTCAGATGAACTCTTACACGTAATATCCCCATTTTGCTGGTTAACGAACTGGACTTTAATATTTTCTATTAATAACACTAAGCAACAAAAAATATTTTTTTTTGTCTCAGAAATAAGAATATGCTATTTTGATAGTATTTTTCCCCAGAATTCAAATATGATATCGGTTTTTCTCCATCACGCAAGGTTTCCGAGAGACAGGAATTTATAATTTCAAACACTTTAATATTTTCTACATTCGTAACTATACAATATTCGAACATTCGGATCACCTAGAAAGTAAAAAATGACTATTTTCTGCTATATTTCGCCTGTGGAGCATCCCTCTTGATGGTCCAACAATAATCGGCCAGCATATTAGTAATACATTTGCCTTGATATCTCTTTTCCATAGCTGAAATCTCCTGAGTTAGCTCATTTGGTTTTATTTTACAATGGACAAATGGTGGAAAAAACAGTTTATTAAAAAAATAATTATTTAAATTCATTAATTCAAATTGAAATAAAAAACTGTGGGTGATGGAGAAATTCCGAATACATATTTGAAAACACGATAAAAAACTGCATTAAGTACAACTATTGGTACTCATGAGACAAAAATCATGTTGACCAGTGTTATTATGTGACAAGTTTGGATTCGGAGAAATGAAAATTGTGGCTGCTTACTATTCAATTTTGTACTAGAACATGCCATCAAATCTTTAGAGGATGAAGAAGACCTACAACTCAATGGTGTTAATAAGCTGTTAGTTTATGTTGACTATTTAACTCATGCCCCAAATTGGAGTCATAACCAATCACGTTTCAATGAATTTTGTTTTACAACCAATGACAGTCGTGTTTCACCTCGATAATTATCGAATTTTGATTACCAAAATAAAGAAAGCTCCTCCTTTTTAATATTCTGAACAGGTCAGAACATTATTCTGCAGTGACTGACTCTCAACAAATACGTTGAATATAGTAAATAATGAACAGATTCCTTCGACCTACACATCTGATAATTGTGTGTTCTATAATTGTGTTTTTAAATAATGATTTTACAGAGTTGTTTCCGAAAAAAATAATAACCTATAATGTTGGTTATAATATACAGTTTGATGTGTTTAATTTTTTCTCCACTAGGGTGTATTTTTACAATATTGCGATTCTATTTGGCAATAATGATCTAGTTGCAGTGATGAAAAAATGAAACATAACCAAACATTTCTCATTTGTTTTCAAACATCGCCGTTTACATAAAATATATAAATATCTTAAAATAACTATATTTAAATAATGATTTGTGAGTAAACAGTTTAATTCTATCCGTTAAATAGTCCTAACAAATGCCACTCTTGATTTCCAAATCCTCTAGATAAATTGGAAATCACTCGTGGCATTACTTACGATGATGTTTGTAGTATTATTGGGTGATAGCGAGTTGATGCTAAGGGCCAATACATACACTCTATTGAATAACACTAACAAACTGGGACAATTTTGAAGAAGTGGCTGAATTCATATACCAAGAAATAAATACAGTAGTTACAAACGGGAATGAAGTGCAGATAGAAATTAAACATTGGTTCAATTCTAGAATCGGATATTTTATCTAATCTCCGCCCACGGTCTTTTATTTTAACCAAACTCGATATATAGCAATGAATTAAAATCGTAAGATCGAATTCGTTAGAATCTAACCATTTGGAGTGGTGGATCGCCAGAAGCGAAAACTTAAAAATCGATATAGCGGCCGCAATTTTCGATTTTTTTTGCAACAAAACTCTGTACATGCCTCTGAAAAAAAAGAGAGTTATCAGCATAAATCAGCGAAATGTTATCACTGGAAGCAGGGTTTTACCAGTAAGATAAAATTTAAAAAATCGATCTAGGTGCAGCAATGTTCTATTTTTGGAACGAAACTTGGTATATCCAACTGAAATAAAACAAGAAAGCTATCCACCATAATTCAGCGAAATGTGATAATTAGGAGTAAGGGTTTATTAAAAAATGCAAAATTTAAAAAATCCCTATAGAAGTGGCAATATTCGATTTTTTGCAACGAAACTTGGAACATTCCACTGGAATAAAACATGAAAGGTATCCATCATAAATTAGCGAAATCTGATAATTAGAAGTAAGGGTTTACTAAAAAGTAAAATTAAAAAATAACTATAACAGTCGCAATATTCGACTTTTTGCAACGAAACTTCGGACATCCCACTGAAATAAAACAAGAAAAGTATCATCCATAAATCAGCGAAATCTGATCATTAGAAGTAGGGCTTTACCAGAAATCCAAATTTTTAAAATCGCTCTAGCGGTCGAAATTTACGTTTATTTGCAATAAAACTAGGCACATCCCCCTGAAATAAAAATGGAAGGTATATTACATAAATAAGAGAAAATCGTTAGAAGTAGAAGTTTATCAAAAAGTCAATATTTTAAAATCGTTACAGCGACAGCAATTTCCGATATTTTGCAACGAAACTTGGTATATCCCACTGAAATAAAACAAGAAAGGTATCATCCATAAATCAGCGAAATCTGATCACTAGGCCTATAAGTAGACGTTTATAAAAAAAGGCAAAATTTAAAAATCGCTAAAGCGACCACAATTTCCGATTTTTTTGCAACAAAACTCAGTATATCCCACTGAAATAAAACAAGAAAGGTGTCATCCATAAATCAGCGAAATCTGATCACTGTAAGTAGATGTTTAACAAAAATGTAAATATTTAAAAATCGCTATAAGATCTGCAATTTCTGATTTTTTGCAACGAAATTCCGCATATCCCACTAAAATAAAACAAGAAAGCTGTCATCCATAAATTAGCGAAATCTGATCATTAGATGTAGGGGTTTACCAGAACTTCAATATTTAAAAATAGCTGTAGCGGCTGCCAACTTGTTTTCTGGTAACAAATTTGTGGATGAGATTTAATTACAGAAACAAAGGAAAAATATATTCCAAAAACCAAGAAAATAGGCTCACACTTTCGAATTGCTGAGAAATTCGTTAGTTTACGCAGTTGATGCGTGCGAACTTCAACAAAGAATTTTGCTGGTCGTCTTGAACTGTAGTTATGTATTGTACCATTATCTTGCATTTTTAATGAAGATTCCGGTATTTCACATAACTTATTACACGCTAAATCTGCTGTTTGTTTACAGTATTCGTACATAGGACTGCTATAGCATGTTCGTGAATATTTTATGTACAGTGTGTGAAATATTTTCATTGTGTTGAAAACTGGGGTAGTAGGTCGGCTGTGCTTGTAAACAAACCCTGCATTGTACTTACTCTCATATGTACTAATATCGTTCAAGGTCACGCAATACTTCAATTAATAATAATAATAATAATAAATTTATTTATATACAGAATTTTAATGTTTAGGCCTACACATCTTTCTGTGCCTAAAATTTTATTTTTCTTCTCCACTCGTCTCTCTCCATCCAATCCACGTCCTCCAGTCCTCTTGCTCTCATTCCAGTTCTTATTTCCTGCATCCACGAGTTTCGAGGTCTTCCTCTCCTCCTTTTTCCAGGTGGACACCATTCCAATGTTTTCTTGGGTAATCTTTCTTCTTCCATTCGTCGTACGTGCCCATACCAATTTAATTGCTTATACCGTATCTAATCTACTATTGAATAACCAATATTCATTTTTTCTCTTATGACAGTATTTCTTATTTTGTCTAATTTACAATAATAATAAATTATAACTAACTCACTTGCATTAACGAATCCGGGTTCATGGCCGCGCGGACATAAGCTCTCCACAAAATTCCTATCCTGATCGAATGTTTTGCAATCATCCCCTGTATAATCTACTTCCCTCAAATCATGGTTAATGTTATTCTAACACTTCATTCTTGGTCTACCAACTGGACGTTTTCCCTCTGGTTTTCCTACAAGAAGTTTCCTTGTCCCTCTTTTATTCTCAATCGTGACACATATCCTGCTCGTCGCAATCTATGAGGTTTAACTGTTATTATTATATCTGTAATTTTATAAAATGTATTATGAATCCACAAACTTCCACTATATTTATAATTTTTTTATTTTATAAAGAAGCAGCAGAAATGAAATATTTACGATATGTAGCAGGATATGCTTTAATAAATAAAAAAACGAAGTGAAGATTTCCGTAAAGAACTACAAATATTCAGTTTGACAGATAAAATAGAAGAGTATAGGAGAAAATGGTATGAACATGTCTGCTGAATGGATACCAACAGATTGCCTAGGAAAAGTTTGAACTATCAACCAAGAGGAGAAGAAAAGAGATCGGGGACGCCCACGAAAGAGATGGACACAGCAGCTATAATACTTGGAACCAAGAGGTTCAATCCTTGGAAGAAGAACAAGATTTTATAAAGATCATGTAGTTTACTGTTAAATAGTCTTCTCCGTTTGCCTGTCTGTTCATCTCTCTTTGGTCCAAAAATGTTCCTAAGAACTTTAATCCCAAATATTTGTAATCTTTTCTTGTCCCTTAAATTAAGAGTCCACGTTTCACATCCATATAATATAACAGTTTTATATATTTTCAGTTTAATGGTTTTTAGAGAAGTTGGGACGACAAAAACCTCTGTAATGCATAATAGCACGCATTTTGGATGTACGGAAGGTATGTTTCACAATAAGCGTTAAATGTGGTCAGGAAAATGAATGACTACTCGGTATACCGCATGACTAACAACCTGCTAATGTGCGAGATGATTTCGCATAACTTGGATCATGTCTGTGTAAAAATGCACCACTTCAAATAGCTCAACTTCTTCGTGTCTAGATGTATTTATTAACGTCGAAGTGTTTGGAATTCTAGGTTCGCAGATTCAATCTCAGCCGGAGTATCTTAAAAGTAATCCCATTATAGACCTTAGTAGGACTTTGGGTTAATGGGAGATTATGGTCCCACCTTTCTATACAATCAGCCGGGTTGTCAGCCCTGCCTCCTATATCCCCAGAAAAAGTATCTCGGATTCATTTCAGTTAGACGCTGAGTTGATCCCAGGGAAATAGTGCTGCCAGAAGGTTTAGGCAATTTTAAAAATCCTGACAGAACCGGGACGCGAACTCCGAACCTTCCGACTTATAGCGTGTTCCCTTATCCAACTAAGCTACGGCCTAAAAATATTGAGACTCGGGACCCACAGCTTAAAGTCACTCTCGGAAGATTTGTTCCAAGACGCAAGTCCTTCGGGAGTGACCTTAAACCGTGAGTCCCGAATCTGATAATTTTGAGGCTCGTAAAAAATATTCTTAAGCCTGAGTAAAGAGGCCTCTTAGCAAAATATACCGACCTTTTTCATCCAAGTAATACCTTATTTTCCTACTAGATGTTTCATTGGGTCGGTATGTTGACCGCATACCATTCATGACATCTTTAGGGTAATAAGTGTAACACAATTAACATGATCTAGTAACTTCTAACAAAGGAGAGACTAAAGCCCAACATTGTGCTGATACGCCATTCTAGATAGATAGATATAATATGAAGAGTTATATCTCGTGGACTGTAATGGATATATGTCAAGAATGGGGACTAAAAGAGGGGCAAGGGAACTCCTTGTAGGAAAACCAGAGGGAAAGCGCCCAGTAGTTAGGTCAATAATGAGGTGGGAGAATAACATAAACCATGATTTGTAGATAATAGAACAAGCAGCAAGAGAAGTTGGTCTCAATGTTAATGAGTCAAACACAAAACTTTTGACACAATCACGGACATATTTTAATAGAGATCAACAATCAATAACACTCAGCAACAAAAAAGATACTTTTTTTTGTCTCGGAAAGAAAAATACGTGGTTCTAGTAGTAATTTTTCTCCTGAATTCAAATATGATAGGATATCGGTTTTTCTCCATCACGCAAGGTTTCCGAGAGACAGGAATTTATAATTTCAAACACTTTAATATTTTCTACATTCTTAACTAAACAAATATTCGGACTCACCTAGAAAGTAAGAAATGACGATTTTCTGCTATATTTCGCCTGTGGAGCATCTCTCTTGATGGTCCAACAATAATCGGCCAGCATATTAGGATTCCATTTGCCTTGATCTCTCTTTTCTATAGCTGAAATCACCTGATGAAAGTGTTCCCCGTTTTATTTTACAATGGACAAATGGACGAAAAAACGTTTATTAAAAAATAATTATTTAAATCCATTAATTGAAATAAAAAAACTGTGGGTGATGGAGAAATTCCGAATACATATTTGAAATCACGATAAAAAACTGCATTAAGTACAACTTTTGGTACTCATGAGACTAAAATCATGTTGACCAGTGTAATAATATACACAAACACTTTTGAAGTAAAGAGTTTTTCATATTTAGGCAAAATTATTACTAATGACAAAGATGAATTACAATAAATACGAAATAGAATATACAGAGCAAATAAGGCATATTATGGACTACTTCCAATCCTAAAATCCAAAATTATCTTTAGGAAAGTTAAAATAAGACTATACAAAGCCTGCATACGTCCAATATTGGTATATGGAAGTGACACCTGGACTTATGACAAAGAGATCTGAGAAATTAATTAACACTTTTTAAAGAAAGATTTTGAGAAGGATATATGGACCAGTAAAAGAGGATGGAAGATGGAGAATGAGGTATAAAAAGGAAATATATGACCTTTTTAAGGAACCTGATTTATCAACTCTTGTGAAATTCAAAAAAAAAAAATGCAGTGCGCCGGACACTTTGAAAGAATGGACAAAGAATGTATACATAAGAAACTGATGACGGAGGAAATGTTTGGGAAGCGGCCAGTGGGAAAACCTAGAAAAAGCTGGATGGACTCAGTGAAGGAAGATTTTCATCAAATCCTGAACTGAAGGAACTGGCAACAGAGAGATTTGGATAGTGAAGATTGGAGGTCTCACATCAAAAAGGCCCAGTCCCGCTTAGGGCTGTAGCGCATTGGAAACAGATGATTTATAGATTATACAGGGATGAGTGGAAATCAGTGTCCTGCGCCGTAGCCGAGTGGTTAAGGCAGGAAACCTTGGCGCAGAGCTACGACACTTGCGCTGGTTCGAGTCTCCATGGGGGAAAATTTTTTCTCATGGTATTTCGGCCAATATGGTACCGGTGCTCACCCAGCATCGTGAGGTATTTGGGTAGCTACAATAAGTAGCGGCTCCAGGTTGACAAAACCAGCTATAACGGCTGGGGACTCGACATGCTGACCACATGTCACCCCTACACTGGCTGATGATCATCTACCTCTGTGATTGAGGCATGCGGATGTGAGGCCAGCAGCCGGCTGGTAGGCTAAGGGCTTTCTAGGCCTGTCGTGCCAGGAGTTATTTTTTGAGTTGAAATCAGTTGGGTTGTATGGAAAGCTTATATCCGAGCGACCATGAATCTACGGGTGCGATAGTTAAAACTCACAATGCAGAAGTGAACCAAGTGTGTATAATGAAATGTTAATATATTAGTTCGGCAATTTCCTCAAGAAGTGTGTCATAGCAAGAAAATGAGTGATATACACACACATATGTAAGATGTCCTTCATCCTGTAGGGAAAGGACCTCGAACTTCTCTCACGGTCCTGCTACAATGGAAATACTTGCACAACTCCATTGTGACCAGCAGAGCATGTGTCATAATATTTGTCAAATTGTGACGAAATTTCCCCTTAAAATTCACAGCCATGCTAAAGTCACTTGTAACTGCAACTTGCATGTCCTGTTTCAGTTTTGGTAAACAAAAATACTGGAAAAAAATAACTTAACATCCTATAGGATAAATATCTCTCTCTCTCTCTCTCTCTCTCTCTCTCTCTCTCTCTCTCTCTCTCTCTCTCTCTATATATATATATATATATATATATATATATATATATATATATATATCCCGTCCAGGCATTTATTTTTCTTATCATACCATATTAAGCTTGCATTGCTCAATGTTAAAGATTTAATTATAACATCGATAAAGCGTCACTGCTATAAAGTAAAATAAATATTCTCTTTAATTTGCTTACTTGATATAGTCAGCTACTAGATGGCAGTGAAGACAGTGTTCTCGCGACATCTAGTAATAATGGAGAGTATAATACATATATAAGAAAAATAAGTGTTTGAATTGGATTCGCCTGGTAGTGTAATGGATATCACGCTGAGGTACAGACTCAGAGATCCGGGTTCGAATCCCGTCCAGGCATTTATTTTTCTTATCATATCATATTAAGCTTGCATTGCTCAATGTTAAAGATTTAATTATAACATCGATAAAGCGTCACTGCTATAAAGTAAAATAAATATTCTCTTTAATTTGCTTACTTGATATAGTCAGCTACTAGATGGCAGTGAAGACAGTGTTCTCGCGACATCTAGTAATAATGAAGAGTATAATACATATATAAGAAAAATAAGTGTTTGAATTGGATTCGCCTGGTAGTGTAATGGATATCACGCTGAGGTACAGACTCAGAGATCCGGGTTCGAATCCCGTCCAGGCATTTATTTTTCTTATCATACCATATATATATATATCCTATATATATATATATATATATATTTATTTATTTATTTATTTATATACAGAATTTTAATGTTTACACATCTTTCTGTGCCTAAAGTTTTATTTTTCTTCTCCACCAATCCATGTCCTCCAGTCCTCTTGCTCTCATTCCAGTTCTTATTTCCTGCATCCACGAGTTTCGAAGTCTTCCTCTCCCCCTTCTTCCAGATGGACACCATTCCAATGTTTTCCTGAGTAATCTTCCTTCTTCCATTCGTCATACGTGCCCATACCAATTTAATTGCTTATACCGTATATAATCTACTATTGAATAACCAATATTCATTTTTTTCTCTTATGACAGTATTTCTTATTTTGCCTAATTTTGAACATCTTGCTGTTCTCCTCAAGAAATCCATTTCCATCGACATAAGTTTTTGTTTAATTTCCAAACTTCAGCTCCATATGTGACAGTACTTCTCACTATTGAATTATATATTTGTAACTTATTTTTCCTGGTTATATGTCTGTTCCATAAGACTCCATTCATCATTGCTGTTATTGTTCTACCTTTATTTATTGTGTTCTTAATATCACTTTAGTGTTTATCCTCTTTATCTAATTTTACTCCCAGATACTCAAATTCTTCACATCCTCTAATATACCCCTTTTCATCTTCTAATATCAACTCTTCGGTTCATATATATATATATGAAAACAAAAATAAATGTCGAGTCTCTAAACTCTAATGCTTAGCGCTCTAACCATTCGAGGCACTCAGGAATCCTAACACAAACATTTATTTGTTCTTATAGGCCTATATGTAGTATGTCCACCACTGTCGTCTCAAGGTAGCGTGCTGCCTTGTCACGCAGCGGGTCAGGGTTCGATCCTCGCTCGGGGCAGTTTTTCTGGGTGAGGTTTTTATCAGGGTTTTTTCTCATCTGTAAGACAAATGTCATGAAAAATTTAAGGCCCAAACGGTCCCCGAAATCATATGGCCATCATCATCATCCTTATCATTATTATTATCATCATCATTCTTCACCGGTGTGGAAAGCAACGGGAAGCTACCACACCTACAATTCCCTATTAAAACTGCAAAAGCATAGCATGAAAATGCTATGATTGCAGTGAAAAGCCTGCTCTCGGGCAAAATTACTATGGATGGATATGTAGTACACTCAATTTACATTAGAGGTAGCGGGATATCGTTCCAACTGCCATCTTGTCGTCACTATAACAAGTAAGCCTATTTAAAGAGAATATTTACTTTATAGCAGTAACGCTTATATATTTACATGTTATAACTACATTTTTGACATTTGGCAAGATGGCAAATATGACATGAAAAGAAAAGTAAGTGCCTGAGTCTCGGGATTTGAACCCGAGTTTCTCTCTCTCTCCCTCTCTCTCTCTCTCTCTCTCTCTATATATATATATATATATATATATATATATATATAATGAAAAAGAAAAACGAACGCCTTAGCCGGGATTTGAACCCGAGACCCTCACTCTATAAGCTAGCGCGCTCCCAATTGCGCCAATCGGGCATTCCAGCGCAAAGATTATTTCTCTTCTTACATATAATTCACCAGACTGTGGTCGGCAGGACATGTGGCACGAATGGGAATTGAAATACATGTATGGAAGCTTCTTGTAAGAAAACCGGTGAGAAAACGCCCAGTTGGTAGACCAAAAATTGAGGTGGGAGAATAACATTAACTATGATTTGTGGGAAGTAGATTATACAGGAAATGATTGGAAAAAAATAACTCAGGATATGCATGTATGGACAGCTTATGTCCGCGCGGCGATGAACCTAAGGGTTTGATAGTGCCAGTGAGTTAGTTTTATCACAAGGGGCAGCGGTACATCGGTCGAACTGCCATCTCGTAGCTACTATAACAAGTAATGGTATTTACTTTTAGAGTATATTTTCTTATAGCAGTATCGCTTCTTTATTTCGATGTTATATATTTTTTTAGAAATAAAGACAAATATGACATAAAATAAAAATAAACGCCTACACCTGGATTTGAACCTCTAACTCTAAACGTTACATAAATTAGCATAGCAGTAGTGAAAAAGTGACAAATGGATTGAACATTATAACATTGTATGATTACAGTTGGTCGCACAACTAGAGTATGCAGACTACCAGAGGGCTGTGTGGGGGATCCTCAACAACATCTCAAGAGAACAATTTCAAGATGGTCCCATTTGGCGTCAGATTCAATTCCTGTCTGTTATTGGACCAGCAGCACTTCCTCCTGAACTTCTCGATCGAGTGAGTTACTGATTATTATTATTATTATTATTATTATTATTATTATTATTATTATTATTATTATTATTATTATTATTAGTACCAGTAAAATGGAAAATTGGGTTGATATAAGTCATTCATAAGAAAGGAAGAAAGGATGAGTGCAATAATTATAGAGAAATCGCCGTAATGAATGTTTTTAGCCGTATATATGGAAAATTAATCAAATACTATTTGAAAGAAAATTATAAACATAAGGAGAATGAAGTACAAGCAGGCTTTAGGTCTGAGAGATCTACAATTGATCACATATTTGTGGTAAAACAATTGATTGAAAAGACGAATAATAACCAACAAGTTCATTTCACATTTGTGGATTTAGAAAAGGCATATGACACTGTACCTTTACAAAAGTTGTGGGAAGCATTAGAAGATATGGCCATAAACGATACAATTATTAATGCAATAAAAAAATGTATATAAAATGCAGTATCTAAAATTAAAATTGGAAAATATATATCAGAAGAAATTAAAGTAACAAAAGGCCTTCGTCAAGGTTGTAGCATATCACCAACATTATTTAAGATATTTATACATAAAGCACTGTCAAACTGGAGCAAAAAATGTTCAGGAATGGGAGTACCAATTGGAGATGGATCAACAGATACAATATATACACTGTTATTTGCGGATGACCAGATAATAATTGCTCAAGAATATGAAGACATGGAGTTTATGTTCAGAAAATTATTGGACGAATACGATAACTGGGGTTTGAAAATAAATTTAGAAAAAAACATTTTATATGGGATGTGGAGCCGAAACCGAAGATTTGATATTAGAAGATGAAAAGGGGTATATTAGAGGATGTGAAGAATTTGAGTATCTGGGAGTAAAATTAGATAAAGAGGATAAACAAGAAAGTGATATTAAGAACAGAATAAATAAAGGTAGAGCAATAACAGCAATGATGAATGGAGTCTTATGGAACAGACATATAACCAGGAAAAATAAGTTACAAATATATAATTCAATAGTGAGAAGTACTGTCACATATGGAGCTGAAGTTTGGAAATTCAACAAAAACTTAGAACAAAAACTTATGTCGATGGAAATGGATTTCTTGAGGAGAGCAGCAAGATGTTCAAAATTAGACAAAATAAGAAATACTGTCATAAGAGAAAAAATGAATATTGGTTATTCAATAGTAGATTATATACGGTATAAGCAATTAAATTGGTATGGGCACGTACGACGAATGCAAGAAGAAAGATTACCCAGGAAAACATTGGAATGGTGTCCACCTGGAAGAAGGAGGAGAGGAAGACCTCGAAACTCGTGGATGTAGGAAATAAGAACTGGAATGAGAGCAAGAGGACTGGAGGACATGGATTGGATGGAGAGAGACGAGTGGAGAAGAAAAATAAAACTTTAGGCACAGAAAGATGTGTAAACATTAAAATTCTGTATATAAATAAATTATTATTATTATTATTATTATTATTATTATTATTATTATTATTATTATTATTATTATTATTATTATTAATGTTATTATTATACAATTTGTGGGAAATAAACATTTACAATGATTTGGACACGTGAAGAGGATGAATGAAATAGATAGCCAGTTACTAGTTTGACAATTAGAAGTGAAGGTTTACTTGAAACCCGAAATTAAAACCGCCTAAACGATGGACCGATTTTGATTTTGTTTTGTGTATTTGAGTGGGTCCCTGGACGGTTTAGATTCACAATTAGATCCGATAGATGGCGCTGCGCTCGGGTAATAGGAATGTTTTATGTCAGATCTGCATTACCGAATAATTCTATGCAACAACAATGTGACCACATATTGCACTCTTCTTGTGCCACAACAAATGACATGAGAAGTTTTCTTGCAAATGCATTAATTAGTGAATTTTATGGTAAAAAGTAACATATTTGTATCGTCTGGCCATGATACGAGAATTGAACGTTCCGGCAAGACAACGTCTCCCGGGTCCGCTAATTACTCATGAGTGTAAATATGTAATTGTCAGCATGTAATATCACTGATGTAATGGGACATGCTGAAAATGATCAATAAAATAAAATAACCTACGGGTTCGATACTGTTAAAAAGTTAGGTATTTTCTATCACATATATCCTTCAATTAAAATAAATGTGTTAATATGTAATTTTTAATTTTCAGTACAACAAGCTCATCTATGACATGTTGGCTGTTTTCAATGGAGCCTCCACTTGCGCCTACAATGAACCCTTCAAATGTGGTCTTCGTCTTGAACCAGGTAAATCTTTTGCATTTCTTGAATTACCGTAAATCATAAACCCTTTAGGCTAAATAAAACCGTGAATTCCCATCTTAAATACAGGGCCTTCAAATTAAGTCGCAACCCAAGCGTCTGGCAGCCAGCCGGCAGAACAAGCGGTCAAAGCACCCCCGTTTGCCGGTCAGTGAACTGGCAGGCTGGCGGCAAAGTAGGTTCCACTCACATTTTTCTACTCCTATTTAGTGTTACTTTTATAACTGCAAGGTACAGACGTGTTTTCCGAAGTTTTTTTTAATCAACTTGTGAATTTGCATTTTAAAATATTTTTTTCGGGATTCTTGGCCGTGTCTTCTCGACGTTTCATCACCTACTGTAAGTGACATCTTCAGGAGATAATTTGTTTAAATTCTCGTAGTAAATTGCTAACTTGTGTGATTTTACCATAACTATGTATCTGAGTAAATAATTTCTAATTGGTTAACGTAGAGCACATTTGTTGTCATGGTATAGGCCTACGTCAAAGGCCTCTTTATTCAGGCTTAAGATTGTTTTATGAGCCTGAAAATCTTCAGACTCGGGATCCGCGGTTTAAAGTCCCTCCCGGAGGACTTGCTCCTTGGATTTTCCATCTTAAAAAATCCGTCGACCGTGGCCGGGTTTGAACCCGCGACCCTCGGAATCAGAGGCAAGGAGCATAACCACTAGTCCTCCGCGGCCGACTTTATTCCACTGAAATCTCTAATATTATTTTCGCAGCTACTTAGATTTATTTGGTGAGTTCATCATACGATATCCGTACGATGATCGGTTGCCAGGCGCTAAGGATGCGTCTTAAAATGAAGACCTTGTATTAATCATCCTAGTAAAGTCTGCACTGTTGGAGGGGCAGAATTTTAGCTTTTGGATCGCCAAATTACTATTGCACGGAAGGGAGAATCCCTTAACACACATGAAATATCATTATATGGTTGTCAAAAGTAAAACCATTATTCAATGCAGTCCATACATCTAGTTTGTATAAGTTGACTGGAACTTAGCTCGGAAGAGGTATAATAGAAATGCAACTAACTAACTCACTAGCTCTACCGAAACTGTAGGTTCATGGCCGCCCGGACATAAGATTTCCATACATCCCCATCCTGAGCTAATGTCCCCTGTATAATATACTTCCCTCAAATCATGGATGTTATTCTCCCACCTCAATCTTGATTTACCAACTGCGCGTTTTCCCTCTGGTTTTCCGATAAGAAGATTTCATGCACGTCTTTCATTCCCCATTCGTGTCACATGTCCTGCCCATCGCAGCCTACGAGACTTAACTGCTGTTAATATATCTGGCTTCCTATGTATACCATGTAGCTCATAATTATGTAATTTTACTTTCACCTGTCTGTTCATCTCTTTTTTTACCCAAAAATTTTCCTCTCTCATATATTACTTCTTGTTCTTTGGTATTTAAGCCTTGAACATTCCATGTGCCAATAGCAAAGGTCCGTTTTCGTAGCTTAAGTCTGTCATATTTAAATCCATCCGGCTGACATATTTTACTGAAGTACGTAGCGATATACTTTTTCCAGGGCCAGGTTGCCAGCCTGACGTCTAACCCCAAGACACGGTGGACCTGGTTTTTTTTTTTTTTTTTTGGGGTTTGCTCCCTTAGCCGACAGGTCTCAGTTTTATGGCGCTGAGAACTCGCCTTTCGTCCTATCCTGTTAGCTACAGTCTATTACGACTGCAGTCAGGGAGCACGACGAGAACGTAGGATTAGGGCTTGCTGGCAGAGCTGCTAAAAAGGTCACAGTGGCATTTCTCGAGATTTATTAAGGTATACATAGTCGGCATCTGTACCCTTCTCGAGGTCGTACCAACCATTTCCTAAGAACTTTATTCTCAAATACTCGTAATCTCATTTCATCCCTTAAAGTAACAATCCATGTTTAGCACCCATATAATTTATAACTGGGAGAATAACAGTTTTACATATTTTCAGTTTAACATTTTTCAAAGGAGTTGGGATGGCAAGAGTCCCTGTAATGTACAATAGCATGAATTTCTAGAATTTAACCTATGTTTAATTTCTTTGTGCATCTCATTCCTATTTGTGATTATTGTTTCTAGAAATTTGAATTCAGTCACTTCTTCAAAATTTCCTTCATTTGTCATTAGCTGTCCAATTCCATTATATAATGCATAACAGAAAAGTAACAAGACAAAATGTGTTATTGCAGAACTGACAGTGGTCATGGCAAGGAGCAGGGACTGGGACGAGCTTCAACACCAGTGGTTGGAATGGAGAAGACTTACAGGTCAGAAAATTCGAGATCTCTTCGAACAAGTCGTGGAGCTAAGCAACAAAGCAGCTGAACTAAATCGTAAGTGTTATTTGATTTTTTTGTCCAATGCCTACAGGTTGCCTTACAGTATTTTTTGTTGATGTGACTAATTTCTTATACTTGCCAATATTGTTGTTACTGGAAGTAAGTCAACGTTCCTACATCTAACCTGGTTGCTATGCAAACAAAAGAAATCGCAATGCTGATATGGACTCATAAAGCGCACGTTCGGTAAGTAAAATAAAACATTTCTTGAATGTTTTGTACACTAACTCATACCTTTCTTTAAACTTTTCCGGAATTAATGCAGAACATCCCACTCTCCAGGTTTCTTCAATTTCTTTATCATCTACCATGACTCCTTCCATAATAAAATTATCAAACAGATTCTAATCACGGTACTACATATAAAAATGTCTCCACAGCCAACAATCCTTGCTTATAATAAAACAAATGAAAAGCTACATAGCAACGATCACCAAATGTTTCTTTCTCATATAAGTAATTTACATCCAACCAATATTTTAATTTATTTATTACTATATTTAATAAAAATTAGTCACATCGACCAAAAAATAGTATGCAATACACATTAGGTAAGCACGTAACAGATCTCAAAAATTGAAAAAACTCGGCGCAAGCTCCTCGTTTTTTTTTTCTTCAAACTTTTCCTCGATCAGTAACAAGTGCTTACCTCACTTATATCGCAATATACTATTTTGGCATTCTCTCCTGGCATTGCCAAATTGTAATCCGCTTCAGAGGTTGGGACGCCTGAAAGACGAAGAAACGTTATTCCGATGTTATGACGTCTAATAACTGAAGGGTAAAGAAAAAAAAGATAAATCAAATTTCAATGAAATCTCGGAAAATGACTTTAAATTATTTAGGCCTACAAATGTTTCTTTTATCGTTTCAAACTTCTCAAAGACAGTCCTTCCGTGGAGAATCTAAAGGTACCCTAAACTCAATCTTTCCTGGTTATTTCACCTCGCCCTTTAAATGATAAAGAAGCACGAGGAGACTTCACACCTAACCTTAACCTAAATTCGAAACTATGGGCAGGAAAAATTCCCTTTAAAGCAAATTTTCGTGTCTGGACGGGAATCGAACCCGGGACCCAGAATTACTCACACAATTTCGATATGAAAATTCCATCACAATGAGCAGACATCTTATATATTGTATATTATCTCCCAAAGATCTTGAATAACCTATCCTATCCAGTGTGCAAATTTTAAACCATGTAATGAGGTACTTTAGACAACAGTTGTCAGTACATGACTGTATAGGAACATGAAAATACGAGCTAGTTTTCATTTCCCCAAATGTACAGTATCCAATCTGAATTTTATATATACATATTGGAAGTTCGGGTAAAGTGGATCTTCGATTTAAGTGGACCCTGTTAGTATTTCCTTTAATTGCCCTCGAACAGAAAATATTTTAACTTCTTCCCCTCATTAACTTTGACATAATTAAGGTCAGTTTCTTTTATTTTTGTGCGAAGAAGGGTTTATTTGTGATATTTATGAACACGATCAATCATTTTAAAAGTTTTTCAAGCTAAGAATTAATTATTGATTTCCGATATTCAATATTACAAATGTTGAAAAATGTCCTAAATATATTATATTATGTAGATGCTATTTTAATATACTGACGGGTTTGGTTTGATATTATGTGACATGGTGGCTGGATAAAATAATTAAACATAACAAAGGAATTCGGTTAATGCGGACCGTCCACGAGGACCTGGGTCCACTTTACACGATTACATATATTTTATCAATGAGGATGCTATCTGTAAAAAAATCACTTAATTAATTTTATTTAATATCTTTGTAATTTTAATAAACCCAAAGAATGTCGTTCTCTGCAGTTGATTGACGTGTGAATGTTATAATCAACAACAATTCTTCAAAACATTAAATAAATATCAACGATATTTAATTACGATCAGCCATAAATATTTTCAGATTAATCTGTGCCTGTCTGCATAAATTAATGCAGTAATTAAACTTAAAAAATATACTAAAAGCTACGGTGGATTCTGGGGTCCACTTTACCCGAATATGGAGGTTAAAGTGGACCTTTCTTGTAATATAAAAAGGTTTATAATTTATGAAGATGTTTCCATATTTGAATAAAATAACAATACTATTTCATAGTTATAAGACAGATGATAATCACTGTACTTAAACAAAATTCAACTGCCTTAATTAAAAGAAGAAAAAAACAAATTCAAAATAGAGGTCCACATTACCCGAAGTTCCTATATAAAGATATGTTCATGTTGTAACTACATTTCTTTAATAATAATGCAGTTTTACAAAATGTAGCAGTTTTGGAGATCCATCTAAACTGACACAAGTTTGCAGGCGGTAATTTGTACAATATTTACATACGTACATAAAATATATTATGAACAATCTCATGTTTTAGATTTCAAGAATGCTGCGGAATACTGGATGTTCCCTTACGAGTCACCGAACTTTCGAGATGATCTGGATGAAGTGTGGGCCGAAGTGAAACCGTTGTACGAGCTGCTGCATGCCTACGTGCGGCGTAAACTGAGAGACCTGTACGGTCCGGAGAAACTCAGTCGGAAGGCGCCTCTACCAGCTCATATCCTCGGTATGTTTCATATCCTCCTCCTTCCGACACAAGGGATGGGATGAGATGAGATGAAGCCCCTTACATTGAAGGTCTGCGAATTATAAGGATACCGGCCGATCACGCCTGACGCACCGTCACAGGGGCAGATGAATGAAATGAAATGAAATGAAATGAAATTAATGAATGTGAGTGAGATAAAAGATGGAATTAAATATGGCAGGAGAAAACCTGATAAGATTCCGTTTCGTCCACATGAAACACACGTGGAGTGACCGAGATTAAAACATCTCTTGGTACTCCAGGTTGGGAACTTGACGCATCAGACTAGCTGCCTGTTCGTTTCACAAAATGTGTAATACTTAAAAGATCAAGAAAGAAATGACGGACGGATTTAATATAATTTTCTTGGGTTTTCCGCGTCATGGATTGAAGGCCAGTCTCTGGTCACTGATTCAGAAGTTTCGGCATAATCAATGGTCAGTTAGCCTATAACTGGGAGAATTTCAGTTTTATATATTTTCAGTTTAATGTTTTATGACAGAAGTTCTGATGACAAGAGTCCCTGTAATGCATAATAGCATACATTTCCAGAATTGAGCCTATGTTTATTTTCTTTGTGCATCTCGTTCCTGTTTGTAATTACAGGGCACATTCTGTCTGAAGAGAAATTTAACATAAAGTAGTATCTTCTTGAAAGTTAATACAAATTTGTTAATATAACTACCTCTAACTGACTGGCTGCGCTGACATAACCTCTCCATACATCTCTATCCCGAGCTATTGTTTTCCAATCATTCCCTGTATAATCTACTTCCCTCAAATCATAGTTAATGTTATTCTGCCACCACGTTCTTAGTCTACCAACTGAGCGTTTTCCTTCTGGTTTTCCTACAAGAAGCTTCCATGACCTTCTTTCATTCCCCATTCGTGCCACAAATCCTGTCCAACACAGTCTATGAGACTTGACAGTTCTTATTACATCTGGTTTCCTATAAAGATAATGTAGCTCACTGTAATAAAGTCTTCTCCATCGCCCTGTCTGTTCATCTCTCATTGGTCCTAAAATGTTCCTAAAAACTTTATTCTCAAATACTCATAACATTTTTTTCCTCCCTTAAAATAAGAATCCGTGTTTCACATTCATATATAATATGACTGGTAGAATAACAGTTTTGTATATTTTCAGTTTTATGTTTTAGAGAGAAGTTGGGATGACAATAGTCCCTGTAATAATAATAGGACGCATTTCCAGAATTGAGCCTATGTTTAATTTCTTTGTGCAGCTTTGATAATATAACTTTGTTAATTTTCAGGTGACATGTGGGGCCAGTCCTGGAGCAATGTACTGGACGTTACAATTCCATATCCTGGCAAAAATTTCTTAGACGTAACAGAAGAAATGATAAATCAGGTTGGTATCCTACGCCGTAACATAAAATCAAATCGCGGTAAACTAACCGAACTCCTCGAATTTATTATCTGATTTTGCATACAAAATTGCATAAATACATATCGAATTTATTATCTGAGTTTACTGGTTTATGGAATACATATTTATTTTGTTAAATTGGTGAAAATGAATTTCTGATGCCAGCTTATTTAAAAGTATCGGACTGCAGTGAAAAAAAACTATGTATAATCTTAAATTGTTATCTATTGCTTTCTGTTGTATAATTTCGCAAATAATATCTATCGATTCATTTTTTTTCACTGATGTGGTCTCGATCTAGCGTACTGCAAGACATTTATTTATATCCTAAGTTCATAAAGTCCGCTTTTAATTTCAGGGATATACACCACTGACAATGTTCCAGTTAGCAGAAGAATTTTTTGCATCCCTCAACATGAGTGTTCTACCGCCAGAATTCTGGGCAGGATCTATAATACAACAGCTACCAGACAGAATCATAATATGTCAGCCATCTGCTTGGGATTTCTGTAACAAACGTGATTATAGGTAAGTCAAAATATCAATTGTACAATTAATTAAGACATTGTACATTCATTAATGCAACCGATCTAGGAATGTATTTTCCAGATGCAGTAGTTTGTGCTCTGAGCTTCTAGAGATTTTTTAAACATGAGTGGTGCAAGGAAAAGCAAAAAAGGAATGAACTAAATTCAAAATTTAAATTTAATTAAACTTTTCCTTTTGATGTGTTTAATAATATGATTTTTTGTGTTATTTTCCTGTGTTTTTAAACATCCATTCACTTATTATGTATGTCTATAGCATTAACTAACTAACTAACTAATTCGCACTATTGAACCCGTAGGTTTATGGCGGCTCGCACGTAAGTTCTCCATACTTCCCTATCCTGAGCTAATGTTTTCCAGTCATTCCCTGTATAATCCACTTTCCTCAAATCATGGTTAATGTTATTCTCCCACCACATTCTTGGTCTACCAACAGGGCATTATCCCTTTAGTTTCCCTACAAGAAGCTTCCATGCACTTCTTTCATTCCCCATTCGTGCCACTTGTCCTTCCCATCGCAGTCTACGAGACTTAAACGTTCTTATTATATCCTATATAGACCATGTAGATCACTGTTATGAAGTGTTCTCTATTCACCTGTCTGTTCATCTCTCTTTGGTCCAAAAATGTTCCTAAGAACTTTATTCTCAAAAACTCGTAATCTCATTTCCTCCCTTAAAGTAAGAGTCGATGTTTCGCATCCATATAATATAACTGGTAGAATAACAGTTTTATATATTTTCAGTTTAACTTTTTTGAAAGGAGTTGGGTCGTCAAGAGTCCCTGTAATACATAATAGCACGCATTTCCAGAATTGAGCCTATGTTTAATCTCTTAGTGCATATCATTCCTATTTGTAATTATTGTTCCTGGGTAATAGAACGTCTACAGCATTACTATATAAATCTATCAAAGATGTCATGAATTGTATGCGGTCAACATACCGACCCAAAAAAAGACATCTAGTAGGCAACTAAGGTATTACCAGGATGAAGAAGGTCGGTAAATTTTGTTTAGATGCATCTTTATTCAGGCTTAAGGATCATTTACGAGCCTGATAATCTTCAGACTCGAGACCTACGGCTTAAAATCCCTCCCGGATGGCTTGCTCCTTTGATTTTTTCATGCTAAAAAAGCTAATCGACCCTGGACTGGTTTGAACCCGCGACCCACGAGATCAGAGGCAAAGAACATAATCACTAATTCACCGCGGCCGACTACATCATCATCTCCTTTATCTCCTGTCAGGAGCATAGGGTATTCAACAAGCGTCGCCAACGGATCATATTCTGAGTCAACTTCTTCACTTCACTCCAGGTTTTCCTTTCCTTTGCAATTTCTTCAAGGATGGTTCTTTTCCATGTCTGTTTCGGTCTGCCTCTTCCCCTGTCTCCTTGGGGATTCCAATCTATTGCAATTCTTTCAATCGAATCATGGTATTTTCTTAATGTATATCCTATCCAGTACCATTTTCGCTTTTTTACTTCTATTTTAATTTCTTTCCGGTCAGTTTTTTCTTCATAATTCTTTGATATACTACTGTATGGATAATTATATTTTTTGTCAGTTGGCCACCTGTATAAGTTTGCTAATTTTTGTGGTACAATGAGTGGCCAAGATACACAAATTTTACTGTAGTTTTTAATTATAATAATAATTATAATAATCATAATTTATTTTAGCTGGCAGAGTTAAGGCCACAAGGCCTTCTCTTCCACTCAACCAGCGAATAATAAAAGTATAAAAATTACATACTTATTACAATTATAAGATATATTAAAATACAGACTAAACAAAAGACAATGGTGATGTGATCTAATACTAGCTAGTACTAACACAAACATGGAATAGGCCTATAATAAAATAAAAATAATATAAAATAAAATGAATTAAGTAAAGCTTCCTAGATGATTATTTACAAAATTCTGAATATAGTTGTTATGCAGTTAATGTTTTCAAAAAAAAAAGCCACAGGACCGGATCAAGAAGCATACGAACACCTAAAGGCATCAGCTGACGTACTAATATCAATATGGAGAGAACTGTTTAACAAATGCCTAGAGACGATAACCATACCAGAACAATGGAGAAGGGCTACCCTGAAAATGCTGTATAAAGGTAAAGGAAACACGGAAGACATGAACTCATACAGAGGCGTTGTACTGGAGAACACCCTGTTCAAAATCTTTATGAAGATACTTACAAACAGATTGATGGACATCACAAAATTAAACATCCCAGATAACCAATTCGGATTTAGGAAAGGAAAATCCACTATGCCAGCAGCATCCGCATTATTATATGAGATAGAAGCAGCCCTCAACAGATCGAAAGGGAAATACTACGTGGTCTTCATAGATTATGAAAAAGCGTTCGATTACATAAACAGAACAAAACTACTCACGAAGATGAGGGACATGATTGGAAACGAGCACCCCATTGTTGGAATAGTACACGACATAATGAGGCGAAACTGGTTACAAATAACAGATGAGGTTGCGGCATCAGACGAGGTTATGCAAACTAATGGGATACTACAAGGAGACCCCATCAGCCCGCTACTATTTAACATAATGACGGCTGACATTGGGAAAGCAACAAACGGGACCACGCTGGTAATGTATGCAGACGACATGGCCATTGGAGCACGAAACAAAGAAGAATTGCAAAAAGGCATAGATGGGATACAACGATGGGCTATGGAAAATGAGTTCAAGATAAACAGCAACAAGACCGTACAAATGGTTTTCAAGAAAGGAGGAAGAACAGCGGCAAGTGATAATCTAAAACTAGGAGAAGAACCGATAAGAATGGTCAACAAATTCAGATATTTAGGCATAACACTGCAGCCAACAACAAAGTCTTTCAGCGCACATGTGCAGGAGAGAGCAGCAGCAGCTATAAGAGCTATGTGCAGTATCAAAGACATCACATCGTTAAAATTAGTCACAGTCATGAAATTATTCGCATCAGTGATCACCCCGATCGTCACCTACGGGATAGAACTGATATGGGAGAAACTATCGACCAGCGATTTGGAGAGGTTAGAAAAAGTAAAACCAAGATTCATCAAAAAGGCACGAGGTGCAAGCAAATACACACCAAATAGAATGGCCTATAAGCTAGCCAGAGAAACCTTCTTCCTAGAGGACCTGAGGCAAAGGATACTACTGCCAGCAACGGAGCCATATAAGAAAGTCATCGAAAAAAAGAAACAAAGAGAAAAAGAGAACGACGAAGATTTATACGCCTCAGATGCCATGGTAAACAGAGATTGGACTGAAAGTAACCAACCACAAAGGCACAGAATCATAGGTTTAGCAACACACGGATATCATCACAAAATGTGCAAAAATACAAAATTCCACCAACCGAGTGATTCGTGTGAATGCAAGATATGCGAACAAAAGTGTGAGCGATACCATTACAAACAATGCAGAATATGGACAGGATCACTGAACGAACTCATAAAAGACAAATCATAAACTTATAACTTAATGCTCTTTCGAGTGCCTCTTACCAACTTATTATATTGTGTCGAACTTGAGATATCAGTTAATTTGAATTTAAATAATTATAGTGATTGACAGTCCCTGACATGACTGGGAAGTGAGTTTTATTCATCTTTCTTCAACAAAGATAATTATACCTATAAATATTGACCATTACACTGGTCAACATGATTTTTGTCTCATGAGTACCAATAGTTGTACTTAATGCAGTTTTTTTATCGTGTTTCCAAATATTTATTCGGAACTTCTCCATCACCCACAGTTTTTTTAATTCAATTTCAATTAATACATTTAAATAATTATTTTTTTAATAAACGTTTTTTCGTCCATTTGTCCATTGCAAAATAAACCAAATGAGCTAACTCAGGAGATTTCAGCTATGGAAAAGAGATATCAAGGCAAATGGAATCCTAATATGCTGGCCGATTATTGTTGAACCATCAAGAGGGATGCTCCACAGGCGAAATATAGCAGAAAATCGTCATTTTTTTACTTTCTAGGTGAGTCCGAATGTTCGAATATTTGTTTAGTTAAGAATGTAGAAAATATTAAAGTGTTTGAAATTATAAATACCTGTCTCTCGGAAACCTTGCGTGATGGAGAAAAACCGATATCATATTTGAATTCAGGAAAAAAAATACTATCAGAATCACATATTTTTCTTTGTGAGACAAAAAATGTTTTTGTTGCTCAGTATTAAGTCACTTATTAGTTAGTTATTTGCTATTAAAATAAAATAAAATATATTTTCACGGTATACAAGTTTTCACAATTTATAAATAAAGTACACAAAAGCATAGTTCAATACGAATGTCGTTGTCATACAACGAATAATCAATTTTAGTCTTCGAGTCTACTTAGAAACATGGCTTATATTTCTGAATTATGCTAATTACGTTTATGAATTTTGTTTCAGGATAAAAATGTGCACGCAAGTCAACATGAAAGATTTTGTAACGGTTCATCACGAGATGGCACATTTGCAGTACTTCCTCAACTACAGACATCTGCCTAAAGTGTTCCGAGATGGAGCAAATCCAGGTAATTCAACACATCTAGCTTACGTCATACAACTCAACTTACTTACTTACTTACTCACTCACTGGCACTATCGAACCCGTAGGTTCATGACCGCGCGGACATAAGCTCTCCATACATCCCTATCCTGAGATAATGCTTTCCAATAATTTCCTTATAATCTACTTCCCTCAAATCATAGTTAATGTTATTCTCCCGCCTCATTCTTGGTCTACCAACTGGGCGTCTTCCCTCTGGTTTTCCTACAAGAAGCTTCCATGCACGTTAAATTCCTCATATGCGCAACATGTCCTGCCCATCGCAGTCTACGAGACTTAACTCTTCTTATTATATCTGGCTTCCTATAAAGACCATGTAGTTCATCCCGCTATTGTATAAAGTCCTAACATTCCATTTTCCTAGGAACATGAACCTTTGGCATGGGTTCCCTTAAGTAGTCCCCGCCCGGAGAATCGAATGGGGGACTATTTGACCTCCGGAAATTTTTACCTCAGTTGAACCCATGTCCGCATTTCTTGACGGTTGTATTTTTTCGGTGAAAGATCGTCACTCTTTCAACCAAGGTACTTTTTTGGTCTAGCTTATCGCCTTCGACCAGTCCGGCATGGGTAACCCTATCGGCAGCAATGCTACCGCCGGCATAGATCTCGGGATCATTTAAGCACGCAAGCCACTCCACCACGACAAGGTAAAGATACCATGGAGGGCATATAAACTCAACACAAAGAAAAATACTGCAACCGTATGTTTCTTACCCTCGTTGAGTTTAAAATGGAAAAATGTCTCTAATGCCACGTGGGGAAATTTCTGTGTCATTATTTCTAGAATTTATTCTCAAACACCGTTGAGGTTAAGTAACAAAATCTATCTATCTTCGGGTTTTTACAGCTGCTGCCGTCTTCCCGTGCCAAACCTCCAAATCCTACTATCTTGGGCATCTTCAATGCTTAGCCCTCTTGCTTGCATTACTATCCTCATGCTTTCCTTCCATGCTAACTTTGGTCTCCCTCTTTTCTTCTTTCTGGTCGGATGCCATTGATATAGTTGCTTCGGCCATCGCTCATCTTCCAATTTTAAAACATGTCTAAACCACTTTCATTCATTTTCCTCAATTCTTTCAATGATGCTTTCTTCTGCTTCCACTATGTTTCTAATTTCCTTATTTGTGGCATGTTCTAATTTTGACTTTCTGGCACTTCTGCGTAAATAATCCAATTCTAGAGCTATTAGTCTATTCTTGTAGTACTTATTAATGTAATAAAATGTTAAACTATTAAAATAACTGCCTGATATAGCAGTCGTCCTCAATTAAATTAAAATTCTGATCAAGAATATTCGTCAACTATGAAAGCCTTTCAGAATCATGTTCCATCTTCAGCATTCCATTTGGTACTCAAGGCCTTCATCATTTCAACTACTGTATTTGCTCGCGTAATTTTCGCCTCCGTATATTTCGCTCACCTCAATTTTAAGAAATTATTTTGAACTTATTTAGCTACGTGTATTTTGCGCACACATTTTAGGTTGGGTCTACATTTTCTTTTCAGTGTAGTAGGGATTTTCCTTCTCTGAATTCCATTGCTAATTCTTACATTCCAACGCAGGTCATTTACCACCACGCTTCACAGAGAAACCCAAAGACCCGCTACTTTAACATTACTAACTTCCCTTGTTGCGTACATACTTATTATTGTTTTATTTGGTTTCAGGTTTCCACGAGGCGGTTGGCGAGGCCATAGCTCTGTCCATTGCAACACCAAGACACCTGCAAGACTTGGCCCTGATACAAGGATCAGTTGATGACGTTCCCCATAACATTAATATGCTGTATTCTCTAGCCCTCGACAAACTACCTTTGCTTGCCTTCAGTCTGTCCCTGGACACCTGGCGATGGGACATATTCGAAGGCAAAGTTACATCTGATCAATACAATTGTCATTGGTGGATACTAAGGCGAGTTCAATGAGATTATTTCTTTCTAAGTTAACCTCTCCTTTTAAATACCACGCCACATATTTCCACAACAACTTATTAAAAATCTCGACTGTCAAAATTTCCTTCCTTAATTTCTTTTTGTCCACCGCTGTGGTCTCGAGGTAGCGTGCTGCCTTGTCACGCAGCGCGCCCGGGTTCGATCCCCGGTCGGGGCAATTTTTCTGGGTGAGGTTTTTATCGAGGTTTTTCCTCACCTGTAAGACAAATGTCAGGAAAATTTTAAGGCCCAACGGTTTCGAAATCATGTGGCCATCATCGTCATCATCATCCTTCACCGGTGTGGAAAGCAACGGGAAGCTACCACACCTACAATTCCCAAGTAAAGCTGCAAACATAGTATGAAAATGTTATGATTGCAGTGAAAGACCTGCCCTCGGGCAGAATTACTATGGATGGAATTTCTATTTAATTCCACATTGTGTGTGTGTGTGTGTGTGTGTGTATATATATATATATATATATATAAGAAATACGTTTGAAATGGTATAGACACCCCATAAGAATGGAAGAAGAGACAATACCAAAGAAAATCCTTAATTGGGAAGCTAATGGAAGAAATGGAAGAGCAGACCTAGAGGAAGTTGGATAGATGGAGTAAGAAGTATGGAAGCTAGAGATTTGAGGGAAGAAGATGCTTTAGACAGGAACCTCTGGGTTGAAGGAGAAACACTATATTGTGGAATATTCCTAATAAAAAGTCTTTGTAGTTTTCCGTATGTTTTATGAGACAGAGTTTTAAAAATATTCTTAATATTCTTATGTTTCTGCCTTTATTTATTCAATTTGTGATTTCGTTTACTGCCTTCCTAAATAATAGTACTTCTCATTCCTTTAATTTCTTCATTTTGTAATTAAAAATGTGGCTCAGTCTGATATGAAATGAATGGGAAAGTAAATAAAAGTATTTTATCGAACATATAATCACCGAGAAAACACACAATTAAATTCAATACCCTGACTTTAATTGCTGTGGTTATGTGGATTGAAATGAAACGAAGATTTTTTTATAAGTACTGCCACGAGAAATTTCCGAATTATCGAAGTGACTTGTGAATTTATCTAGAGAATTTGGAAATCAAGAGTGGCATTTGTTAAGACTATTTAACGAATAAAATTAAGCTGTTTACTCAAAAAATACTTATTTAAATATAGTTATTTTAAAATATTTATATATTTAATGTAAACGGCGATGTTTGAAAACAGATCAGAAATGTGAGGTTATGTTTCAAATTCATTGCAACTTGATCATATTTATTGCCAAATAGGATTGCAGTATTGTAAGAATGCACCCTAGTGGAGAACAAATGAAACATATCAAACTTTATATTATAACCAACATTACAGGTTACTAATTTATTGTTTTAGGAAACAACTCAGTACAATTATTATTTAAAAACACAATTACTGAACACACAATTATCAAATGTGTAGTTCGAAATAATTTGTTCATTATTTGATATATTCAATGTATTTGTTGGAGAGTCAGTCACTGCAAAATAATGCTCTGGCTTTGGCCTGTTCAGAATATTAAAAAGGAGGAGCTTTCTTTATCACAAAAGCAGGAGCTGTCCGTCGCTGTGGTGTAGTCGGTACCTTCCACTCCAGCGACCCGGGAGGGGTAAGGGATTTTTAAGAAATCTCAATCTTGGGACTGGGTGTGTGTCGTGTCCTAGTTGTACCCATTGGGTTAAAAAAAGCGGGAGCTGGTAAAGAGAATTCGATAAATAGCGAGGTGAAACACTCCTGTCATTGGTTGTAAACAAAATTCATTGAAACGTGATTGGTCATTGATCCTAATTGGGGGCAATTAAATAGTCACAGGAAATCCTTTTTATTGTAAAGCTAAAAAAAGTAACTCATTATTTTGATTTTCGATAATTAAATACGTTACAAAATAAACGAAATGGATTGAATTGAATACAACAATCAGTATCAAATTAACTCACATTTCTTTTTTTTTTAAAAACAGATAATTGTCCGTCGCTGTGGCGTAGTCGGTAGAGTCCCTACCTTCCACTCCGGCGATCCGGGTTCGATTCCTGGCGGGGTAAGGGATTTTTAAAATCTCAACCTTGGGACTGGGTGTATGTAGTGTCCAAGTTGTACCCATTGGGTTTAATTCCTCTAAAAAAAAAAACAGATAATCAAATCACTTCTTAGAAAATCAAATCAGTTCCAACGATTGCTTATGCACACCAATGTCAACGAAAACAACAATTTTTCTATTCCCATTCAACTCATAATATGGCTCACGAAAACACAAACGAATAATTAACTGTGTTGCGCCGTATGTAGGCCTATAAAACGCGCGCATTCAAATGCTACTAGTTTTGGGAAGACGAAGGCTGAATTTTGATATATAAAGACTAGTAAATATCCAAATTCTTCTATATTAATTTTTAATCCACCTATTTATAATACTTAGGAGCTTTCTGAATATATATGGTAAGCCATTTTGATCTTCATCCTTTACTAACTTGTGGTTTGCAAAATAAATTAAATAAACAAATGTATTTTCAGGGAGGAATATTCTGGAATTAAGCCGCCTGTTCTAAGATCAGAAATTGACTTCGATCCAGGATCTAAATACCACGTAGCAGCCAACATGCCATACATACGGTAAGTACCTGTCACTTTTGTATTAGCACATTAAGAGAAAATATCTCAATTTGTCTATACAAGAAATTGATCTCAAACATGTTGGACGAGATACTAAGAGCCGACACACATACTTTTTGAGTAACAATAAGAAATTGGTGCTGGAATTAAACATCAATAAAACTAAATATATGGTCACACATAGAAATACATTATATAATTCAAATGGACAGTTAATGACAAATGAGGAAAATTTTGAAGAAGTGGCTGAATTCAAATAGCTAATTACTGGCAAGATCGAACCCGCAGTTTCATTACCGCAAGGACGTAAGCTCTCCACACATCCCTATGTTCAACTAATGTTTTCCAATCATCCCCTGTATAATCTAATTTCCTCAAATCATTGTTAATGTTATTCTCTCACCTCATTATTGGTCTATCAAGTGGTCATTTTCCTCTGGTTTCCCTACAAAGAAAAGTTTCCATCACTCTATTTCATTCCTCATTCGTTCCACATGTCCTCCCCATCGCGGTCTATGAGATTTTAACTGTTCTTATTATATCTGGTTTCCCATAAATATGTAGGTCATTATTGTACAGTCTTCTCCATTCACCTGTATGTTCATCACTGTTTGGTCCAAAAATTTGCTACGAACTTTATTCTCAAATATTCGTAATATTTTCTCCCCCCCTTAAATTGAGAGTCCATGTTTCACATCCATATAACATAACTGGGAGAATAACTGTTTTATATATTTTCAGTTTAATATTTTCTTAAAGAAATTCGGACGACAATAGCCTCTGTAATGCATAATAGCACGCATTTCCAGAATTGAGCCTATGTTTAATTTCTTTGTACACCTAATTCCTGTTTGTAATTATTGTTCCCAGGATTTGAATTCAGCCAGTTCTTCAAAATTTTCCTCATTTTTCATTAATTTTCCATTTCCATTATTTAATAAATTTCTATTTGTGATCATATGTATAATTTATTGAACTTCTTGAATCACTTGCACTTTTTAATCAGACTTGAAGTTTTCAAAACTCGCTTCTTCTTCATAGTACAAATTTCACTGTGTAAGCTGTTCTCCAATAAGTGAACAGGACTAAAGTAATTTACACTGAATTCTACACAAAACAATGTTTTCGCACTTTTGTGAAGAACACGGAATTTCTAAAGGTATAAAACAATACTTTTAGACACAATAAAGTACTGGACTTTATGTATTGTTGACTCATTCCCACTGCTTACCAATCTTCGGTGAAGTAGCCTATATGTACTTCAACCCTTTAATTCTATACATTATTGAACTTATTTAGTCAGTATAAATTCGGGTTAAAGATATATGTTTCAAGCTATTCCATGTTTGAAATACTCTTCTCTACATACAGAGTGCTCTAAAATTCCCCTTACAAACTTTTAGGAATTGTAGAGGGGACTGAGTTGATAACATTTAGAGTTGGAAACCATGTCCGCAAAGTTGCCGTTTTCGTGCTACAGCCGTTTGAAAACATGTTTTTAACGCGACCATTTTTACAAGTAATTTATTATGAGGCGTGACACAGTACATCACTTGTTTTACAATTCAACTCATTAATAACCAAAGAAACAAAATTGAAACTGAATCATGACTTGCATTAATAATCCCGGATACACCCTCCACAATCAATTTTTGCAGTTTTCAAAATTTCGAAAAAAATTGACCTTAAATACTCGATACGGAAATTTTCGATTTAGACGAATCGCGAAGCTATTACTTGTTGAGTCACGTGACGTACGTTCAGGCAATGCTTCTTTTCAAACGGTTGTAACACGAAGACGGTAAGTTTCCGGACATGGTTTCCAATTCTAAATATTATCAACTCAGTCCTTTCTACAAGTCCTAGAAGTTTGTAAGGGGAATTTTAGAGCATTCTGCATACACTAGGACAAGTCCTAAGATATCTTCCAAGCTGTCATAAATATGTCTGCCCAAACAGCCCCTAATGAAGAGATCGTAAAACTACGGCATCATGCCGGCAAAACTGTCATTAGTGTCATATACATACATAGTGTTCTGCCCAAGAGCAGGTCTTTCACTGCAAACTCAGCATTCTCCACTCTTTCCTTAAATCAGCCTTCCCTTTTGTATTCGCATACAGACCGTTTATTTTAATATTATCTATCATCTGATGTCTTTTTCTGCATCTAACCTTCTTTCCGTTGACCATTCCTTCTAGGGCAACCGTTAGCAGATAGTTTGATCTTAGCCAGTGGCGAATCCAGTATCTTTTCTTCTTTTTTTATGAGATCCAGCATTGCTCTTCCATCACCCACTCTGTCTGGCACATGTTTATTTTTTATTTTGTCTGTCCATTACCGTGGTAGACTCATCATGCCATGATTGCAGATTTACTAGGGATATGTAGGTGCGGTAGGTAGCTTCTCGTTTCTTTCCACACCCCTCTCTCTCTCTTTTCCATCTTAAAATGTTAAAAGATCTTAAGAAGGCCCGGGGGGGGCGACATCGAGGGGAGGATAGTGGATTTGGCTAAGTTAGACCCTCCGGACTTAACCGAAATTCACCACAGAGATTAAATATAAGTTTCATCGGGGTTTCGACCATATCAGAGATCCGGAAATTCCAATTAGTCTTCGCCCCCCTCATTAGTGTCAGTCACTGAAATTATCCGAGGTTGTCAGCGATTCTCTTTTAAGTACATTTCCTCAGTTTTTCTCAGCATTTGTTTGTATACCGGGAAACGCCAACTCTGCCATTTTTTTTCGCCATGTGCTTGCGAGGGTGTGAGGTGGGTTTAGCTAGTGGAAAGGGAGCGCTTGAAAGAAAATAATTTAAAACTTGTCTTTCGGTATACAAAAGTTCATGCAGAAGAACTTCGAGTTATGGAAAAATTCGTGTAAAATATTTACAATACCACTCTGGAAATTGAAATTACCTCGAGATATAGAAAATTCGAGTTATCGGAGTTCGACATAAGAAAATTTGACTGTATTTCAAACTTAATGTCAAATACTAAGTAACAAACAGAAACTACTTACCAAGTATGTTCACAGCTCCTAGTCTGGCGATGGTAACTGTAAAAGGGCTTCATGTCGCACGTTACCAATCTGTAAAATAAAAATATGTTATGTAATAACTAGAGACAGGATTATAAGCAACATAACAAGCTCGAAATATGCATGCAAATATACATGAAAAATGTTTAAAATATGCATGAAAAATGTCAAATATATGCAATATCAAATACCGGTATAAAAAAATATTAGTTTTATTAGATATTTTATTTCTAAATTAACATAATAATTATTTTTTTTATTATCTATTTATTAATATTATCATTTATCACTGATTAATGATAAGTTATCGATCAGTATTAGACAAAAGTCCATCCATAGTAATTCTGCCCGAGGGCAGGTCTTTCACTGCAATCATAGCATTTTTCAATGGACGCGAAACATAGACTCTTAGGAACATTTTTGGACCAAAGAGAGATGAACAGACAGGTGAATGGAGAAGACTGCATAACAGTGAATTGCATGGTCTTTATAGGAAGCCATATATATTGAGAACAGTTAAGTCTCGTAGACTGCGATGGGCAGGACATGTGGCACGAATGGGGAATGAAAGACGTGCATGGAAGCTTCTTGTAGGAAAATCAGAGGGAAAACGCCCAGTTGGTAGACCAAGAATGAGGTGGGAGAATAACATTAACTATGATTTAAGGGAAGTAGATTATACAGGGGATGATTGGAAAACATTGGCTCAGGATAGGGATATATGGAGAGCTTATGTCCGCGCGGCCATGAACCTACGGGTTCGATAGTTCCGGCGAGTTAGCTAGTTATGCTTGCAGCTTTACTAGGGAATTGTAGGTGTGGTAGCTTCCCGTTGCTTTCCACACCGGTGAAGGATGATGATGATGATAATGATAAGGATGATGATGATCATGATGATGGCCATATTATTTCTGGGACCGTTTGGGCCTTAAAGTTTTCCTGACATTTGTCTTACAGGTTAGGAAAACCCCCGATAAAAGCCTCATCCGAAAAAACTGCCCCTACCGGGGATCGAACCCGGGCCCGCTGCGTGACAAGGCAGCACGCTACCTCGAGACCACAGCGGTGGAATAAGACAAAAGTATTGCTCACAAATCAAAATATTCTACATTTTGCTACTATTGTAAACAGAAACAATCAGGTATGTTACAAATGTTCGGTAGTAAGGTTGTGTCTTCCATCGCTCAAAATAGTTTTATAAACAGAAATGGGCCGTTCTAAGTAACTGAAGTAATTGGGCAGTATTTGAATTTGGGTGCTATTTTGGCACTTATTATTTCTGGCAAAAGCTCGCCCGTCCCATTTATAAAACTATTAATTTGACACAAAGGTTCAAAGCCTGGGTTATCGGTCCAAATGTTTTCAAACTTTTCTTTATGTTTGCTTGGTAATACTTCGGCAATAAGGAGTACAAATGTCGGATTTTATATATTAACTGAATAGAATCAATCAACACCCAACCTTAAGTTTCAAGCTTTTTAATAGTTTCGGGTATATGGAAAAAATGAGTGCTAGTCACAGCTATTTTTTATATTGGAATCGTTAAATGCTTCCTTGCACTGACAAACTGCACTATCGAAATAGTTTACTACTCTTTTGATGGCCTCGAAATGTTCATAGTAAAATAATACAGATTTTTAAAATGTTGTAAATATAGCACAAAATTATATGTTATCATTAGTTTTTAGTTGAAATGTGCGAAACAGGTGAAAAAGGTCTAAATATGGAAATGTATATGCAAAATGTAAATGCATATAATCCGGTCTCTAGGAACATTTAAGTCTCGTAGACTGCAATTGGCAGGATACGTGGCACGTATGGGGAATGAAAGACGTGCATGGAATATTCTGATAGGAAAACCAGAGGCAAAACGCACAGTTGGTAGACCAAGAATGAGGTGGGAGAATAACATTAACTATGATTTGAGGGAAGTAGATTACATAGGAAATTATTGGGGAAACATTAGCTCAGGATAGGGATGTATGGAGAGCTTATGTCCATGCAGCCATGAACCTACGGGTTCGATAGTGTCAGCGAGTTAGTTAGTTAGCTTAGTAATAAAAAAGTTGAGGTTTGGAATATAATCTGTTAGATTCATGCCTGTTAAAACTTGCTCACTACAGTAGAGCCGGTGTAAAAACCGGTAGCGAATCACACGACAGCTTATGATCAGCTGACTAACTGCTTCACTAACAGTGGTCGTCATGGTTACGGGACAACAGACACATGTCACATTTACAAAGGATGTTACCAGTCTACCCTTGTATTCTTGGTCCAACGGATCTGGGCCCTCGTAAGAAATGCGAACTAAACACTAATTCCGTTTCTCCCTCGGTATATTATTTCCCTCCCTGCATTCTTGCCTGTCTCTATTTTCTATCTCTCTCTTTTTCTCCTCCCATTACTCACAGTTTTGAGCTTTTTTGCGGCGTATTATTTGCACTCACAGTCCAGTGTGTCAACCCAGTATCAATATGTTACATTATATAGTATGTAAATAGTAAATTATTACCATTAGCTTAATTCATAAGCATAAATTAGAATTCCTGTATAGTATTAGTATGTTATATAATATGTAAATAAGATCGTAGCATGTAGTAACTTCGCCATAGCCGGTCCCTAGCCCGGATGAGAAACAAAGAGGGTATATGACTGTGTGTTCATTCCTAAAATTTTATAATTTTGTTAGGACTTCAAGATTACGTTCCAAATCTAACCAAATAAGACAATGAGGTGAAGGAGAAGTATTTATGACGAAACATTTATCTTTAAAAGCAACATATGTAGATTCTCTTCACGCAATTTCCATTTAACCAACAAATATCCACTATTATACTTATATCCATTAATCGTAGAAATCAATCGTAGTCATTAGACCTACTTAAATTAAATATGAAGAAGTAATAATTAATCTTGCATTATTCAATATTCAAGAGCCTCACGCCGGGGGAAATTTGGCAACATCCTACTCGATCAGTTACAGTGGCTTCTATTTGACGTAGTGGGAGGGGAGCGCTGTGGAATGGTTTGAGAACTGACGTGTAATTTTCGAAGAACGATGCCAGCGCTACAGGGGCGCAGATCCGTTGGTCCGACTATACTACTATCTTCGTTCTCACGCCCATTTTCGAAATAATCTCTAACGTAAAGCATTGTTGCTCTGTGGAATGCAGGCTTTCACAGCTGGTAATTATGATATTAAAAGATTCCGGGCCACGTAGCCGTGGTCTATAACTGGCGTTTATTCCAGACGTTTCTCCCTCAACTTCGGAGGGCATCTTCAGTGACGAGTGCTTCTAGGTGGTGTTCCCTTGTCGTAGACTCGACTGCGAATGATTCGATGATGAAATTACTTATTAACAGGCCTATTTAAGATGTATAGCCAAATAAATTGTCCGCAATATGGATTACTAGCTTGTACGATTAACTGGCAGGTGGGAGACAGGATACGGGATACCGTCAGTGGGGTCACGAGCAAATACTCATTCAATTTCAGGTCCCATTTCATCATATTCACTATTTCATTATATCATTAAACATACAAATAAATAGCCCTATGTAAAATTTCAAAAGAAAAAAAAACAAAAATAATGGCATTTTGGGGAAACGATCATATAAGATCAAAAATCGTAACAGACAACAAACCCCTGGAAAAAGTAACAAATTTTAATTATTTGGGTTGTAATTTTACTATAAACACAAAAACTGAAAGAGACATAAATCTGAAACCGTCGAAATTTCAATTGATACGCGTAACTATACATAAAACATTGAAGAATAAAATAAGAAGAGATACTAGATTGAAGTTTTATAAAACATTGGCAGTTCCTGCATTACTTTATGGGAGCGAAACTTGGGTAATGACGAAAAAATTACAAAATAGCATACAAAGCGCAGAAATGAACTTCCTTAGAAGAACAAAAGGCTGCACATGATTGGATCGGATAAAGAGTTAAATATATATATCCATTGAATGCGAAAATCAAACAATATAGAGAGAAATACTTTACACATGTAGAAAGAATGGATGTAACAAGATTACCAAGAGCAGCATTCAACTACAAGCCAAGAGTTTCAAGGAATGTAGGAAGGCAAGTAAAAAGATGGACAGAACAACTGTGAGGCGGAACAGGCAATTTTTTACTATCCCGTGAAGTGCGGAAGAAGAAGAAGAAGAAGAAGAAATATAGACTGTATTCTTCACATTAGGTTCTTTAGTAAAGTTCATTTTTTGCAACTTGGAGGACCAGGTAATTTTTGTTAAAGGTTTTCTTCCTCTAGCGCTGGACGAACCAATGTCTCCTTACAAGGCAGCAATTGCCGTATTCTGGCAAGGAGCCCTCACAGGGTACTATCATCCGGTCCAGAATGAACCCTGTTTTTTTAAGGAGGTGTTACTCCTTCATCGTTCTCCTTTTCTCTTGGTTTGTGACAAACAGAGCCTAGTTCTCAAACATGAGTCATGGTTTGGACACTTAAAGAGGATATCAAATGACAGGATACTTAGGATGATATTAAATTTTGAAGCGGAGTACAAAATAAGAAATGGGAGACCAAAAGAATAATAAATTCAAGAAGTGCATATTGGTATGGTGTGGAGAGGATTGACAGATAGCCATTCAGATAATATATATATGGAAGAGTAAAGCTTACAATGGGTTTTAGGAAAACTACTGTATTGTAAAAAAATTCATTATAAGAAGAATAGTACAAATTTTATTGTATTATTGACATTTATATACAAACATATTTTTATACAATTATAATTGAGATAAATTGGTAAACAATGACTTATTGTACAGTGAAATGCATATATTTATTATTAAAAAATACATATTGCACTATAGATTTGCGAGATCTTTGGCTGCGGAACCAAGCAAAGGAAGTCCAATAGGAAAGCTACCTTGGAAATACAATGGAATTAATTTGTCCAGTTCCACTGGGAATGGCTTGGCGAATTGAATCGGGTGTGTCGTCTCTAATGGTACTGTTTGTTCAACAGAAACTGGTTTAAGAAATGGGACAGGGTATGATGTCTCCAAGGGGACTGGAAGTTGAACAGAGAATTGTTTAGGACATGGGGGCAGGATATGATGTATCAACCGGTGCTGGAAGTTCCACATTCAATGGTTTAGGAAATGCAACAAGGTTTGATGTCTCCGTGGGTATTGGTAGTTCAACAGGAAATGGTTTAGGAAATAGGACAGGGTGTGATGAGTTGAAAAGCACTGGAAGTCGAACAGAGAACTCTTTAGGAAATGAGACAGGGTATGATATATCTCCAGATGCTGGAAGTTCCACATGAAATGGTTTAGGAAGTGGAACAAGGTTTGATGTTTCCGTTGGCACTGGTAGTTCAACTGGGAATGATTTGGGATATAAGGCAGGGAACGATGTCTCGAAGGGCACTGGAAGCTGGAAAAATAATTGTTTAGGAAATGGGACAGGGTATGATGCATCAATAGGTGCTGGTAGTTCCACATGCAATGGTTTAGGGAATGAAATAGGGTTTGATGACTCCATGGACACTGGTAGTTCAACAGAGAATGCTTTAGGAAGAGAGAGAAGGTTTGATTGCTCCACGGGAAATATTATTTCAGCAGAATTAGCATTAGTCACTTCTACTGCTACAGGTTCTGGAGCATTTTCTGTTTTCTCAACAAATAGTGAAAATGGTTCAGGAACTGGAAATTTATCTTCAACTGGATACGGTTGAATAGATAAAATTTTGGAAGGCATTTCCACAGGAGCAAATAGAGGAAACTTAAATGGGAATGATTCTAGGATACGAACATTTCTGTCGATGTAAACAGGGTCAAAATAAACTGACTCTGGCAGAGGAACAGGAAATAGATTATCATCCAGAGGAGGTATTTCCTCGATCGAAGGAATTTGATTGTCCAAAATGACTGATTTTTTATTCTCCACGGGGATTTGAATTTCTACAGGGTAAGGTTCTGATATGGGTATTTTGACAGAATATGGCTGATGCACTGGTATCTCCACGGGTACAGGATAGTTGGTAGGAACTGCCAAAGGCTCTGTGAATAAATATTTCGATAAATCAGGATAGATGCTCTTATGTAGACCATTGAACTCCCCGAATAACTCGAGAAAATCGCCATTTTTTTCAAATCCGTAGAATGGAAGCGATCTTTTCGTTTGAGATGTCTCAGAGCTTGACTCAGTCTCCTCAGGAACCTCCGGTGCTTCTCGTTCTATCGCTGCTCCTAAAGCAGAACTAATGACGATCACCAATACGCTCAGCGCCTGTTTGTGATATACAATCAATTAAACGTATTACAAAACTGATTTTCAATTTTTTTCAAATACCTAGAGATGTTAATTAAATACCTACCCCCACGGGCTAGACCTTGTCGTGGTGGAGGGGTTCAGTACCTAATGACCCAGACGACTAGATAGGGAAGTCTGGTTTTTTAACTAGCTTGCTATCTAGTAAGAGCAGAAGGGAAACGAACTAGCTCCAACGCGGGAACCTCAACGGCTTCAGAAGCGGATGAAGAAAATTGTTCTCAACGGTAAAGAAGGCGGAAGAGGAAACCTGCAAGCCAAGGGGTAGATGGGACTCCAAAGCTTTGGTTAGCAACCCGTCTAGGAGAAGGAAACTCCGAAATAAATCCCCGATCCACTAGGAAGGAGGTTATGCGTCTGGACTGGTAACCCGACCAAACTCATCTCTCTCACAGTGTCCAGCCGGACGGATTTAATGGACGATGAGGTTCAAGGAATGTAGGAAGGCCAGTGAAAAGATGGACAGAACAACTGTGAGGCGGAACAGGCAATTTGCCTAGCCCGTGAAGTGAAGAAGAAGAAGAAGAAATACCTAACTAACACATTCACTGTCACTATCGCGCCCGTAGATTCATAAGCGCGGATATAAGTTCTTCATATACCCCTATCCTGACCTAAAGTTTTCCAATCATCCCCTCTGTAATATACTTTCCTCAAATCATGGTTAATGTTATTCTCCCACCTCATTCTTGGCCTACCTACTGGGAACATTCTCTCTGATTTTCCTATAAGGAGATTCCAAGCCCTTTTTTCAATCCGCATTCATGCCGCAAGACCTGCCCATCACGACTGCCGGCACATATTTAATCAATATTCAAGAAATGAACTAACTCTAAATTACATTAATAGATAGTTAACTGTTCTTATTGCATCAGGTTTCCTACAAAGATCATGTAACTCACTATTATATAGTCTTCTCCACCAATAATTACAAACAAGAATGAGGCGAGGAAAGAAAATAAACATAGACTCAAGTCTGGAAATGCATATTATTATGCATTACAGGGACTCTTGTGGTCACAACTTCTCTCAAAAAACATTAAACTCAAAATATATAAAACTGTTATTCTTCCAGTTATACTGTATGGATGCAAAACATGGACTCTTACTTTAAGGAAGCAGAATAGATTAAGACTACATGAGAATAAATGTCTTAGGAACATTTTTGTATTGTATTGTAAGCCTATGTTTTCCCTTTACAGAGATTTAGGCGCTCCCCCCTACAGGGAAGAATTTGAACCATACTAATTTAGTTACACTTGTTTTCGTATAGATGTCATTTTGAGTAGTCCGTGGTCAGCGTTCCGCCTCATACTGACATCTAGGAAACCAAGGTATTACTAGGACGGAACAATTCGGTAAATTTTGCTTAGAGGCCTTTTCATTCAGGCTTAAGGATTTTTTACGAGCCTGAAAATCTTCAGACTCGGGACCCACGGCATAAAGTCCCTCCCGGAGGACTTGCTCCTTGGATTTTTCCGTCCTAAAAAATTCATCGACTCCAGCCGAGTTTGAACCCGCGACCCTCGGGACCAGAGGCAAGGAGCATAACCACTAGTCCACCGCGACCTGGACCAAATATATAGGCAGGTGAATGGAGAAGACTAAGTAAAAGTGAGCTATGTTTTTTATGGGAAAACCCAGATGTAATGAACAGTTAAGTATCTTATTATTGCAGTATGTGAATAATTATCTGAGAAAAATATATTCAGTATCTTGGGAGAAATACCTTAAAACTGAATGAGAAGTTGAAATAATTTTAACCGGGGATTCTTTACAACAAGTGGCGAGAAATTTTTAGTTAAGTGCCAACCATACACCATGCGCATGCGCCAACAAACGCGAAGCGGTTTACACTATGGAATCACGGAATGCAGCCAACATATACACGATATTTTATAAACCTAAAAGCTAACCTAACGCAATTTAAGCACTCTAACCTGTGAAAGAATGCAACGCCCAAAATTAAATAGTAGGCCTAAGATCTGAAATCCTGAATTATATCTGTACAGTTAATTAGTACATACCCTATGTTGGCTGCACTGGAACACGACTTTGTTTTTGCTTAGAATATTCGTTAAAATCAATATGGTTGCCATGTCTTCATGCTACGTATGTAGTTAAATAAAGGTAAAGTGATCCCACTACAGCCCATAGGAGATATTTGGGGTAGTAGGAGGTTAAGGTTCCCACCTTTTCTAGACAATCGGCACTTGATGTCAGGCAGGTTTTCAGTCCTGCGTGACGGCCGTCTTTACCCCCAGAACAAGAGTCTGGAACTCATTTACGTTAGATGCTGAGTCGTGCCATGGTGCCACCAGAATACTTGAGACAGTTTAAAAATCATGAACCTCACCGGGACTCGAACCCTCGACCTTGTGGTTTGTAGCGCACTGCGTTAACCACTACGCTACGGCGTGTTCCCATGTAGCTAAATATTATAGAAAAATATTGAAATAATCGTTAGAAAAAATGTAAAAATAATTGTAAATGATGGGAAATAAATTGAAAAATGGAACCCTAAGAATAAGGTAGTCCACCGCTGTGGTCTCGAGGTATCCTTGTCACACATCGGGCCCGGGTTCGATTCCCAGTCGGGACAGGCTCCTGGGTGAGGGTTTTTCCTCAACTGTAAGACAAACGTCAGGAAGCTTGTTTTTCCTCTATAATTACGATTTAGTGTATGGTGCACGGGAATTTTGATTGAAAATCAATATTTTTACAATGAAAATGTAATGCTTTATGTAAACTACATAAATTAAGAAATATAAATGGAATTAAACCACTAAGGTGATACTTAGGGCCCAACGATCCGCGAAAATCATCCGGCCATCATCACCATCATCATCCTTCACGCAACGGGAAAGCTACCACACCTATAATTACCTAGTAAAGTTGCAAAGCATATCATGAAAATGCTATGATTGGAGTGAAAGACCTGCCCTCGTGCAGAATTACTATGGAATGGAAGAATAAAACTTGACACTAGTTTAATGATTGAATTAAAAAAGTCACGTCACATGTTATATATAAAGCATAGCCAATTTTAAGGCGTGTTCCATTTTCCGCGGGTAACTTATTACTTGGTGCGACTATGAATAATCATACTTACCAGAAACTTCATGATGAATTAATTGTCTGAAGGATCAGTTTCGAATGATACTAATATAAATAACAGCTTCATTTTATATTCTTGCCTGTTTAATATATGTTGTATATTTGTGAACCATGTTTCCACGAGTTCGTGCTTGACGTGCCTAAATTCAATGCAAGCTTTAACAAAACTATGTGCAACATAAACAAATTACGTTCAAGGTCAAGAGTACAAACGTATTAAGGAATTCCTGAACACTGAATGACCTTTCATTTTCATTTGAAACGTGGATTAAACTGAAAGTCAAAGAATTGACAAAATAAGATACATATAAATATCGTGATGAATAAAATACATAAACACATATACATAAGCTAAACTAATAATAATAATAATAATAATAATAATAATAATAATAATAATAATAATAATAATAATAATAATAATAATAATAATAATAATAATAATAATAATGATAATATAATTATATAATTAAATAAAAATAAAAATTTTATGGTCATATTAAACGAATGAACTCAAATAGGCTTACAAAATAGACAAAGGAATTCTACGAAAACAGAAGTAAAGCTACTGTGGATACTATGAAGTGGATTGATGAAGTCAAAAAGGACTTAAAATTGGCAGGAATTACTAAAGAAGATATCCCAAATAGAGATATATTTATAATTAAGGTGAATAAGTGGCAAGTTGACCAACAGGACAAACCGAAGAAAAAAAACTGGAACAACTTGGACAGATGATAGAAAACAAGCTCATAGCAAAAGAATTTTAAAAAATTGGGCTCAAAGGAAACGCCTCCAAGTACTTTGCGTAGTCCTACGTGGGCTCATCTGCAATAAAAAATGATAATAATCATAAAAATAATAATAATAATAATAATAATAATAATAATAAAGAAATGGGAATACTCGTATAATGGTACTGTACATCAACTATATGTAGACTTCAAAAAAGCATATGATTCAATTAAGAGGGAGAAGTTATATAGCATCCTGCTGGAGTTCGGAATTCCTAAAAAGTTAGACTTATACGAATGTGTCTAAATGGCACAAAGAGTAGGGTGCGTGTAGGCAAACAGTTTTCGGACACTTTTGAAATCCAGAATGGGTTGAAGCAAGGAGATGCACTATCTCCTCTGCTATTTAATTTTGTACTAGAGCATGCCATTAAATCTATAGAGAATAAGGAAGGCTTACAACTCAATGGTATTAATAAGCTGTTACTTTATGCTGATGATGTAGTATTGTTGGCCGATAGCGAAGAGATACTAAAGGACAACACGCACACACTATTAAGTAACACTAAGAAATTAGGACTGGAAGTAAATATCAGTAAAACTAAATATATGGTCACACGCAGAAATTCATTATATAATGGAAATGGACAGCTAATGACAAATGAGGGAAATTTTGAGGAAGTGGCCGAATTCAGAAACCTAGGAACAATAATCACAAATAGGAATGAGATGCACAAAGAAATTAAACATAGGCTCAATTCTGGAAATGCGTGCTATTATGCATTGCAGAGACTCTTGATGTCTCAACTCCTTTCAAAAAACGTTAAACTGAAAATATATAAAATTATTATTCTACCAGTTATATTATATGGGTGTGAAACATGGATTCTTACTTTAAGGGAGGAAAGGAGATTACAAGTATTTGAGAATAAAGTACTTAGGAAAATTTTTGGACCAAAGAGAGATGAACAGACAGGAGAATGGAGAAGACTACATAACAACGAACTGCTCTTTATAGGAAGCCAGATATAATAAGAACAGTTAAGTCTCGTAGACTGCGATGGGCAGGACATGTTGCACGTATGGGGAATGAAAGACTTGCATGGAAGCTTCTTGTAGGAAAGCCAGAGGGAAAACGTCCAGTTGGTAGACCAAGAATGAGGTGGGAGAATAACATTAACTATGATTTGAGGGAAGTAGATTATACAGGGAATGATTGGAAAGCATTAGCTCAGGATACGGATGTATGGAGAGCTTATGTCCGCGCGGCCATGAACCTATGGGTTCGATAGTGCCAGTGAGTAAGTAAGTATAATAATAATAATAATAATAAAACGACCAGCCTCATGGGCTAGTGGTCAGCGTTTCTGACTACTGTTCATGAGGTCCCGGCTTCGATTCCCGGTCAAACCATAGGAATTTTTCCTTAAAGGGAATTATTCCTATGGTCGCCCATGGTCTGGAATTTAGGTTAAGTTTAAGTTAAGAACTCTCCTGGCGCTTCAGTATCATTTCTCATCCATCATATAATCGGGGGTCCACTGCTGTGGTCTCGAGGTAGCGCGCTGCCTTGTCACGCAGCAGGCCCGGGTTCGATTTCCGGTCGGAACAGGATAGTGGGTGAGGTTTTCTCCGGGGTTTTTCCTCACCTGTAAGACAAATATCAGGAAGCATAGGGTCCAACGGTCCCCGAAAATCATCCGGCCATCATCATCATCCTTCGCCGGTGTGGAAAGCAACGGGAAGCTAAAATACCTATAATTCCCTAGTAAAGCTGCAAAGCAAAGCATGAAAATGCTACACTGCTCAAAAAAATTAGGGGATATTGTAGAATAACCTATTAAGACTATGTTTTTTGGAATAGTATTAGATGCAATCACTTTCTATTACTCCAAGATAATGTAAATAAGAGTTTTAAGTTGTTACGTAACCTCGGTACCACACGAGAGGGCAGTTTCTGTACTGTTGATGTGAAAGGGTGGTGTGGGGGTGAATGTTTTGTTGCTGTTTTTAAATCCAGTCCAGTTTTCAGTTAGTGAATGACTTGCCTTAGGGACAGTGATGCCTCGACGACGTGATTTACCTGAACCAATGGCTTGGAGGACCATAGGAAGGACGGAAGCTGGACAGACACAACAAGAGGTGGCATAAGCCATTGGGGTGTCTCAAAGTGTGATTTCCAGACTTTGGAATCATTTTCAAAGAACATACTGTTCACAGAAGAGCCGGACAAGGTCGACCAAGGGCAACAACAACAAGGGATGACCGTTACCTCTTGTTAACAGCCGTCGGAATAGACAGCAGAATGCAACTCAATTGCAAAATACACTTCAAACAGCAACAGGACGCAGGGTGTCAACTCAAACTGTCCCTAATCAACTGCATGGAAGTGGTCTCTATGCCCGTAGGCCCATGGTGTGTACCAGGTTAACTCCACAACACCGTAGAGGTCGCAGAAACTGGGCGGAAGAACATCGTGGGTGGAGGCATGCTGAATGGAGATCAGTTCTTTTTTCTGATGAGTCGCGATTCAACGTGGAATGTGATAGTCGGCGTGTATTCATCTGGAGAGAAAGAGGGACACGAAACAATCCAGCTTTTGTACGTGAAAGATCCCCATATGGTGGCGGTGGATTGATGGTGTGGACAGGAGTCAGTAGTGGTGGACGTACGGACCTCTACGTCATCCAAGGTGGTACTTTGACTGCGGTAAGGTACAGAGATGAGATTCTCCGACCTTTTGTCATTCCTTATGCTAGTGCCATAGGCGATTCTTTTCTTTTTATGGACGATAATGCACGATGCCACTGAGCTGGCTTGGTGGACGACATGCTGGAAGTGGAGGGTATCGAGCGTATGCAATGGCCAGCTTCCTCCCCGGACTTAAATCCGATTGAGCATGTGTGGGATGCATTAGGCAGGCGCATTGCAGGCAGATCAGCAGCTCCCACAACTGTTCCAGAGCTGCACATTGCTCTTATGGAAGAATGGCCACGTATCCCCCAAGAACTCATTGCTAACCTCATTGCATCAATGCCACACAGGTGTGAGGCAGTGCTGGCCGTTCGAGGAGACCATATACCATACTAAAGAAACATTTTCACCCATGTTAATGTTGCTTTGTTTGTTTGCCATATTCCTAATCAGGATCTCTTTGACATCTGGTGTGGTACAGAGGTTACGTAATGACTTCAAACTCTTGTTTACATTCTTTTGGAGTAATAGAAAGTGATTGCATCTAATACTGTTCCTAAACACATAGTCTTAATAGGTTATTCTACAATATCCCCTAATTTTTTGAGCAGTGTATGATTGCAGTGAAAGACCTGCCTTCGGGCAGAATTACTATGGATGGATATCATCGGGGTAACGTAACTCCGCCTACTAGGCGCCACAACTTCAGAAGTGGGTTACAATTAAGCCAAGCCAGGAGAGAGCACCAAAAATGTTGAAATGACAACCTGGGGCATTGAAATAATTAATAATAATAATAATAATAATAAATAATAATAATAACAACAACAACAATAATAATAATAATAATAATAATAATAATAATAGCTTTGACAGCGTTATGCATCAACCGGCTATGCGCCATTATTATATATCTATAATGGTGTAGTGTAGACCATTGCTGAACCATAGCCTCTGCGAGCTAAGGAGTTACTAGATTAAGTTAATTTTTCACCATCATCATCATCATCATCATCATCATCATCAAGAATTAGACCTTAAGGTCTGTTCCGATCTCATGTTAGAATTGGTCTGTCCATCTTTTGCTGGGTCTTCCTACATTTCTTCGTCCTAGTGGTTTGTAATGAAGAATCTGTTTCGGAATTCTATTGTTATCCATTCTATTGATGTGGTCCATCCATTCATCTCTGTATTGTGTAATTCTATATAATAGTTTCAATATATTTAATTCACTTCGTATATTTTCATTTCGTTTTCGATCTGTTATTGTATACCCAGCCACACTCCTCAGAAACCTCATTTGGTTCCTGGTTTTTCGTTAAAACCCAGTGTTCCGGGAGGTTAATTTTTAATTACCTTATATGCTCAGAGATGTAGGTTAAAGGATGACATGCGATAAACACAACGATCCAATGAGACTTTTACTGGCAACTAAGGTATTATTATGACGTTGGGGTCGGTAAATTTTGCTTTCGGGCATTTTTATTCAGGCTTAAGGATCTTTTAGGAGCCTGAAAATCTTCAGACTCGGGATCTACGACTTAAAGTCCCTCCCAGAAGACTTATCGCTCGGATTTTTCCGTCCTAAAAATCCATCGACCTCCGCCGAGTTTGAACCCACGACCCTCGGGACCAGACGCGAGGTTAGTTTCGAGAAAAACTTTAAGTCAATTTTCACTATTTATTGTAACGCCAAACTAACAATACTGGATCCATCCATAGTAATTCTGCCCGAGGGCAAGTCTTTCTCAGCAATCATACCATTTTCATGCTATGCTTGCAGCTTTACTAGGGAATTGTAGGTATGGTAGCTTCCCGTTGCTTTCCACACCGGTGAATGATGATGATGATGATGATGGCCGGATGATTTTCGGGGACCGTTGGCCCCTAAGTTTCCTGACATTTGCCTTACAGATGAGGAAAAAACCCGAAAAAAAACCTCACCCAGGAGCCTGTCCCGACCGGGAATCGAACCCGGGCCCGCTGCGTGACAAGGCATCAAGCTACCTCGAGACCACAGCGGTGCACTAATACTGGATATTACAAGTTATTTTCCTTGTTTGACAGTTATGCGTCAACAATCTAAGAGCAGAAATATTTGGCGCTTAGCTGCATCATGTATTTAGATTAGCATTTATGAAGATCTGGTTTCATAGCCGTTTGTTTGAAAACATAGAATCTCTGACCGAAATTATGGCGTTTACATTTCCTTTAATAACTAGCTAATACCGGTGTGCGTTGCTACGCCTAAATAAATGATATATCAAAGGTTAATTGAATTGAATGGTATACGCTCAGACGAACCAAACATTACGGTTTCGGATTTCAGGTAAACCTCAACTTGTAACTGTCGGATTTCGCTCGTTTTTTTAATAATACCTACCTCGGATTATTTTAATGGGAAATACTGAGTTTCGTTGTGAAACATCGAAAATTGTGACCGCTAAAGCGATTTTTAAATTTACACTTCAGGTGAACTCATACACCTAATGGTGTTAGAGGGTCCAATTGTGAATCTTAACCATCGAGGGACCCACTCAAACACAAACACGCATGCACACACACATACAAACACACATACACACAAAATTTCATCAAAATCAGTCCAGTTGATTAGGCAATTTTTAATTTCGGATTTTTAATTGTCAGATTTTGCTCATTTTTTAACGATATCTACCTCGGTTTGTTTTAATATGATATACTGAGTTTCGTTGTGAAACAACTAAAAATGTGACCGCTAGAGCGATTTTTCAATTTTCACTTCAGATGAACTCCTACACCTAATGGGTTTAGACGGTTTAATTGTGAATCTAAATAATCCAGGGACCATTTAAATACACACAAAAAAATCAAAATAGGTCCGGTCGTTTAGGAGGAGTTTAGTGACATACACACGTATAGAAGAATTATTTATTTATGTATATATATATATACATATACATACATACACACACATACATACATACATACACACACACATACATACATACATACATACATACACACACACACATACATACACACATACACACACATACATACACACATACACACACACATACATACGTACGTACATACGTACATACATACGTACATACATACATACATACATACATACGTACATACGTACATACGTACATACGTACATACGTACATACGTACATACGTACATACGTACATACGTACATACGTACATACGTACATACGTACATACGTACATACGTACATACGTACATACGTACATACGTACATACGTACATACGTACATACGTACATACGTACATACGTACATACATACATACATAAATACATACATACATACATACATACATACATACATACATACATACATACATACATACATACATACATACATACATACATACATACATACATACATACATACATACATACATACATACATACATACATACATACATACATACATACATACATACATACATACATACATACATACATACATACATACATACATACATACATATAAAGATATGGCTATATTTAAAGATTTTGCACTAAAATTGTGCGTACACCTACTCCATAAGTCAGTGCAACAGATTATATCAAAAAATTATTTTTTAAAAAGGCGTTCAGCTGGTTGACGCATAAAATCGTCCAATTTTGAAAATGCTTGTTATTACATATTACGGGGACTCTTGCAGTCCCAAATTCTCTAAAAAGAAACATTAAACTGAAAATATATAAAACTGTAATTATTCCAGTTATATGATTGGTCCACCGCTGTGGTTTCAGGGTAGCGTCGTTGCCTCGTAACATAGCAGGGCAGGGTTCGAAGCCCGCAGGACAATTTTTCTTGTTAGACAAATATCACGAAATGTTAAAGCCAAAACGGTCCCCGAACACCATCTGACCATCATAATCATCATCGTCATATTTGACATGTTAAGTATGCACAGTTTAATGTTGTGTTGTCTTGGAGGAGGCCTTGATTTTTAGCTGATCACTCATTCGAAGAGGCTTTCCATGTCCTTATGTGATCCAAAAAGTATGTACGTGAACCATAGTTTAACATCTCTCTCCCGACAGGTAGTGCCACTGTAAGGCCCGGGTGACGTGTGCATGTAAAAGTACCTGTAAGGTGAGAGGATAAACTGCGTTAATAGAATGGACTGGAATATTGTGTGGATATGAAACATTGTTATTTTAAAGGAGGAGAAAATATTGCGAGTATTTGTTAATGAAATCCTTAGGAGTTATTTTTTAATCAAAGAAGAGACAGAGAGACATGTATATGGTAAATAACTACATAACAGTGAACTATAGGGCAAACTCGGCTATTTCGTGACACGGATAATTTCGTTATATTTTTATTTTCGTTTGTAACGAAGTTGTACTGGCAAGAATAACAAATTAGTTTCCTGTCTCATAGATGTCAGAAAGTCTACTTTATTGCTGTGTTTTCATATTTGAGATACAGCGTTCCTTGGGTGTATGTTAAGTTAACTTGTAGAGGAAGTGTTTTCATTCATGTTAGCAGTTGTTAGATTTAATACTTGTCTGTGTTCGAACAACATTTTTTAGTAGATATTCTTTGACACTAAAGCTGAACGGATACAATGTGATTTGTGGTTCCATGAAAAGTGTCAAGGGTTGACTCGTTATAAGTGGTATTTCGGATGCATTGGATGTAACTTGGAGAGTGATTAAAAAGTTTTTGTCACGATTTTACTCTTATACTATCACGAAATTACCCGAGTCTTAAAACTTCCAGAAAAAAATATATAGGCCTATATAATTTGTGTCAAATTGGTAATAAAATAAAATATATATTCAACTCAGCTACATATTTCATTCTTGTATCCTTAACTTTAATATTCCTAAGACTCTAACCAGAAATGTTCATTATATTAAGGTATAATAGTCTAACTAAAAGCTTAGTATCACGAAATTAGTCAAGTTTGCTATATCATGTTTTATTGGAAAACCAGATATAGACCTAATAAGAATGTTAAATCTTGTAGACTGCGTGAGTTAAAGTGGCACGAAAGGGTAATGAAAGAGAGGAATAGAAACTCCTTGAGCAAAAAAAAACAGAGGGAAACCGACAACTAGGAAGACCAATGGTGAGGTGGAAGAATAACAATAACTTTGATTTGGGGGAGATAAATTATACAGGATATGTTTGGAAAATATGAGAATCAGATAAATGTGTACGGAGAGCTTAATTGGTTATAATACCTTTCTTTCAAACTTTCATAATTTCGAGGTTTCTATTTTTTTTTCTCAATCTCAATCATAATAATAATAATAATAATAATAATAATAATAATAATAATAATAATAATAATAATAATAATAAACTAATAAAAATAACTAACTAAATTAATCTATCGAACCCTTAGAATCATGGCCGCGTTGACATAAGCTCTCCATACATCCCTATTCTGACCTAATGTTTTCCAATCATCCTCTGTATAATCTACTTCCCTCAAATCATGGATATTATTCTCCCACCTCATTCTTGGTCTACCAACTGGGCGTTTTTCCTCTGGTTTTCCTACAAGAAGCTTCCATGTATCTCTTTTATCCCTCATAATTGCTATATGTCCTGCCCATCACAATCTACGAGACTTAACTGTTCTTATTATATCTGGTTTCCTAAAAGAACATGTAGCTCACTGTTACGTAGTCTTCTCCATTCACCTGTCTGTTTATTTCTCTTCGGTCCAAAAATGTTCCTAAGATCTTTATTTTCAAATACTCGTAATCTTCTTTCCTCCCTTAAAGTAGGAGTCCATGTTTCGCATCCACATAGTATAACTGAGAGAATAACAGTTTTATATTTTCAGTTTAACGTTTTTTTTTATATGAGTTGGGGACAAGAGTCCCTGTTATGCATAATAGCATTCATTTCTAGAATAGAGCCTAAGCTAATAATTAATAATAATAATAATAATAATAATAATAATAATAATAATGGGGCACGCCGTAACGTAGTGGTTAAGGCACTGAGCTACAAGCCGGAGGGTCGAGGGTTCAAGTCCCGTTGGGGTCAGGATTTTTAAACTGACCCAAACCTTCTGGCGGCACTATGGCCCTGGGGTCGACTCAGCCTCTAACGGAAATGAGTACCAGACGCTTGTTCTGGGGGTAAAGGCGGCCGTCACGCAGGGCTGACATAAAGTGCCGATTGTCTAGAAAAAGTGGGAACCTTAACCTCCTACTACCCCAAGGACCTCCGGGTCTGTTGTGGGATCACTTTACTTCACTTTACTTTAATAATAATAATAATAATAATAATAATAATAATAATAATAATAATAATAATAATAATAATAATTGAAGAGAGACTATTAAGATGGTACGGACATCTCAAGAGGATGACATCTGATAAAAAAAGGTAAAGTGATCCCACAACAGGCCTCAGGAGGCCTTTGGGGTAGTAGGAGGTTAAGGCTCCCACTCTTTCTAGACAATCGGCACTTGATGTCAGCCGGGTGGTCAGCCCTGCGTGACGGCCGCCTTTACCCCAGAACAAGCGTCTGGTACTCATTTCCGTTAGAGGCTGAGTCGACCCCAGGGCCATAGTGCCGCCAGAGGGTTTGGGTCAGTTTAAAAATCCTGACCCCAACGGGACTTGAACCCTCGACCCTCCGGCTTGTAGCTCAGTGCCTTAACCACTACGCTACGGTAATCCCTAAAAATATTTTGGAGTGAAAAATAGATAAGCAAAGAAGAAAGGGAAGAACCAATGAAGGTTGGATGGATGGAGTGAGATGAGGATGGTCAGGACCGCTACAACTGGGGAAGGCGAATTTCTGGATGGTGACGGAAAACCATTCTATTGAGAATAAATTTCGTAATAAAATAATAATAATAATAATAATAATAATAATAATAATAATAATAATAATAATAATAATAATAATAATAATGTATGCACGTTATTGTTTTAAAAAAAATTAAGGAATATCTTTCTAGAGATGAACAGACAGGTGAATGGAGAAGACTTCTTAACAGTGAGCTATTTGATCTTTATAGGAAACAAAATATAATACAAACGGTGAAGTCTCGTACACTGCGACGGGTAAGACACGAATGGGGAATGAAAGAGGGTCTTATTGTGGGAAAACCAGAGGGAAAACGTCCAGTTGGTAGACCGACAATGAAGTAGGAGAATAACATTAAACATGATTTGAGAGAAGTAGATTATACAGGGGATGAATGGAATACATTAGATCAGGATAGGGATGTATGGAGAGCTTTTGTGCGAGCGGAAATGAACTTATTGGTTCGATAGTGCCAGTGAGTTAGCGAGTTGCTTTTTTTTTGGTAATCTTTGAACCTATTTTGACCTATTTTTACACATTTCATGCCTCATCTTATGACCATTTTTGCCAATTAGGTGCTTAAAAACATACTTTTTATGACTTAGTCTATGAATTATACAGGAAATCGTTGAAAATAATATTGTTTCAGGATAGGGATATGTGGAGAAGTTATGTTTGCGCTGATGTGAGTCTCCGGATTCGATGGTGCAGTCAGTGAACAAGCGTAGACTGAAAATAAAAACCGGACTAAGTGCTAAAATCTAAGTTATGAGAAAAAAAATCGGATTATATTTTTTTGATAGACCAGATGCACTCTTGTATCTAAAGTTTGATTAGTTGCAGAATGAATAATACATAGTCCGGTTTCTACCGCACTAGCACAGGCACATAGCCCATATTTTACCATTAAGTGGACCGACTGATGAATTTCATTCTTTTTTTCATCTGATCGTTTTGAAAATTTTACCACATACATTACGTGTTTATATAAGTGATTCTGTGAAGTTTGGTGTTTATAAAGTATAACAGTTTTAGAATTATAATTTTTAATTTTTTTTAATATTTTCTAAAAAAAAATAATAATAATAATAATAATAATAATAATAATAATAATAATAATAATAATGATTTATTTTAGCTGGCAGAGTTAAGGCCATAAGGCCTTCTCTTCCACTCAACCAGCGAATAGTAAAATTATACAAAAATTACGTACATATTACAATTTTAAGATATTAAAATACAGACTAAACAAAATACAATGATGATGGATCTAATACTAGCTAATGCTAACAAAAACATAGAATATAATAAAATTAAAATGATATAAAATAAAGTAAGTAGCTTCCTACATGATTATTAATAGAATGCTCTATATAGTTGTTATGTAGTTAATGTTTTCATTGTGTCGAACTTAAGATATCAGTTAATTTGGATTTAAATAATGATAGCGATTGACAGTCCCTGACATGACTGGGAAGTGAGTTCCATGCTCTAGCCATAGATATTGTGTAAGATTCAGAGTACAGACAGGTCCTGTGTTGTGGTATCAAAAGTAAAGAAGAGTCTTGTGATCTTGTTCCTAAATTGTGATGAGCCGATAAATGTTGAAAACGTGTTGTTAAATAAGTTGGTAAATATGTGTGCAGAATTTGGAATAGTAAGGTATGTGAATGTAAAGTTCTTCTGTCATTTAGGCGTAGCCATGATAAGGCCTGAAATGAAGGAGACACGTGGTCATAACGACGGAAATTGAATATAAATCGAATGCACGCATTATGAGCACGCTGTAGTCTGTCAGATAGATCAGTTGTAAGATTAGTCAGTAATATGTCGCAGTAGTCGAAGTGTGGCATTGTAAGAGTCTGTACAAGTATTTGTTTTAATTTTGTAGGAAGGAAGTTTTTAAAACTATTTAGGGAGTGAAGAATTGAGAACACTTTCTTGCAGGTATTATTCACCTGGATATTCCAGTCTAGGTGTTGGTCCATATAGATACCCAGATTTTTTACTACTGAGCTGTAGGGGATATTTTTGTCATTTAGGAGAATGGTAGGGATATTTTCGTAATTTATAATGCTTTGGATTCGCCGATGTCCTATAATTATGCACTGTGTCTTGTCAGTATTTAGATTAAGTCCATGTTTCTTCGACCATTGGGAAATTGAGTCTAGGTCACTATTTAATTTGTCTAGTGTGTCATGTACATCGTCAGGATGGGAGTGAATGTAAATTTGCAAATCGTCAGCGTATAGGTGATATCGACAATAGGTAAGTCTAGTGGATATATCGTTAACATAGATAGAGAACAGAAGTGGTCCTAACACTGAACCTTGTTGGACGCCACCCTTCAGTGATAGCCAGGGTGAGGAAAGTTCTGCATTGGATACACATTGCTGGCGACCATGAAGATAGGATCCAAGCCAGTTAACAGCATTGTCCGAAAGATTCAGAGCGCGTAATTTTGCTATTAATATGTCAGTGTCAACAGTGTCGAAAGCTTTGCTGAAGTCCAAGAGTGTAAATATTGTCATGTGGCCACTGTCCATTGCTTCACGCGTATCTTCGGTAACTTTAAGAAGTGCGGTTGCCGTACTATGGCCTGTCCTAAAACCTGATTGGTATGGGTCGAGTATGTTATGAGTGTTAAGGTAATCAGTTAATTGTTCATGAACAATGCGCTCCAAGGCCTTAGATAGGACTGGGAGGATGCTGATTGGTCTAAAGTCGTTTGGTGTTACAGGTAATTTAATTTTAGGGATTGGTCTGACTATAGCTTTTTTCCAGAGTTCGGGGTAAGTTGAGGTCATAATTGAGGCATTTGAATATATGGGTTACAGTTGGGAGTATGACATGGAGTATTTTCTTTAAAAAGTCGATACTTATATTGTCTATACCTTGTGTTTTAGTTCTAATGCGGTCCAGGGATAGTTTAACGTCGATTGGCATTATATATAGGAAAAGAAGAATTTTTCTCGGGAAGGAGTAGGTGTGGATAGGAGCTCATCTATAGTTTGTTGTTTGGTCGTAGTGTTTATGTTAAGTGTGGCATATGATGTGAAATGTTGGTTTAGATCGTCCAGTGATATGTTAATGCTCTCTCCTTTGGTTGTCGGCTGCCGTAGGCCCATTGATCTAATACGTTTCCACATATCACTTGCATTTGTGTTTGGATCAATGAGACTATGAGCATACCGCAACTTAGCGTTCCTAATGTTTTGATTCGTTTTGTTTCTTAATGTCTTATATTGTCTTAAGTTAGCGTCACTTTTGTCCCGTCTATATTTTCGAAAAGCATTTTTACGATGCATTTTTAAATATTCTCTCATAAAATTTCAAATTTTAGAATATTTTTGATTCCACTAAACATGTTTGCTATGCAAACAAAAAATCATAAAGGGAGGATACTGCTTATTTGTCATCTTTTGAAAAAAAATGTATCACTCTCATTATTTTTTCCATGTCAATTTAAAAGAACCCATGTATCTTAGACTAGTAACTACATAGCAAATTTCAATTAGCATAATTGGGGAGTCTAACCACAACATTTCACTTTGATAACATAAAAATTGCATCGTAGTAAGCATTTTAAGTTTTGGAAAATGTAAAAAAAAATGGAACAGAAACAACACGTATTAAAGTTTAAGTAGTAATGCTGACCACACGTGCAAGGATATTTAAACTCTTACGTCACCGACTCAATTTTGCTCCTACAATAAAAAAAATTACATAAAAATGATCCTAAAGAATCAGAGTTATTAAAAAATAAATAAACAAAAAATGCATTTTTTACCATTTTTTTAAATTTTCACCATTCGGTACCCTTACGGAAATATGAAATAAAACAATCTTGACAGCAATTCCGCTAAAAGAATAAGCAATCAATCTGCGATGCAAATATCTCCAGTAAAGCCAAAGATACCAGTAAGTAAAGTGATCCCACTACAGGCCATAGAAGACACTTGGGGTAGTAGGAGGTTAAGGCTCCCACTTTTTCTAGACAATCGGCACTTGATGTCAACCGGGTTGTCAGCCCTGCGTGACGGCCGCCTTTACCCCCAGAAGAAGCGTCTGGTACTCATTTCCGTTAGAGGCTGAGTCGACCCCAGGGCCATGGTGCCACCAGAAGGTTTGGGTCAGTTTAAAATCCTGACCCCCACCGGGATTTGAACCTTCGACCTTCCGGTTTGTAGCGCACTATCTTAACCACTACGCTACGGTGTGTTCCAAAGATACCAGTAAAAGCAGTAAAACAAGACCAGAAACATACCCAAATATTCCCTGCGTTTGTTTCACCCTTGAACAGGACATCATCAGGGTTATGACATCAAAATAAAACACTCTTTAAATGTGATCACCTTGATGATGCTCTGTTCAAGGGCAAAACATGTCGGGATAATATTTGTGTATGTTTCTCGTATTGTTTTATCACTTTTACCGGTATCTTTGGTTTTAATTGGACAGATTTACATCGCATATTGATTGCTAACTCTTTTAGCTGAATTACTAGTAAGGTAAATTGTTTTATTTTATGCAGAATGTCTCTAATGTCACTGCCCATTTCCATGAAAACATTACTTTTTTTTTTTGCATACACTGTTAACTTAGTTAACGTGTTTAGCACGGAAGAACGGGTTGCCATTGTTTGTGCAGGGGTACGCGGATTGTCATATGAAGATACCAGAGCTGAATTTACCCATAAATTCCGTAAATTGGCCCCAACAAAGGCACACATTCGCCTGCTTGTAAACACATTTAAGCGTATCAGCAGTGTGTATGATGAGGCACGTCATGGATGACCACGCATATCAGCAAAAACAGTGCCAGTGATAGTCCGAACGCATCAACTCGACGCTTCAATAGGGAGTTCTATGCCCCTCACAACACAATGTGGAAAATTCTACCATTCACTGTACGAAAACATCCTTACCTGTTTGATTTACGGAATAGTATCACAGAAGCAACAGGCTTTTTTACGGTTTAAATGCTAAGGTCTACAGTTGAAAGATGGAGTATGTGTTTGCATCTTGATGGCGGTCATGGGCAGTAGAATATGTGTAAAACTTCTCAATAATATTGATTTTTCAATCATTGACTTCCTTCATTGAAATGGATAGTAACTTTAGAGACACCCTGTATATGACGAATTTACGCAAAGTTACGCCTGACTTGATTAGTTATAATAAAATGTAAATAGATTGTTGTGGCACTTAGCCCAGTTTTTATTTTCAGTCTACAAGTCTTTTTGTAGTCTTGTCAAGAGAACAACATTAAATTCGTTCTGTCATCATATTTATTAACACAAATTTTACATATAAAACAAAATTACAAAAATCTACAAGAGTATACATAAACATCTAATAGTAAACGTTAATGGGGGAATGGTTTTGTACACATCCTAGGATCAGATCGTCTCCTTCACAAGGAACTTCTTCCAGAAAATAAGAAAATGGTCTTCTGTTTGATGCCCAACTGTTCATAAGATTTGCAGGAAAACTGCCCATTGTATCTATAATTTCAAAAGGATATGAATTCGGTGTTAATCTCTCGACTTCCATGTCACATGGAACGATATTCTCAAACGGATAAGATCCATAAGTCTGGAACATTTCCATTGGAACAGGTACAGGAATGCCATTTTCCATCATGCATGGCATATCAACAGCCACTGGGACAGGATGAGGGACGTGGACTAGATATGGTTGGGGTTGGTAAACTGGAACTGGTCTATCGACTGGAACTTGCACTTCTACTGGATATGGACACGGAACCTCTTTCTCGATGAGTACAGGATAAGGCTGGGGTTCAGGCACAGGTATTTGAACTTCTACTGGAAAAGGTTCAGGAACAGCTACTTGTTTCTCAAGTACAACTGGATATGGATTTGGGACAGGTATTTGAACTTCTACTGGGTATGGGCGGTCTACTGGCACCTCAACTTCTACTGCATATGGTTTAGGAACATAAATTGGATATGGCACTTTGATTTCAACGGGATATGGTTCTGGGAATGGTACCATCGTTTCAATATACACAGGATATGGATGATGTTCCTTGACTGGTATTTCAACTTCTACAGGATAAGGTTTATCTACCGGCATTTCAACGTAAACAGCATAAGGTTCGGGATAAGGTACTTTAACTTCCACAGGATAGGGTCGGTCTACAGGAACCTGTACTTCGACTGGGTAAGGTTCAGGCACAGGAACAGGGGATTCAATCATTACAGGATAAGGATTATCGATAGGTACTTTTACTTCTACTGGGTAAGGTTCAGGAACTGGGACTTTAACTGGGACAGCATATGGCTGGGGTTCAGAAAATGGTACCATAACCTCAACTGGGTAAGGACGATCTATAGGCATAGGAACTTCGACAAGCCATGGCCGATCAACTGGGACTTGTACTTCAACGGGATATGGATTAGATACAACAACTTGCTTCTCTAAGAAAACTGGATAAGGACGATCAACTGGAACTTCAACTTCCATAAAATAAGGCGTTGGTACGGGGACTTTGACTTCCACAGGATATGGCTCAGAAACTGGGACCTTTACTTCAACAGGATAAGGTCGTGGTTCCATCACTGGAAAAGGAACGTGTACAGCATATGGCCTGTCTACTGGGACTTCCACCTCAACGGGATATGGTTCAGGGACTGGAACTTTAACTTCAACAGGATATGGTCTATCAACATGAACTGGTACTTCCACCGGATAAGGTTCGGGAATCGGAACTTTAACTTCCACAGGATATGGACGATCCACAGGCATCTGAACTTCGACAGCATACGGTTCAGATACAGGCACTTTAACTTCCACTGGATATGGACAAGGTACAGGCACCTGCTCTTTCATAAAATACATCTTCGGGTCAGGAACAGGGACTGGGACTTCTACGATATACGGTTGCGGTACAGGCATTTGAACTTCAACTGGGTATGGTTTGTCAACAAATACTTCGACTTCTACAGGATAAGGCTTAGGAACTTCTACTGGATGAGGTACTGGAACTTCTACAGCATAAGGCCTGTCTATTGGCACTTGCACTTCGACAGGATATGGCTCTGGAATTCCAACGGGAACTTTGACAGGTACTGGCACTCTTTTCTCCACTGGATATGGCACAGGACATGGATGTGGCACTGGCACTTCCTTGATCACTTCTTTCTCTACTGGATATGGAACTAAAACATCTGTCCTCACTTCAAATGGCACTAGAACTTCTTTCTCCACAGCAAATGGCACAGGTTTTTCCACCATCACATTATGATGAATTTTGTAAGGAACCATTACCTCATTTTCCACTTTAAATGGTACTATAACTTCTTTCTCGATGGAAACCGGTACAGGCTTTTCAAAGAAGACATCTTTCTCGAGAGCACATGGAAGTTTGGAATCTGAACTTGTGATAAACATATCTGCTTCACATCCACAAGGAGTTATTTTTTCTTCTATCTGCATATGTTTTTGTGCAAGAGGATTTTTTGACGCTTCATTTTGATCCAAAATTCTGTTTTCATTATGTATTTCTTTATTTTTGTATGCAATGGGATTTTTTGATGCTTCATTTTGATCCGAAATTTTGTTTCCATTATTTAATTGTTGATGTGCTTCATTTTGATCCAAAATTATGTTTCGTATTTGTTGAAGTCCTTTCATAAAATGAGCATCTTGAGGAACTAAATTATCTCCTACAGGATGTGATTCTCCCAAATTTACATCGCCTCTAATTGTTTCGCCTAAATACTGACCACCACCATGGGCAGATCCACCAATCAAATTATCATAGAAGTTTTCACTTGCAATTATGTAATCACTTCCAATTGAGTGAATTCCAGCAGAGAAAGGGTCTCCAAGTACAAAGTTATTTTCTTTCACCATCTGCCACCCATCGCTAACAGCGATTAGGGCCGAAGTGTAACAGCAGATCAGAAGCTGTAAAAAGACATTACTGTTAATACATTAACGTAAATACAGCTTACATATAAAGAACACAATTTAATTTAAACATACAAAACAATTCTATGGCGCGATATTTCTAGAAGGCCCTTGCCTGCTGGCTCACATCTACATACTATGTTAGTCACAGAGGTAGACGATATTCCTGCCAGTGTAAGGGTGACATGTGGTCAGCATGTCGGGTACTCCAGCCGTTATAGCTAATTTTCTCAAACTGGAGCCACTACTTATTGTAGCTACCCAAATTCATCACGATGCTGGGTGGGCTCCAGTCCCATCTGGCCGAAATTCCATGAGAAAATTTCTTCCCCCGTGGAGACTAATTAGCCCAAGTCTCGTAGCTCTGTGCCAAGGCATCTTGCCTCAACAATTCGACTACGGCGTGGGACAATTTCAACATCATACATAAATCAAATTAAATACCGGTATTGTAATATAGGATGTCTCACAATTTCTGATTAATTTGAGCAAATATTTTCTGTGATCTCAAAAGTCTGTCACGTATATTTTGCATAAATTAAAAAAAGAATCAGTAAACATAATTTTACCAATGCCACCAAGTTGTCTTTATGACATGGCGGAATTGTAACCCGCTTCTTAATTTGGGGCGTCAGGAAGGTGAAGTTACGTTATCCCTAAAATGTGAAGTAAAGTGATCCCACTACAGGCCTCAGGAGGCCCTTGGGGTAGTGGAAGGTCAAGGCTCCCACTTTTTCTGGACAATCGGCACTTGATGTCAGCCGGATTGTCAGCCCTGCGTGACGGCCGCTTTACCCCCAGAACAAGCATCTGTTACTCATTTTCGTTAGAGGTTGAGTCGACCCCAGGGCCATAGTGTCGCCAGAAGATTTGGGTCAGTTTAAAAATCCTAACCCCACCAGGACTCAAACCCTCGACCTTCCGGCTTGTAGCGCAGTGCCTTAACCACTACGCTACGGCGTGTCCCTATCCCCAAAATATGAGTGATAAATGATAATGAAGCGCCTAGAGAGTTCTTAAATCAAAACTTAACCTACATCCAGGCTATGGGCTACCACATGAATAATTCCCTTCATCAAGAAAAATATTCCTATAGCCTGACCGGGAATCGAACCCGTGACCTCATGAACTGTAGTCGGAAACTCTGACAACTAGCCTATAAGGCTGGTTGGGAAAATATATTTTACCCAACAAAAAATCACTGCATAAGCTTAACATAATGTTAAAATATAAAATTATGGAATATTCACCTGAAAGGTCCGTCTCCTCAACTTAATTAATTATTTAACTGTAGCGCTTTCGGGACTTGTCCCATCATCGGCAGGATTCAAAACTGGTGTTTCACTGAAAATCTGGTAGAGGGGGTTACATTAATTGGGTTCGTTTTCGTTTATCAGATTGTCGCAGCTCACAAAAACGACAATCTGATAAACGAAAACGAACCCAATACATGTAACCCCCTCTACCAGATATTCAGTGAAACACCAGTTTTGAATCCTGCCAATGATGGGACAAGTCCCGAAAGCGCTACAGTTAAATAATTAATTAAGTTGAGGAGACGAACCTTTCAGGTGAATATTCCATAATTTTATATTTTAATTTTAAATAATACCTCAACGGAACACATCATGAATCTTATATAAGTTGATTAACATAATGTGTCATCGGTGTGAGACAACACCCGATATCTTAAAGGATGAAAATACAGGAGCGGGCAGTGGCTACTGTGAAAGAAGTAGAATATAAAATGCATGGATTTTAACTTACCAATAGCTTCATATCGCTTGCTTGAGAAGACCAACACGTATGGAAGCTTCTTCTCAAAATAATGTTATTCGAAGGTTATTATCGCTATTTATATCCAGAAGGTCTCTCAATAATTCCCAAGTTTTCATCATCAAAGACGAATTTGGTCATAAAAAGATACATACAATATGCGTCAAGTTAATTATTCTGGGAATATGCGTGATTTTATTTGTAAACAAACTAGGATAGGTGCGTTCAACTCCAGTGTTTTTTATTTAAAACAATTCGTATATATCAAGGTTAGTAGAGCAAGAATTTCAATAATTCTAAATATTCTCTTGTTAAAACGTGAGAAACATTCACCTGCGATATGAGACATGCACACGAATCTGTGACGTTTCATAATGTATGTGACACTTTAAACGTCATAATGACATGTCACATGTATATCTCTTTATGTAGGTGCTATTAAGGGGGTTCCATTCTTAAGGGCACCCAGTACTTATTTGGGTTAAAAAATCTTCTTTTTTTTTTGCCTCAAAAAATCCAGGAAGAATTATTTTATCGACGTGTAATATTATTTTGCCAATTTTGGATATTCAAACCCATAAAAATTGATTTTTAAAAAATGGCGTCTCTGTGTTCTGCTAATGTGCACACTATTTTTTTAAATGTTCCCGTGAGTTCTATTTTTTCATATTTTGGTACACTTTTCTATGAAACTATGAAAGATAGGAGAATAATTTTTGGCATGGATATGCAGTTTAAAGAGCTCTATAATACTTACTTACTCGCTGGCACTATCGAACCCGTAGATTCATGGCGGCGCGGACATAAGCTCTCCATACATCCCTATCCTGAGTTAATGCTTTCCAATCATTCCCTGTATAATCTACTTCCCTCAAATCATAGTTAATTTTGTTCTCCCACCTCATTCTTGGTCTACCAACTGGGCGTTTTCCTTCTGGCTTTCCTACAAGAAGCTTCCATTCACGTCTTTCATTCCCCATACACGCAACATGTCCTGCTCATCGCAGTCTATGAGACTTAACAATATCTCGGATAGCGGACAGGATCCTCCTTCTGACTAAAAAACCCGTTCCAAATTCAGGTATTTCTGCACCCCCTTGGTATAATGCAAAGCTTCCTGATTCCTGACTACCTTCTCCTGGCCACCTAACTTCCTGTAAAGCGACTATATCCAAGGGCGATTTATCTAATTCCCGCGTTAATGTCCCTAGTGTCCCGCTATTGTATAAAGTCCTAATATTCCATGTTCCTAGGAATGGGTTCCCTGAAGTAGTCCCCGCCCAGAGAACCGAATGGGGGACTATATGACCTCCGGAAAACTTTGCCCCAGTTGAACCCATGTCCGCATTTCTTGACGGTTGTATTTTTACGGTGAAAGATCGTCACTCCTTCGACCAAGGTACTTTTTTCGTCAGGCTTATCACCTTCGACCAGTCCGGCATGGTAACCCTATCAGCAGCAATGCTACCGCCGGCACAGCTCTCAGGATCATTTAAGCACGCAAGCCACTCCACCACGACAAGGTGAAGGGAAAGAGCTCTATAATCATAAAGTAAATTTACCTTTCAGCTATTGATAGTGTTTGAAATTTAAAGAAAAATGTATGCAACATTTTTAACAAAAAAAATGTGATCTTTGAATTTTTTAAAATAAATCACAATCCATATCTGAACACAACCAAACATTATTATAAAATGAACTATGGACAATAACATACTAACTTTTTGGAAACAATTGAATTAGTAGTTTTTGAGAAAATTGTACCAAGACAATACTTTTAAGAAGTTGGATTTTTTATTTTCATTTTTTGTAATTTAAATTACTCATGAATAAATATATCTAAAAAGTTAACCAGAGTGTCATTATGTTCAGGAAGACGTGTTTAATTAGTGACATAATTTTCATGCACTTAACTTAAGAATAAGCTGAAAAAAATATTTTTGTATGTGGCATATTTTTAAAACAAATTGCAAGGAAATTGTGCCGGGTGCCCTTAAGAGGGGTAAAAAGTATTGTAAAATTAAAAGAATGGCACAGATCATCATCATCAGCATGAACAGATAGGCTTTTTATTAGCCTGTTACTATTTCCTCCAGATGAATCTGTAGTCTCCATCTTGTCAATGGTCGTACAATGTCACGTTTACCCCTCGGTTTGTAGTTTAAAGCCTGCCAAGGGATTCTGTCCTTGTTCATTTTTCTTACGTGCTGTAGCCAATTTTGTTGGTATTCTTTAATTCACTGCACTATATTTATTGCATTAATTTTTTTTCCTGACTATTTAACTCATGCCCCAAATGGCAGTCAATGACCAATCGCATTTCAATGAATTTTGTTTTACAACCAACCACAGTCGTTTTTCACCTCGATTTTATCACCTTCATTCCACAAAGTGGCTCCCAGATTGTATATATAGTGCACGAATGTAACCAGATTCTGTTTGCGAGATCTAAAAAAAAACATTACTAGCAATTGATTCCGATTGAGGGTCTTTCCACTTTTCAGCGGTTGCCCTTTTACCAGCCGGCTGCTGGCCCTTCACATCCACATGTGTCAATCACAGAGGTAGATGATCAACAGCCAGTGTAGGGGTGACATGTGGTTAGCATGTCGAGTCCCCCAGCCGTTATAGCTGGTTCCTCAACCTGGAGCCGCTACTTATTGTAGCTACCCAATTGCCTCACGATGCTGGGTGGGCACCGGTCCCATACTGGCCGAAATACCATGAGAAAATTTCTTCCCCCATGGAGACTCAAACCAGCGCAAGTCCCGTAGCTCTGCGCCAAGGCTTCCTACCTTAACCGCTCGGCTACGGCGCGGGACGCAATTGATTATACCACAATAAAAAGAAACCAGTGTTTGCACTTTTTTAACGTATTATTTGCCAGGTAATAACGTTCCAGATAAATACAATTGACATATTTACATCATAGGACATTTTTTTCCGATTGAGGGTCTTTCCACTTTTCAGCGGTTGCCCTTTTACCAGCCGGCTGCTGGCCCTTCACATCCACATGTGTCAATCACAGAGGTAGATGATCAACAGCCAGTGTAGGGGTGACATGTGGTTAGCATGTTGAGTTCCCCAGCCGTTATAGCTGGTTCCTGAACCTGGAGCCGCTACTTATTGTAGCTACCCAATTGCCTCACGATGCTGGGTGGGCACCGGTCCCATACTGGCCGAAATACCATGAGAAAATTTCTTCCCCCATGGAGACTCAAACCAGAGCAAGTCCCGTAGCTCTGCGCCAAGGCTTCCTACCTTAACCGCTCGGCTACGGCGCGGGACGCAATTGATTATACCACAATAAAAAGAAACCAGTGTTTGCACTTTTTTAACGTATTATTTGCCAGGTAATAACGTTCCAGATAAATACAATTGACATATTTACATCATAGGACATTTTTTTCCGATTGAGGGTCTTTCCACTTTTCAGCGGTTGCCCTTTTACCAGCCGGCTGCTGGCCCTCACATCCACATGTGTCAATCACAGAGGTAGATGATCAACAGCCAGTGTAGGGGTGACATGTGGTTAGCATGTCGAGTCCCCCAGCCGTTATAGCTGGTTCCTCAACCTGGAGCCGCTACTTATTGTAGCTACCCAATTGCCTCACGATGCTGGGTGGGCACCGGTCCCATACTGGCCGAAATACCATGAGAAAATTTCTTCCCCCATGGAGACGCGAACCAGCGCAAGTCCCGTAGCTCTGCGCCAAGGCTTCCTACCTTAACCGCTCGGCTACGGCGCGGGACATCATAGGACATCAGAAATTAATTAATAATATTGGTTATAAACAATTTAATGTGTTTAATTTATTATTCACTAGGGTGCATTCTTACAATATTGCGACCCTTTGGCAATAAAAATATGATCTGATTGCATAATAAACGTTTCTCACTAGTTTTCAAACATCGCCGTTTACAATAATATATAAATATTTTAAAATAGCTTTATTTAATTAACTATTTTGTGAGTAAACAGCTTAATTTTATTCGTTAAATAGTCCTAAAAATGCCACTCTTGATTTCCAAATTCTCTAGATAAATTCACTCCTCAATTCGAGAGTCGTGAATTTATCGATAATTTGGAAATCACCCGTGGCATTACTTATGATAATTTAACTTCTTATACGATCCATACATGTTACTACCATTATATGCCTGAGAAATTTCATTTGTGCTTGTTTCCAATCTTTGTGTATCCCTCTTTCTCAGTATCCATATTTTAACGCCAAATTTTAAGCCTGATTTGCTGTGATATTGTGAACTCGTAATTTTGTAAAAGAATGCATATGTTTTCCAAAGTGACGTTAATTTTATTATATGTTTGTATTTTGGTATCTAAATCAGTTTCGAATTCTGATATCAAACTGCCTAAGTATTTAAAATCACTTACTTGTTCAATTGTATTGTTATCTTTAAACATATGGTCAATTCTGGAAATGCGTGCTATTATGCATTACAGAGACTCTTGTCGTCCCAACTCCTTTCAAAAAACGTTAAACTGAAAATATATAAAATTATTATTCTACCAGTTATATTATATGGATGCGAAACTTGGACTCTTACTTTAAGGGAGGAAAGGAGATTACGAGTATTTTAGAATAAAGTTCTTAGAAAAAATCTGAACCAAAGAGAGATGAACAAACAGGTGAATGGAGAGGACTACTAACAGTGAACTACATGGTCTTTATTGGAAGCCAGATATAATAAGAACAGTTAAGTCTCATAGATTGCGATGGGCAGGGCATGTGGCACAAATGGGGAGGGAAAGACGTGCATGGAAGCTCCTTGTAGGAAAACCAGAGGGAAAACGCCCAGTTGGTAGACCAAGAATGGGGTGGGAGAATAACATGAACTATGATTTGAGGGAAGTAGATTATATAGGGGATGATTGGAAAACAATGGCCCAGGATAGGGATGTATGGAGAGCTTATGTCCGCGCGGTCATGAACCTATGGGTTCGATAGTGTCAGTGAGTTAGTTAGTTATGGTATTGATCTCTATTGCAATCTTAATATGGTTTTCCCACACATGACCATCGATTTTGTCTTTTAACATGAAATGTTTATATTATACGGTTTTGTAATACTTACAAAGTACGTAAAGTACTGAAGTCTTATGATGAATATGTATTATTCATTAGATTCCAGGGGAAAGTTTGATAAATCTTGATCAGGTTTTTGATATTACAAAAGTAAATGGCCAATGTTTATCTATTGAAGACAAAAAATTTTACCACCTATAATTGGAAAGCAAAGGAGAGGTTGGTCACCTAACAAGTAAAGTAGCACGAAAAGAGACAATTCGCCCTTCAAAGAGGCAGAAACTCCCTACAGAATCAATTTCAAAACGTGTTGTTGTAAGATTGAGAAAAAAAAAAAGCAAAAAGGGTGTTGCTATACCTTAATTTATCGGTTATCAGCATCACATTCTGAACAGAATACTACGTTTAGTGATGGATCAAGAACTTGCTTAGAATACCAAGCCTCCAAACATTGAATATCAATTTCTATCTAAATTTGTGACCGAGTATGAGTGGCTAAAATCACAATTTGTGAACGTAAAAGAAGATATCCTAGATAAATCAGGCGGAGACATGACATGAAGTGTCTGTACCATCTAACATGTACGTTTATGTTCTTTGAGGAAAAAATACGCTTTTTATTCATTAGATTCCAGAATATTTCTAAACATTAGTAATGCAAGATGGAATTCAAGAGCTATTCTCGCTCTACTTGCGTGTACACTTATGTACTACAAGAGTTGTTTTGAAAAAGTGTGCAGATTTATTTCATCAGATGTACACCCTTCGACAAAAACATGAGTCATCTCTTGAACGCACATTACTTCTAAGTCATACTCGGCACAGCGCTGGGTTCAAACTAGGAAACTAGTCATAATTGTGCAGTCCCTGAACTACAGCGTTATGTGGCATGAACTGAAGACACTCCTACGTGTCCTGATAGCTCAGCGGTAAAGCATGCGGTCAATGTTTCTGTTAATGAATATCGCAAGTTCGCGTCTTCAATTGCGCAGTTTTTTTCGTGATATTTGTATTAAAACGTTTTATGAATTAAATACATTTTATTTCGACATTTGAATTAATCTATACTTTTTTAAGTTCATAATTGTTTTTTTATACCGTTGAGGTTATAACAATATTAAATTATATATTTTTTTACCTTGTATACTACCGTCTTCCTCAACTATTTAAAATTTTCGTTGGTTTCACTCTAGGCCTTTCGATGCATGCTTCATCTTCTGAAATTTTTGTAATAGTATTGAATTAACTGTATGTCTAATAGAGGGTTTTGCTCATTAGGCATATTTTCGTTGATATTGTTTGCATTCTTGGCCTTTTTGATAATTTTGATTTTTTCTAAAATGTTAATTTTATGTGTGTTATTTTCTCTGTGTATAATTGACATTGTATTATCGATATTGTTGAAACTGTGGCCGCTTTCTGAAATGTGTTTAGCGAAATTTGATTTTATTGTTAAAGGAGAAGGCATATCAAATTTCGCTGTTCACCACATTTGAGTCCAATCGAAAATGTGTGGGCTAAGATGAAAATAGAGATGAACTCGAATTGGCCTGCAGATGCACGAAAGACGAAAGATGGCTTATGGGCACAAATTCAAGACGCCTGGGATGCTCTAGCCGATCGTCCACGTGCCTGTAGAAATTTGATTGCATCAATACCCCGCAGATTGAGGGCGGTAATAGATGCTGAGGATACATACACCCGATATTGATTTTGTTTTTGTTAAAGTTTTCATTTTAGAATATATTATTTTCTTTCCTCATTTACTTATTACAAGAAGGTTTTAATGAATGTTTTTGTGTGTGCATTAAAGCCATAAAACTCAAACATAAAATTAAATATGAAACTACATTACAGGCAAAATGCCATTCTAACATTCTGTTTAAAAAAGGTAGAACGGGAATCGAACCCGTGAGGTTACGAACGCAGACGATGTCTATTAAACCTCTGGACCACGGAAACACACTAAGCCAAACTCTCTCCTTAATGTCGTTTGAGTGTGAACTGCATTAACTAGCAAACAACCCAATACAATTATTGAAAACGTGTTGATGTGAATATGGCTTTTGCGAGCGCTCACGAAGTTCCCCGATCGATTGATAGTATCAGCGGATGGATCATTTTTTTGTCTAAGGGTGTTCAACATGAATGACTTCAAGAACTTGTCAAACGTATTAAAGCCTTTTAAAAAGCTCTGCACTCATTGGAAAATCGTTGGAAGAAGGAGCCATCTGCATTAAGTATACCGAAAAGTAATCAGTGCGCCGAACATGCAATTGAAGTCATACAAGAATTGTATGCTTCCTGTAGAAATAAAGACAAACTGCATCTCAGATTCTTTCTAAGCAATCAACAATAATATACAATGACTGTACATGTGGTTGAACACTTTATCTCTTTTCTTGTTTGTATTACAGTACATATCTTATGTTTGAAAATAATCAGCCAGTAGTGGAATATGAATTTTGATTTCGGGGTGACTTTTTTTAAAGGAATGTTGAAATGACTAATCGATTCTTCATACAAAGGTAAAAGTTCATCAGATTATGATACAGGAAAGTGAGGTTTTATAAAAGTTATAATCCTCGAGGCAGCACGCTACCTCGAGACCACAGCGATGTACTATATCCTCAACCATTGTCGACCGCGGTAGACTAGTGGTTATGTTCCTTGCCTCTGGCCCCGAGGGTCAAACCCCGGCCGGTATTGATTTCTTTTTCTTTCCTTTTCTAGGACGGAAAAATCCAAGGAGCAAGTCCTGCGGGAGGGACTTTAAGCCTTGGGACCGGGTTCAAAAGATTTTTAGGCTCGTAAAAGAACTGCAGCCTGAATAAAGAGACCTCTAAGTAAAATTTACTGGCCTTCTTCATCCTAGTAATTGGCCTACCTTAGTTGCCTGCTAGATCTCTAATTGGATCTGTATGTTGATCGCATACCATTCATGGCATCTCTTGGAAGATAAGCGTAACTAAATTAAATCGTCCACCGCTGTGGTCTCGAGGTAGCGTACTGCCTTGTCACGCAGCGAGCCTGGGTCCGATTCCCGGTCGGGACAGGCTCCTGGGTGAGGTTTTTTCGGGGTATTTCCTCATCTGTAAGACAAATGTCAGGAAGCTTAGGGCCCAATGGTTCCCGAAAATCATCCGGCCATTATCATCATCCTTATCATTATCATCATCATCCTTCACCGGTGTGGAAAGCAACGGGAAGCTACCGCACTTATAATTCACTAGTAAAGCTGCAAAGCATAGCATGAAAATGCTATGATTGCAGTAAAAGACCTACCCTCGGGCAGAATATTACTATGGCTGGATGGAAATGAACTTGGTCCCGCGCCATAGCATAGCGGTTAAAGCAAGATGCCTTGGCGCAGAGCTACGGGACTTGCACTGGTAGAGTCTCCATTGAGCAAAACATTTTCTCATGGAATTTCGGCCAGTATGGGACCGGTGCCCATCAGCATCGTGAGGAATTTGGGTAGCTACAATAAGTAGCGGCTCCAGTTTGAGAAAACCAGCTGTAACGGGTGGGGGGGCCGACATGCTGGCCACATGTTACCCCTACAGTGGCAGGATAATCATCTACCTCTGAAATTAACACATGTGGATGTAAGGCCAGCAGCCGGCTGGTAGGCCAAGTGCTTTCTAAGGCCTGTCGCACCGTGGAGTAATAGCATATTACGATGCGAGGTTGGGAAGTGCTTTTTACAGAATCGAGGAAAATGTTTAAAAACCGAGCGATAGCGAGGATTTTAATCTCCGAGATTCTGTAAAACACTTCACAAACATACGTTGTACATTATTTTTTGCGCGATGGTGTTTTCAATAATAAATAATAGTAAAATAATATCTTTGTTGGAATTATTTGCGTTCATTAGAGACAATTAACTAATGTTAACAGTTCTACCAGTTATATTATATGGGTGCCAAACATGGAATGGAGGAAATGAGATTACGAGTTTTTGGGAGTAGAGTTCTTAGGAAAATTTTGGACCAAAGAGAGATGGACAGATGGGTGAATGGAGAAGACTATGTAACAATGAACTACATGGTCTTTATAGGAAGGCAGATATAATAAAAACAGTTAAGTCTCGTAGACTGCGATGGGCAGGACACGTGGCACGAATGGGGAATGAAAGACGTGCATGGAAGCTTCTTGTAGGAAAGCCAGAGGGAAAACGCCCAGTTGGTACACCAAGAATGAGGTGGGAGAACAACATTAACTATGATTTGAGGGAAGTAGATTATACAGGGAATGATTGGAAAGCATTAGCTCAGGATAGGGATGTGTGGGGAGCTTATATGTCCGCGCGGCCACGAACCTACGGCTTCGATAGTGCCAGTGAGTAAATAAGTAATTAAGTATAGTTATTTAGGTAGGCAACCCCGAAATGTAGGAAGTTGAACTTTCAATCACGGTCGCCATTGCTGTAAGTACGACAAAATGCACTATCGCGCAAAAAGTAAATTAACTTGGTCTAGTAACTCTTAACAAAGGAGAGGCTACGGCCCAACATTGGGCTGTTTTGCAATTGTAGATGTATTTTGCATACAGTTCTGATTCCAGCAATTTATTGACGTAATTAAAACTCACGAATTCACGTTCCCTGCGGGACAAAGGAATTCTGCTGAAACTGCAAATTCTACCTTTGTAAATAACAAAAACTTGCATCCGTGACTAAAGACTATGTGAATACCTGGAACATTACTTTTAATATAAACTAACAGTATATACGTGACATTATCGCCTCATTGGCACTATCCAACCCGTAGGTTCATGGCCGCGTGGACATAACCTCTCCATACATTCTTATCCTCAGTTCTTTTCAACATGTAATCGTTTATGTATATTGTAATTTAGATGTAAAACAATTTTTTTTGTATTTTTTAAAACCTGGTTGAGTGGCAGACAAGGCCTTTTCGGGATGTCATTTAGGCAATGACAGAAATTTAGATAAACACACTAAAATACGATTCAATTATCTATGTGGCACAATTAAACACACTTTATTGAATAAGACTAGAAAATAAACTTTTTAGAAGTTTTACAAAGTATTGGCAGTTCCATCTCTTATCTATGGATGTGAAACCTGGACATTAACAAAGACAGATAGTAAACAAATAGAGGCTGCAGAAATGAGGATGTTGAGAGCAATACCAAAGGTCCGATACAAAGAAAAACGAAGATATAAGAGCAGAACTTAATATATTTAATCTATGTAAAAGAATAAAATATTATCAAAATGCTTACCTTCAGCACGTATCACGATTGAATGAACAGCGCATACCAAGAAGAATGTATAATTATAAACCAAAAGGGAGAAGAATGTTGGAAAGGCCATTGAAGAGATGGAAGGGCCAATTCGACCTATAATGAGATTGGAACAGGCCATTGAGCTTAATCCTTGTTGTTGATTATTATTATTATTATTATTATTATTATTATTATTATTATTATTATATTATTATTATCTTCTTCTTCTGCTTCATGAAATTAGGCCTTTTGACCTGTTTTCAATTATTATTATTATTATTATTATTATTATTATTATTATTATTATTATTATTATTATTATTATTATTATTATTGTTATTGTTATTGTTATTATTATTATTATTATTATTATTATTATTATTATTATTATTATTATTATTATTATTATTATTATTATTATTATTATTATTATTATTATTATTATTAACATCCCTTTCATAATTTACTTCTCTCAAATCATGGTTAATGTAATTCTCCCAACTCACTCTTTGCCTACCTATTGGTTTTCCCTCTGGTATACCAACAAGAAATTTCTTGTCCCTTTTTCATTTCCCATTCATGCCACATGCCTTGTCCAACGCAGTTTACGAGTCTTAACTAACTCACTGGCACTATCGAATCCGTAGGTTCATGGCAGCGCGGACATAAGCTCTCCATGCATCCCTATCCTGAGCTAACGTTTTTCCAATCATTCCCTGTATAATTTTAAAAAAAAGTAAAGTGATCCTACTGGCTCTAGGAGACTCTTGGGGTAGTAGGAGGTTAAGGCTCCCACTTTTTCTAGGCAATGGGCACTTGATATCAACCAGGTTGTTAGGCCTGTGTGACGGCCGTCTTTACCCCCAGAACAAGACTCTGGTACTCATTTCCGTTAGAGGCTGAGTCGACCCCAGGGCCATGGTGCCACCAGAAGGTTTGGATGAGTTTAAAAATCCTGACACTACCGGGACTCGAACCCTCGACCTTCCAATTTGTAGCGCACTGCCTTAACCACTACGCTACGGCGTGCCCCCCTGTATAATCTACTTTCCTCAAATCATGCTAAATGTTATTCTCCCACCTCATTATTGATCTAACATCTAGGCGTTTTCCCTCTGGTTTTCCTACAAGAAGCTTCCATGCACGCCTTTCATTCCCCATCCGTGCCACATGTCCTGCCCATCGCTGTCTTCGAGACTTAACTCTTCTTATTAAATCTGGTTTCCCATAAAGCCCATGTTGCTCGCTATTATGTAGTCTTCTCCATTCATCTGACTGTTCATCTCTCTTTGGTCCAAAAATGTTCCTATGAACTTTATTCTCAAATACTCCCTTAAAGTAAGAGTCCGTGTTTCACATCCATCCATCCATTTAATGTATCTTCTAGTACCTTGTAAGTCCATGTTTTCTACACAGATATTTAGGCGCTCTCCCCCTACAGGGAAGAATTTAAACCATGTAACTGGTAGAATAAGAGTTTTATATATGTTCACTTTAATTTCTTTAGAGAAGTTAGGACAAGAGTCCCTGTAGTACATAGGCCCTAATAGCTACATTTCCAGAATTGGGCGCCTTTTATTTAAAAGGAACCAAGCGCCCTAAAATTGAATATAAGTTACTGATATTTTCTACAGCATTTTTTAGAATAAAGTTAATAAAAGCTTGTATATTACATATATTTATTTAATATATTAATATATACTGTATGCCACTATAATTACATTTCGAAAATGGATTATATTTTTTTAAATAAACATATATTACAAAAACGTTTACTCAGATTCACTTGTGGTTCTTGGTTCCTTTTATATAGGCCATCCAATTGAGCCTAAGTTTAATTTATTTGTGCATCTCATTCCTAATTGTGATTATTGTTCCTAGGTATTTCAGTTCAGACAATTCTTAAGATTTCCCTCATTTGTCGTTAGTTGTCCATTTCCATTAGCCTATATGATGTACTTCTATGTGTGGCAATTTAAATATACCCTTCTGATCCTCTAATATTAAATCTTTTGTTTCTGCTCCTGATCCCATATATATATATATATATATATATATATATATATATATATATATATATAGGCCTTATATAATCCTTATATCATCCTTATCATTATCATCATCATCCCTCACAGGTGTGGAAAGCAACGGGAAGTTACCACACCTACAATTCCCTACTAAAGCTGCAAAGCAGAGTATGAAAATGCTATGATTGCAGTGAAAGACCTGCCCTCGGGCAGAACACTATAGAGAATGTAAAGGTTATGGGGTCGTGTAATTGAATAAGTACATACAAACACGTTATAAATTAATATTTTATTCGAGTATAATTTCTTCTAACATTTAATAATAAGGGCTTAATTTGCCCTTGAGTGGCATTCCTATGGGTAGAGGTATGCGTTTCTCTCCTGGATACTTGACTGGGTATGGGTACTTCACTGGATAGGGAAATGGCTTGCCTCTAGGTATTGGAAATGGCTTGTCTACCGTCACGGGGTAGCGTTTAGGAAATGGCATTGGATATGGTTTATCTACTGAAACTTGGACTGGGACGGGGTAGGGACGTTCCACTGGATATGGTACAGGGTATGGCACAGGCGTTTCTACTGGTATGGGTACTTGCTGTGGGTAAGGTACGGGCACAGGAATGGGCTGTACTCTTCTCTCCATCGTTGACGGAACTTCTACTGGCACCACGACTGGCACTGGCCTCGGAACGGGAACTTCCACAGGGTATGCTCTACCAACGGGGATGGGAACAGGGTAAGGTATTCTTAAAGGAAAGGGGTAAGATACACCAAATGGTAAAGATGTTGTCAAGGGGTTTAAGAGTCCTGAACTGAAACCTAATCCATTCGGAAAGCCGAGTCCAGAGATTCCTATACTGGGGATTCCGAAGCCAGAAGCTCCCAGACCATTAGCTCCCAGTCCAGAAGCTCCCAAGACACCCAACCCAGGAGCTCCGAGACCAGAAGTTCCCAAAGGTCCCAGATCAGAAGTTCCCAGACCAGAAGTTCCCAAACCAGAAGCTCCCAGACCAGAAGCTCCCGGGGCTCCCAAGCCAGAAACTCCCAGACCAGAAGATCCCAGTGCTCCCAGACCAGAAGCGTCTAGACCAGAAGATCCCAGATATCCCAGGCCAGAAGCTCCTAGACCAGAAGCTCCCAAGGCACCCAAGCCAGGAGCTCCGAGACCAGAAGCTCCCGGGGCTCCCAAGCCAGAAACTCCCAGACTAGATGATCCCAGACCAGAAGATCCCAGGGCTCCTAGACCAGAAGATCCCAGGTATCCCAGACCAGAATTTCCCAGGCCAGAAGCTCCTAGACCAGAAGCTCCCAGTCCAGAAGCTCCCAAGGCACCCAAGCCAGGAGCTCCGAGACCAGAAGCTCCCGGGGCTCCCAAGCCAGAAACTCCCAGACTAGAAGATCCCAGACCAGAAGATCCCAGGGCTCCTAGACCAGAAGATCCCAGGGCTCCTAGACCAGAAGATCCCAGGTATCCCAGACCAGAAGGTCCCAGGTATCCCAGACCAGAATTTCCCAGGCCAGAAGCTCCTAGACCAGAAGCTCCCAGTCCAGAAGCTCCCAAGGCACCCAAGTCAGGAGCTCCGAGACCAGAAGCTCCCGGGGCTCCCAAGCCAGAAACTCCCAGACCAGAAGATCCCAGACCAGAAGATTCCAGAGCTCCTAGACCAGAAGATCCAAGGTATCCCAGACCAGAAGGTCCCAGGTATCCCAGACCAGAATTTCCCAGGCCAGAAGCTCCTAGACCAGAAGCTCCCAGTCCAGAAGCTCCCAAGGCACCCAAGCCAGGAGCTCCGAGACCAGAATTTCCTAGGGGTCCCAAACCAGAATTTCCCAGACCAGAAACTCCCAAGCCAGAAGCTCCCAGACCAGAAGCTCCCGGGACTCCCAAGCCAGAAACTCCCAGACCAGACGATCCCAGGGCTCCCAGACCAGAAGTTCCCAGGTATCCCAGACCAGAAGATCCTAGATATCCCAGACCAGAAGATCCCAGGTATCCCAGACCAGAAGCTCCCAGTCCAGAAGTTCCCAAGGCACCCAAGCCAGGGGCTCCGAGACCAGACGTTCCGAGACCAGAAGTTCCCAGACCAGAAGCTCCCAAGCCAGACGCTCCCAAGGCTCCCAGACCAGAAACTCCCAGACCAGAAGATCCCAGGTATCCCAGACCGGAAGCTCCTAGGCCAGAAGTTCCCAGACCAGAAGCTCCCAAGGTTCCCAGACCAGAAACTCCCAGACCAGAAGATCCCAGGTATCCCAGACCAGAAGATCCCAGGTATCCCAGACCAGAAGCTACCAGGCCAGAAGATCCTAGGTATCCCAGACCAGAAGATCCCAGACCAGAAGTTCCCAGGCTAGAATCTCCCAGACCAGAAGCTCCAGGACCAAAAACTCCCAGACCAGAAGATCCCAGACTAGAAGATCCCAGGTAATCCAGACCAGAAGCTCCCAGGCCAGAAGATCCCACACTAGAAGCTCCTAGGCCAGAAACTCCCAGACCAGAAGATCCCAGGCCAGACACTCCCAGACCAGAAGCTCCTAGGAATCCCAGACCAGAAGCTCCCAGGCCAGAAACTCCCAAACCAGAAGATCCCAGAGGTCCTAATCCAGAAGCTCCCAGGGTTCCCAAGCCAGAATCTTTCAGTGTTCCGAGGCCAGATGATCCCAAACTAGAAGATCCAAGATCACATGATCCAAGACCAGAAACCAGACCAAGGAATCCTAGTCCAGAAGATCCAAGAACAGAAGATCCAATGCCAGCGGCTCCTATGCCAGGGACTCCAATACCACTGCCACTACCAATAGAAGGAAAGTACCCCGTTTGAAAACTTCCGGAGACTCCATAGGACACTAAAATGGCAGCGAGTGTAGCAAAAGAAATGTAGGCCTGAAATAGAAAACCGTAATTGTAAAAAATTCATTCCTCTTCTATCATCAAGATGTCTGTTCTATCATGTTTCTCTTCAAAAAAACTCAGTAATTAGGTTCTTCTGGTTGAATTATACACAGGGTGACTATCCTTCTATATTCCGAACGTTCGATTTCCGAGACTTTTAATCTAGTAAAGTCCCGACTGAGGGGCAAAACCCATTTCTATCCTCGCATATATATATATATATATATATATATATATATGTTATAATTAAATCTTTAACATTGAGCAATGCACGCTTAATATGGTATGATAAGAAAAATAAATGCCTGGACGGGATTCGAACCCGGATCTCTGAGTCTGTACCTCAGCGTGATATCCATTACACCACCAGGCGAATTATAACATCGATAAAGCGTCACTGCTATAAAGTAAAATAAATATTCTCTTTAATTTGCTTACTTGATATAGTCAGCTACTAGATGGCAGTGAAGACAGTGTTCTCGCGACATCTAGTAATAATGGAGAGTATAATACATATATAAGAAAAATAAGTGTTTGAATTGGATTCGCCTGGTGGTGTAATGGATATCACGCTGAGGTACAGACTCAGAGATCCGGGTTCGAATCCCGTCCAGGCATTTATTTTTATCATACCATATATATATATATATATATATATATATATATATATATATATATATATATATGTTCAGAGCAAAAGTGGACCAAGTCTGATTTATATCTTTTGAGAAAAAATAATATAAAGTTAAAGTATAAAATAAATATATTCTCAACTCGTGTCCAACTCAAAATCACAAGTATGGAGAAATGGTGGAATGAAACTGTGTCAGGGAAAAACGGGAGAAAAACCTGTCCAATCACCGTTTCGTCCACCACGAAACCCACTTGGAATGAATGATGCTCTATCTCGGGACCCCATCAGTTCAGTTCATTTAAAATGCAGTGATTTGTTTCGTATAATGTATATTAACACTACCTTTTTGGATATATTTTTGTATACACATTGTATGTAGTATACATAAAGGGCAGCGGTTTTACATCCCGCAAGAGATTTGTAATATGTAATTTTATAGCATAATTATTTTGGTTGGCAACCTCGAAATGTAGGAAATTGAACTTTCAATCATGGTCGCCATTGCTGTACGTACGGCAAAATATATATTATCTAGCACATGTCTGCCATTCGCTCTCAGGAAAATGCTAGTAGAAACACTTGCAATGCCCCATTTTGATTATTGTAATACTCTTTTTACAGACTTAAATATTATTTTCACTCAGAGACTTCAACGTGTTCATAATTATTGCGTACGCTTTATTTGTGGTATTCGCAAATTTGACCATGTTACCGTCCCTGGAACAATTATTGTGGCTTCGTCTAAGATATCGTAGAACTGTCCATTCCCTAACCCTTCTATATAAAATATTTCACACATCATCGCCTAATTACTTATCACGCCGCTTCATCAGACTATCCGACACACATAATCTTGACACTCGATCCCATCAGCACATTGTCCTTTATATCCCTCATCATCACACTGTGTATTATTCATTATCTTTTACAGTCTCACTGCCAAAACATGGAATTCCCTTCCGCCCTGTGTCAGACACTGTCAAACTATAACATCCTTCAAAAACAAACTAAATAATTATTTAATAACAAACTAACTTATACACCTCACTGATAGTATTCTTTTAACAATTAATCAATTTAATTATTTGTGAAAATAATATTAAGATTAACAAATATTTTCTTTTGCTTTGTTTTAAATATTGTATAATTGTAAAATTAGTTTTCTATACCTCATTATTTTTCTTAGTTTTTATATACAATAGACAGGGGCAATTTAATGTCTTGCTTGTATACATTTTATTATTAGTTTTAGTCTTAATTTTAACTAACATTAACTGGTTGCATTATAGATCGTAATATAATAGATATTATCTTTTTGATCAAATTTTTATTTAGTATTTAATATTAGAGTTAATTGAGATTGTTATATTCTGATGCAATATATGTTTGTCCTGGTGAGTGGAAGAGAAGGGCACATGGCCTTAACTCCACCAGGCTAAATAAATCGAATCTAATCTAAAAAAATCTATATAAGTCACGTAGGAGAATCTTAAAATATACAATTACAGTTTTAATAGAATAATTAAGCATTGTTTTATTCTGAAGTATGCACAAAGTATTCATTCATTCATAGTAATTCTGCCCGTGGGCCGATCTTTAACTGCAATCATAGCATTTTCATGATATGCTTTGCAACCTTACTAGGGATTTATAGGTGTGCTTTCTTCCCGTTGCTTGATAAGGATGATGATGATGATGATGATGGCCGGATGATTTTAGGGGACCGTTGGGCCCTAAGCTTCCTAACATTTGTCTTACACGTGAGGAAAAACCCCGAAAAAACCTCACCCAGGAGCCTGTACCGATCGGGAATCGAACCCGGGCCCGCTGCGTGAGGAGGCAGCGCGCTACCTCGAGACCACAGCGGTGGACTGCACAAAGTATAATGAATTGGAATTTCAATTGTTTCAAAATGGCCGAATCTGTCGACGTTTTTTAAATCAAAAGGAAAGCCTTTGAAAAGCTGAGAGAAACAAATTATTTTGAATGTTTTCAAATAGTTTAGTGAAAATTGTCCTTTGCTTGGAAGAGGTATAGCAATTAGTAAGACTGGTCAACATGATTTTTGTCTCATGAGTACCAATACCTCTGGAACAAGTAACAAATTTTAATTATTTGGGTTGTAATTTTACTATAAACACAAAAACTGAAAGAGACATAAATATGAAACTGTCGAAATTTCAAATGATATACGGAACTATACATAAAGCATTAAATAATAAAACAAGAAGAGATACTAGATTGAAGTTTTATAAAACATTGGCAGTTCCTGCATTACTTTATGGGAGCGAAACTTGGGTAATGACCAAAAAATTGCAAAGTAGGATACAAAGCGCAGAAATGAACTTCCTTACAAGAACAAAAGGCTGCACAAGATTGGAACTGATAAGGAATGAAGATATAAGAACAGAGTTAAATATATATCCATTGGATGAGAAAATCAGAGAATATAGAGAGAAATGGTTTACACATGTGGAAAGAATGAATGTAACAAGATTACCAAGAGCGGCATTCAAATACAAGCCAAGAGGTTCAAGGAATGTAGTAGGAAGGCCAGTGAAAAGATGGACAGAACAACTGTGAGGCGGAACAGGCAATTTGCCTAGCCCGTGAAGTGAAGAAGAAGAAGAAGAGTACCAATAGTTGAAAGTTACTTAATGCAGTTTTTATAGTGTTTTCAAATATGTATTCGGAATTTCTCCATCACCCACAGTTTTTTTATATCAATTTCAACTAATGGTTTTAAATAATTATATTTTTAATAAACTTTTTTCGTCCATTTGTCCAGTGTAAAATAAAACCAAATGAGCTAACTCAAATGATTTCAGTTATGGAAAAGAGATATCAAGGCAAATGGAATCCTAATATGCTGGCCAATTATTGTTGGACCATCAACAGGGATGCTCCACAGGCAAAATATAGCAGAAAATCCCCATTTCTTACTTTCAAGACGAGTCCGAATGTTCGAATATTGTATAGTTACAAATGTAGAAAATAATAAAGTGTTTGAAATTATAAATGCCTCTCTCTCGGAAACCTTGTGTGATTGAGAAATGCCGGTATCATATTTGTATTCAGGAGAAAAAATACTATCAGAATCACATATTTCCCTTTCTGAGACAAAAAAAAGTTTATTTTTTGTTGCTCAGTGTAATTAAATTGTATCTGAAACTTACCGAAGGAGCCATGGTCCTATGCAGGTCAACCAGTCGGTTGTAAGACCGGGTACAATTGAATACCGAATTCAGTACAAATGTTCTATTTATATATACTGGTGAGCAAGTCCATATCTTTATTGTTAAACTAAATAAGCATAAAAACGATTAGCAGATTACTAAAACTTGACTTTAAAACTTAAACTTGTAAATTACTGATAAACTATTGTAGAATTTTTATCCTCGTTCAAACGTATTCAAATCGCAAATCAATGAACTCAAGCTAATCTGTGTATTAAATATGATTTATCTGTGATTAAATATTATAGGGAAGTTTGGGTAATGTGGGCCCTTCTGTTTGAGTGGACCCTGTTAATATCTTCTTTAATTGGTGCTGCCCTCGAACAGAAAATATTTTAACTTCTTCCCCTCATCAATTTTGATGGGTTCAAAGTCAGCATTTTTATTCTTCGTGCGAAGAAGGGTTTATTTGTGATATTTATGAAAATTGCCACTTTAAAAGTTTTTCAAGCTAAGAATCAATTCTTAATTTCTGTTATTGAATATTACAAATGTTGAAAAAGCTCCTATCGGCGAATATTATATTTGTGAATATAATGTTTTTCATTTACAAATACAAAATCAAATATTAAAAAATGTATTCATCCATTCATAGATATTAAAAATTCCTCATTATTTTCGGTTCTAGACATCCTAGATCTTAAAAATTCCATAGTTTCTACTGGATTCATATCGGAAAGATGTTATTGAAAATCCACATTCTTTGTAACGTTTTAGGATCAAGTAAAATATATTATGTAGATGCTGTTTTAATATGCTCACGAGTTTGGTATTAAGTGACATGGTGGCTGTATGAAATAATTAAACATAACAAAGGAATTCGGTTAATGTGGAGCCTCCACGAGGATCTGGGTCCACTCTACACGAATACGTATATTTTATCAATGAGGATGCTATCTGTAAAAACCATTCATTTACTTACTTACTTACTCACTGGCACTACCGAACCCGTAGGTGCATGGCCGGGCGGACATAATCTCTCCATACATCCCTATCCTGAGCTAATGCTTTCCGATCATATCCTGTATAATCTACTTCCCTCAAATCATAGTTAATGTTATTCTCCCACCTCATTCTTGGTCTACCAACTGGGCGTTTTCCCTCTGGCTTTCCTACAAGAAGCTTCCATGCAAGTCTTTCATTCCGCATACGTGCAACATGTCCTGCCCATCGCAGTCTACGAGACTTAACTGTTCTTATTATATCTGGCGTCCTATAAAGACCATGTAGTTCATTGTTATGTAGTCTTCTCCATTCACCTGTCTGTTCATCTCTCTTTGGTCCAAAAATTTTCCTAAGTACTTTATTCTCAAATACTTGTAATCTCCTTTCCTCCCTTAAAGTAAGAGTCCATGTTTCGCACCCATATAATATAACTGGTAGAATAATAGTTTTATATATTTTCAGTTTAATGTTTTTTGAAAGGAGTTGGGACATCAAGAGTCTCTGCAATGCATAACAGCACGCATTTCCAGAATTGAGCCCATGTTTAATTTTTTTGTGCATCTCATTCCTATTTGTGATTACTGTTCCTAGGTATTTGAATTCAGCCACTTCCTCAAAATTTCCCTCATTTGTCATTAGCTGTCCATTTCCATTATATACTGAATTTCTACGTGTGAACATATATTTAGTTTTATTGATATTTACTTCCAATCGTAATTTCTTAGTGTTACTCAATAGTGTATGCGTATTGTCCTTTAGTATCTCCTCGCTACCGGCCAATAGTACTACATCATCAGCATAAACTAACAGCTTGTTAATATCATTGAGTTGTAGGCTAACTAACTTTTTAGGAATTCCGAACTCCAGCAGGATAGGCCTACTATATAACTTCTCCCTCTTAATTGAATCATATGCTTTTTAGAAGTCTACAAATAGTTGATGTACAGCATCCACCGCTGTGGTCTCGAGATAGCGTGCTGCCTTGTCACGCAGCGGGCCCGGGTTCGATTTCCGGTCGGGACATGCTCTTGGGTGAGTTTTTTTTTCGGGGCTTTTGCTCACCTGTAAGACAAACGTCAGAAAGCTTAGGTCCCAACGGTCCCCGAAAATCATCCCTCAGCGGTGTGGAAAGCAACACCTATAATTCCTTAGTAACGCTGCAAAGCATAGCATGAAAATGCTATGGTTGCGTAAAAGACCTGCTCTCGGGCGGAATTACTATAGAAGAGAATTAGAATGTTTAGTAAATGATTTGGAATCGAAGTAGCCTATATACCGGTGGTATCTTAAACAAGAAAACTGGGCAGTGTAATTTTCTTATATTTTTCAAATGGAGCCTTGAGAAATCATGGACAAAATTATACAGAATGTAACATAACTCAATGGCAAAATTTCAGAAATGAGTTCCTCATATGGAGAGAATAAAAAAAGTGTATTACAACATGGCTCCGGAAATTGATAATTACAGAGTTATTCAAACTTTTATGAATGTTAGGTTATTAAGGTTTACAGTAGTTATTGACAGTCTGTTTTCTGTTGATTGTAGGCTGCTGTGATGTACACAAATGAAGAATATGCCTGTATTGAGGCACAAGGAGGTCATCTGACAGAACAGAGCGCTCCATCAAGTCCCTTGCATTTTTGTCGCCATGTACTAACATTCATTAAAGTTCGAATAACTCTGCAATTATGATGATCTTGAAGAAGATTTCGGGCTGTAGGCCGTGGCCGTGAGGCTTGTAGTTCCCCGACGTTTCGCCAGAGACTGCGTCTGGCATCCTCAAGGGTTGTCTTGAGACAACGTAGGGGAACTACAAGCCTCACGACAACCCTTGAGGATGCCAGACGCAGTCTCTGGCGAAACGTCGGGGAACTACAAGCCTCACGACTACGGCCTACAGCCCGAAAATCTTCTTCAAGATCATCATAGCAACTCCGGCTGTGAAAGTCTATGTGAATACAACTCTGTAATTATTAATTTTCGGGTCCATGTTGTAATACACTTTTTTATTCTCTCCATATGAGGAACTCATTCCTGAAATTTTGCCGTTGAGTTATGTTACACCCTGTATAGGTCATGGTCATTTTCGGTGTGCATTAGATATGATCGGTGAAAATTTGTATTTTTTTTTAATATATTTCTGAAACAACCTGAATAGTTTCATTTCTTTGGAATCCGCTGGTAAAAACTATGTAGTTACCACGTGGTATAAATTTTATAACACTTCTCAAATATGGAAGTACATAAGAAAAAATTAACAATTATGGATAAAATATGTATATTATGAACTCGTGCTAAAAAAGCACGAATGTTTGCCTTTATGTCACATCTTTAAAAGGGTGTTATGTCCAAGTTTTTATATCTACGCCAGTGCAAAACAGTGACATTTGCAAATCGTTTAATTTCGTATTTTTATACATTTACTAGGGGATTCGATAAGTAATAGCTGTGGTCTTGAGGTAGCGTGCTGCCTTGTCACGCAGCGGGCCGGGTTCGATCCCCGGTCGGGACAGTTTTTCTGAGTGAGGTTTTTATCGGGGTTTTTCCTCACATGTAAGACAAATGTCAGGAAAACATTAAGACCCAAACAGTCCCCGAAATTATACGGCCATCACAATCATCATCATTCATATTCATCTTAGATTAAGGTTAGGATTAGGGGCTCTCCTGGTGCACCACTATAATCATGATCACCCATCATACCATCGGGGCAACGTAACCCCGCATTCCAGGCGCCTCAACCTCAGACGTGGGTTACAATTACGCCATTGCCAGGTGAGAGAACACCAGAAATGTCTAGAAGGCAAACTGGGGGCATTAAAAATATATAACATAACAAATAATTTATTTAGATTACTTTTGACATTACGAATGACATTTATAATCTCTAGCCAAGTCAACTGTACATTGGCAAATCCTTGGCGTACTCTATCTGCAGCGCCATTTCTGGATATCTCCCTCTTCTGGTCGAACTAGAGCTTTCTGAATATCAATCCTTGATTGAAATCGAATGCCTCGTAGAGGTTCTTTGATCTTTGTGATGTACCAAGACCATGTCCAAAAAAAAAACTTTTCCTTGGAGTTTTTCATCTTATGAATCCATCTACCCCGGCCGGGTTTGAACTGGCAATCCTAGAGACTAGAGGCACGGAAGATAACCACTAGAGCACTGCGGTCGACTATCCTTCTATAGTAAATAAGTATTCTCAGGTTTTGCCTTACAACTGTCAACGATTGCATGCCGAAAACTGCCTTGAAACTTCTTCCAGAGAAGTGTTGTGATGTACAAAGGCTGTGTCCAAAAAATTATCTGCCGTTTTTAACTGCAAGGCACAAATCGAAACCAGAATCCAGGAATGGCAACCCGCTGAACATAACAGATGAACTCCCTGCTTGACTTACAGTGGAGTGAGGCAAGTGCAGTGCGATCGGCACAAAGTCCTGCTACCAAAACAATGTAACTTAGCTCGTAAACTATTTGAGATAGAGACATGCGGCTTTTTGCAACGTATTCTACATCTCTCGAAGTTTTGTTTACATTTGTTGCAGATTGTGATTTAAACAACAATGACATCACAGGAAAATACCCAATGTGTGTGGTGGTATGCTGAGTCTGGTAAATCACCAGTAGCCCCCATATCCGAATGTTATGTGGTTAACACGTCCAGACACAAAGAAATTCGCTTCATCAGAGAACATCACCCTATGAAGGTACTCATTGTCTTCGTCAATTGCATTCAGCGTGGAATCAGCAAATTCCGCACGCTGAGGGAAGTCAGTTGTCAGCGACGCTTGCATAATTTGCAGCCGCTTATGGAGGACTTTATGAATGGTTGATTTTGGTAAATGCAGTTCCCGTGAAGCATGACGAACCGATTTTTTGAGGTCTGAGTTGAAATTCAAGTTACCCATTGTCATAGTTCCTTGGCTCACACCTGGTCGTCCACTCCGTGGCAAGTCCATTACACTGCCAGTCGCTAGAAATTTCTTGGCCCATCTAATTATGGATGATTTGGATGCTGGATCTCTTCCATATTGCCAGCGGAAATTTCATTGAACAATTACTGGTGATTTACCAGACTCAGCGTACCACCACGCACATTGGGCCTTTTCCTGTGGTGTCGTCATTGTCGTTTAAATCACAATCTGCAACAAATGTAAACAAAAAAGCTTTGAGAGATGTAGAATACGTTGAAAAAAACGCATGTCTCTATTTCAAATAGTTTACGAGCTAAGTTTCATTGTTTTGTTGGTTTCGATATAAACCTATCAAAAACGGTACAAATGGTATTCAGAAAGGATGGTCGACTGGTAGATGGCGACCACATAAAACTGCAGGGCAACCCGTTGCAAATCACAAACGCCTTTAAATATCTAGGAGTAACACTCCAAACAACAGCCAAATCCTTTAGAATACATACGAAAGAGAGAGCGGCAGCTGCTGTAGTTGTCATATACGACATAGAAAAACATCACACAACTGTCACTTGCAACAGCCATGAAACTTTTTGAGGCCAAAAATACTTCCCATCTTAACATATAGAATAGAAATCATTTGGACTGATCTCAGTTACGGAGACTTAAACACCTTAGAAAAAATGAAAGCAAGATTCCTAAAAGCTGCAATGGGGATCTCGAAATTTGCTCCATCTAGACTTGCATATGAATTAGCAAGGGAAACTTTCCTCGTGGAAGATCTAGGCACAAAGTTCCTGCTTCCAGCTACTAAACAGGAAGCTACATTGAAGAGAGATAAGTCAAAAGAAGACAAAAGAAATACCAGACGATTTTTACGCAACAGATGCAATGATCAATCGAGACTGGACTGGACCAAACAACAAGATACGCAGTGCAATAATAAGACTGGCAGTGCATGGATATCACCACAAACTCTGCAAAAATTCAAACTATCATGATTCGTCAAGTGACTGCGTGTGCAAGCTCTGTGATAAACCGTGTGAAAAATATCATTTCAGTGTCTGTTTAAAGAGAACACAATCATTGCTGGCATACAGCAGAGACATAAACTAATGCACTTTTGTGCGCGCTTTTCATATTATTATCGTTTTGGTAGCAGGACTTTGTGGACAACCTGTATTTCGCTGTTTAAATGAGAAATCCCCCCCCCCCCACAGGCTAGACCTTGTCGTGGTGGATGGGCTCAGTACCTAATTACCCAGACTATAACTGTGAGGCGGAACAGGCAATTTTTGCCTAGCCCGTGAAGTGAAAAAGAAATTATAAATTTGGCGCTGGATTTTAGTGCCTAGCAGTTAAAAACGCGGATTTTGTTTTGGTTGGGACGGCCATGGTGAATCACAAAGCTTCTCTCAGAGAAATTTCAAGGTAGCTTTCGGCATGTAATGGTAGACAGTTCCCCTTGTAAAATGGACATATTCTTTAATTAGTCATTCTTATGTTACAGATATTTCGTGGGCACAGTACTACAGTTCCAGTTGCACAGTGCATTGTGCAAAGCAGCAGGACAATACAATCCGGATCAACCGCTCACTAAACCACTGTTCAAATGTGATATTTATCGAAGCAAGGAGGCAGGCAGACTGCTCAAGTAAGTACAAAACCATCCCATATTCTATAATTAACTCTCTGGCACTATCCAATTCGGAGGTTCATGGCAATATTAACTTATGTTCTCCATATATCACTATCCTAATGGAAATGGACAGCTAACCACAAATGAGGGAAATTTTGAACAAGTGCCTGGTTTCAAGTATCTAGGAACAATAATTACAAATAAGAATGAGATGCACGAAGAAATTAAACATAGGCTCAAATCTGAAAATACGTGCTATTGTGCATTACAGACACTCTTGTGGTCCCAACTCCTTTCAAAAAACATTAAACTGAAAATATATAAAACTGTTATTCTACCAGTTATATTATATGGGTGCGAAGCATGGACTCTTACTTTAAGGGAGGAAAGGAGATTACGAGTATTTGAGAATAAAGTTCTTAGCAAAAATGTTTGGATCAAAGAGATATTAACAGACAAGTGAATGGAGAAGCTTGCAAAATAGTGAGCCACGTGGTCTTTATAGGAAACCAGATATAATGAGAACGAGGAAATAGGATATAATAAGAACAGCTGTCTCTTATACTGCGATGGGCAGGACATGTGACACGAATGGGGAATAAACGAGAGACATGGAACTTCTTGTAGAAAAACAAAAGGGGAAACGCTAGTTGGTAGACGAATAATGAGGTGAATGAATAACTTTAGCGATCATTTGAGGGAAGTAGATTATACAGAGGATGATTGAAAAACATTTGCTCAGGATAGGGATGTATGGAGAGCTTAAGTCCCCGCGGCCATGAACCTATAGTTCGATAGTGCCAGTGATTTAGTTTGTTAGGCCTATATATATATATATATATATATATATATATATATATATATATATTCATTCATAGTGTTCTGCTCAAGAGCAGGTCTTTCACTGCAAACTCAGCATTCTCCACTCTTTCCTTGACTCAGCTTTCCTTTTTGTATCTGCATACAAACCATTTATTTTCATATTGTCTATCACCTGATGTCTTTTTCTGCCTCTAACTTTCTTTCCGTTGACCATTCCTTCTAGAGCATCCTTCAGCAGGCAGTTTCTTCTTAGCCAGTGGCCAATCCAATTTCTTTTCCTCTTTCTTTATGAGTTCCAGCATTGTTCTTCTTTCACCCACTCTGTCTAGCACATCTTCATTTCTTACTTTGTCTGTCCATTTTATACGTTCCATTCTTCTCCATATCCACATCTCAAAAGCTTCCAGTCGCTTTTCCTCATTCCGTCGTAATGTCCACGTCTCTGCACCATATAATGCTACACTCCACACAAAGCACTTCACTAGCCTCTTTCTTATTTCTCTTGCCATAGGTCCGCAGAAAATGCTTCTCTTCTTGTTGAAAGCTTCTTTTGCCATTGCTATCCTCTGCTTTACTTCTTGACTGCAGTTCATGTTACTACTGATAGTACAACCCAAGTATTTGAAGCACTCCACTTGCTCAATGGCCTCATCTTTAATCTTCATGTTTATCTTCCTTTGTTTCCTTCCTATAATCATGGCCTTTGTCTTATTTTATATTTATCTTCATCCCATAATCCTCGCACTTATCATTCAGCTCCATCAGCATCTTCCTCAATGTCATTGCATCTTCTGCTAGCAAAGCCATATCATCAGCAAATCTTATGCACTTTATTCTTCTTCCTCCCATGTTTACGCCTCCCGTATTACTGAAGCAGTTCTTCATTAGGTCTTCCAGGTAGATGTTGAAAAGGATAGGTGATAGAGGACATCCTTGCCTCACCCCTCTTCCAATTTCTCTTCCCTCTGACATTTCTTCTCCTATCTTCACTTTTATTCGCTGATATATATATATATATATATATATATAGGCCTAACAAACTAAATCACTGGCACTAAATATATATATGACTATTCTGAGGTAATGTTTTCCAATCATTATCTGCACAATTATCTCTCAAATCATAGTTAATGTTATTCTCTCACTTAATTGTTAGCATTTTCTCTCTGGCTTTCCTATATAAAGTTTTTCCATCTTCTTTGATTCGCCATCAATGTCATATGCCCTGTTCATCGCGGTGTATGAGAATATATTATTCTTATTATATCTGGTTTCCATTAAGTCATGAACCTCACTGTTATGTAGTTTTTGTATCCAATTGTTTGTTCGTTACTCTTTTCTCCAATAATTTTCCTAAGAACTTTATTCTCAAATACTCGTAATATTTTCTCCTCCCTTAAAGTAAGAGTCCATGTTTCGCATCCATATAATACAACTGGAGAATAATAGTTTTATATTAATGTTACCGGTTAAAGGTGGGTTGTTGGATGTGATTCCCACGTTGTAGATATATGAATGATTATAATAATTTGGATCACTGTAATTTTGCCGGGCACTGATGACTCTCATCAGGGGAATGAGGTAAAGTTTCTTACATAAACAAATAACAACACTTTGTTAACAGTTAAACTAAATGTTATTTTATTAAAGTTTTTACTTCTGTTTAGATGAATCTTGTAGATGATCAATAATTTAAAAAATTCCGGCTTAGGTTAATAAATGTCACTTATAGAAGATTATTACTTCATACATGTAACGGATGACGATTTCCAACGGTCAACTTTTCACTAACACTTTATTTCCACTTATGGATTATTTATATTCAAGATGAATGGAATTTATACTTCAATATGATTTTCCATAACTTTGACACCATTTTGTCAACTAATATCAAGAAATGAACTATAATTCTCTTATTTCTTGATGAGCCGTTGTTTAACATGTCTGACTTCTTTCTAGTATTGTAGCCATCTTGTTGTTCTGTTATAACCTGGAAGTTCTGATTGGTCCAACTGAAAAGGAAGGAGTACTACTGGCTGACTCCCATCCAATTCGTGCAATCCCATTTATTTGTTTACAAAAAATATCAATTCGAATATTCAAAGTATTTTTGCATACCGTATATTAAATCAGTCAGAAAACATCTAATTGTATTAACAGTTTATATTGACCAGTTTGAATTTGTTATATACTTATAAAAAATTTGAATTCTCTAAATCTTATGTCCATTCTTAATATAAATAAATATAATTATATTTAAATATTAAATAAACAAAACAAAAACCCTTATTATTATTATTATTATTATTATTATTATTATTATATGGGGATAAATATCCGGTTTTACGATACTCAATAGCACAGGATATTTAATACAGAGGAGAAACTGCGTACAGTGACACCGAAAAATTTACGATGAACTACGATGAGCAAACTACATTGGTAGCGCTGTTTCGTAGTAACAGAATATGTAACTAAAAAAACAAATGCAAGGCACACGGCGTGTTCACTCGGGATTATGGGAAATTAGCCGTTTTGCAAATTGAAATGTTTAACTGCGATCCGTTCGTTCTATGGAGACGGTACTGTAAAAATTATATAGTATCGAAAGTTGAAAATCATTACTTCGATTTTATTTTACTATAATTCGTAAGTAAATTCAAACTTGTTTACGTTTTTAATGTGAATCTATTTTCAAAGATAAACCTACTAGAAGTGATAGAATTCTAAGATTTGTTAGGTTAGGAAGAGTGATGTTAGTGTACCCCCTTACAACCCTACTGTCATTTCTAATAAACATTTTTAAAAATGTGAGTGACTTTATAATGGATTTCAGACGTACGACATGGCTAAGATTATTTAATAAATATTGTATACAACATAACACATACCGGTACTGTATAGAATATGTATGCGAGAATAAAGGGGTAGGTCAATTATACATAGGCCTATTTAAAAGAGCTCATAATGCAGGTCTTTAAATTTTAATAAACGAAAATAAATCAACATGTTTTATTTATTTCCATTCTTCCCTTCTGTTAAAATTAGAAAAATAAATCTTAAAGTCTGAGAGGCTGGGTACAAATAATTCCGTAACTATTCACCAAATGCTGTTGTTTAATTATAATTCATAATATTACCACTAGACGGTTTTGAATTTCAGATTAGTACCACAAAAAAAAATTAAAAAATTAGATGTCATTAGTTAGTTCTACACTAGCGCCGCATGTAGAATGTACGCGAAACTTGACCACTTTCTACTCTGGATACTCTGTGCTCGATAGAATGTACACGTTGGCCCTTAGTATCATAGAGAACCGTATCTCCTCGCTGTCACCTAACAATACTATATCAGCATAAACTAACAGCTTATTAATACCATTGAGTTGTAGCCTTCTTCAGCCTGTAAAGAGTTTATGGCATGCTCTAATATTAAATTGAATAGTTGAGGAAATAGTGCATCTCTTTACTCTAACCGTTTAACCCATTCTGAATTTCATAAGTGTCTGAAAATTGTTTGTCTACACGCAAAATGTTTTTTTTTTTTTTTCCATTTAGACACATTCCAAATAGGCTAACTAACTTTTTAGGAAAGTAGAATTACGGAAGGATGCTATCCTAACTTCTAATACATTGATTAAATATGTATAGAAGTATTTTCTCTCTGACACGTGCGTTAGCTACTTCTTGTATTTGGTCTCTAAGTTCACGCCAGAGACATCTAGTGCTCTGAATTGGACATTTGAACTCATTTATATTGCCACTGTCCAGATGCTTACGCTAACTTGTGATCTTAAAAGTAACTATAATCGTTTTGTTGGTATCATTGCTGTCAACTATATAGCACTGTTACGTAAATAATTTGTTTAATGACAAATGAGAGAAATTTTAAAGTGGGTAAATTTAAATACCTAGGAACATTAGTTATAAATATAAATGAAATGTAGAAAGAAATTAAACATATGCTCAATTCTATAAATGCATGCTATTATGTATTACAGAGTCCACCGCTGTGGTCTCGAGGTAGCGATCCCCGGTCGGGACAGTTTTTCTGGGTGAGGTTTTTATCGGGGTTTTTCCTCGCCTGTAAGACAAATGTCAGGAAAACTTTAAGGCCCAAACCGTCCCCGAAATCATATGGCCATCATCATCATCCTTATTATTATCATCATCCTTATTATTATCATCATCACCATCATCATCATCATCATCCTTCACCGGTGTGGAAAGCAACGGGAAGCTACCACACCTATCATTCCCTAGTAAAGCTGCAAGCATAGCATGAAAATGCTATGATTGCAGTGAAGGACCTGCCTTCGGGCAGAATTACTATGGATGGATGTATTACAGGGACCCTTATCGTCCCAAATTCTATCAAAAAACATTAAACGTAAAATATATAAAACTGTTATTCTCCCAGGCATATTATATGGATGTGAAACATTGACTCTTACTTTAAGGGAGCAGAAATAATTACAGGTATTTGAGAATACAGTTGTTAGGAAAGTGTTTGGACCAAAGAGAGGTGAACAGACAGGTGAATGGAGAAGACTAAATGACAGTGACCTACATGATCTTTATGGGAAACCAGAAATAACAAGAACAGTGAAGTCACGTGGTCTACGATGTGCAAGAAATGTGGCACGAATGGGCAATGAAAGAGAGGCATGGAAGTTTCTTGTAGGAAAACCGGAGGGAAAACGCCAGACCAAGAATCCGGTGGAAGTATAACATTAATCATGATATGATGGAAGTAGATTATACAGGGGATGATTGGAAAACATTAGGCCTAGCTCAGGATAGGGATATGTAGATAGCTTATGTCTGTACGGCAATGATCCTGCGAGTTCGATAGTGCCAATGAGGTTTTTTTTTTGTAGGTGGGAATTGATCAAATGTAAGCTCAACTCGGGAAACACATTCTGCTATTAATTACAGGGATTTTAGTCATCCCAAATTCCCTCGAAAAAAGTATAGAAAACGATAATCCTTCCAACTGTACTATCTGGATGTGTTAAAATAGATTCTATTTGAGAATGAAGTGCTTAGAAAAATGTAGAGTTCTTATAAAGTTTAAGGAGAAACATTGTTTTTAAATAAAATTGTTTGACAGCAAAATGTTACTGATTTTTTTTATTCCGCATAAGGAATATGTAACCTATACTATCTACCTAACTAACTCACTCACTGGCACATCGAATCCGTAGGTTCATGGCCGCGCGGACATAAGCTCTCCATACATCTCTTCCTAAGCTGATATTTTCCACCCATCCCCTGTATAATCTACTTCCCTCAAAACATGGTTAATGTTATTCTCCCACCTCACTCTTGCTCTACCATCTGGGCGTTTTTCCTCTGGTTTTCCTACAAGAAGCTTCTATGCACCTCTTTCATTTCCCATTCGTGCCACATGTCCTGCCTTTTGCAGTCTACGAGACTTAACTGTTCGTATTGTATTTGGCTTCCTATAGCGATCATTGTTAAGTAGTTTTTTCCATTCGCCTGTCTGTTCATCTCTCTTTAGTCCAAATATTTTCCTAAGAATTTTATCCTTATTTAAAGTAAGAGCTCATGTTTCACATCCATTTAGGCTAATATAACTGAGAGAATAACAGTTTTATATACTTTCAGTTTAATGCTTCTTTGAGAGAAGTTGGGACGAAAGGTTCCCTATAATAAATAATAGCATGTATTTTCAGAACTGAGCCTTTGTTTAATTGCTTTATGCACATCACTCCTACTTGTAATTATTGTTCCTGGGGTATTTGAATTCAGCTACTTCTTCAAAATTTCCCTCATTTGTCATTAATTGTCCATTTTCATTATATAATGCATTCCTGTGCGTGAACATATACTTAGTGTTATTGATGTTTACTTCCAGTCCCAATTTCTTAGTATTACTCAATAGTGTGTGTGTGTGTGTGTGTGTGTGTGTGTGTGTGTGTGTGAGTGTGTGTGAGTGTGTGTGTGTGTGTGTGTGTGTGGTGTGTGTGTGTGTGTGGTGTGTGTGTGTGTGTGTGTGTGTGTGTGTGTGTGTGCGTGTTTGTGTGTGTGTGTGTTGGCCCTTAGTATCTCCTCACTATACCCTGTAGCACTACATCATCATAAGTAATGCCACGAGTGATTTCCAAATTATCGATAAATTCACGACTCACGAAGTGAGGAGTGAATTTATCTAGAGAATTTGGAAATCAAGAGTGGCATTTGTTAGGACTATTTAACGAATAAAATAAAGCTGTTTACTCACAAATCATTATTTAACTACAGTTATTTAAAAATATTTTTATATTTAAAGTAAACGGTGATGTTTGAAAACTAATGAGAAACGATAGGTAGCCTACGCTTCTACTGCTTCTTTGTTTATCACTGCAACCAGATCATACTATTTATTGCCAAAGGAACGCAATATTGTAAGAATGCTCTCTAGTGGAAGAAAAAATGAAAACACATCAATCTGTATATTAATTCATTTTTGATGTCGTATACATTTAAGAAAGTGCAAACAGTGGTTTCTTTTTTTGGTGGTATAATCAATTGCTACAAATGTTGACATGTAAGCACTATTATATACAATCTGGTAGCCGTATTTGTTATAGGCTCAGTCACTGCAAAATAACGGTCAGACCTGTTCAGAATATTAAAAAGGAGGAGCTTTGCTTAATATATGATAATCCTAACGTTGATAATTATTTCGTGAAACACGTCTCTGATTGGTTGTAATACAGAAATCATTGAAACGTGATTGGTCATTGACTCCCATTTGGGGCATGAGTTAAATAGTCAGCATAAACTAACAGCTTATTAATACCATTGAGTTGTAGGCATTATTTATCTTGTAAAGATTTGATGGCATGCTCTAATACAAAATTGAATAGTAGAGGAGAAAGTGCATCTCCTTGCTTCAACCCATTGCGAATTCTATTTAAAATAAATTGATATATCGTCACCTTACTTCTATGTCTAATTTAGCTTCTTTTTTTCAGGAGAGCAATAAAAACATTTTTGACACTGATTATTTTGTAAACATTGTAAACATTCAAAATAAGGCATTAAAAATATAGTTGTCCCGCGCCGTAGCCAGGTGGTTAAGATAGGAAGCCTTAGCGCAGAGCTACGGGTCTTGCGCTGGTTCGAGTTTCCAAGGGGGAAGAAATTTTCTCATGGTATTTCGGCCAGTATGGGACCGGTGCCCACCCAGCATCGTGAGGCAATTGGGTAGCTACAATAAGTAGCGGCTCCTGGTTGAGGAACCAGCTATAACGGCTGGGGGGCTCGACATGCTAACCACATCTCACCCCTACACTGGCTGTTGATCATCTACCTCTGTGATTGACACATGTGGATGTGAAGGGCCAGCAGCCGGCTGGTAAAAGGGCAACCGCTGAAAAGTGGAAAGACCCTCAATCGGATCGGAAAATATAGTTACAAAATGATAAGCAATGTCAAAAATTATTTTTTTGATCTACTGAAAAGTTTGTTAAATTAGACTTATGAGTAGAGCGCGGAATTTTATGAAATTTCATGTTTTAAACTATTTGTCCGAGAGCGCTGAGACTAAGTATCAGTACATTTCATGATGTGTAGTTTCAAATAAGACCAACAAAAAACTTCATATTTCATAATATTTTAGCAAAATGTTCATATTTTAGTGAAAATTTCATACTCCTTCATATTTTTCAACTTTCAAATTCCCGTATTTTTTTTCAATAAAAGTTTTAGGAATTCCTTAAAATATTTCTTGAAATAAATATATTTATGTAATTTTTGACAGTGTAAAGTGGTAGACAAGTGAAAATTCTCAGTATCCATTCTGAACAATATAGACAGATTTCATAAAAGCAAATAATTAGATCAAGAGTCACAGAGTGACATGTTAGATGGAGGTTTTTGTCCAAAACTTGATCCCCAGACAAGAACATGAGCCTAGATGAATAAGTAGAATAACAATGTTGGAATATTCTATAGTCAGGTATAACAACTGTCAACAGCTTATTGCTACCTGAGAGCAGTCCTTACTTTGTGAACAGATTACAGCATTTAAATATAGGAGAGACTACTGGTAAACTTGAAGCAGTAAAGTAAAGTAATTCCACTACAGGCCTCAAGAGGCCCTTGGGGTAGTAGGCTACCACTTTTTCTGGGCAATCGGCACTTGTCAGCCCTGCGTGACGGCCACCTTTACCCTCCAGAACAAGCATCTGGTACTCATTTCCGTTTAAGTGCTTTGTAATAATAATGAGAATGTTCACACATTGTGTATTGTTTTGTTTTATTTGTCCCGTGCATATTCACTTATGGATTTCTTTCTGTTTTTACACACTGTGATGTGGTATCGGTCACATCTTTTCTTGCACAAATCGCATACACATGTGTCTTCTGGTACGTGATATGTCTTCTTGGTACATATTCTGTGGTGGAAACCGTGTACCGCCATCCTGGTTACCAGGTGTCGCAGCTCGTAGTTCGCCGACATCCAATTGTTTGCCATCGCCTCTGTGGAATAGAATTCGTCCCAGATCTCGTCTTGTTTTCTCCTTCTGTTGTGTAGTACCTTTGCTGCTGCCTCTGTTGATTAGTGAAATTAGTAAAGTTCATGTAGGTAAGGGCATCAAACTATCGAATGTAGCATGATACAAGTATGCTGCCATAACATTGTGTGATGTTGAGCATAATTTTTCATCGTGTAAACAATTCAGACCGACAGGCCTTATAGTTTACTATCAGAAAATACTTACTTACTTACTCACTGGCACTATCGAACCCGTAGGTTCATGGCCGCACGGACATAAGCTCTCCATACATCCCTATCCTGAGCTAATGCTTTCCAATCATTCCCTGTATAATCTACTTCCCTCAAATCATAGTTAATGTTGTTCTCCCACCTCATTCTTGGTCTACCAACTGGGCGTTTTCCTTCTGGCTTTCCTACAAGAAGTTTCCATGCACGTCTTTCATTACCCATACGTGCAACATGTCCTGCCCATCGCAGTCTACGAGACTTAACTGTTCTTATTATATCTGGCTTCCTATAAAGACCATGTAGTTCATTGTTATGTAGTCTTCTCCATTCACCTGTCTGTTCATCTCTCTTTGGTCCAAAAATTGTCCTAAGTACTTTATTCTCAAATACTTGTAATCTCCTTTCCTCTCTTAAAGTAAGAGTCCATGTTTCACACCCATATAATATAACTGGTAGAATAATAGTTTCTATATATTTTCAGTTTTAACGTTTTTTGAAAGGAGTTGGGACATCAAAAGTCTCTGCAATGCATAATAGCATGCATTTCCAGAATTGAGCCTATGTTTAATTTCTTTGTGCATCTCATTCCTATTTGTGATTATTGTTCCTAGGTATTTGAATTCAGCCAATTCCTCAAAATTTCCCTCATTTGTCATTAGCTGTCCATTTCCATTATATAACGTATTTCTACGTGTGACCATATATTTAGTTTTACTGATATTTACTTCCAGTCCTAATTTCTTAGTGTTACTCAATAGTGTGTGCGTGTTGGCCTTTAGTATCTCCTCGCTATCGGCCAGTAGTACAGAAAATATAGAAAAAAACTTCTGTGTATTACAAACAGAATAGACAATTGGATTGTTCAAAACACAATTAGACCAAGATTATGGACACAATGTTAGACCCATTTCATTAAAAAAACGTTTAAATTATTCTTAACTACATTTCACCAAGTTTGAAGTTCAACATTAAATATAACTTTAATTGCAAAGAGAGCTCTGAAACAACCCCTGGAATCAATTATGGACTAATAACTTTTAACATCTTGTTTCTCCAAATATGACATCTGGAATGGTTTACTTGTATTTTAAATCGTCCAATTTAATGCTATTGTTACACTTGTATCTCCAGGAATTTAATATTTTTATGCAAAATAAAAATAGCAATAATTCAAACTACATAATGTTGTGTGATTCCGGGTTCTGTGGCCGTGGTCCATAGTTGGTGTTGATACCAGACGTTTCGCCCTCAACTGCGGAGGGCATCTTCAGTGGCGAGTGCTTCTAGGCGTGTTTCCTGGTCGGAAGATCTACTTAGAGTGAGCTCTGCTGACGTTGTGGACGTTGTATTGATACTAGTGGTGGGAGCAGGGTGAGTGAGCGTGGCTCTTGCTGATTGGCTAATGGTCGTCTCCTGTTGTCCCTAGTGTTGATGCATTTATTTTCTAGTGTATGGTACCAGGCCTTAGGCAATTTGATACCTTCCTCTTTTCTGTTAATATTTTCTTTATGCTTGTATATTTCTATAGCCTCTCGGTATAATCTAGGGAAATAGTAGGAAGTTGTGGCTAAAACTTGTGTATCATCGAATAGAATCTGGTGTCCATTCATAATGGCATGTTCTGCTACAGCCGATTTATCCATTTCTCCTTGTCTGCAGTTTCTTTTATGTTCAGATAAACGGGTGGCTATACTTCTTTTCGTGGTCCCTATGTATGGTTTACCACACGAACGAGGAAGTCGATATACGCCGCAAGTGGAGAGAGGTGGCCGAGGATCCTTAGCTGAGCGAAGGCAGTCTTCTATTTTTCTTGTAGGTCTGTAAACTGTTTTTATGTTGTATTTTCGTAGGAGTTTTCCGATACGATCTGTGACTCTTTGTACATATGGTAAGTAGGCTATGCTGGTTGAGGGCGTGTTATCCATTCTGACGTGCTGTCTTCGTGGATGTATGGTTTGTCTTATTTCCTTGGATGTGTAGCCATTTTTCTGGAAACAATTGAACAGATGGTGTTGTTCTTGTTTAAGGTGTTGTGGTTGGCATAACTTAGTCGCTCTGTCGAACAGTGTCTTAATGACACCTCGCTTTTGTCTTGGATGGTGGTTAGAGTGTCATTAAGACACTGTTCGACAGAGCGACTAAGTTATGCCAACCACAACACCTTAAACAAGAACAACACCATCTGTTCAATTGTTTCCAGAAAAATGGCTACACATCCAAGGAAATAAGACAAACCATACATCCACGAAGACAGCACGTCAGAATGGATAACACGCCCTCAACCAGCATAGCCTACTTACCATATGTACAAAGAGTCACAGATCGTATCGGAAAACTCCTACGAAAATACAACATAAAAACAGTTTACAGACCTACAAGAAAAATAGAAGACTGCCTTCGCTCAGCTAAGGATCCTCGGCCACCTCTCTCCACTTGCGGCGTATATCGACTTCCTTGTTCGTGTGGTAAACCATACATAGGGACCACGAAAAGAAGTATAGCCACCCGTTTATCTGAACATAAAAGAAACTGCAGACAAGGAGAAATGGATAAATCGGCTGTAGCAGAACATGCCATTATGAATGGACACCAGATTCTATTCGATGATACACAAGTTTTAGCCACAACTTCCTACTATTTCCCTAGATTATACCGAGAGGCTATAGAAATATACAAGCATAAAGAAAATATTAACAGAAAAGAGGAAGGTATCAAATTGCCTAAGGCCTGGTACCATACACTAGAAAATAAATGCATCAACACTAGGGACAACAAGGAGACGACCATTAGCCAATCAGCAAGAGCCACGCTCACTCACCCTGCTCCCACCACTAGTATCAATACAACGTCCACAACGTCAGCAGAGCTCACTCTAAGTAGATCTTCCGACCAGGAAACACGCCTAGAAGCACTCGCCACTGAAGATGCCCTCCGCAGTTGAGGGCGAAACGTCTGGTATCAACACCAACTATGGACCACGGCCACAGAACCCGGAATCACACAACATTATGATTACCGGCCGTGAAAGCCTGCATTCAACTAATTCAAACTACATCTGTTCTAAACTTTGTTACTGCTATATTTCATGAAAACCTGTTTGTTTTGATTACAATGTTTTGTTTCTTGTATATGTTTGGATTTCATAATTAAATACCATTCAATACATAAATTAATTGTATTATATATAACCTCTCAGTTTTTATTTATGAAGGTAAAGTGATTCCACTACAGTCTTGGGGGGACTTTGGGGTAGTGGTATGTTGAAGCTTCCAACTTTCTAGACAATAGACACTAGATGTCTGCCGGGTTGTCAGATCTGCCTGATGGCCGCATTTGTGCCCAGAACATGCATCTAGTACTCACTTCCATCTGAGACCCCAGGTCCACAATGCCACCAGAAGGTCTGGTCCAGCTAAAAATCTTGACAATATCGAGACTCGAACCCACGACTTTCCTGTTTTCACCACGCTTCCTTATACAACTGCACTATGGCATGATTCATTTAAATTGTTTCAGATCATGAATATGATATATTTGATATTGGGTCAGAATTAATGAAAAAGCTAATTAAAATTGAAATACAGTGAATTTATTGATTTCTTGAGCTATAAATAAGTTCTGTTTGTCTCATTTATGTGCTGGTATGTACACTTATAAGTTATAGTGGGCCTATGTATATAAATATATGTAAAAAGTATAGAAAATAGTAGCTTCATAATATTCTTGCGTCATAATTTTCATATTTTTCATATTTTGTCTTCACGATTTCATATTTTCGTATAATTTTCTTCATATAATTCCTCGCTCTACTTATGAGGTTTTAAAAGTATGCTGACTTTATACTACTTATATCCTGCGAATATATAAATGTTGGTCATGCATATTTCCAGTGTCTACAGAATAGGATCGGTGAAAACATGTAACTTTTTTTAAAATTAGAATAACATCGAGAGGTTCATTCCTTGGAATTATCTAAAAGTTATTATAGTTTAACATGAGGAAAATGGGTGATTGTTGTATAAGATAAGAATTTACAGAGTGATAAAATATAAGTTATGCTGTTTGATCTTCCACTACTCTGTAATTTAGCAATAACTAAAGGTCATGGAAATTAGATGTGCTCTGCTGAATGTTCAGGCCCAAGCTCAATTTCAAGGTCACACGCAATATGTCGCTAACTTTTTTCTAATTACATTATGTGTGTTTAAGACGTACAGAATATATCTCGTGTTCATATGTCACGTACCATGGCTATTATAACGGGCGTGCCCGTAACGTTTGTCAATAAAAAAAAAAGTAAATACCGTATTTTTTATAATAATTATACCCATTTCATTAAATTACTGTAAAATGTAACTTCTGGATCCAGTGTTAATGTCTTATGGAGCTATTCTTTCTAATAAACATGTCCTTTTATGTGAGATCGATTTATTAGTTAATTAATTTTAAATAAATAATTAATGAAATAATTTATAACTTTGCCAAGAAAGTGGGCGTCCAATTTATGATAAAATATTATTAAGGAATGTACAATTATCACACAATCTTCTTCTTATTATTATTCATAATTTGTATGATTTTCACCCTATTATTTCCAAAATCACGCCTCGGAATAAGATGTATTGGATGTACATTCACTGTCTACCCATCTCTTGGCTGGTCTTCCTCTTGTTCTTCTCCCGTCCATTGATCTATCTTCTTTAGCTCTTCTTGCAAGTAGGTTGTCCTTCATTCTTTCTATATGACCATTCCAATATTTTCATTTATCTATAATAAATTTGGTTATGTCTTGAATATGACATTGGGGGGCACGCCGTAGCGTAGTGGTTAAGGTACTGCGCTACAAGCCGGAAGGTCGAGGGTTCGAGTCCCGGTGGGGTCAGGATTTATAAACTGACCCAAACCTTCTGGAGGCACTATGGCCCTGGGGTCGACTCAGCCTCTAACGGAAATGAGTACCAGACGCTTGTTCTGGGGGTAAAGACGGCCGTCACGCAGGGCTGACAACCCGGCTGACATCAAGTGCCGATTGTCCAGAAAAGTGGGAGCCTTAACCTCCTACTACCCGAAGGGCCTCCTGAGGCCTGAAGTGGGATACCTTTACCTTTACCTTGAATATGACATTTGTCTCTAATTTCTGTGTTGTGTACGTATCTTATCAAATAATATTTTTCCGTGAATAGTTTTTAAGATCTTCATTTCACTTGTGCTTATTATTTGTTTAGTTTTTGTCGTATCAGCCCTAGTTTCTGCTCCATATACGATAACTGGTCGAACTATCGTTTCTATATGCGGGTTTTGCTTTCTATTGACATATGTTTGTTGCGCCAAATTAAATATTTCATATATCCTGATATTTGAGGTGCTTTATCAGCTTGTTTCTTTACTTATTTTATTAATTTTTTAGTGTTTGTTATTAATACATCTAAATAATTAAATGCTGATAATTGTTCTATAATTTTTCTTTCCACAATTGAATATATAAAAATGAATTTTCGTTTGTTCGTATTTTATGTGCTGCCATCTTCAGCCAGAACTCCAACTGTCAAACTTCCGTCATCACCGCCAACTTTCCAACTATTGTACAATCTGGTACCGGTTTGGTGAACTTTTAATTCAAATCTTTCTCGTCGGAAACTTCAAAATTCATGGATCTACATTTATAGATATCTTATCCCAAACTGTTAATTCCATAGGCGTTTCTAAATGTTTCAAAAGTTTAGCCTCTTTTCCAATTTTGTGATTCTCTAACAAACTATGAGCTGTAATTGCCGCTTTTTTTAATTCCACCATTTTTTTATACTTCTAAAGTGTTGTTTTGTACGAATGTCTAAATTCCTTTCAATTTTTCCCATGTAGGGCCTATTCTTTTATGCAGCCATTGCAACTAATTTGATTAATTCCAGAATTTTCGTTTCAGATCAACTCGTACACCTAATGATCTTAGAGTATAATAAACATCGGCTAAAATTCCGTCGTGCCTGAAAACCTATAGGCCTATGTCCAAAGGTATTTACGACGAAACACATGGCGGTTGTTAGAGTCAATTTTTAATTTCCGGTTTCAGGTAAATCCCCATTTATAATGATCTGATATCGCTATTTTTTAAAACACCTACCTCGGTTTATTTTAATAGCATATACTGAGTTTCGTTGTGAATCATAGAAAATTGCGACCGCTGGAATGATTATTTAATTTTTGTTTCAGGTGAACTCTTACACCTAATGTTTTTAAAGCATAATATATGGTGGATAAACACTCGCTGTACTTTAAAACCTGTACGTAAAAAAGTTCACGTCAATCTACAGGATATTTTATTACGAGCACAAATATATGCAGGCTAAATTTTTATATATTTAAAATATTAAAAGAGTATCCAGACTGAATTTGTTTATCATAAGTAATGCCACGAGTGATTTCCAAATTATCGATAAATTCACGACTCACGAAGTGAGGAGTGAATTTATCTAGAGAATTTGGAAATCAAGAGTGGCATTTGTTAGGACTATTTAACGAATAAAATTAAGCTGTTTACTCACAAATCATTATTTAACTGTAGTTATTTTAAAATATTTATATATCTAATGTAAACGGCGATGTTTGAAAACAAATGAGAAACGATTGGTACGCTTCATCTGCTTCTTTTGTTTATCAGTGCAACTAGATCATACTATTTCAGAATATTAAAAAGGAGGAGCTTTCTTTAATATGGTAATTATAACACTGATAAATATTTCGTGAAACAGACTCTGATTGGTTGTAAAACAGAAATCATTGAAACATGATTGGTCATTGACTCCCATTTGGGGCATGAGTTAAATAGTCATTGTTAATACACTGCTCAAAACAATTAGAGGAACACTATGAAATATGCAAATATTTTTTCTTTGGATAAAGGTACAAACATGAAATTAATAAAGTACATTATTGTGGTTATTTATTTATTTATTTATTTATTTATTGCTCATGTCAGTAAAAACAAATGAATAACGCTGACAATTAACTTTTCAAATAATTCCGCTATGTAAGCAATTGAATCTTGTGCTTATTTTTCAAAGTTAAACACTCGTTATATAGAGTTAGTATCGTGTATGGCCTCCACGACATTCGATGACACTTTGGCACCTTCGTGGCATGCTCCCAATAAGATTCTGGATTTCCTCTTGCGGGATATTCTCCCATTCCTCCTTCAGAGCATCTCCAAGTTGCTGCAGAGTTTGTGGAGCTTGATGTCGGTTCCTGACCTTCCTGTCTAGAAGATCCCACAAGTGTTCAATAGGGTTGAGGTCTGGGCTGACCGCTGGCCACTCCATTACCTCAATTTCATTCCTCCTCAGGAAATCCCTGGTGACAGCCGCAGAATGTGCCCTGGCATTATCCTGCATAAACAGAAATCCAGGGCCTACTCCAATGGCAGCAGGTACTACATGCTCTTCCAGAACGTGCTCGATATACCGGACAGCATTCAGTCGCTGGGGAACAAGTACAAGGTCCGTACGATTGTTGTACATAACTCCGGCCCACACCATTATGGAACCTCCTCCGAATCTATCAATTTCCTGCACAGCCTCTGCAGAAAATCTTTCTCCTGGCCGTCCCCACACCCTCAATCGACCATCACAACGTGTAAGACGATACCTGGATTCGTCCGAGAAGAGCACAGACTCCCACTGGTTCAGGTTCCAATCACCATGGTTTTCAGCATACGTACGTCTTGCTGCCTTATGCCCATTTGTTAAGCGTGGTTTTTTAACGGGCCTTTTTGGACGAATATTCTCTTTCCTTAATCTGTTCCTTATGGTTTGGTCTGAAACCCGGATTCCGGAAGCCATATGAAGGTCATTCTGCAGGTCTTTTGCAGTTTTTGTACGCTGTCGAAGAGCAGAAAGAACAGCGTATCTGTCATCCTGGGGGCTTGTTTTAAATTTACGGCCCTGGCCACGTCTTCTACAATACTGACCTGTCTCTCTGTGCCTGTTGCGTAACCTGGACACCACGGAAGGAGAAACCCCAAGCTCTCTAGCCACTTGTCGCAGAGATTGACCTTGTCGTAAAAGATGTAGAGCATGATACACTTCAAACTCATTTAAATGCCTCATTTTGTCAGAGACTTCAATAAACAAGGCAATAATCAACATTCGTCACTATAGCAACATCAGGAAGCTTACCAATTAGAAGTGGCCGGTGCCTTCCAAAATAAAAAAAAATTATCTATATTTGTTATTTGAGGTAATTTCTCTGTATTTAGGCCATGGATCTTCAAAATTTGTATCCAATGATAAAATTAATAATTCAATTTACATATTGTCCAACTTTCAGCATCACAGCTTTAAAAAACAATTACTTATTCAATTTACTACAAGTGTTCCTCTAATTGTTTTGAGCAGTGTATAATATATTTCTAAAGTGTTTCGGCTGAGGATGGAAAGGAAGTGTTCAGAAACTGGTGCAATGAAAAACACGGAGTTTTATGCGGTGAGATGTAAAAATAATATCAGATTAATTTATATAAATAGTAGTTGTAATGTTTTATTGAAAATACTGATGAACTTACCACATCCCCTCGAATATACTCAACAAATTAGTTTCATTCGTCCTTACCTGAAAATAAAAATATAATTCATTAGTGTTAAATTCGGGACCCAATAAAATGTAGTCAGAAACGCTGACCACTAGACCATTAGGTTCATCTGTTCTGTAATATTACAATTTATCAAAGTTATTAATATGTTAAAATCATTTTAACCGGCAAAACACTAATTTCTGGTGCCAGTTATTTAAATGTGGCGGACCGCACTGAAAACAAAATCACGCATGAGTTATTAGGTTTTTGTGCGATAGTGCGTGCTATCATACTTACAGCAATGGCACCCATGATTGAAAGTTCAATTTCCTAAATTTCGGGGTTGCCAGCCTAAATAACTATACTGTAATATTACATATTACCTACCTCGTATGGGCACGCCGTAGCTTAGCGGTTAAGGCACTGAGCTACAAGTCAGAGGGTCGAGGGTTCAAGTCCCGTTGGGGTCAGGATTTTTAAACTGACCCAAACCCTCTGGCGGCACTATGGCCCTGGGGTCGACTCAGCCTCTAACGTAAATGAGTACCAGACGCTTGTTCTGGGGGTAAAGGCGGCCGTCACGCAGAGCTGACAACCCGGCTGACATAAAGTGCCGATTGTCTAGAAAAAGTGGGAGCCCTAACCTCCTACTACCCCAAGGGCCTCCGGGTCTGTTGTGGGATCACTTTACTTTACTACCTCGTATGGGAAGTAAAACCACCGTCCTTTATGTATACTACGTACAATGTATATACAAAAATATATTCAAAGTGTTATTGTAAATTATATGAAACAATTCACTGCATTTTAAATGAACTGGACTTTATTTGAAACAATATAAAACAATAAATACGTACGTGCCGTCATTTTATCCCCGATTTGGTGTCACGGCCTGCTGTACTCTCAACTACTGTTAACGTTAGTCAGTTGTTTATAATGAACGCAAATATTTCCAACAAAGATGTTATTATTTTACTATTATTTATTATTTTGAAAACACCATCGCGCAAAAATATGTACAACGCACATGTGTGATGTGTTTTACAAAATCTCGGAGATTAAAAACCTCGGTAACGCTCGGCTTTTAATATATTCTGTAAACCTCACTTCTGTAAAAAACACTTATCAATCTCGCATTGTACGAGTAATAAACTATTATTGCCAGATTTTAATAGCAAAAACAGAGGACGAACTACAAAGAATGCTATATAAACTAAATGAAATATCAAAAGAATAAAATACAACATGGAAATATCTTCACAAAAATAAAAAACAATGTCCTTCAAGGGCGCTCATCCAGTTCGGACAAAGATAATATTAGAAAATAAACCAATAGAACAAGTGGTAAGATATAACTTCCTAGGTGCGAAATATCATACACAGTGGAAACAGATATAAATAACAAACTAAATATTTTTATTTTTTATTTTTATCATTCCGGCTTTTACAATGAATATACATTTTTCCGGTACCCATGTTCACAGTTAACTACACATTTGTTTCAACACATTTTTCCATTCTTGTCTGTTCATCCATATATCTTCTTCTATTTCCCATTCCCTCTTAGTTTCATTGATTCCCTGAATCCACGTAATATTTGGTCTACCCTTCTTTTTCCTTCCCTGTGGTACCCAATCCATGATTATCTTAGGTAGTCTTCCTTCTTCCATCCTTCTAATGTGTCCGTACCAATTTAATTGTTTCTTCTAATAACTAAATAAATTTAATTATATAACAAGAACACTAAAAAGAACTTTGAAAAATAAAGCCAGGAAAGACTCTATAATGAAATTATACAAGACAATGGCAGTACCTATTATTACTTATGGATCCGAAACATGGACAGTGACAACACAACAATCTGCCAGAATACAAGCTGCTGAAATGAAATTCCTCAAATCAATAGCAGGATATCAAAGAACAGACAAAAAACATAACACAGAAATAAGACAACAACTAAAAGTAGAGGAATTAAACACAATAGATAAATACAGAACAAACTGGAAAGAACACTTGGCAAGGATGACTGAGAATAGAATAACGAAAGCAGCTTACAACTATTCACCACGAGAAAGAAGATTTTTTGAAGACCAAAGAAAAGATGGAAAGAGCAGCAATTTGGAGCCGGAACAGGCTAATAAATAAGCCTAAACCGTGAAGAAGAAGAAGGCTATTATTGTGTAATTCGACACACATATAAGTTATCACTACTCGTTCGTTTCCTTCTCTTTCATTAATAATACTAAATAAACCACCAATTGATGTATCCTATGGGATACGTTGCCAATTAAATAGTTAAAAAGAACAAAAATTCACAAGGAAGAAAACCACTTAAAGAAATTTTATAAAATTATTTTCAAGATAAGTTTGTTATTGCTATTTTTAAATTGTATGCACTGCTAATTTCATCACTAACATATAAAATAGACTGCTTATTATTATTAGTGTAAATTCCCTTCCGTCCTATATAATAATAATGATAATAATAATAATAATAATAACAATAATAATAATAATAATAATAATAATAATAATAATAATTTATTTTAGCTGGCAGAGTTAAGGCCATAAGGCCTTCTCTTCCACTCAACCAGCGAATAGTAAAATTATACAAAAATTACGTACATATTACAATTTTAAGATATTAAAATACAGACTAAACAAAATACAATGATGATGTGATCTAATACTAGCTAATACTAACAAAAACATAGAATATAATAAAATTAAAATGATATAAAATAAAGTAAGTAGCTTCCTAGATGATTATTAATGGAATGCTCTATATAGTTGTTATGCAGTTAATGTTTTCATTGTGTCGAACTTGAGATATCAGTTAATTTGGATTTAAATAATGATAGCGATTGACAGTCCCTGACATGACCGGGAAGTGAGTTCCATGCTCTAGCCATAGATATTGTGTAAGATTCAGAGTACAGACAGGTCCTGTGTTGTGGTATCAAAAGTAAAGAAGAGTCTTGTGATCTTGTTCCTAAATTGTGATGAGCCGATAAATTTTGAAAACGTGTTGTTAAATAAGTTGGTAAATAAGTGTGCAGAATTTGGAATAGTAAGGTATGTGAATGTAAAGTTCTTCTGTCATTTAGGCGTAGCCATGATAAGGCCTCAAATGAAGGAGACACGTGGTCATAACGACGGAGATTGAATATAAATCGAATGCACGCATTATGAGCACCAGAGATGTCAAACTGTAACATTTAAAAAACAAACTGAAGAGTAATTTAATAAACTAGCTTATACACTTCACTGATAGTATTATTTTAACAATTAATAATGTATTTTATTTTATGAGAATAACATTTAGATTAACAAATATTTTCATTTGTTTGTTTTCAATTTTTTTTTTCAAATGCCCCAGGTTTGTCTTTCGACATTCCTGATTTCTCTCCTGGCATGGCGTTCTTGTAACCCACTTCTGAGGTTGGGGCGCCTGAAAGACGGGGTTACATTGTCCCGATGATATGATGGCTGATGATGATGATAATGGTGTGCCAGGAGAGTCCCTGATCCTAAGCTTAACCTAAGATGAATATGAATGATGATGATTGCGATGGCCATATGATTTCGGGGACCGTTTGGGCCTTAAAGTTTTCCTGACATTTGTCTTACAGGTGAGGAAAAACCCCGATAAAAACCTCACCCAGGAAAACTGTCCCGACTGGGGATCGAACCCGGGCCCGCTGCGTGACAAGGCAGCACGCTACCCCGAGACCACAGCTGGAGACTATGTTTTCAAATATTGTAGAACCGAAAAATTAGTTTTCTATATCTCATTATTTTCCTCATGTACATTAGATAGGGACAGTCCACCAAACAATTTAATTTATCTTGCTTGTATACATTTTATTGTTAGTTTTAATTCTAATTTTAATTATCAACAGTAATCTAACAAAAGGTCATGATTTTCTGAAAAAATCACAAGCGACAGAGTCGCGATTGATTTTGTCTAATGAAAAACTCAACTTCGCGTTGGATCTGGAGTGACTATTTAGCGAATAATACAACATCAGAAGCTAAAAACAATTATAAAGTTTAATATTTACCAAATGTGAGGTTATATATTCCAATCTTACTTTCGGGCAATTTCTAAGCCGGTTGTATAGTTATAAATAACATATATTTACTGTTAAATCTCTTTGGGTTTGGGAAAAATCAATAAACGGATGATTGTATGAGAAATAACTATTAACAATAATGCAGATTTATTATACATCATTTAATAATTATTTTAGAGAATTTTTTTGTTTTGGTATTTTTTTAAGTTGTTTTCTTTTGGCATTTCTTGCTGTACCACATCGATCGTACAATGTTGAATCGATTCCTTGTCAAATAAGTTAATTTGCAGAGATATCTCTCATTATGAATAGGAAGAGGCACGATTATCGACAGAAAGATGCACGATTATCAACAGGAAAAGGCACGATTATCAACAGAAAGAGGCACGATTATCAACAGAAAGAGGCACGATTATCGATAGGAAGAGGCATGATTATCAACAGAGGAAGAGGTACGATTATCAACATGAAGAGGCACGATTATCAACATGAAGAAACACGATTATCAACAGAGGAAGAGGCACAATTATCAACAGAGGAAGAGGCACGATTATCAGCAGCGGAAGAGGCACGATTATCAACAGAGGAAGAGGCACGATTATCAACAGAGGAAGAGGCACGATTATCAACAGAAATAGGCACGATTATCAACAGAAAGAGGCACGATTATCGATAGGAAGAGGGACGATTATCGACACGAAGAGCACGATTATCAACAGGAAGAGGCACAATTATCAACAGAGGAAGAGGCACGATTATCGATAGGAAGAGGCACGATTATCATCAGATGAAGAGGCACGAATATCAACATGAACAGGCACGATTATCAACATGAAGAGGCACGATTATCAACATGAAGAGGCACAATTATCAACATGAAGAGGCACGATTATCAACATGAAGAGGCACGATTATCAACATGAAGAGGCACGATTATCAACATGAAGAGGCAGGATTATCAACATGAAGATGCACGATTATCAACATGAAGAGGCACGATTATCAACATGAAGAGGCACGATTATCAACATGAAGGGGCACGATTATCAACATGAAGAGGCACGATTATCAACAGGAAGAGGCACGATTATCAACAGGAAGAGGCACGATTATCATAAGTAATGCCACGAGTGATCTCCAAATTATCGATAAATTCACGACTCACGAAGTGAGGAGTGAATTTATCTAGAGAATTTGGAAATCAAGAGTGGCATTTGTTAGGACTATTTAACGAATAAAATTAAGCTGTTTACTCACAAATCATTATTTAACTGTAGTTATTTTAAAATATTTATATATCTAATGTAAACGGCGATGTTTGAAAACAAATGAGAAACGATAGGTACGCTTCATCTGCTGCTTTTGTTTATCACTGCAACTAGATCATACTATTTCAGAATATTAAAAAGGAGGAGCTTTCTTTAATATGGTAATTATAACACTGATAAATATTTCGTGAAACACGACTCTGATTGGTTGTAAAACAGAAATCATTGAAACGTGATTGGTCATTGACTCCCATTTGGGGCATGAGTTAAATAGTCAACATGAAGAGGCACGATTATCAACATGAAGAGGCACGATTATCAACATGAAGAGGCACGATTATCAACATGAAGAGGCACGATCATCAACATGAAGAGGCACGATCATCAAAATGAAGAGGCACGATTATCAACAGGAAGAGGCACGATTATCAACATGAAGAGGCACGATTATCAACATGAAGAGGCACGATTATCAACATGAAGAGGCACGATTATCAACAGGAAGAGGCACGATTATCAACATGAAGAGGCACGATTATCAACATGAAGAGGCACTATCATCAACATGAATAGGCACGATTATCAACATGAAGAGGCACGATTATCAACATGAAGAGGCACGATCATCAACATGAAGAGGCACGATTATAAACAGGGAGAGGCACAATTATCAACATGAAGAGGTACGATTATCAACATGAAGAGGCACGAATATCAACAGGAAGAGGCACGATTATCAACACGAAGAGGCACGATTATCAGCATGAAGAGGCACGATTATCAACATGAAGAGGCACGATTATCAACATGAAGAGGCACGATTATCAACAGGAAGAGGCACGATTATCAACAGGAAGAGGCACGATTATCAACATGAAGAGGCACGATTATCAACATGAAGAGGCACGATTATCAACAGGATGAGGCACGATTATCAACAGAGGAAGGGGCACGATTATCAACATGAAGAGGCACGAATACACTGGTCAACATGATTTTTGTCTCATGAGTATCAATAGTTGTACTTAATGCAGTTTTTTATCGTGTTTTCAAATATGTATTCGGAATTTCTCCATCACCCACAGTTTTTTTTATTTCAATTTCAATTAATGGGTTTAAATAACTTTTTTAATAAATTTTTTTCGTCCATTTGTCGATTGTAAAATAAAACCAAATGAGCTAACTCAGAAGATTTCAGCTATGGAAAAAAGATATGAAGGCAAATGGAATCCTAATATGCTGGCCGATTACTGTTGGACCATCAAGAGGGATGCTCCACAAGCGAAATATAGCAGAAAATCGTCATTTCTTACTTTCTAGGCGAGTCCGAATGTTCGAATATTGTGTAGTTATGAATGTAGAAAATGTTGAAGTGTTTGAAATTATAAATTTCTGTCTCTCGGAAACCTTGCGTGATGGAGAAACCCCGATATCATATTTGAATTCAGGAGAAAAAATACCGTCAGAATCACATATTTTTCTTTCGGAGAAAAAAAAAATTTATTTTTTGTTGCTACTTGTTATCAACAGGAAGAAGCACGATTATCGGTCTATGAGTTGAATAGTTATTAACATTATTATGTTATCCATATTAATCATATATGTACTATCTTATTGATAAAATCTTCGTTTAGTGTTTAATATTGCAGTTATTGATTATCGTACCGATTTATAAGGAAGGAGATAAAACTAATTGCAACAACTACAGGGGCATCTCATTACTTTCAACTTCGTACAAAAAGGAATGAGATGCACAAAGAAATTAAACATAGGCTAAATTCTGGAAAATGCGTGCTATTATGCATTGCAGAGACTTTTGATGTCCCAACTCCTTTCAAAAAACGCTAAACTGAAAATATATAAAACTATTATTCTACCAGTTACATTATATGGGTGCAAAACATGGACTCTTACTTTAAGGGAGAAAAGGAGATTACGAGTATTTGAGAATAAAGTACTTAGGAAAAATTTTGGACCAAGAGAGATGAAGAAACAGGTGAATGGAGAAGACTACTTAACAATGAACTACATGGTCTTTATAGGAAGCCAGATATAATAGGAACAGTTAAGTCTCGTAGATTGCGATGGGCAAGACATGTTGCGCGTATGGGAAATGAAAGACGCGCATGGAAGTTCTTGCAGGAATGCCAGAGGGAAAACGCCCAGTTGGTAGACCAAGAATGAGGTGGGAGTATAACATTAACTATGATTTGAGAAAAGTATTATACAGGGAATGGTTGTAAAGCATTAACTCAGGATATGGATGTATGGAGAGCTTATGTCCGCGCGCCCATTAAGCTACGAGTTCGATAGTTCCAGTGAGTAAGTAAGTAAGTAAGTAATAATTTAACATTTCAAGATGAAGCTGATATATCAAAGAAAATCACAAATTTTACAAAAAAAAAACGGGGATAATTAACAGTATATTTAAATGTAACATATGTTTGTCCTGGTGGGTGAAATAGAAGGCCACGTGGCCTAACTCCACCAGGCTAAATAAATAAATTAGTAGTGTTCATATGAAACAGAAATGTAATTATACTGCTATATAATACTCTTAAATATGAGTCCTGCACTGCTAACTATTGTACACTGATATTTTTTAAACAGGTTTCAAGTTTTAGCAGTGTAAATTATGAGTCTACACTACTTATAAGCGGACTGATAATTTTATTAAGGGCACCCTGTACTAATTTCCTTGCAATTTGATTTAAAAATAAGCAACAAAAATCATTTTTTCAGCTTATTCTCAAGTTATGTGCATGAAAATTGTACCAGTAATTAAACAAGTATTCCTGAACATAATGAAACTCTGGTTAACTTTTTAAAGATATTTCTTCATGAGTAATTTAAAATAACAAAAATGAAAAATAAAAAATCCAACTTCTTAAAAGTATTGTCTTGGTACAGTTTCCTCAAAAACTACTTATTCAATTTTTTCCAAAATTTAGTATGTTTTTGTCCATAGTTCATTTGACAATAATGTTTGCTTGTGTTCAGATATGGATTGTGATTTATTTTTAAAAAATTCAAAGCCCAAATTTTATTTTGTTAAAAATGTTGCATACATTATTCAAAATTTCAAACAAACTATCAATAGCACAAAGATAAATTTACCTTATTATTATAGAGCTCTTTAAACTGCATATCCATGCCAAACATTATTCTCCTACCCTTCATAGTTTCACAGAAAAGTGTACCAAATTATGAAAAAATACAAGTTACGGGAAAATACAAAAAACAAAAAATGTGCACATTAGCAGAACGCAGACACGTCATTTTTAAAAATCAGTTCTTTTGGGTTTAAATGTCCAAAATCGGCAAAACAATATTACACTACGATAAAATAGATCTTATTAAATTAATATTGAGAAGCTAAAGCTATTACTATGATGGAAATAAGTAAATTAATGAACACAATTAAATTATTGTAAATCAATGGTAAAGAGAAACATTTTTGCCTGAACCGGGAATCGAACCCCGAACCTTTAGCTTTCCCGTGCTAATGCTCTGTCCACTGAGCTAATCCAGGCTTCATTCCCATCCAAGCAGAAATCTTTCCTTTACCTTACTCACTGAGCTCAGTGGACAGAGCATTGGCACGGAAAGCTAAAGGTTCGGGGTTCGATTCCCGGTTCAGGCAAAAAATTTTCTCTTTACCATTAATTTAAAATAGATCTTCTTGGATTTTTTGAAGCAAAATAAAAATATATTTTAACACAAATAAGTACTGGGTGCCCTTAAACAGGTCTCTTTTTTACTTGTAGCTACATATTGGAGTTAGTGACTGCGCTTTTCACTTCGCGAAACATAGATTGGCACATCCAAAGAACAATTTGTGTATTAAAACAAATTAAAGTTGGCAAAACATTTTTGCAGAGACTCCAAAAGTGGCAAATCAAAATCCAGGATAACCACATTAAGAGGAAGATCCCCCTAAGCAAACCTACAACAGGAAATAACTTATTTATTAATTTAAAAATCTTCTGGTCAACTCATACCAATCCCTCCTCGTCACCTATACCGATACTGTTAGCAGTTTACACTCTCTCACTATGATATCAAAGTCATAACATCACTTGGAATATATATACATGCCCTATATAGGTGTTACCTTAAATCACTGTTTATACTCTACTGAGTACAATAAGAAAATTGAATTCGAACTTAACATCAACAAAACTAAATATATTGTCACACACAGAAGTACATTATACAGTAAAACTTGCTCAAAGCGGAATCTCATGGGACCAATTTTTCCATATTAGACAAAATTCCGCATTATAAAAAACTAAGATTATTAATAATCTTTTTACGTACCTTGGATGTAATAATGACAGCATCAGAAAATGCTTTACAACAATTCCTTTATACTTTAAATATCTCTCTAAAATACAAGTTAAGAATATCTACATCTAAAACAAAAATATTAGCTCTGAAAGGAAAAAGTGCAATAAGAACAAAAATAACAATAAACAATGTAATTATAGACCAAGTTCAGAATTTTAATTATTTGGGATGTAATTTAGGCAATGACAGAAATGTAGATGAACACACTAAAATACAACGATTCAATTATCTATGTGGCACAATTAAACGCACTTTATAGAATAAAACTAGAAAATAAACTTTTTAAGTTTTACAAAGTATTGGCAGTTTCATCTATTGTCTATGGATGTGAAACCTGGACATTAACAAAGGCAGATAGTAAATAGAGGCTGCTGAAATGAAGAAGTTGAGAGCAATAGCAGGAACCAAAGGACAGATAAAAAGAAAAACGAAGATATAAGAACAGAACTTAATATATTTAATCTCTGTGAAAGAATAAAATATTATCAAAATGCTTATCTTCAGCACGTATTACGAATGAATGACAGCGCATACCAATAAGAATGTATAATTATAAACCAAAAGGGAGAAGAATGTTGGGAAGACCATTGAAGAGATGGAAGGACCAATTCGACCTATAATGAGATCGGAACAGGCCATTGGGCTTAATCCTTGTTGTTCATGATGATGATGACGTACCTTGGATTAATTGCAGTTCCGCTGCCTTTGAAAAGTGAAGTATAGTATGTATGAGCGACTCCGATGGTAACGCGCGATAAAAAACAATCCCGTTTCGTCAGCGTTAGAAATGTCTCTTACGCGCGTACCCTGAAATTAAAGTATGTATTTTCGGTTTCCGCTCACTGACTACACTTTCGTCCACATCCTTTAATTTCCCGCAAATTTCATTCCACACTACATTGTATCGTCTTTTAAAACCTGTCCAGCCAACCTGAAGATGCCTTGAAACCGTCATTCCCTATGAATTTAGCAACACCTAGAGTTTGATTTTGGAGCATAGGTCCGGAAATTTGGAGATTTATCTTCAATCACTTTCACTTCTTAGTTTAATGACAGTGATACATACTTTTAAGCCATCTTTATTCCGTAAATTCAGAACGCTACCTGTGAAAGATCGGTCTCAAAACTTAAACTAATTTAAGATTTTACTGTGCAATGGTTATTTGTAAGACAGGTATCTGTGTCTCGCATAACTGGTGTGCAGTGAGGCCGAAATAAAATTTCAGTACAGTTAGAATGTCTACTTCACCCGGCGGCAGGAATAATTTCTTTTTGCCTAACGGGAATACAATGAAGTGGAAACCAATTTATTTCTCTGTCTTTCCGCTTTATAAAATGTTTTTTCATGAACTGTGTAGAAATATCCTTTTCATTTCCGCGTTGGACAGATTCCGTTTTATGGAAAATAAATACACGTAAATTTACTATTATTTCGCCGGGACCAATAAATTTGTTCACATTGGACAGATTTCCGCATTATTCAGGTTCCGGATTAAACACCTATATAGGTGTTACCTTAAATCACTGTTTATACTCTACTGAGTAACAATAAGAAAATGGATTTCGAACTAAACATCAGTAAAACTAAATATATTGTCACACATAAAAGTGCATTATAAAATCGAAATGAGGGATTTTTTGAACAAGTAGCTGAATTCAAATACCTATGAACAATAATTACAAATAGGAATGAGATGCACAAAGAAATTAAACATAGGCTCAATTCTGAAAATGCGTGCTATTATGCATTACAGGGACTGTTGTCGTCCCAACTCTTTTCAAAAAACGTTAAACTGAAAATATATAAAACTATTATTCTACCAGTTATATTATATGAATGCGAAACATGGACTCTTACTTTAAGGGAGGATAAAATATTACGAGTATTTGAGAATAAAGTACTGCAAGTCCCAGTTCACTTATATTTCCTCTCACATACTTCTTGTTTAAGCCTTTCATTTCTTCTTTTCCATCTATTTTTCACTCCAAGATCTTATGGATCTTCCCAGGCTAGGTTAGAAAAGGGTGAGGGGGAGGAGTAAGTACCTCGTTAAAAAACCAGGGTTCAGTACGCCCGGCTGATAGTACCCTGTGAGGTCCCCTTATCTAGGGTACAGATACTGCTGCCTTGCAGTTCGTCATTGGCTTGACAAAGGCTAGAGGAAGAAAATCTTGACCAAAAATTACCTGGTCCTCCAGGTTGGGGGTTGATGCATCAGGCCAGCTCCCTGTTCGTTACAAAAAACATAACAATGCTAAAAAGCCTAAAGATTTAAAACCGGACGGAAATAAACCAAGACGAAAAAACAAAGGAAAAGGACATTTCTTGTTGGAACATGGAATATTCGAGGTGTTCAAAATAAAATGGTTGACATCATAGAGGAAATGAAAATGCTTAACTAAGACATAATTGTGCTAACAGAAACAAAAAAGAAAGGAAAACGTTCAGAAGGTAAAGGCATATATATGCATTTTTTCAGCGGAGTAGAGAAACATAAACGAGCGCAGAGAGGAATCTCAATAATAATTAAAAGAAGAAATTCAAGAAATTTATAACTAGTTGGGAGGCCATAAATGAAAATATGATTAAAATGAATATAAATATTTTTGGGGAAAAAGTTACAATTCTAGGAGTGTATGGCATAAGCCAAGATGAATCGCCTACGAAGAAAGATGAGTTCTATGGAAACTTGAATAACGTAATAAACGAAATTGGGAACTCAAGAGAAATTATTATGATGGGAGATTTTAATGGTAGAACTGGCACCCGGATTGGAAGTGAAGTGGTCGGTCCTTTTGGAGAGGAGAAAATTAATGATAACGGCGAAAGACTTATGGAAATATGTGAGCAGTACTCGTTAAAAATTACAAACGGATTTTATCAACACAAAGACATTCATAAATACACAAGATATCAAGATACTTTACAGCAGAGATCAATAATAGATTATATAATTGTTGGACAAAATACGGATTTGAAAATACAAGATGTTAGAGTGTATAGAGGCCCACCTGTGGCAGTGATCATTATTTGGTAAATGGAAAAATATTTTTTCCATATTTTAATAAGAGTAACGATACGAAAGAGAAATTGGAGACATCAGAAATTACGCACACACCTCTATATAATACTCAGTTGTTAGAGGACGATAGTATTTTATACCTTTACCGCAAGAGGCTGGACGAAAAGTTAATTGAAAATACATTTGATACTCCTGAAAAACAATATCAGTATATTGTCGAAAATATACATATGGCTGCTAGGGAAGCTTTGGGAGAAAAGGAAATGGAGAATAAGAAAACTTATTTTTGGAACAAGGAGATTAAGAATGATGTAGATGATAAAAAAGTAAATATCTTAAATGGTTAAGTACAAAACATTTTACGGACAAAATGGAGTATAAAAAAGCACAAGCAAAGGTAAGAAAGAAGGTGACAGAAGAAAAGAATAAATATTGGGAAAGAACCTGTCAAAGAATTCAGACTTATATTGGAGGAAAAAGATGTTCAGAGGCATGGAGAACTTTGAAAAATTTAAGAAAGCCAGGACACAATAAAATCAATATTCAGGGAATTTCTTTAAATGAATGGAAATTATATTTTAGCAAGCTATTGACGGAAGATCGTTTGGAATTTTTAAGTGGAATTGCAGAGGAAACTGATGATCAAAACAGAACGAGTATACATTTAGATATTGAGACAGTAGAGATAGCAATTGGAAGTTTAAAAAATGGAACGGCTTGTGGGGAAGAAGGAGTACAGCCAGAATTAATTAAATATGGTACAAGGAAATTATTTGAATTGTTAAGGAGCCTTTTTGAGAGATGCCTAAACGGAGAAGATGTACCAGTAAAATGGAAAATTGGGTTGATATCAGTCATTCATAAGAAAGGAAGAAAGGATGAGTGCAATAATTATAGAGGAATCACCGTAATGAATGTTTTTAGCCGTATATATGGAAAAATAATCAAATACTATTTGGAAGATAATTATAAACATAAGGAGAATGAAGTACAAGCAGGCTTTAGGTCTGAGAGATCTACAATTGATCACATATTTGTGGTAAAACAATTGATTGAAAAGACGAATAATAACAACCAACAAGTTCATTTCACATTTGTGGATTTAGAAAAGGCATATGACACTGTACCTTTACAAAAGTTGTGGGAAGCATTAGAAGATATGGCCATAAATGATACAATTATTAATGCAATAAAAAATGTGTATAAAAATGCAGTATCTAAAATTAAAATTGGAAAATATGTATCAGAAGAAATTAAAGTAACAAAAGGCCTTCGTCAAGGTTGTAGCATATCACCAACATTATTTAAGATATTTATACATAAAGCACTGTCAAACTGGAGCAAAAAATGTTCAAGAATGGGAGTACCAATTGGAGATGGGTCAACAGATACAATATATATATATATAAATATATACACTGTTATTTGCGGATGACCAGATAATAATTGCTCAAGAATATGAAGACATGGAGTTTATGTTCAGAAAATTATTGGACGAATACGATAACTGGGGTTTGAAAATAAATTTAGAAAAAACATTTTATATGGGATGTGGAGCCGAAACCGAAAATTTGATATTAGAAGATGAAAAGTGGTATATTAGAGGATGTGAAGAATTTGAGTATCTGGGAGTAAAATTAGATAAAGAGGATAAACAAGAAAGTGATATTAAGAACAGAATAAATAAAGGTAGAGCAATAACAGCAATGATGAATGGAGTCTTATGGAACAGACATATAACCAGGAAAAATAAGTTACAAATATATAATTCAATAGTGAGAAGTACTGTCACATATGGAGCTGAAGTTTGGAAATTCAACAAAAACTTAGAACAAAAACTTATGTCGATGGAAATGGATTTCTTGAGGAGAGCAGCAAGATGTTCAAAATTAGACAAAATAAGAAATACTGTCATAAGAGAAAAAATGAATATTGGTTATTCAATAGTAGATTATATACAGTATAAGCAATTAAATTGGTATGGGCACGTACGACGAATGCAAGAAGAAAGATTACCCAGGAAAACATTGGAATGGTGTCCATCTGGAAGAAGGAGGAGAGAAAGACCTCGAAACTCGTGGATGCAGGAAATAAGAACAGGAATGAGAGCAAGGGGACTGGAGGACATAGAATGGATGGAGAGAGACGATTGGAGAAGAAAAATAAAACTTTAGGCACAGAAAGATGTGTAAACATTAAAATTCTGTATATAAATATATTATAATAATAATAATTATTATTATTATTATTATCATCATCATCATCATTATGAAAAGCAACGGGAAGCTACCACAATTACAATTCCCTAGTAAATCTGCAAAATATAGCATGAAAATGCTATGATTGCAGTGAAAGACCTGCCCTCGGGCAGAATTACTATGGATGGATGGATTACTTACTTACTTACTCAGTGGCACTATCGAACCCGTAGGTTCATGGCCGCTCGGACATAAGCCATCCATACATCCCTATCCTGAGCCAATGCTTTTCAATCATTTCCTGTATAATCTACTTCCCTCAAATCATAGTTAATGTTGTTCTCCCGCCTCATTCTTGGTCTACCAACTGGGCGTTTTTCCTCTCGTTTTCCTACAAGAAGCTTCCATGCGCGTCTTTCATTCCCCATACGTGCAACATGTCCTGCCCATCGCAGTCTATGAGACTTAACTGTTCTTATTATATCTGGCTTCCTATATAGACCATGTAGTTCACTGTTATGTAGTCTTCTCCATTCACCTGTCTGTTCATCTCTCTTTGGCCCAAAAATTTTCCTAAGAACTTTATTCTCGAAAACTCGTAATCTCATTTCCTCCCTTAAAGTAAGAGTCCATGTTTCGCACCCATATAATATAACTGGTAGAATAATAGTTATATATATTTTCAGTTTAACGTTTTTTGAAAGGAGTTGGGACATCAAAAGTGGGTGGATGGATGGATTATTATTATTATTATTATTATTATTATTATTATTATTATTATTATTATTATTATTATCATCATCATTATCATTCCATCCATAGTAATTGTGCCCGAAGGCAGGTCCTTCACTGCAATCATAGCATTTTCATGCTATGCTTGCAGTTTTACTAGGGAATTGTGTAGGTGTGGTAGCTTCCCGTTGCTTTCCACATCGATGAAGGATGATGATGATAATGATAATGATAAGGATGACAATGATAAGGATAATGGCCATATGATTTCGGGGACCGTTTGGGCCTTAAAGTTTTCCTGACATTTGTCTTACAGGTGAGAAAAAACCCCGATAAAAACCTCACCCAGAAAAACTGCCCCGACCGGGGATCGAACCCGGGCCCGCTGCATGACAAGGCAGCACGCTACCTCGACAAACTGGTACCTGAGATCTCAAATGTCCTCAACTTTATAATGTTGTAAAATATCAAAAAGGCCTTTGGAAACATACGTTCCATCATCTACTAGTAGAGTGGTATTAACTTATTGTTAGTATAGTTGGCCGAGTCATTTAGTTTACAGGTGCTTTACTTTATGGTTAGGTAGTTCTATTTTGCACGTATAAGTATTTACCATATCAAGCGGCGTTATCACTTTTTTCACTAGAATATTTTTTTATTAACTGAAGATTACTGCAAAAGACAAAAGTTGCAACGCTGTTAAGATAATTATATCCACATGGAGTAGACATGAAACGTCATTTAAAAATGAGACGACATTATTGGCAGAGACCTGTTTTCAGTTTTTGGTGATTGATGCGGCATCTTAGAAGCCTCTAAACAATAACTCACCGGCTCTGCCTGGCAGTAACAATGCATTTTTTTTAAACTAGAGGGAAACAGTTGTCTTTGATGCCGTCTGTAAACTAAATGACTGAGCCAACTATATCAAATATATAGGCAGAAGATGGAACATGTTTCGAAAGGCCTTCTTGATATTTCACAACATTATATAGTTGAGGATGACCCGATATCTCAAGTATCAATTTTATTTTTTTTTTTTTTTTATTTTTACATAGCGACCTCAACGGAGTATCGAATGAATTTAAAAAATATACTTATTATTTTTATTATTATAAACTTAATTAATAATTTTTGTTTGCAGAAACATGATGAGTCTGGGCTCTTCGGTCCCCTGGTATGATGCACTATACGCAGCCACAGGAGAGACCAAGCTAAGCGGAAGGCACATCAGAGAATACTTCAGGCCGCTAGAGGACTGGCTAAGAAACGAAAACTTGAGAACCAATGAATTCGTCGGATGGTCTTACGGTAAATTATTTACTCATTAATTATCTAATTATCTATGTATCTATCTAATCTATGTATCTTACATCGGTGTGAATGCCATTACTCGATAAAGAAAGATAAGAAAGGAGTACAAGTCAAAGAATTGTTTCACCAACTCTTTCTCTGTATTATAAAAAAACTGCATGATGCGACAGGCTTAGAAGAACAATGGCCTACCACCCGGCTGCTGGCTTCACATCTACTTGTGTTAATCACAGAGGTAGATGATCACCCAGCTAGTGTAGGGGTGACATGTTGTCAGCATATCGTACCCCCAGTCGTTACAACTGGTTTTCTCAAACCTGGAGCTGCTACTTATTGTAGCTACCCAAATTCCTTACGACGCGACACTGGGTGGGCACCTGTCCCATACTGGCCGAAATTCATTTTCGTTTTGAGAATTTTCTTCATCATTGAGGGTTTTCTCCATCCAATTTAATAATTAACATGAATTTAAAAAATAATACATACATGACTACGGACTTATGGTCTATCAGTTTGTAACAAGCATTTACAAATTTCCCTTAATTAAAGTTCTCCATCGTTCTCTATCCTCTGTGTCTTCATCCGTTACACCAAATTTTCTCATTGAATTATGCATGTTATTCTTACAGGTTGTTCTTGGTCTTCCTTTTCTACTCCTTCTTTCAATTTTCTATAAATAGACGGCCTTTGGTAGTATTCCATCCTGTATTCTTCTTACGTGCCCATACCATTTTAACCTTCTGTGTTCAATCTTATCCATTATACTTCTTTCTGCATTCATCCATTTTCTAATTTCTGTATTTCTATTTTTTTTCCAGTTAAAATTTTCTGGCAGCTCTTCTCCAAAAACCCATTTCAACTGCAGTTATTCTGTTGATATGTTGTTGTGTCATTGTCCAAACTTGCGATCCATAAAATCCGAAATTCCATGAGAAAATTACTTCCCCATGGAGATTCGAACCAGCGCAAGTCCTGCAGTCGTGCGCCAAGGCGCAGGAGGGGTTGCTAAAGTAAAGTGGTCCCACTACAAGCCTGAAGAAGCCCTAGTAGGTTAAGGCTCCCACCTTTTTAGACAATCAATACGATATTTCAGCCGAGTTGTCAGCTCTGCGTTACGGACGCCTTTACCCCTAGAACAAGCGTCTGGTACCCATTTCCGTTAGAGGCTGAATCAACCCCAGGACCATAGTGCGCTAGAAGGGCTAAAGCTCGCACCACAAGACCATAAGGCTCATTATTTATTTTTCTTGACACGAAATGTTCATTGCTCAGTGATTATAAATTGCTTACGCCACTCTTACTCGCTTACTTACTTACTCACTGGCACTATCGAACCCGTAGGTTCATGGCCGCGCGGACATAAGCTCTCCATTCATCCCTATCCTGAGCTAATGCTTTCCAATCATTCCCTGTATAATCTACTTCCCTCAAATCATAGTTAACGTTGTTCTCCAACCTCATTCTTGGTCTACCAACTGGGCGTTTTCCCTCTGGCTTCCCTACAAGAAGCTTCCATGCAAGTCTTTCATTCCCCATACACGCAACATGTCCTGCCCATCGCAGTCTATGAGACTTAACTGTTCTTATTATATCTGGCTTCCTATAAAGACCATGCCTCCTAATTCTGGAATCAGCTGTTGCTATTATTCAATCATATGTATTTGCAGTCTTCTCCATTCACCTGTCTGTTCATCTCTCTTTGGTCCAAAAATTTTCCTAAGAACTTTATTCTCAAAAACTCGTAATCTCATTTCCTCCCTTAAAGTAAGAGTCTATGCTTCGCACCCATATAATATAACTGGTAGAATAATAGTTTTATATATTTTCAATTTAACGTTTTTTTTAAAGGAGTTGGGACGTCAAGAGTCTCTGTAATGCATAATAGCACGCATTTCCAGAATTGAGCCTATGTTTAATTTCTTTGTGCATCTCATTCCTGTTTGTGATTATTGTTCCTAGCTTACGCCACTCTAGCATACAGAACTCCGTTTCCAGTAGCGTTATAATTAATGTCTATAACCCGGAAGATCGTTATCAAACACGTATTGTCACAGCGTGAGCATTTAGAATGTCTTTCAAACTCAGGCATAACTAATGATTTTCTCCCAGTTCCATCCTGATTTCAGCACTCTCCTTTTCTACCTAAAGGCTATCCGTTCTTAAAGTGATCCTCATCAAAACAAACCCAAGAGACCTGCTCGCTTTTCATTGGTTATGGACACCGACGTACGATTTAGAAGCAATAAGTATGCGATAAAGTAGTCCTCTTTATTAAATTTAAAAATGCCCTCTTAATATACTTAATTTTCTTGGTGAATGAAAATAATAGTATTCAAAATATTGAAAATGTTCTAAAATACACCCAATCAATAATTACTACTTAAAATTACATATGGAGGAGGCATTTGAGACAAGCATCAGTCGATTCTAATGCAACAAAATGACTGAAGGTGTCGAGTCTTCTGTTGCTGTGTCGCCATCTATTTTTTTAAACACAAGTCTGCAAACCTTTGACTAGTGGTCAAATAACAGTTACTTTAAATGTATTTCGCAAGTTCAGTGAAAAATCTCACCAGCTTTCTTGTAATCCACCCCATTCAACAATTCCATATCTTATATACATCACACGTGCTTGCTGTTAATGTGACAATAATTGTGGCGCGAATGGCGGAAGGATACAATTGGCGTTTGTTTATGTTAGGTTCAGTCTAAGAGTGGATAAGGTAAACGAGTACTTATACACGGACTTTACAGACACACTACCTGTCGGGAAAGGACTTATCTATGAGACTATATACTAATACCAGGAATGGGAAAATCTACAAGCTTATGACATTACTACATTACAAATAAAATCTGCAGTAGCAATATTCAGACTGCTAACGGGACATGACTGCCTGAATAAACACCTACACAGACTTGGCATAACAGATTCACCTAAATGCTCTTTTTGCAATTTAAATGAAGATATGGAAAGAAACCACCTCCTCCGTTGTCCAGCTTTTGTAGAAGAGACCAGCCTTCCTGCTAAATATTGGAGTGCAAGAGAGCGAATGATTTCATTATCAAGTGCTCGACATTAGATACCAACCAACCATATACTAATACCAGGCAATTCTCTAAGTGCGTTGCTACGCCTAAATAAATTAAATATTAAAGGTTAATTAAATTGTATGGTAGACTATACGCTCAGACGAATCAAACATGGCAGTTGCTAGTCAGTTTTTAATTTCGGATTTCAGGTAAACCTCCACTTCTAATTGTCGGATTTTGCTCATTTTTTTTATAATAACTACCGGTACCTCGGTTTATTTTTCGTTGTGAAACATCGAAAATTGTGACCGCTAGAGACATTTATTTAAATTTCACTTCAGGTGAACTCCTACACCTAATAGTTTTAGAGGGTCCAATTGTGAATCTAAAACATATATTTTCATTAGACAAAATCACTCGCGACTTTTTCGCTCGTGATTTTTTCCAGAAAAACACAACCTCTTGTTAGATTACAGTTGATAAACATTTCAAAACAATCAGAAGAAAATTTTAAAAAAATTGAAATTCACCAGTCGGTCCCCTTAAAAGTACCTATAAGGTTAGAGATTACACCGAGCTAATGGAATGGAAAGAAACATTTTTTTTTTTAATTTGGAATATTCCACAATAGTGTTATTCCTTGAACCCAAAGTGATTTGTCGCCAGAGGTTCCTGTCTAGATCATCATCTTCCCTCAGATCTCTAGCTTCCATACTACTCCTCACTCCATCCCTCCAACGTTCTCTAAGGTCTGCCTCTTCCACTTCTTCCATTAGCTTTCCAATTAAGGATCTTCTTTGGTATTCTCTCTTCTTCCATTCTTATGAGGTGTTCATACCATTTCAAACGTTTTTCTTCTATTTGTTTCTAATACGATTTTTTTTTTTTTTTTTTTTTTTTCCAACTTGCATAATTTCCCTTATTGTGTAGTTTCTGACTTTATCCCTTCTTGAAATACTTGTCGATCGCCTCCAAAAATTCATTTCTACTGCTAACAGCTTGTTGGTTCGTTTTCTACTTACTGTCCAGGTTTCGGACCCATATAATAAAATGCTTTGTAACTTTTCTTCGTTCTGTATATTATATTTCTATTCCAAAGCACTGAGTTCATCATACCAATCATTCTTGTTCCATCAGTTATTCTTCTTTCAATTTCTGTAGTTGAATTCTCACTTTTATCCAAAATAGATCCTAATTATTTTTAATGTTTAATAATCAATTGAGTTGGTTTTTACTTGATGAAAATCCATATTCATTAATTAAATAAAAATAAAACTTAGTTTTATTTGATTTTCATATTTATTAATATATAATTCATATTATATATTAATAAATATGAAAATCAAATACAACTAAGTTGTATTTTTATTTAATTAATGATTATGGATTTTCATCAAGTAAACACCAACTCAATTGATTATTTAATACAAGCTGAGACAAGCTTCTTGGTGATTTGGTATTTTAAATTATTACTCCGGATTAAAAAGTGCACACAGGACATTTGGTTTTACAACAGTTGCATCAAACATGAAAAAAACTGAATTATATATTAATAAATATGAAAATAAAATAAAACTAAGTTTTATTTTTATTTAATTAATAAGATTTTTAAAATTACGTATTCTTCCTGAATTGCATTTTAGCTATCTGTTGTATCCAATGAAAGATATTATGTTTTATTGTAATTTATCTGTAATCACCATTTTTTGTATTCTATCTCTAATTTTCTTAACACGAAAGATGCATCATCTGGATCTTGAGAAATAGCATTTAATAAATTATTTTATTGATTTTTCAGACGGTGACTACTGCAAACAAAGTATTGAAACAGCTGGTCTGCAAGTTCGCGGAGGCTACTACAACACTGCATCGAGTCTCAATTGCGCAACGGCAACGGTTTTATTGTTAATATTCTTACATATGGTGCACTAACTGCATTCTATACATTTGTTAATTATGTTAAATCCATATTCAATAAAAACTCCGTCCATTTTTTATATATTGTAATCAAATTAAATAAAGAAATTAATAAAAATAATGACACAAGAATTGTATATTCATATTTTTTTTTAAATAATAATTAACTCACAGGCTCTATCGAAGGTTCGTGGCCCTGCGGATATAAGCTCTCCATACATACCTATCCTGAGCTAATGTTTTCCAATCATCCCCTGTATAATCTACCTCCCTCAAATCATACTTAATGTTATTCTCCCACTTCATTCTTGGTCTACCAACTGGGCGTTTTCCCTCTGGTTTTCCTACCAGAAGCTTCCATGCACCTCTTTCATCCTCCATACGTGTCACATGTCCTGCCCATCGTAGCCTACGATACCTAACTGTTATTATATCTGGTTTCATATACATATCATGTAGCTCACTCTTATATAGGTTTCTCCATTCACCTGTCTGTTCATCTCTTTTTGACGCAAAAATGTTCATAAGAACTTTATTCTCAAAACTAGTAATCTTCTTTCCTCCCTTAAAGTAAGAGTCCATGTTTCGCATCCATATAATATAACTGGAAGAATAACTGTTATATATATTTTCAGTTTAACGTTTTTTATAAGGAGTTGTGACGACAAAAGTCTCTGTAATGCATAATAGCATGCATTTCCAGAATTGAGCCTATGTTTAATTTACGTATTTGTGCATCACATTCCTATTTGTAATTATTGTTCCTAGATACATGAAATCAGCCACTTCTTCAAAATTTCCTTAATTTGTCATTAGTTGCCCATTTCAATTATACAACGCATTTCTATTGTGAACATATCTTTATTTTTTATTGATGTTTACTTCCAGTCGAAATGTCTTCATGTTATTCAACAGTGTTTGTGTGTTGGCCTTTAGTATCTCCTCGTTATAGCTCAATAATACATCATCGGCATAAATTAATAGCTCCCGTCCAAGCATTTATTTTTCCTATCATATTAAGCTTGCTTTGCTCAATGTCAAAAATTTAATTATAACATCGAAATAACGTCACTGCTCTTAAGTAAAAAAAAAAATATTCTCTTTAATTTGTTTACTCGTTATAGGAGCTACTAGAGGGCAGTGGAGTTGCCGCTACCTCTCGTAATAATAGAGAATATATATGAAGAAAAATAAATATTTGTACTAAATTTGCTTGGTGGCGTAATTGGTAGCGCACTGGAGTATCAATCCAGATGTCCGGGGTACAAATCCCGTCCAAGTATTTATTTTTCTTATCACGTCATATATATATATATATATATATCATCATCCATGAAAGTATTAGGCCGTGTGGCCTGTTATGGTCTCAAAGAGGAATTTTCCATCCAGCGCTCTTTTGCCTTGAGGGCAGTAACGAAGTATGGCTTTTGGAATTCTATGAGACGGCATTCGTTGAAGATGGGCTTTCCAATTGTTTTGGTAGTTTTGTATATGGTGAAGAATGTGTTCTACATCCAACTCTTCCATAATTTCCTCATTTCTTTTATGGCCCCACTTTGTATAGTCTGCTGTACGGCGCACAAATCGCATCTCATTTGCTGTTATTCGGCTTCCATCTCTTCTTCGTATTGTCCATGCTTCACTACCATATCTTAATACTGGTCTTGCGAGAACCTTATAAAGCCGTAATCTTGTGTTCTTCTGTACTAAAGATGGTTTCATTATATTGTTAATTATCCCGTTGTTTCATCTTGAAATGTTAAATTATAACCCAAATAATTAAATTAATTTACTCGTTCCAAAATTTCATCATCCAAAACAATTTTGCTAGGTACAGGATATTTCCCACAAAAGGCCATCACTTTAGTTTTCTTTGTATTGATTTCCATATTGTACCTTTTTGAAACTATATTAAAATTGTGTATAGAATACTGTAAATCTGCTTCTGTTGGAGCTATTAATACCAAATCATCTGCAAAAAGCAAAGAGTCTATTTTATTGTTTCTATTAATTTGGATAGAACCGTGTCTCATCTGTCGCCAATCTTGGAGTATTCTGTCCATGTATATGATAAAGAGCAAGGGCGAGAGACCACACCCTTGTCTTACGCCCCAATTAATTTCGGTCCATTCTGTTTGTGTGTTATTGATTCGAACTAAAATCAAATTTGTTTTATAGATATTGTATAAATTTAAAATATGATGTTGCTGTTGATTTAGCTTTTGTGGACTTCAAAAAAGCCTTCGACAAAATCAATATATATATATATATGTGGGGCACGCCGTAGCGTAGTGGTTAAGGCACTGCACTACAAGCCGGAAGGTCGAGGGTTCAAGTCCCGGTGGAGTCAGGATTTTTAAACTGACCCAAACCTTCTGGCGGCACTATGGCTCTGGGGTCGACTCAGCCTCTAACGGAAAGGAGTACCAGACGCTTGTTCTGGGTGTAAAGGCGGCCGTTACGCAGGACTGACAACCCGGCTGACATCAAGTGCCGATTGTCCAGAAAAAGTGGGAACCTTAACCTCCCACTACCCCAAGGGCCTCCTGAGGCCTGTAGTGGGAATACTTTACTTTACTATATATATATATATATATATATATATATATATATATATATATATATATATTTGTTACAAATATATAATTCAATAGTAAGAAGTACTATCACATATGGAGCTGAAGTTTGGAAATTCAACAAAAACTTATGTCGATGGAAATGGATTTCTTGAGGAGAGCAGCAAGATGTTCAAAATTAGACAAAATAAGAAATATTGTCATAAGAGAAAAAACGAATATTGGTTATTCAATAGTAGATTATATACAGTATAAGCAATTAAATTGGTATGGGCACGTACGACGAATGCAAGAAGAAAGATTACCCAGGAAAACATTGGAATGGTGTCCACGTGGAAGAAGGAGGAGAGAAAGACCTCGAAACTCGTGGATGCAGGAAATAAGAACTGGAATGAGAGCAAGAGGACTGGAGGACCTGGATTGGATGGAGAGAGACGAGTGGAGAAGAAAAATAAAACTTTAGACACAAAAAGATGTGTAAACATTAAAATTCTGTATATAAATAAAAAAATATATTTGCCTTGGTCATTTTCGATTTACACTATTTTGGATCAATGAAATTTTGTAAACATTTTTTTTTTTATCTTTTCATGAGAACAACTTAAACAGCTACATCCTTCGAAATTCGTACAAACACGAAACAGTGTAAACAATGTGTGCACATACCACTATAGAAAGCGAGGTTATACAACATTACATTTGAGCAAACGGATGTAAAGAATGGTATCTCATCTTGTGTCAGCCAGCCTGGAACAAGAGCTGCCTACTTCCTCAATAACACATCCTAACTTATATTTTAGCTATGTTATCCATGTTACGCAATAAAACGTCTTCACTCAAGCTTGCCACATCTAGGTATCAATTACGTGATTAAACTGACAGACGTTAATGGTCTGTTTCTTGCTTTTAATCTCAAGGGTCGCTGGTTCAAATTCGTGATAGATTTTTTTGGATCGAAAAATCCAAGAAAGTCCTCCGGGAGGACACAACAAATTCAACAACATGGGAGTCTACAAACTAACATGTAAATATTGTAATAAATTTTATATTTGCAGGACAAGCAGAAATTTCAATACAAGATATAAGGAACACCTAAAAGATTCCATGTACGCGGATGATAAATCAAGCTATGCTAAGAAATTAAACATAGGCTCAATTCTGGAAATGTATGTTATTATGCATTACAGAGACTCTTGACTTTCCCAACTCCTTTCAAAAAACGTTAAACTGAAAATATATAAAACTATTATTCTATCAGTTATATTATATGGATATTATATGGGTACGAAGCATGGACTCTTACTTTAAGGCAGGAAAGGAAATTACGAGTATTTGAGAACAAAGTTCTTAGGAACATTTTTGTACCAAAGAGAGATGAACAGACAAGTGAATGGAGAAGACTGCCTAACAGTGAATTGCATGGTCTTTATAGGATGCCAGATATAATGAGAACAGTTAAGTCTCGTAGACTGCGATGGGCAGGACATGTGGCACGAATGGGGAATGAAAGACGTGCATGGAAGATTCTTGTAGGAAAACCACAGGGAAAACGCCCAGTTGGTAGACCAAGAATGAGGTGGGAGAATAACATTAACTATGATTTAAGGGAAGTAGATTATACAGGGGATGATTGGAAAACATTGGCTCAGGATAGGTATGTATGGAGAGCTTATGACCGACGGGTTCGATAGTGCCAGTGAGTTAGTTATGCTAAACATCTCATTAACGCAGATCACCAAATATACACAATAGAAAATACTTTCACGATAATTCACAGAGAAAACATTCCAGCAAAGATAAACATATTTGAAAACCTCGAAATTATAAAGGAAATAAACACCTTACTTCTTAATAAGAACGCACCCCAGTCAAACAGCCCATTATAGATCGTCAAAGATAAGTGAGTTGCTGCTACAAACACTTGGAGTATACGTCATAATCATAAACAACAACAACTAGTAGCAGAAGCTCAACCTGCTCATGAAAATAACTGAATAATAATAATAATAGCAATAGCTTTATTTTACCTGGCAGAGTTAAGGCCTTAAGGCCTTGTCTCTCACTCAACCAGGTTTTAAAGAAATACAAAAAAATAGTCCTACATCTAAACTACAATAAACATAAACAATTACATGTTATAAATACAATAAATTAATATTTATAATGTATTTTGATTTACTCTAGATTTAACGAATGTAATGTATAATACGTACGAGATATATAAAAAACGACAAAAAATTATTAATGACATAGTATAAATTTAAATATATAGAGAAAAATTAATTATTAGACAACAGGTAACTGTATAAGCATGACTTAAAAGTGCCAAGTGTGCGGCAACCCAGATATCTTGAAGGAAATTCCAGGAGCGGGCAGAGGCTACTGTGAAGGAAGTAGAATAAGAGGAAGTGCTATGAAGAGGAATTGTTAGTAGACTGTTATCTTGTGAACTAGTGTCAATATTGTGGTAAGAGGATAACTTCTCAAATCTGGACGCCAAGTAAGTAGGAATGTAGGAATTCAGAAGCTTGAAAAGTAGTGAAAGAGAGTGCAATTTACGCCTGTCAGTAAGACGGAGCCAAGAGAGGTTATTGAAGTGTTCGGAAATATGGTCATAACGGCAGATATTGAAAATGAATCGAACGCAAGCATTATGAACGCGCTGCAGTCTCTGCAACAAGTTATAGTTTAGATCATTATATGCAATGCTGTTATATATAATGTTGATGGAAGTTAACTTCCGAAAGGCCACCAGTTAATTTTATATACACCATTTTAACAATGTTGAGGACGACGACACCTGCCAACAGGTACATTTACATTTTTAACTTTTATCTTATACCAATTTTATATTTAACATCTCATGCAGGGATGTACAGTCAGATATATATTTTCTAACTTTACTGATATCGTCATCAGACCAATCTTCTATTTTTTTTTATTTTCATCTATTCCAACAGAATAAAGTATTTTTTATAGTATTTAACTCATGCCACAAATGCTAGTCAATGACCAATCACGTTTCAAATGAATGTTGTTTTACAACCAATGACAGTCGTGTTTCACCTCGCTCTTTATCGATTTATCTTTATCTGTTCCTGCTTTTGTGATAAAGAAAGCTCCTCCTTTTTAATTTTCTGAACAGGTCAAAGCATTATTTTTCTCCAACAAATACATTGAATATAGCAAATAATGAAAAGATTCCTTGATTTTACTGAGTTTTTTACTAAAGAAAATAAATGAGTTACCCGTAATGTTGATTATGATATATAGTTTGATGTGTTTCATTATTTCTCCACTTGGGTGCACTCTTACAATATTGCGATCTTATTTGACAATAAATAATATGATCAAGCAGCAGTGAATTAACATAACCTAACATTTCTGATTTGTTTTCAAACATCGCCGTTTACATTAAATATATAAATATTTTTAAATAACTATAGTTAAACAATGATTTGTGAGTAAACAGCTTAATTTTATTCGTTAAATAGTCCTAACAAATGCCACTCTTGATTTCCAAATTCTCTAGATAAATTGGAAATCACTCGTGGCATTACTTATGATAAACTTTTTCTTGGATTCTAGCTTCGATTTATGTGCTATGCACTTTAAAACGTAGGGTTTTTTTTATCACAGCCTTAGTACATCACAATGCTTCTCTGGGGGAAATTACTAGGTAGGTTTCGGCATGCAGAAGTTGACAATACCACTGTTAGTGACGCGGCTCCCTCGTGAATCTGTCTAATGGGAAGGAACTTCCCTGTTATCGCTAAGTATATAGAAGGAAGAGCAGAAATACAAGATATTTAAAAGAACTGATATCACTTCCTTGTATACAAACATCCTTCAAAACATACCCAACTATGAGTCATGGCTGTTCTACAGCTGTTGGCCACAACGTTTATATGTTCCTTGTTTTCAAGCTTGAGAATATAAAAAAAATTAACTTTGTGGAGTTTGCCATCTGTTGCTAAATTATAAGATACGCTTCTAGCATAGTGTGTTGCAAAGCTTTAATAGTTTCAAGTACTTTTGTCAAAGACTGGGGATTTCAAACTATTCGAAGTTTCTCCCTGAGAAGGCCAGCAGTTTCACATGGCGAGGAGGGAGAAATAAAAATAAATGCCCCAGAATCTGATAGTAGAGGAACTTCGGGTAATTTAGACCCCTGTTTTGAATTTGTTGTTTCTTCTTTTTTTTTTCTTTTAATTCAGGGATTTGAATTTTGTTTAATTACAGTGATTATCATTAATGTTGTAACTATGAAAGAGCATTGTTATTTTATTCAAATATGGAAACGTCTTCATAATTTATAGACTTTTTACATTACAAGAAAAGTCCACTTTAACTTCCATATTCGGATAAAGTGTACCTCAGAGTCCACCTTAGCTTTTAGTATATTTTTTAAGTTTATTTACTCTATTAATTTATACAGACGGCACAGATTAATCTGACTATTTAACTCATGCCCCAAATGGGAGTCAATGACCAATCACGTTTCAATGATTTCTGTATTACAACCAATCAGAGACGTGTTTCACGAAATAATTATCAACGTTAGGATTATCATATATTAAGCAAAGCTCCTCCTTTTTAATATTCTGAACAGGTCTGACCGTTATTTTGCAGTGACTGAGCCTATAACAAATACGGCTACCAGATTGTATATAATAGTGCTTACATGTCAACATTTGTAGCAATTGATTATACCACCAAAAAAAGAAACCACTGTTTGCACTTTCTTAAATGTATACGACATCAAAAATGAATTAATATACAGATTGATGTGTTTCATTTTTTCTCCACTAGAGAGCATTCTTACAATATTGCGTTCCTTTGGCAATAAATAGTATGATCTGGTTGCAGTGATAAACAAAAGAAGCAGTAGAAGCGTAGGCTACCTATCGTTTCTCATTAGTTTTCAAACATCACCGTTTACTTTAAATATAAAAATATTTTTAAATAACTGTAGTTAAATAATGATTTGTGAGTAAACAGCTTTATTTTATTCGTTAAATAGTCCTAACAAATGCCACTCTTGATTTCCAAATTCTCTAGATAAATTCACTCCTCACTTCGTGAGTCGTGAATTTATCGATAATTTGGAAATCACTCGTGGCATTACTTATGAAAATATTTATGACTAATCATAATTAAAAAGCGTTGATATTTATTTAATGTTTGAAAAATTATTGTTGATTATAACATTCACACGTCATTCAACTGCAGAAACCAACGGTCTTTGGGTTTAGTAAAATTACAAGGATATTAAATAAAATTAATTAAGTGAATGGTTTTTACAGATATCATCCTCATTGATAAAATATACTTATTCATTTAAAGTGGACGCAGAGGGTCCATATTAACCTAATTTCTTTGTTACGTTAAATTATCTTATACAGTCACCATGTCACAATATCAAACAAAGCTCGTCAGTATATTAAAACAGCATCTACATAATATAATATATTTAGCAGTTTTTTCAACATTTCTAATATTCAATAGCAGAAATTAAGAATTGATTCTTAGCTTTAGAAAAATTTAAAGTGGTAATTTTCATAAATATCACACAAATAACAAAAGAAACTGGCCTTCAGCCTCAAAGTTGATGAGGGGAAGAAATTAAAATATTGTCTGTTCGAGGGTAGAACCAATTAAAGAAGATATTAACAGGGTCCACTCAAACAGACGGGTTCACATTACCCGAACTTCCCTATATAGGGATTAACTAACTCATTGGCACTATCAATACCGTAGGTTCATAGCCGTGTGGACATAAGCTCTTCATAAAATCCCTATCCCGAACCAAATGTTTTCCAATCATCCCCTGTATAATTTTGCTTCCCTCAAATAATGCATTTGTTATTATCCCACCTCATTCTTGGTCTACCAACAGGCCGTTATCCCTCAGGTTTTCCAACAAGAAGATTGCTTGCCCCTCTTTCAATCCCCATTTGTGCCACATGTCCTACCAATGGCAGTCTATGAGACTTAACTGTTCTTATTATATCTGGTTTTCTATAAAGAGCATGTAGCTCACTGTTACGTGGTCTTTTCCATTCGCATGTCAGTTCACCACTTTTTGGTCAACATTTTTTCCTAAGAACTTTATTCTCAAATACTCGTAATATTTTCTCTTCCGTTAAAATAAGAGACCATCTTTCACATCGTATGATGTAACTGAGAGAATATCAGTTTTATATATTTTCAGTTTAAGGTTTTTTTTAAAGGACTTTGGACATCAACAGTCTCTGTAATACATAATAGCACACATTTTCAGAATTGAGCCTATGTTTAATTTCTCTGTGTACCTCATTCCTACTTGTGATTATTGTTCCTAGGTATTTGAATTCAGCCACTTCCTCAAAATTTCCCTCATTTGTCATTAACTGTCAATTTCCAACATATAATGTATTTCTATGTGAGAACATATATTTACTTTTATTGATGTTTACTTCCAGTTCCAATTTCATACTTAAATTAGTTACGCTTATTTCCCTGCAGATTTCAGCGAGTGACATTTGGTTAGCACACTGCCTCTAAAAATAGTAGTACGTATTAAAGTATTACTCCGATGGGAATGGCTTTGCACAGAACCAATAATATAGACTTACGGTTATTTTACGAACTCGAAAATCGTCAGACTTGGGACCCAGGGCTTATATTTCCTCCCGGGGAACTTGTTCATTGGTGGTAGCATGACATAGGAGAAAACAAAATCCACATTTTGTTACTATTAAGCATTATAGGGACTCTTGTCACAACTCCTTTCAAAAAATGTTAAACTGAAAATATATAAAACTGTTATTCTACCAGTTATATTATATGGATGCGAAACATGGACTCTTACTTTAAGGGAGGAAAGGAGATTACGAGTATTTGAGAATAAAATTCTTAGGAAAAATTTTGGACCAAAGAGAGATGAACAGACTTTGAATGGAGAAGACTACATAACAGTGAACTACATGGTCTTTATAGGAATATATAATGAGAACAGTTAAATTTCGTAGACTGCGATGGGCAGGACATGTGGCACGAATGGGGAACGAAAGACGTACAAAGAAGCTTCTTGTAGGAAAACCAGAGGGAAAACGCCCAGTTGGTAGATCAAGAATGAGGTGGGGGAATAGCATTAACTATGATTTGAGGGAAGTAGATTATACAGGGGATGATTGGAAAGCATTGGCTCAGGATAGGGATGTATGGAAACTTTATGTCCGCACGGCCATGAACCTACGGGTTCGATAGTGCCAGTGAGTTAGTTAGTTAGTTCTGTTCCTGTTTCCTCTAGATGAGTCTGCAGTCTCCATCTTGACAGCGCAGCGGTTGTACAATATCTCGTTTACCCCTCGGTTTGTAGTTTAAAGCCTGCCAAGGGATTCTGTCGTTGGTCATTTTTCTTACATGCTGCAGCCAATTTTGTTGGCATTCTTTAATTTCCTGCACTATGTTTGTTGTACGAGTATTAAATGTTTGCCTGATAGATTCACTTCTTATACGATCCACACATGTTACTCTCATTATATGTCTGAGAAATTTCATTTGTGCTGCTTCCAATCTTTGTGAATCCCTCTATCTCAGCATCCATATTTCACTGCCAAATTTTAAGCCTGTTTTTGCTGTGATATTATTAATTCGTAATTTTGTAAAATAATTCGAATGTTTCCCCAAGTGGTTCCGTTATTTTTATTATATGTTTGAATGTTGATATCTAAATCAGTTTTGAATTCTAATATCAAATTGCCTAGTATTTTAAGTGTTTTGTTACTATAATTTTTAAATTTTCATATTTTATAATTATTCTATACACATATGCATATTTCTACTCAATAGCAAATAGGATTAGTAATGGAGGAAAACCCATAAGAATGTTAAACTCTATAATATGGAGTAAAAACATTATTAACAGAACAAAACTAACTTGTAAGTCCATACTAGAAAGTATAATGTTATATGGATCGCAAGTTTGAACAATGACACAACAACATGTCAAAAGAATAACTACAGTTGAAATTGATTTTTGGACAAGAGCTGCCAGAAAATCTCGACTGGAAAAAATTACAAATACAGAAATTAGAAAATGGATGAATGCAGAAAAACGTATAATGGATGAGATTGAACACAGAAGCTAAAATGATATGAATGCAGGGTCGAAGACTACCTAAGGCTGTCTATGCATGGAAAATTGACAGAAAGAGCAGAAAAGGAAGACCAAGAACAATCTGGAAGAATAATATTCAACGAGGAAATTTTGGTGTAACGGAGTAAGACACAGAGGACAGAGAACGATGGAGAACTTTAATTAAGGGAAATTTGTGGTTTGTTGCAAACTGATAGTCTATAAGTCCGTAGTCATTTATATATTTTTTGTTTAAAAAATTCATGTTAATTACTAAGATTGCTTGGAGAAAACTCCCAATGATAAGGAAAATTCTCAAAATGAATGACTTTCTACTCAATCCATTTTCACAATGGTGAAAATAAGGCATAACAAGTTTGTCTGAACTATAAAGCTGGAGTAGAATGGAAACTTAATTGGACACTTAAGGGAAGAATAAGAATACAAGGAAGAAAAATAAATAAAAACGACAAAATCGTATTAATGATGATATGTATAACGCTGGTTTGAATTAACAGTTTCACTGCGGGAGGACAATGACTTGAAAGCCTCCTTAAGACAGGAAATTATACAGTGAAAGATCATGCAATCCAGTCCGGAACAAGTTTTCTTTTTAAAACCACAATTCTATATACGCATCAATTACGAAGACATGTGAAAGGGAAAATATCAAAATCATTAATTGTAGCATTTATTTCCCATCCCACTAATACTACTGAACATTTAGGTCATGGCCACGCGGACATAAGCTCTACATACAATAATTTGTTTTTTTTAATTATTTAATAATAACAGTATCAAGATTTGTCAATATATTTAACTAATATCATATATATATATATATATATATATATATATATATATATATATATATATATATATTGGTCCGTCCGGCTTTGATTGATTTGGTCTTTTAGCATTTTGTTTTTTTTTTCTAATGTGTGGGGAGCTGGCCCACAGCATAAACCCCCAACCTGGAGGACCAGGAAAATTTCTGTCTGGGATTTCCTCCCATAGCCTTTGAAGATCCCTCTTCACCGCAAGGCAGCGTTTCTCTATTTCCCTTAGAGATAGGGTTGCCTCTTCCGCCAGATCCGCCGTGATGAAGGACTCCTTCTGCGCCGACTCTGCCGTTGAGGTCTTCACCGTAACCCTGGCTAGGGGCCCTTACAGAGTACTATCAGTCGGAGCCAACTGAACCCTGGTTTTTTAACGAGGTTGTTACTCCTCCCCCTCCTCCTTTCTCATCCGGGCTTGGGACCGGCCATGGCGGAGTTAATATATATATATATATATATATATATATTATGGCATTTCATGGGAAGGACCCCATGCAAAATAAAATCTGTCTCCATAATAAAATTTTAGAGAGATCTAATCAATTTAGTTAACTTTGATATTGTCTCTCTCTCTATCTGGGATGAAAAGGATATCCCTGAAAAAATTACTAGTTATAATAAAAGATTGGGAATTATTAATCAAGTTATGAAACCATCCCTTGTACAAAAAAACACCAGATTACGTGTTTCTTTGGCTAGACCAATGTTGACCTATGGTAGTGAAGCATGGACACTAAAAAGACAACATGAAAGCAGAATAACGGCTTGTGAAATGAGATTCATGCGCAGAACAGCGGGTTACACCAGATGGGATCGGAAAAGGAACACCGATATCTTAAAAGGATTGAAGACTACGCCAATTTTGGAATATATTAAACAGTACCAACTAAATTGGAAACACCATCTTGAAAGAATGAGTTCAAATCGGATCCCCAAAACTGTTTATAATTATATACCAAGAGGACGAAGATCTCTGAGCCGTCCTATGAAACGCTGGAATAGGATCGTAACAGGCCTTGGCCTAATACTTGGAAGGAAGAAGAAGATATATATATAGATTAATTCATTAGAGTTTATTACTTTCTTTGTATATATATATATATATATATATATATATTTCTTTTTTATGTAGGCTATAGTAGATTTGAGCTGTTATTCCTTTGAGTATACATTATTCCATTAGTTTAATTTTATTGTATTATTAGACATTATTTTCATTATTTTTCAGTTTGACCAGATAATTAATTGTTAAGTACGTACTGTTATTGTAATGTTTTGTATTCAAATGTAACATAATTATGTTTGTCCTGCTGAGTGGAAGAGAAGGCCACATGACCTTAACACCACCAGGCTAAATAAATATATTACATTCTATTTATTCTATCCTGAGATAATGTTTTGCAGTCATTCCCTGTATATTGTACTTCCTCCAATCATGGTTATACGACATACAACACACAAAGTAGGTAATAAATTTGGATCCAAACCAAATGTAACAACACTTGCCACACCTTTTCTACGACTGTTTCCTTTGAAAATTTCTGAAAGATAATTAAAATCTTTAGAGGATGAAGAAGGCGAACAACTCAATGGTATTAATAAGCTGTTAGTTTATGCTGATCGTGTAGCATTATTAGGCGCTAGCGAGGTGATATAAAGGGCCTAAACGCACATTCTATTAAGTAACACTAAGAAATTAGGGCTTATCAATAATAATAATAATAATAATAATAATAATAATAATAATAATAATGTTTTATTTATTCTGGCCGAGTTAAGGCCATAAGGCCTTCTCTTCCACTCAACCAGCACAAATAAAAATACATATTTGACAAATAGGCCTATAGATATACACTATACTAATCATATACAATTAAAGATACATTAAATATAGCAATGTAAATTTCATGTACAAACAACATTTTATACGATAATAACAATAATAATATTTACGATAATAATAAAAGGTAAAGGTAAAGGTAAAGCAGTCCCGCTACAGGCCTCGGGAGGCCCTTGGGGTAGTAGGAGGTTAAGGCTCCCACTTTTTCTAGACAATCGGCACTTGATCTCAGCCGGGTTGTCAGCCCTGCGTGACGGCCGCCTTTACCCCCAGAACAAGCGCCTGGTACTCATTTCCGTTAGAGGCTGAGTCGACCCCAGGGCCATAGTGCCGCCGAAGGTTTGAGTCAGTTTAAAAATCCTGACCCCACTGGGACTTGAACCCTCGACCTTCCGGCTTGTAGCGCAGTACCTTAACCACTACGCTACGGCGTGCCCCCATTTACGATAATAATAATAATAATAATAATAATAATAATAATAATAATAATAATAATAATAATAATATAAATATGATAATTTATACGAGAAACACCAATTAATAATATACATACCTTACACTGGGTAATAATGAAGTCGAGGTTAGAGCAAATATAAATTTAGTTTTCTTTTAACAGATGCCATATAGGCTATCAATAAAACTAAATATATGTTCACACGCAGAAATATGTTATATAATGGAAATAAACAGTTAATGAGAAGTGAGGGAAAATTTGAAGAAGTGGCTGAATTCAAGTACCTAAGAACAATAATCACAAACAGGAATGGGGTGCACAAGGAAATAAAACATAGGCTCAATTCTGGAAATGCATGCTATTACTCGTATGTATTACAGGGACTCTTGTCGTCCCAACTTCTCTCAAAAAAAACATTAAACTGAAAAAAATATAAAACTGTTATTCTACCAGTTATATTATATGGATGCGAAAGATGGACTCGTGCTTTAAGGGAGAAGAAAAGATTACGAGTATTTGAGAATAAAGTTCTTAGAGTATTTTTTTTTACCAAAGAGAGATGAACAGACGATGAATGGAACAGTGAGCTACATGATCTTTATAGAAACCAGATATAATAGAAGAAGTTAAGTCTTGTAGACTGCAAGGGCAGGACATGTGGCACTATTTGGGAGGGCATGGAAACTTCTTGTAGGAAAACTAGAGGGAAAACGCCCAGTTGGTAGACCAAGAATGATGTAAAATAAAAACATTAACATGATTTGAAGGAAGTAGATTATACTAGGGATGATTGGAAAATATTAGCTCTGGATAGGGATTAGTGGGGAGCTTATTTACTTGTGGCCATGCTCCTAAGGTTTCCATAGTACCACATTCTCTCAAAAACATTGAACTCAGAACATAAAATAGTGAGTTAACATAAATAGGCTTCAAGAAGAATGTGGGTGCGATATGGTGCAAGCCTATCATGACAGTATACCAACAGTATATCAATCTTTGGCTCAGTTGTCCAGCCGGAAACACATCCTTCATCAAATTTGAAGCCGGGAACGAAATGAATGGGTGTTGGTGAATGAACAGGGGGGGGGGGAATGGGAACAGATTACTCTGGAGTGAGGAGGAGGGGAGGAGAGGAGTGTATCTATCCGAGGAGACATCTTCAGATGTCAGTGTTCTCCAGTCTGCACGTTTTTGTTTCGTGTGATATGAGTGATTGTAGAATACGAAACCTGTTGGATTAAATTGCGGACATGGCGCTCACAGCACAAATATCTACTTTGGATCAACTGTCACAACAATGTATATAGGTACTGTGCAGTAGCATATTATTATTTTTTTTATGTTGGACATAACAGCGAAAAAAATCTATTTAGAATATTCAGAGGAAATTTAGAAACGTCAGTTTTGAAAGTCCATTGTTATTAGCTTCACAGCCTAAACTACATTATTATTATTATTATTATTATTATTATTATTATTTATTATTATTATTATTATTATTATTATCATCATCATCATCAATTACATTATTATTAACTAACTCTAACTAATTGGCACTTATTATATTATTTTTATTATTATTATTATCAATTATATTATTACTATTTTACTAATTAATTATCATTATTATTACGATAATTGTATTATTATAATAATTATTATTATCATTTTATTATTATATGTTCACACATAGAAATACATTATATAATGGAAATGGGCAGCTAATGACGAATGAGGGAAATTTTGAGGATGTGGCTGAATTCAAATACCTAGTAACAATAATCACAAACAGGAATGAGATGCACAAGGAAATTAAACATAGTCTCAATTCTGGAAATGCATGTTATTATGCATTACAGAGACGTTTGACTTCCCAACTCCCTTCAAAAAACGTTAAACTGAAAATATATAAAACTATTATTCTACCAGTTATATTATATGGATGCGAAACATGGAGATCTTACTTTAAGGGGACGAAAGGAAATTACGAGTATTTGAAAATAAAGTTCTTCGGAAAATTTTTGGACCAAAGAGAGATGAACAGACAGGTGAATGGAGAAGACTGTATAACAGTGAATTACATGGTCTTTATAGGAAGCCAGATATAATGAGAAACAGTTATGTCTCGTAGACTGCGATGGGCAGGACATATGGCACGAATGGGGAATGAAAGAGGTGCATGGAAGCTTCTTGTAGGAAAACCAGAGGGAAAACGCCCAGTTTGTAGACCAAGAATGAGGTGAGAGAATACCACTAACTATGATTTGAGGGAAGTAGATTATATAAGGAGATGATTGGAAAACATTGGCTCAGGATAGGGATGTATGGAGAGGTTATGTCCGCGCGGCCATGAACCTACGGGTTCGATAGTGCCAGTGAGTTATTTAGTTATTATTATTATACCATTTACCATATATTATATCCATTCTAAAATATTCATCCACTCCGGCCGGAGGCATGGACACATAACCACGGTTGACATGCAGGTCAGAAAACCCGTACAATTTTACACACTGATGATAAAGCATGTTTCTGAAAGACCTTCTACGTAATATGACTGACGAAGTTTTAAAACCAAAATTTGTTTTAGTTACGGACGATTGAAAAGTCAGGTGCGGATTTTAAGAATCTAATCTTTTCGGTCTGAGCAGATGTAAATGGACAGTTAATGACATATGAGGAAAATTTTGTACACATAATCGAATTTAAATACCTAGGAACAATAATTAGAAATAGGATTGAGAGCATACACAAATCAACATAGGCTCAATGCATTACAGGGACTCTTGTCGTCCTAACTTCTCTCAAAAAGGTTAAACTGAAAATATATAAACTGTTATTCTACCAGTTATATTATATGGATGTGAAACATGGACTCTTACATTATGGGAGGAGAAAAGATTACAAGCATTTGATATACGAGTTCTTAGAAAAAATTTGCACCAAAGAGAGATGAACAGACATGAATGGAGAAGGCTGCATAACAGTAAGCTAAATTATATTTATGGGAAACCAGATATAATAAGAACAGTTAAGTCTCGCAAACTGCAGTGGGCAAGACATGTGGCAATATTACAGAATAAAAAATGAGCATTGAAACTCGTTATAGGAAAACGAGAGGGAAAGCTTCCAGTAGTAGACCAAGAATAAGGTAAAGAATAACATTAATCATAATTTGAAAGGAGAAGATTCTTCAGGGGTTAATTAACGTTTTTAAAATACATTATGAAACCCCGTTGAGGTTACTGTGTTAAAATTTTAATATTGTAAAACAGTACCTGATATCTTAGTCGTCCTCAATAATTTTCTGTGATGTTTTATAGGAGGCCTTTCGATAACTTCAGTATCATCTTCTGCTTTCATTTGGTACTCTCAACAGACTTGTGTAATTTTAACTTTAGGTTAAATATTTAGAGCTTATATTTGCCTGGCTGGCTAATGAATCAATGTTTTTAAAATACATTATGAGTCTCCGTTGAGGTTACTGTGTTAAAGTTTTAATAATTGTAAAACAGTATCTGATATCTCAGTCGTCCTCAATAATTTGCAGTGTTGTTTTACAGGAGACCTTTCGATAACTTGAATATCATCTTCTGTTTTCATTTTGGTACTTTATAGGAGGCCTTACAAATTAACACCTGTTGAACGAGAACGTACCCAGCAATATAAAACCTCTGTAAAAAATAATTACCAACAAATGTCAGTACCAAAATGAAAGCAGAAGATGATACTTAAGATATCGAAAGGCCTCCTACAAAACAACACTGCAAATTATTGAGGACGGCTGAGATATCAGGTACTGTTTTTACAATTATTAAAACTTTAACAGGGGTTAATTGTAAAACATTAGTTCAAGATAGGGATATATGAAGAGCTTTATATCTGCGCGGACACGAACCTACGATTTCGATAGTGCCAGTGAGTTTGTTACAGTATTAGTACTACTAGTTCTACTATATTTTTATTGTTATTATTTTGTATTGTTATTATAATTTTATTATTATTTTTATTATTATTATAGTTATTATTATCATTACTATTATTAATATTATTATCATTATTATCATTATCATTATTATTATCATCATTATTATCATCATATTATCATATTATTATTATTATTATTATCATCATCATCATTATCATCATTATCAACATCATAATTATTATTATTAACATTATTATTATTATTATTATTATTATCATTACTATCATTATTATTACCATCATTATTTATCATCATTATTACCATCATTATTATCATCATTATCATCATCATCATTATTATTAATATCATCATTATCATTATCATCATTATCAACATCATTATCATCATCATTATTATTATTATTATTAGCATTATTATTATTACCATCATTACTATCATTAATATTACCATCATTATTATCATTATCATTATTACCATCATTATTTTATCATCATTATTATCATCATTATTACCATCATTATCATCATCATCATTATTATTATTATTATTATTATTATTATTATTATTATTATTATTATTAATTAGAATATCATATTACAGCTATAATGGACTTTTATCAATACTAACTAACATACTGGCACTATTGAACCCATAGGTTCATGGCCGCATGGATATAAAGCTCTCCACATATTTCTGTCATAAACTTATGTTTTCCAATCATCCTCTGTGTAATCTACTTCCCTCAAATCATGGTAAATGTTATTCTCCCACATCATTCTTGATGTACGAACTGGGCGTTGTCCCTCAGGTTTTCCAACAAGTTTCCAAGATTTTCTTTCATTCCCCATTAGCGCCACATGCCCTGCCCATCGCAGTCTATGAGACTTAACTGGTCTGATTTCTTATAAAGATCATGTAGCTCACTGTTTGTCCATTCAGATGTCTGTTCACCTCTCTGGGTTCAAAAACTTTCCTAACAACTTTATTCTCAAATAATCGTAAACTTTTCTCGTCCCTTAAAGTAAGAGTTCATGTTTCACAACCATATAATATAACTGGAAGAATAACAGTTTTACATATTTTCAGTTTAACGTTTTTATGAGAGAAGTTAGGACAAAAGTCCCTGTAATACATAATAGCACGCATTTCCACAATTGAGTCTACGTTTAATTCAATTGTGCAAATCATTCCTGTTTGTAATTATTGTTCCTAAGTATTTGAATCCAGCCACTTCTTCAAAATTTCCCTCATTTGCATGGCCATATATTTAGTTTTATTGATATTTACTTCCAGTCCTAATTTCTTAGTGTTACTCAATAGAGTCTGCATGTTGGTATCTCCTCGCTATCACCTAATAATACTACATCATCAGCATAAACTAACAGCTTATTAACACCATTGAGTTGTAGGCATTCTTCATCCTCTAAAAGACTTGATGACATGCTCAAGTAAAAAAATTGAATACTAAAGGAGATTTTTTTTAATACCCATGTCATTCTACGCTTTATCATTGTAATAAAAAGTTTGTTTCAGAACTTAAATTGTAGTCAAACTTTTATAAGATTCGTGATATGTTCCGTTGAGGTATTATTCAAAATTAAAGTATAAAATTATGGAATATTTTTCAGTGAAACACCAGTTTTGAATCCTGCTGAAGATGGGACTAATCCCGAAAGCGCTACAGATAAATGACTAATAAAGTTGAGGAGACGGATCTTTTAGGTAAATATTCCATAATTTTATACTTTAATCTTACATTATATTCTGATCCCATAAAACACCAATTTTATTCTATGTTCTATATAAATTGCGAGGCTTGCTCTTGTGCGTGAGCACTGCGAACATGTGATAAAGTCACATGGCCTGCGCCATATGGCGATTCGCGCTTTATTCTTTTTTTTTTTTTTTTTTTACTTCAACTCTCTATTGCGTCATGTGTCTCCTATAATTTCAAAACCATCTCGCACATTCGTCTTTTAATGAGACTGTTCTCAAAACTACAGACTGTGTAAGTCATTAACCATTCTTATTGCAGTAAGTTTGTATGCTAATTAAATGAACTCAACACCAGTAACGGCCAACTTGGGGACACATAAAATCCAGTGCCTCCTCTTACAAATGGCGGCAAACAGCCAGTCGCCAGTCGGTCCATCTTCAAACAAACTCTACTATTCCCAAAAGAGCGTCCGCCATTACTAGTATTCTATAGGCTTTTTCATGTCTAGAAAATAACATTGCTCTTATGGAACTGTTCTTGCTATTCCTCTTCCGAGCTTAGTTCTAGTAGTAAACAAACCAAATGCATGACTGCATTTTCATTGGTCGAATAATGATTTTACCTTTAAGCATATAAGAAAATGTAGTTTGCTATCTAACACTCGAAATAAAGGAAATAAAAATATATGTTATCTAGCACATGTCTGCAAGCTGTTAGTTTATGCTGATGATGTAGTACTATTGGCCTATAGCGAGGAGATACTAAAGGACAACACGCACACACTATTGAGTAACACTAAGAAATTAGGACTGGAAGTAAATATCAATAAAACTAAATATATGGTCACACGTAGAAATACATTATATAATGGAAATGGACAGCTAATGACAAATGAGGGAAATTTTGAGGAAGTGGCTGAATTCAAATACCTAGGAACAATAATCACAAATAGGAATGAGATGCACAAAGAAATTAAACATACGCTCAATTCTGGAAATGCGTGCTATTATGCATTGCAGAGACTTTTGATGTCCCAACTCCTTTCAAAAAACGTTAAACTGAAAATATATAAAACTATTATTCTACCAGTTATATTATATGAGTGCGAAACATGGTCTCTTACTTTAAGGGAGGAAATTAGATTACGAGCTTTCGAGAATAAAGTTCTTAGGAAAATGTTTGCACCAAAGAGAGGAACAGAAGGTGGATGGAGAAGACTACATAACAATGAACTACATGGTCTTTATAGGAAGCCAGATTTAATAAGAACAGTTAAGTCTCGTAGACTGCGATGGGCAGGACATGCTGTGCGTATCGGGAATGAAAGACGTAGGGAAGCCAGAGGGAAAACGCCCAGTTGGTAGACCAAGAATGAGGTGGGAGAACAACATTAACTATGATTTGATGGAAGTATATTATACAGGGAATGATTGGAAAGCATTAGCTCGGGATAGGAATGTATGGAGATCTTATGTCCGAGCGGCCGTGAACCTACGGGTTCGATAGTGCCAGTTAGTAAGTAAGTAAGTAATCACATGTCTGCATAAGTTATATGGGAGATTCTTATATAATTGCAATTTAGGCTCTAACAGTTTAAATAAGCATTGCTTTATTCTTACGCACGCGCAATGCACAATACTTTTGCATTTTAATTGTTTCAAAATGGCCGCTTTCTTATACAGTAAAACTTGTTCAATGCGGAATCGCATGGGACCAATTTTTTCCACATTAGACAACAGTTCGCATTATAAAAAACAAAAGTATTGATCAATCTTAGATTATAGAGCACCGTATATGTCTTTTTATGTACCTTGGATTAATTGTAGTTCCACTTACGTTGGAAAATAAAGTATAGTTTGTGCGAGCGACTTCGACGGTAACTCGCGATAAAACAGTCGTGTTTCGTCAGCATTAAAAGTGTCTCTTAGGCGCGTATCCTTTCGTCCATATCCTTTGATTCCTCGCAAATTTCATCCCACACTACATGCCATCTTTTAAAACTGTCCACAACATTTTTTTTTTTTTTTTCCTCATATTTCACAATTTCCTTGCGTACATTCATTCATTATTCTTTGTGTGTGTTTTAATATTGTTTCACATTTAAATTTAGTCATTATTTAGCCGCAATGATAGGCCTACATACGATTTAGCCATCTTTATTCCGTAAATTCAGAACGCTACCTGTAAAGATACGTGCACAATTGGTCTCAGATCTTAAACTAATTTAAGATTTTACTGTGCACTGGTTATTTGTAAGACAGATGTCACGCGCCAAAAATTTGTTAAACAAACCTGTTTCGCAAAACTGGTATGCAGTGAAGCCCAAAGAAAATTCCAGATACAGGTAGAAACTCTTTCTCCCGGCGACAGGAATTATCAATCATCACGCATTGCTAATTCGCCCAACGGGAATTTAATTAAGTGGAAACTAATGTATTTTTCTATCTATCTTTCCACCTTACAAACATTTTTTTCATGAATTACGTAGAAATATTCTTACCTTTCCGCGATGAACAAATTCCGCTTTATACAAAATAAATACACGTAAAATTACTATTATTTTGCCGGGACCAATACATTCATTCATATTGGACAGATTTCCGCATTATTCACGATCCGGATTAAACAAGTTTACTGTACCAGTTTGTTTACAGTACTACTGTAACTTAGATCGGAATTAGCGTAGCATCGTGGCTACCAGTTTAACCGTAAAATTGGCGAAACATTTTAGAAATTGAGGAAAGCCTCAATCCATAAGCGAGTTGCGAATGGCCGTAAATCCTTAGCTCGTATCCGACATAGGGCTGGGTAGTTGGATGAGATGTGATGAAGCCCTTTATATTGAAAATCTTTATGGCATAACAGACCCAGAAAGTTCTAGGCCCACCAGTCTGTTGCTAGCCTCACATCCACATGTGTTAATCACAAAGGTAGACGATTTTCCAGTCAGTGTAGAGGTGACTTGTGGCCAACAAGTCGGGTCCCTCCAGCTATCATAGCTGGTTTTTCTAGACCTGGAGCCTCTACTTATTGTAGCTACCCAAATTCCTCGCGATGCTGGGTGGGCACCGGTCCCATACTGGCCGAAATTCCATGAAGAAATGTCTTCCCCCATGGAGACTCGAACCAGCGCAAGTCACGTAGCTCTGAGCCAAGGTATCTTGCCTTAATCACTCGGCTATTACACTGAAAATGTTCAATTCAGTTCTTATTTCTTCATTATATTTCTTATCTAACAATGTACAGCTGCTACTGAACGTAAGAATTTCATTTCAGCAACTTCTATTTTCCTTTTATCTGATTTACCAAAGTGTCCAGTCTTCACAAATCATCGCAATGTATCCCATACATCTAGGCCCAAGCCACCACCCCTTGGGATACCTCGGTCATCATGACCATACTCCCAAGTCCCAGACTTGTCCTCCCTATCTAGTTCGCGTCCACATTCAAAGTTCTCGGCTTGAAACCAACACCTCTAGGGAGAAGGTGTTGGAGTTGCAACTACTGGGAATTGCTGAGCTTCGTAGTCGTCAGGTCACTCATTCCTGACGACCCCACAGTTGGTCCACGGGCTCCTTGAGCCTAGCCGGGAGGACTGCTGTCGCAGATCCACCGACCGTTCCCCTGTTCTGCCTCCAGGGACGTATCCTGCAGCCGTTGTGAGACCGGCTAGGGCTTGAGTCCACAAGCCCCACAATGTGAGACTTCAGTACATCCAGGTGCTCATCTCCTGGCGACCCCACAGTTTGTCCACGAGCCCGTAGGCTGAGCCAGGAACCAGTACAGTTGCTCCCATCTGCACTGGTCCGAGCCGTGCCCTGGTGTGCCCCGAGGGACGTGTCCTGTTGCAGTTGTGGGCCAGCACGGAGCTCGCAAGCTCCAACAGATGAGCAATAGTATGGCAAGGCACTCAACTCCTGCCGGCCCCACTAATGGTTCACGAGTCCCTTGGACTTGGCCGGGAGGACTGTCAAGCAGATCCACCGACCTTTCCCCCAGTGCACCAACTGGGGACGTGTTTGGTTGCTGAAGTGAGTCCAGCCTGAGCATTAGTATGTTAGGTCGCTCAACTCCTGACGACCTCACAGATTGTCCTTGGGTCACTCGGTCCCAGAGTCGGCGCTAATCCCACCAACAAAGACCGCACTTCCTCCTTTTCCGAGCTTATTGACCTGGTGGCAATTCCCAGCATTACGCCCGGTAATGTCCCAACCAGCCCGTTCGCAAGACTAGGCCTAGTCGTGCCGCTGCTGTGAGACCAGCCCACTGAACAATATAGGCATGCAGGGTGCTCATCTCCCATGGTGCCCCCACAGTGGTCCTCGGGTTCATTGAACCAAGAGAAAGGAGCTTCTGATCTCCAGTCCCCCACCGCTTCGCCACGGCGGCCGCTGATCCCGTTGTGAGCCAGGATAGGTGAACTTTAGTACAACAGGGCGTTCGTCTCCTGTTGACCCCACTTATGGTCCGCGAGTCCATCGGACTTGGAAGGGAGGACTGACTAGCAGATCCACCGACCTTTTTCCCACTACGCCACCTAGGGGACGCGATTGGCTGCTAAACTGCGCAGCACGAGCTATGTAGTACGTCAGGTCGCTCGAGTCCTGACGACTTCACAAATGACCCGCGGGTCCGGTCTGGACCTAGCGGGGAGGAATGCAAGCAAACCACCGACCGTTCCCCTATCCGCCACCCGGGGACGCGCCCTGTTGCTGTTGTGAGCACAGCTGAGGCCTGATAAACGGACTGTATTCCATACATCTAGGCCCATCCATCCACCCCTTGGGATACCTCGGTCGTCCTGACCATACTCCCAAGTCCTAGTTCTAGTCCTCCTTATTCTATGTTCACGTCCACGTTCAAGTTCACGGTCCTTACACCAACACCCTAGGGAGAGAGTGTTGGAGTTTGCAGTTCTGGGAATTGCTGAGCTACATAGTACATCAGGTCGCTCAATCCTGACGACCCCACAGTTGGTCCACGGGCTCCATGAGCCTAGCCGGGAGGACTGCTGTCGCAGATCCACCGACCATTCCCCTGTTCTGCCTCCAGGGACGTGTCCTGCAGCCGTTGTGAGACCGGCTAGGGCTACAAGCCCAACAGTGTGAGACTTTTAGTACATCCAGGTGCTCATCTCCTGGCGACCCCACAGTTTGTCGACGGGCCCGTAGGCCGAGCCAGGAACCAGTACAGTAGCTCCCCTCTGGACTGGTCCGAGCCGAGCCCTGGTGTGCCCCCCAGGGACGCCTTCTGCAGCTAATACAATTTAATTAACCCGTAAATTTATTTCAATTTATTCAACTAAAACTAAAAGACACATATTTCATTTATTTAGGTGTAGCAGCGCACGCCGAGTAGGCTATTGCCTAATAGATCATATTTTGGGTCAGATAGGCCTACTATAGAATTTTGGGTTCTTGTATATTTATGGATTTCCTTATGCTGAAAGAAATCTGGGCTTTTCAAAGGAACAGGGACCTAGAGGCTGTCCGCTCTTAAAGCGATCCTCTTCAAAACAAAACCATGTGACTTGCTCGCTTTTAGTTGGTTATAGACACCAACGTTGTAGAAGCAGTAAGTACGCGAAAAAGTTGTTCCCTTCATTAATTTAGAAATATGTCCTCTGAATATACTTCTTATTCTTCGTGAATGAAAATAATAATATTTAAAACATTGAAAATATTATAAAATATACCTAATCAATAATTACAACTTAAAGTAGTATATTACAATATGGGTGATGCATTTCAGTCATGCTTCAGTCGATTCTCAAAAAACAAAATGACAAAGTGTCGAGTCTTCTGTTACTGTGTCATCATCTCCCTGTTAAAAGTGACAGTAATTATGGCGCGAATGGCGGAAGGATACAAATGGCGTTTGTTTATGTTAGGATAGGTATAGTCTGATGCGTCAACCCCCAACCTGGAGGACCAGGATATTTTTAATCAATGTTCTTTTCCTTTAGCCCTACACAACAAACGCCTAACTGCAAGGCAGAAGGAAGATGTGAAACGCTGTGAAATCTGATAAATAAAAAAAATACTACAGTTTAGCACACTTATGTGAGAAATGGAAGGAAAAGCCGCTAAATTATGACATAGATTTTGACCGACATATTTCTGTCTGAGTGTAACATTACACTTATCTGTGACATTTATATTTTTTAGCGAAGGTCATTTTTTTTTCGCTTCTTGAAATGTATATTAACTGATGTGCAACACACTGCATTTGTGTGTATCATGCTTAATAAAAAAAGCTACTTCTTTATTCTAAATATTTACATCATAACTGGCAGAATAATTAATACTAGTGGTCGCCCAGCGGTCGGAATTCATTAAAATTTTAATTATGTCACAAATAGGTCATTATGCATTAATTTTCGATTTATTTTAGAAATACGAACGATAGGAAATAAGTGGTTATAGGTTGGCTAAGCCATATTATAAAAAACAATAACGCATCATTTGACATTTGTATACTATTTAAATTTGCATTTTTACCACTTACCCAAGCAAATTATAACAAGGAATTAAATTATATACGACTTCTGGCTTATAAAAATGGGTATAATGAAGAAACGATTAATAAATTAATTATGAAAGAAAATAAAAAAGAATAACTATCAAATATAACAGGTAAATTAATAAAATTCATAATAAGTGGGTATCATTAACATTTTTTTTAATTAGGTATATTCCACAATACAGTGTTTCACCTTCAACCCAAAGTGATTTGTCACCAGAGTTTCCTGTCTAGAGCGCCTTCTTCCCTCAGATCTCTAGCTTCCATACTTCTCAATCCATCCACCCAACGTTCTCTAGGTCTGCCTCTTCCCCTTCTTCCATTAGCTTTTCAATTAAGGATCTTCTTCCATTAACATACACAGGTATAAAAACACAAAATCTAGCAAAAATCCTCAAAAAACACGATAAAAGCATAAAAATTGCCTACAAAACAAATAACAAACTAAATAATATAATATCAAATAAAATAGAGGAAACGAACATTACATTACATACTATATAAATATATAAATATTTTGAAACACCGGTAACTATATTCAAATAATTATTTTTTAGTAAAGAGCTTAATTTTATTCGTTAAATAGTCCTAGTTATTTATGACAAATTATTAGATGTTTGAGACATATTATTAGAATAATAAATATTATGGAATATGTTTCGTGCTGTTTGATTCCGCAGAAATCGTCATGTGTCAGTGAGTTAGGAATTGTTATTAGTCTTCTGCGTAGGTCGCGCTTCATATCAGCTGAGAATATGCCCATATATTACAACTGTGGTAAGAACTTTACTTACTTCAGGTAATGATATAATGGAGCTTGGCTTCATTTCTAATATCTTGTTAAATTATTGTTCTCAATTTCCATCACAAGACATGCACCTGCTCTTTGTCATAAAATTAATGTGTTACGAACTAGCAAAGATTTCATACTGAACTATTCCTTAAATTTCATATTCCTGAAAGCAACTATAATTACAAATAGGAATAACAGATGAAATCCTCCATCAAGCAAATAATGCAAACAAAATATCGGGATGTTTAAACAATACTGTTTGGAAAAATAAAAATTTAAGAATAGATACAAAAGTAAGAATTTACAAATCTGTCATAAGACCAGTTCTAACATATGGTTGTGAATGCCGAACAGAAACTCAGAAAACAAAACAAATCAATGAAACAACCGAAATGAAAGTTTTAAGGAAAATCGTAGGAAAATCGCTGAGAGAGAAAATTCGCAGCTCTGTTATTAGAGAAGAATGTGAAATTGAACCTATAAACCTTTGGATAAATGATAGAAGATTAAATTGGAACGATCACATAGATAGAATGGAGAACAGTAGATTAGTGAAGAAAGTACGTGACTGGACACCTCAGCAGAAAAGGCCATTAGGAAGACCACAACTATGATGGAATGATGTCACCATACCCCGGACATGTAGGGGATGAACACGCAACAAGCTGCCAGCTCTCATGCGTAGAGGAAGAAGAAGAAGGAATGGTATGAACAAAGAATTTAAACACAGGCTCAATTCTGTAAATGCATGCTATTATTCATTACAAGGACTCTCGTCGTCCCAACTTCTCTAAAAAAATTAAACTGACTATTTAACTCGTGCCCAAGTGGGAGTCAATGACCAATCACGTTTCAATAACTTTGTTTTACAACCAATGACAGTTGTGTTCCACCTCCATATTTATCGACTTCTGTTTATCATATTAAAGAAAGCTCCTCCTTTATAATATTCTGAACAGGTCAGAGCATTATTTTGCAGAGACTGACTCTCGACCAATAACGTTGAATAGGCATATAGCAAATAATGAATAAATTCCGTCGAACTACACATTTGATATTTGTGTGTTCAATAATTGTGCTTGTAAATAATTATTTTACAGAGTTGTTTCCTAAAACAATAATAACCTATAATGTTGGTTATAATATAAAGTTTGATGTGTTTCATTTGTTCTCCACTAGAGTGCATTCTTACAATATTGCGATCCTATTTGGCAATAAATAATATGATCTAGTTGCTATGGATGAACAAATGAACTAACCAAACATTTCCCACTTGTATATTGACTTAAGCTTTCACGGCCGGAGTTATTATGGTGATCTTGTAGAAGATTTCCGGGCTGTTGGCCGTGGTCTTGAGGCATCTCTGGCGAAACGTCGGGGAACTACAAGCCTCAAGACCACAACCAACGGCCCGGAAATCTTCTACGAGATTATTTCCCACTTGTTTTCAAACATCGCTATTTACATTAATATATAAGTATTTTAAAATAACTATATTTAAATAATGATCTGTGAGCTTAATTTTATTAGTTAAATAGTCCTAACAAATACCACTCTTGATTTCCAAATCCTCTAGATAAATTCTAAATCACTCGTGACATTACTTATAAAAATATTTAAAACTCTTATTCTCCCAGTTATATTATATGGATGTGAAACATGGAATTTTACTTTAGGGGAGAAGAGATTACGAGTATTTGAGAATAAAGTTTTAGGGAAAATATTGGACCAAAGAGACATGAACAGACAGGTGAATGGAGAGGACTACAAAAGTGAGCTACTTGGTCTTTATAGGAAACCAGATAATTATAATAAAAACAGTTAAGTCTCGTAGACTGCGAAGGACATGACATGTGGCACAAATGAGGAATGAAAGAGGGGCACGGAAGCTTCTTGTAGGAAAACTAGAGGGAAAATGCCCAGTTGGCAGCCAAGAATGAGGTGGGAGAATAATATTAACCAGAATTTGAGGGAAGTATAATATACAGGGAAAGATTAGAAAACATTAGCTCAATATAAGAATGTATGGAGAGCTTATGTCCGCGCTGTCATGAACATACGCGTTCGATAGTGCCAGTGAGTTACCGGTAGTTAGTTAATGACAAAAATACTATCTTGAACACTATCGAACACGTCGGTTCATGGCCGCGCTGACATAAGCTTTCTATACATCCCTACCTTGAGCTATTTTTTTCCAATCATCCCCTACATAATCTACTTCCCTCAAATAATGGTTAATTTGATTCTCCCACCTCATTCTTGGTCTATCAACTGAACGTTTTCCCCTCTGGATTTTCCTACAAGAAGCCTTCATGCCCCTCTCTCGCTCCCCCATTCATTCCACATGCCCTGGCAATCGCAGTCTACGAAACTTAACTGTTCTTATTACATCTGGCTTCGTATAAAGACCATGTAGTTCACTGTTAACAGTCTTCTCCATTCACCTGTATCTTCATCTCTATTTACACCAAAAATGTTTCTAAGAACTTTATTCTCACATACTCGTAATCTTTTCTCTTCCCTTAAAGTAAGAGTACATGTTTCACATCCATATAACTGGGAGAATAAGTTTTATATATTTTCAGTTTAACGTTTTTTAAAGGAGTTGGGACATCAAGAGTCCCTGTAATGCATAATAGCATGCATTTCCAGAATTGAGCCTATGTTTAATTTGCTTGTGCATCTCATTCATATTTATAATTATTGTTGCTAGGTATTTCCTCTACTACTTTTTTTTGTACTAGAGCATGCCATCACATCTTTAGAGGATGAGGAAGGCCTACAACTCAATGGTATTAATAAGCTGTTAGTTTATGCTGATGATGTTGTACTATTGGCCGATAACGAGGAGATACTAAAGGACAACACGCACACACTATTGAGTAACACTAAGGAACTAGGACTGGAAGTAAATATCAATAAAACTAAATATATGGTCACACGTAGAAATACATTATATAATGGAAATGGACAGCTAATGACAAATGAGGAAAATTTTGAGGAAGTGGTTGAATTCAAATACCTAGGAATAATAATCACAAATAGGAATAAGATGCACAAAGAAATTAAACATAGGCTCAATTCTGGAAATGCGTGCTATTATGCATTGCAGGGACTCTTGATGTCCCAACTCCTTTCAAAAAACGTTAAATTGAAAATATATAAAACTATTATTCTACCAGTTATATTAGCCTATATGGGTGCGAAACATGGACTCTTACTTTAAGGGAGGAAAGGAGATTACAAGTATTTGAGAATAAAGTACTTAGGAAAATTTTTGGACCAAAGAGAGATCAACAGACAGGTGAATGGAGAAGACTACATAACAGTGAACTGCACGGTCTTTATAAGAGGCCAGATATAATAAGAACAGTTAAGTCTCGTAGATTGCGATTGGCAGGACATGTGGCACGAATTGAGAATGAAAGACGAACATCGAAGCTTCTTGTAAGAAAACCAGAGGGGAAACGCCCAGTCGGTAGACCAAGAATGAGATGGGAGAATAATACTAACTATGATTTGAGGGAAGTAGATTATACAGGGAGTGATTGGAAAGCATTAGCTCAGGATAGGGATGTATGGAGAACTTATGTCCGCGTGGCCACGAACCTGCGGGTTCAATAGTGCCAGTGAGAAAGTAAGTAAGTAAGGTATTTGAATTCAGCCACTTCTCCAAAATTTCCTTCATTTATCATTAACTGCCCAATTCCATTATATAATGTATTTCTATGTATGAATATACGTTTAGTTCTATTGATGTTTAATTCCAGTCCCAATTTCTTATTGTTACTCAATACTGTGTGTGTTTTCTATTAGCAAAATGGAAGGAAATATGAATATAATTTAAAAGTCAATTATATTAGAACTACCTGTCATCCTCTTAAAATTGCTTTTCGAACTTGACTTTGTAAATGACTGTATCTTGAATATTAATTTCCCTAATTTTCGAAGTCACATTGAAACTCGCATAAATAATACGAAACATATTAAGTAAATACAAACGCTCGTTATGTTAGTGTACCTTCTATCCTTTAGACCTACCTTGAAACACAGCAATTTCATTAGAGTAACTACTAAATCAAGCCAATTATTATAATCAGTTTTCATTTCTAAATCATTTTTGTTAATATAAAATTCTCTCTGATCAAGATCCTTATATGAGCTCTTTAGTATTAAAATGTACTATGTCCAGTTTTCATGCATTTACAAATGAACACATCTACTGATAGTTCAAGAATATATAAGTTTATAATTGTATTTTTATAGCGTTGCCAAGTGTCTATTAAAATGGAGAAAATATTTGTTCTATGTATACTATTTACAATATATTATTTAAATTATGTATTTACTTATTTATTTATTTATTTATTTAGCCTGATGGAGTTAAGGCCATGTGGCCTTCCCTTCCACTCACCAGGACAAACAAGTGTTACATTAGAATATAACAATCTCAATTAACTGTAATAGTAAATACAAAATGAAGATTTGATCAATAAGATAATATATATTATATTATGATCTATAATACAACAGTTAATGATAGTTAAGATTAAGACTAAAACTAATAATAAAATCTGTACAAGGAGTATTTGATAATAAATTTCTTAGGATTTTTTTGGGCCAAAAAAAGAAATGAACAGACAGTGAAAGGAGAAAAATACATAATAGTGAGCTACGTGATAGGTATATATAGGAAGCCAGACATAATAAGAACAGTTAAGTCTCGTAGACTGCGATGGGCAGGACATCTGGCACGTATGGGGAATGAAAGAGATGCATGGAAGCTTCTTGTAGGAAAACCAGAGGGAAAACGCCCAGTTGGTACACCAAGAATGAGGTGGGAGAATAACATTAACTATGATTTGAGAGAAGTAGATTATACAGGGAATGATTGGAAAACATCAGTTTAGGATAGGGATGTATGGAGAGCGTATGTCCTAGCGGCCAGGAACCTACGGGTTCGATAGAGCCAGTAAGTTAGTTAGTACAAGCAAGATAAATTAAATTGTTTAGTAGACTGCCCCGGTCTAATGTACATAAAAAAACAAAGAAAAATAGTGAGATATAGAAAACTAATTTTGCGGTTATACAATATTTAACATGTATGTAGAAGTAAATTTCGGTTTTCTCGAAATGTGATAAAATGGACATAGTCCATTTTAATACTCAAGGGGCTCATATATAAGTTACATGCACTGTATATTGCCTTTGAATATAAATCCTTTCGGTTAAGAAATACATACATTTAGCGCTGGTCTAATGAAAGAAATCGGTCATAAAAGATATTTCGCACATTGTGGTAGATAAAGGTAATGTTATCGGCAACTGTACTTATAATGAACTGCAATTTATCACAAAATATCATAAAGTTAAATATAAATTGCAACTACTATTAGAGAATAAAAATCATTTTTTAAGGAGTGTTTGCGTTGGATAGTGAAAGATCTAGAAGATTTACTGACTTTTTAACATTTCAAGACAGTGTTTCAAAGACTTTGATTGCAGATCCCACACTGTTATAACGAGCATCAAATGTTGAAGCAGAGAAATGAATCTATACAGAGTGTAATTAAATTCCCATTACACACTTCAAAAACGTGTAGTGGGGACCAAGATCGTTAACTTTAACATAAGAATTCGTGTCCGTAAACGTATTGTTATTTTTATTATGTTAAGATGCACAAACTAAAATTATTTGTCTTCTCTTGCAATCTCATACACTCTCTTGGAGATATAACAATAAATTTGGAAAACTGTTTACACGAAGTAGCATTTCGCCACTTGTTCAATGAAAACGATTTGGTTGTTTCCTCCAATTTCACTGTTCTTAAAGAAGCAGAAGATTCACTTACCTACACTGAAGACAACACAAACAAAAACATTTTGCATTTACTTCTCAACGATGTTTTTATTTCACAACACTGGCTGCTGCAGGTCTTTATAATAAGCAATGATACAATTTCAGTGTCTGTTCCAGGAAGAATTCATGAAGCATATATTGTACTCTCGAGCGAAAACAAAAGAGAGGATATAATTAACGATTTGAAATGTCAATTTAAAGTTCTTGTGAAAGATAAAGCCTGGAATCCTCGAGCAAAATTCGTCATTTTAATAGAAAATAAATATGAAGAAAATGAACAGGAATCACTGGCTCAGACAATTTTTTCAGAGTTATGGAAGCATTTTGTAGTTAATGTGATTGTCATGATACAATCGTCTGAAATATATGATCTTAATTTTACTCTTAATATCTTCACTTGGTTTCCATATCACCCTCCAGGTAGATGTGCTGATATTTACGAGCCAGTTCTTCTAGACACCTGCAATTCAGAAGGTGACAATGTCTACTTCTCCAAAAATGCTACACTTTTCCCGCTTAAACTGGCGAAAGAACTCCACGGATGCAAATTAAGAGTATCTACTTTTGAACTAGGACCTATGACTTTCGACAGAATAGTTCGTGAGGATGGAACTATTCAATTTCTAGAAGGTGTTGAAGTACATCTGTTGAAAGTGCTAGGGAAATACCTCAACATTACAGTGTTCTACATGCCAAGATTGGACAATGATCTATGGGGAGTTAGGTCCAAAAATGGCTCATGGAGTGGAATAACAGGAGAAGTTTTGAAAAATTACTCCGACTTAGCTGCAGCTAACATGTGGTATAAATGCCACATCATTCCCAACGCTGATTGCCTCACTGTTCACAGCATAGACAGAGTCACCTGGTTTGTCCCATGCGCCCAGCCTTACCCACGTTGGTCAAGCCTTACCAGGGTCTTCAAAGCATCACTCTGGCTCGGGTTTTTAGCTGCATACATAATAGTTTCGTATATAATGCACCTTGTTGTTGTGATAACTGCAAAAATCTCAAGAAAACAGCCAGAAAACTATTCTTTTCATGGCAAAATCAAAGTATTTCTTAATTTTTGGGCTGTTATTCTCGAAGAATCTGCATCAAACAATCCTCCTCATGACTTTCCAATAAGATCACTGTTTTTCGCATGGGTTTTGTACTGCTGGGCTGTGAATAATGTCTACCAGACATTTCTAACCAGTTTTCTGGTAGATCCAGGACTACAACATCAGATATCAACTGAAGATGAAATGCTAACTTCTCGTGTTCTTAAATATGGATACGACATCAATACACAAGAAGTTATTCCTGGCCTCTCAGAGGAACGCTACAAGCATCGTGTGTTATGTGAGAAGTTTCAAGACTGTCAACAGAAACTTCTGAAGACTCAAAATTTCGCATTTGCGTTTGGAAAAGTGGTCACAGATTACGATATTGCTGCGCATTATATGGATGGTGATGGGAAACCGCTCATTTGCCAGCTTGAAGATGTGGTGCTCAATCAGATATCGTCTTTGGTAGTTCAGAAAGGATATCCTCTACTGCATTTGTTCAATGCAATAGTTCGTCGAACATTGGAGTCAGGACTTGTGGACAAGTGGTTTGAAGATGTTAAGTACACTGCTACACTTAGATCTGCAAGAAATTTTAACGTCCCTACAGGAGAATACATTACACTATCTTTAGAGCATTTGCAGTCTGCATTTTATTTTCTGATTATTGGATGCATTATCAGTTTAATTGCATTCGTTGGAGAGTTATTTTACCACAGCAGAGAAAAAAGAAAACTAGCATTATACAGCGTGGAAGAAATATAAGTGCCCAGATTTCAAGTATGTATTCCTTAGGTGGAATAAAAAAAAGTTTTAGTAACATTTTGATGTCAAATAAATGCTTTATCTAAGAGCAAGTCTGCAATATCAAAATTAAATTATGTTTTATGGGATCAGAATATAAGTTCTAAAACAAACATTTTTGGCACAATAGTGAGTACAATGACATACGGTGCAGAATCGTGAGAATTAAAATCTAGAACAACAAGTAAATTAAATTCTGCAGAAATTGATTTTTGGAGACGTTCAGCTGGAATTTCTAGAAGAGGTTGTAATTAAACAAAAGATGAATGTTCAAACTTCAATTGTGGATTCCATACAAAACAATTAAAATGGTATGGTCGTGTAAAAATAATGACAGAAGGCATATTCCTAAGAAGAATACTCGAATTGGTGCCACTTGGTAGAATAAGGAGAGGACGACCTAAAATAACATGGATTGGTGGTGTTCTGAGCAGCATGAGGCGAAAATGATTAGACGATGGAGAATGGAATGACGGAGAGATGTGGAGGAGAATGACAGTAGATTATTTGGACGCAGGAAGATGATGTGAAACCTGCTAAATAAATATTTTTCTTTAAAACAAAGTTTACCCTAAACTTTAAATGCAGCCTACCTCGATAAATATGTGACGTACAGGTCTAATTTTTACTTATATAATAATAGGGAAAGATCAGAAATGTTTTGTTACTTTGCAGTTTTACAATAAAATGTATAGTTTACGTGATATTTTGGAATAAAAATACGGATATTGCAACTGCAAATAAGAGGTGATCTTGCGATCAACGATCCAAAAACAGCTGTTTATGTCTCGTCACAAGAATCACGCGCATCTTACGTGCGCTGTAGCAATTTGCATTAAGTTTGGTCTTAATTATTCCATTAACCGTGGGATTAATCACAATATGAAAGATCTCATATTTTTATCTTGTACATTATACATAAAACCAAGGAACAACTATCAGGTGTAGGCCTATATAATTTGAGGGAAGTATATTATATAGATTGAAAGAAGAACAACTGATGGAAGGAGAATCATTGGTATGATGAACTCAGTGCTTTAGAATAGAAATATAATATATGCAACGAAGAAAGCTGTATTTCAAGTTCTGTTACAACGCACTTTATTATGTGGGTCTGAAACCTGGACAGTAAGTAGAAAACAAGCCAACAAGCTGTTAGCAGTGGAAATGGATTTTTGGAGGCGATCGACAAGAATGTCAAGAAGGGATAAGGTCAGAAACACCACAATAAGGGAAATTATGCAAGTTGAAAAAAAAAATTAGAAAAAATAGAATAAAACGTTTGAAATGGTATGGACACCTCATAAGAATGGAAGAAGAGGGAATACCAAAGCAGATCCTTAATTAGAAAGCTAATGGAAGAAGTGGAAGAGGCAGACCTACAGAACGTTGGATGGATGGAGTGAGGAGAAGTATGGAAGCTAGAGATCTGAGGGAAGAAGATGCTCCAGTCAGGAAGCTCTGGCGATAAATCACTTTGGGTTGAAGGAGAAACACTGTATTGTGGAATATTCCTAATTAAAAAAAAGAAGACTATACAGGGGATGATTGGAAAATATTAGCTCAGGATATGGATGTATGGAGAGCTTATGTCCGCGCGGCCATGAACCTACGGGTTCTATAGTGCCAGTGAGTTAGTTAGGCCTATATAAGTTAGAGTGTGGTACATGCGACAATGTCTATATAGGACAAACTGGAAGACCTTTTATTCCTCGTATAAAATAACTATAACAGAAATGTAGATACTTCAAAATACGCTAATCATCTACTTCAATACGATCATTGTTCTAATTCAAATTTTAAAGTTTTACACGTTTGTAACAAAGGGAAAAAGAACTAGATATTTTATAATTTGTAGAAATAAATAAGTTAAATTGAAAAAGAGCATTAGGCTGTTAAATTCCCAACTGAATTTAAATGTATCACCTCTCTTAAATCTATAATAAGTAGGGCTGAAAAAAAAGTATTGGTTATAGGCTAGGATGCATCTTACTTAGACCGCTATGTTTACAAACTGCACGTTAACACGCGCTACTCGGGACAGACTTCTAGTACAGTCCGCTTTGTGTAGGAATGGACTCCTCTTTGCACAATTTTTGTTTCGGCATTCTGATACAACCACATGTCACGTAAACAGGTATATTACTGAGGAGAGGCGAACATACACGCTCTCCGCTCCGAACAGGCAGTGGAGTCGCTCAACAAAGACAAGCATTTTGTAAACAATGTGTATAGAAATTAGTTACTATCCTGATAACGATACTTTTTTCAGCCTAATAATAAGAGAATATTTGTTGCACTGTTTCTGTTTACATTCAGTTGTTACGTACTTGAGTGTATAATATAATAACAAAATTCATTTGTATTCGTAGTATTCGACTGAAGAAGATACAAAGTACTGAAACAGCTGTAACGAAATTGTATTAAAATAAATATGAAAATCGTATAAAACTTTAACAGTTGTATTTTATTTAATCATTAAAAAAGTGTACATTTAATTCGTTAAATCTAGAGTAAATCAAAATATATTGTAAATAATAATTGTATTTTAGATATACCACGTAATAATTTTGTTTATTGTAATTTAGATGTAACAGCATTTTTTTTTTGTATTTTTACTATCCTGATTGAGTGGTAGATAAGGCCTTAACTCTGCCAAGTAAAATAAAACTATTCATCATCATCATTATTATTATTATTATTATTATTATTATTATTATTATTATTATTATTATTATTATTATTATTATTATTATTATTATTATTATTATTATTATTATTATTATTATTATTATTATGTTTTAATTAAGCTGGCAGAGTTAAGGTCATAATGCCATCTCGGTCATCAACCAGCGAATAATAAAATAAACTTCTTCTTCACGGTTTAGGCTTATTTACTAGCCTGTTCCGGCTCCAAATTGCTGCTCTTTCCATCTTTTCTTTGGTCTTCCCAAACTTCTTCTTCCTCGTGGTGAATAGCAGTATGCTGCTTTTAGTATTCTATTCTCAGTCATCCTTGCCAAGTGTTCTTTCCAGTTTGTTCTGCATTTCTCTATTGTTGTGTTTAAATCCATAATAATATAATAGAACATTTATATAGTTATAATTTTAAAATGCTAGACAACCGTCAAGAAATGCGGACATGGGTTCCGATCCGATTGAGGGTCTTTCCACTTCTCAGCGGTTGCCCTTTTACCAGCCGGCTGCTGGCCCTTCACATCCACATGTGTCAATCACAGAGGTAGATGATCAACAGCCAGTGTAGGGGTGACATGTGGTTAGCATGTCGAGTCCCCCAGCCGTTATAGCTGGTTCCTCAACCTGGAGCCGCTACTTATTGTAGCTACCCAATTGCCTCACGATGCTGGGTGGGCACCGGTCCCATACTGGCCGAAATACCACGAGAAAATTTCTTCCCCCATGGAAACTCGAACCAGCGCAAGTCCCGTAGCTCTGCGCCAAGGCTTCCTACCTTAACCGCTCGGCTACGGCGCGGGACACATGGGTTCCACTGGGGTAAAATTTTCCGGAGGTCAAACAGTCCCCCATTCGGTTCTCCGGGAGGGGACTACTTCAGGGAACCCATGCCAAAGGCTCAAACACAGGGACATGTTCCTAGAAACATGGAATGACATTAGCTTAGGATATGAATGTATGGGAGCTTACGTCCGCGCGGCCATGAATCAAAGGGTTCGATAGTGCCAGTGAGTTAGTTAGTTAGTTATTAAAATATAGCTTAACAATTCACTATGTAATTATGATCTAATATTAGCTGTTTCACTTCCTTTAAATCATGTTTTTTTCTTCCACCTCATTCTTGGACTACCTTTTGGACGCTTTCCTTCTGGTTTTCTTACAATAGGTTTTATTCTCTTTTTCATTCACGGGTTTTACCCATCACAGTCTTAGGGACCTCCGTTACAAATAAATATCGTGTAACTCGTTGCTATGCAGTGTTTCTTTATTGCCATATCGTTCGTTTCTCTTTGATGCAATAGTTTTTTCTAACCACTTCAATCTCAAGTACTCGTAATTTCTTGTCCTCAAGCTCTATTTCGCTATTTCGCGTGCATATACTACAGTATAAGTTGAAGAATAACTAAGTAACTCACTGGCACTATCGAACCCATAGGTTCATGGCCGCACGGACATAAGCTCTCCATATATCCCTATCCTGAGCTAATGTTTTCCAATCATTCCCTGTATAATCTACTTCCCGCAAATCATGGTTAATGTTATTTTCCCACCTCATTATTGGTCTACTAATTGGGTATTTTCCCCTACAAGAAGCTTCCATGCACGTCTTTCATTGCTCATTCGTGCCAAAGGTCCTGCCGATCGCAGTCTACGAGACTTAACTGTTCTTATTATAAATGGCATTAACTGGAAGAATAGCCATTTTTTATTCTATTAACAAGAAATTAATTTTACTAACATCCATTCTTTGTTTTCTAGATCTAAATTTGAAATTATGAGTTTCCATCAAATAGCGAGTTTGTGTTCTAAAAAGAGTAAAATATTGTTTTTGTATGAAAGAAATTTCTTTCTTAAATTTAAAATTAGGTTTTATTTTGATTAGGTAGTAAATTCGAGGCATTGATGTTCTTACAGATGTAATATGTATTAATTTCTAATCAATTTAATTAAATATAATTATATAGCATGTAACATTTTATTTAAAAATATCGCCCCCGGGTGGGCTCGAACCACCAACCTTTCGGTTAACAGCCGAACGCGCTAACCATTGCGCCACGGAGGCTGATAATCCAACGCCACAATAGAAGATGTCAGGTCATAAGTCGTGCATTACTGATTGTTTTTCATTATAGGCGTAGTATTTACAATGTATTTTTTGAACGAGTCCTAACACTGCTTGGTGGAAGATTTAATCAGTGAAATACGCTAGTCATATTTCAGTCTACGTTTAAGCAAGGACGTCTTCCTATATTTAATAAGCTTTCCTCGTATAAGACTAAGTTTCTATTCCTTCTCCTTTCTTCTTTGTTTCTGTCAGTACGATTATGCCCTGTTTCAAATCCTCCATCTGTTTAAGGACCTCCTCCATTTTATTCCTTATGACTTGTACATTCCATGTTCCAATTAGCAGAGTTCGTTTCCGTAGCTTGATTCGTCTTCCTTTTAATCTGACCGGCTTATCTCTATTAGGTTTCTTAGCATTGCAATTTTTTTTCTGATGGGAGGGAACTGGCCTACCACATCAACCTGGAGGACCAGAGATTTTTTTCAGGTGTCCATCCTTAGATCAGTTGCTTTCACTACAGCTAAGAGCCTGATCTGCCCTTTAGGAAGAATTTGACAGAAAAGATAAGATGAAAATATAAGATGAAATTATCCCCTCGGTCTCGAATACTCTAATACCATCAGGTCGGATAACAAGTGTTCAGTCCAGAGTGATTGGATAGGAAAGATAAAAAAGAGAAGTGGAAGTAATACCATATCGGTCAATGTCTCACCATGCTGACCAGTGCAATTGGTGAGTAAGCCCATCCCGTCCGTTCACAACATAAGTTACACGTGTAAGTCATATGGTTACTAACAGCTGTATCACGTGAAGGTGGGATTGGACATTAGGAAGATGTGCAGGTCGGTTCCTCTAAGTCTTAAAATTTAAAGCAATTAGATGCTCTCCTACTTTCCGTTTACAACCTCGTATAAGACTTGAAAGCATGATAATAGTCCCTTCGAATGGTTGCTGGCCAAAGGAAGACAAGACCAGTGATGGCGCTGCCATCTTATAGCTTCTGGTCAGGCTTTTCTGGAGAAGAAAAAAATAAAGACAATAAAGGATAGAAGAAATGGAAGAAAGGAAAGACTCCCTAGACCTCGGATGCTCTAATAGTGTCGATCAAATGTTTCTAAGTGGGTGAAAATCGTGTTCAAAGAATCCGTTACATAGATACAAAGATACTTTTTTTTCTGATGATTCTGGCCAGGATTTTAGAAACTAAATATGAAATTATTGTATTGTCACGGGTCCTTTACAAGTATACAAAGTTTCAAGTCGATCCAATGATTTTAAGTGGGTGAAAATCGCGTTGAAAGATTCCGTCATATAGATAGATAGATAGATAAGGTCAAGCTAATATAAAGCGTGTAATAAATAATTATGTAATTAAATTTATATTAATATTATCCACTTAAATATAACCTTATTATGTAATAATGTATATATTATTAGGATAGGCACTATCGAACCCGTATGTTTACGGCCGCGCGGACATAGGCTCTCCATACACCCCTATCCTGAACTAATGTTTTCCAATCATCCCCTGTATAATCTACTTCCTCAAATCATGGATAATGTTATTCTCCCAACTTATTCTTGATCTATAAATAAATAATTTATAACCCATTAGTCTCTAAATGACTCAAAGAGTAGGGTGCGTGTAGGCAAACACTTTTCGGACACTTTTGAAATCCAGAATGGGTTGAAGCAAGGAGATGCACTATCTCCTCTACTATTCAATTTTGTACTAGAGCATGCCATTAAATCTTTAGAGAATGAGGAAGGCTTACAACTCAATGGTATTAATAAGCTGTTACTTTATGCTGATGATGTAGTACTACTGGCCGATAGCGAGGATACACTAAAGGACAACACGCACACACTATTGAGTAACACTAAGAAATTAGGACTGAAAGTAAATATCAGTAAAACTAAATATATGGTCACATATAGAAATTCAGTATATAATGGAAATGGACAGCTAATGACAAATGAGGGAAATTTTGAGGAATTGGCTGAATTCAAATACCAAGGAACAATAATCACAAATAGGAATGAGACGCACAAAGAAATTAAACATAGGCTCAATTCTGGAAATGCATGCTATTATGCATTGCAGAGACTTTTGATGTCCCAACTCCTTTCAAAAAACGTTAAGCTGAAAATATATAAAACTATTATTCTACCAGTTATATTATATGGGTGCGAAACATGGACTCTTACTTTAAGGGAGGAAAGGAGATTACGAATATTTGAGAATAAAGTTCTTAGGAAAATTTTTGGACCAAAGAGAGATGAACAGGCAGGTGAATGGAGAAGACTACATAACAATGAACTACATGGTCTTTATAGGAAGCCAGATATAATAAGAACAGTTAAGTCCCGTAGACTGCGATGGGCAGGACATGTTGCGCGTATGGGGAATGAAAGACGTGCATGGAAACTTCTTGTAGGAAAGCCAGAAGGAAAACGCCCAGTTGGTAGACCAAGAATGAGGTGGAAGAACAACATTAACCATGATTTGAGGGAAGTAGATTATACAGGGAATGATTGGAAAGCATTAGCTCAGGATAGGGATGTATGGAGAGCTTATGTCCGCGCGGACATGAACCTATGGGTTCGATAGTGCCAGTGAGTAAGTATAACCCATCAGTCATGCTTGACATTAGACCTATCATATTTCATTCACCGGCCTCCGTGGCGCAATGGTTAGCGCGTTCGGCTGTTAACCGAAAGGTTGGTGGTTCGAGCCCACCCGGGGGCGACTTTTTTAATTATATTGTTCTATGCAATATATGTATATAATTCCATAAACACCAATTTAGTATAAAACGTGCTTTAATCAAGATGAAACATATATATTGTTCTCCACAAATATTTTTTTTCTGGATTATAGGTTTAAATTCAAGAAAATCAACAAAATGTTTTTTTTTTTTTTTTTTGCAAGTTTCTGTATCCCTCAACGAGATTTAGGCGCTCCATTCCCCCTACAGGGAAGTAATTGAACCATACTAATTTAGTTACACTTGTTTTCGTCATTGGAGTGGCCTGTGGTCAGCGTTCCGCCTCGTACTGACACCTAGGAAACCAAGGTAGTACTAGGACGGGAAAATTCGGTAAATTTTGCTTAGAGGCCTTTTTATTCAGGTTTAAGGATCTTTTACGAGCCTGAAAATCTTCAAACTCGGGACCCACGGCTTAAAGTCCTTCCCGGAGGACATGCTCCTTTAATTTTCCGTCCTAAAAAATCCACCGACCGCCGGCGGGTTCGAACCCGCTACCCTCGGGACCGGTGCAGAAATGTAAATGTAGTTACACAAAAGAAAGAATACATTATACAATGGAAACGGACAGTTACTGACAAATGAGGGAAATTTTGAGGTGGTGGCTGAATTCAAATACCTAGGAAGAATAATTAGAAACAGGAATGAGATGTACAAAGAAATTAAAAATAGGCTGAATTCTGGAAATGCGTGCTATTATGCGCATTACAGGGATTCTTGTCGTCCCAAATTCTCTCAAAAAACGTTAAACTTAAAAATATATAAAACTGTTATTCTCCCAGTTATATTATATGGATACGAAACGTGGTCTCTTACTTTAAGAGAGGAGAAAAGTTTACGTGTAGGCCTATTTTAGAATAAAGTTGTTACTAACATTTTTGGACCAAAGAGAGATGAACAGACAGGCAAATAGAGAAACTGCATAACAGTGAGCTGCATGGTATTTATAGGAGACGAGATATCGTATGAACTGTAAAATCTTGTAGACTGCGATGGGCAGTATTGTAGCACGAATGATGAATCAAAGGGAGAACGCCCAATTGGTAGATCAAGAATGAAGTGGGAGAATAACACGAACTATGATTTGAAGGAAACAGATTATACAGGGGATGATGGAAAACATTAGATCAGAATAGGGAAGTGTGGAGAACTTATGTCCGCATGGCCGGTTCGATAGATCTAGTAAGTTAATTAATAACGCTGCTATCTTTACTGACCTGGTATTAAATCATCTATGAACACAAATTACTGCAATGTATTTTATATCACATCATTTATCAATAACACATTAGCCTTATATGATCTTGGCTTCGATATAATATTTCTTTCAATGGCTGTGCTATCAGCCTACATGGCGTAATGGGTAGCGCGTTCGGTTTTAAAGGTTGGTGGTTCGAGCCCACCCGGGGACGAAAATTTTGGGTGAGGTAGGTTATATGCCGGTCACAATTCTACACTTACACTCTTATGCCACTGATGCACTAAACACTTGTAAACACGTTTTGTACTGTTTTAAACATTTTGCAATGATCTTCAAGCTTTCTTTACAATATTTTATATTTATACTAGCTGGCCCGGCGAACGTCGTATCGCCTTTAAATATTTTTACGTTAATTTTTCCGATGTTTTAATAGTTATCTGCTATTCGGAGCGGAAACAAATCCAACAAATCAAAGATCATAAAAATCGGTCCAGTCGTTCTTGAGTTATAAATAGTGTAAATATATATATATATATATATATATATAGAAGTCCCGGCCACGCTGTGGCTAAGGTATACGTTAAATTATGTTGTAGTAAACTAAGTGAGAAATCTAAATCAGAAAGTTTTTGTTTTACACAATTTTTCAGTTCTGGTACTTAAACTACACCCGATATAAATATGGGTGGTGGTTTATGTGGAAGTGGTTTTGTTGATTGAGATGAATTTATGGTTGTCTGCATTCTCAGTATCATCCATAAGTGTATCATAAGGATTATATACATTTATTGATGGAATATTTTGAGGAGGCTTGCTGATTTCATTATACTTTCATTTTTTTTTTCTACGAACTTGTTGGCAGTTTGGATTCTCATTATCATCAACAAGTCTCTGTACAGTAATATCATTTTGTGATCTATTATAGTCATCTTGTTTTTCATTTAATTGAGACATGGAGATTCTTTCTGTAATATTAGGCATATTATTATAACTAACAGACTTACTTACAGTTCTGTTATTCCGTTCCTTAGGACCTTCATATGTTTTTAAATTGACATTCTTCTTAAATGTAAGCTTTATGTCACATAGGCCTATACCAATTTGCGGAAATTCACTTGATATATTATCATTCATGGTCTCTAGAACTGATTCACCATATTGTTCAATGTCTCTTCTCGGTCCAGTTAAATTTAAATTAAGTTGCTGTCTTTCAGCCAGATTACTTAAAACTAATACTTACACACGAAATTAATATAATTAATAAAATATATTGAAAATAAAATAAACACAAACACACTTAAATTATGAAATAATCAATATTTGTAATTCAATTGAAATTCGCGGTTGCACAAAAAAAGCACAGCCACCTGATTAAATAATAAACCAATTACCTTACACGGCCATCTGTTAGAATCGTATGGAAGTCACAGATAATTATAACTCTTTGTTAAATAATAAACAAATAATTTGCAATAAAAATAATGCGACTATAAATTTAGTTATAAACTTCCGTAAGTCTCAAGTTGGATCAAACTGCACACAGTGTGCAAAATTTTATTAAAATCGGTTCAGTAGTTTAGGATTCCATCGCGGACAAACAACGTGACACGTAATTTTTATATATTAAGATATTTACGTAAAACATGATCGTGGATACATTACTTACTTGCTACTTCCCCATGTTGTTCCAACGTTGCCACCATTTGAAAATAATTTCAAACTATATTTAGTGTTAGTGTACGTAAAATTAGTTTATAGTTTATTAAATAGTACGCATGTAAATTGTTTTGTTAGGTTAGGAAATGGGAAGTTGGTTTACGTCCATTTTTTTTATCATTTGGGAATAAATAATATGCATGTAAATTGTTTTCTTTAGTTAGAAAATGGCAAGTTAGTTTACATATGTTGGTCACACCGGTTTCATTTACATATCCTGCCAACTGCTGGATGTTACATTTATCTTTCCGGGGTGACGTCATTCGCTAGCGCATGTGTGCTGCGATTCTGTGGAACTTAGAAGAATTCGTCTCCGGCATAAACCCGACTTTATCCGAAATTTTTATTATATACATTTAACTCCATATAGTGATAAACATAAAATAAAATATATATACATAGGCCCACTTTCTAATAAAATATCTAAACACTTTAAAAAGTTGAACATTAATGTGGCATTTAAAACTAATAAAACTTTACAAAATATAATAAAAAACAATAAAACAAAAAATAAAAAAGGAAAAATTATCAGGTGTATATAAATTGAAGTGTGGCACATGTGACAATGTCTATATAGGACAAACTGACAGACCTTTTATCTCTCGTATAAAGGAACATATGAGAGCATATAACAGAAATTTAGACAATTAAAAATATGCTAAGCGTCTACTCCAATATAATCATTGTTTTGATCCAAATTTTAAAATTTTACATGTTTGTGACAAAGGAAAGAAGTTGGACCTTTTTAGAAGCTGTAGAAATAAATACATTGAAAAGAAGTAATAAACTGTTAAATTCCCAACTAGCTTTGAATGAATCGCCTCTGTTAAATTTATAAGAGAGATTGTAAAAAAAATATTGTTGCATAGATACAGTTGTCGTGACCATCAGGGATTGTCTTGTTCCGAATGGAGAGAAGCGATTAAAATGCAAGCCAATGTATCGGCGGTGCGTTCTTTGCCGGGCAGGTCTAGGGACGATACCCTCTGTAGACGTTGTCGCAGAGAGCACGAAACCCTTGCACACATCCTTGGGGCCTGTCCATTTGGAGAATCACTGAGAAATATTCGGCACCACACTATTCGAAATATGATGGCAGAAGCCTTGCGAGATTTTGGATACACAGTTTATGAGGAAGTACATGGTGTGGCCACTAATGGGAGTAACAGACGAATAGATATTATTGCATTTAGACCATCCTCTAAAATTGGTATTATATTAGATCCCACAATTCGTTTTGAGACTCATAGTGGCCAACCTGAGGAAGTTGACTCTGAAAAGAAAGCCATATATGAGCCAACAATTGACTATTACAAAGACTATTTAACTCATGCCCCAAATGGGAGTCAATGACCAATCACGTTTCAATGATTTCTGTTTTACAACCAATCAGAGTCGTGTTTCACCAAATATTTATCAGTGTTATAATTACCATATTAAAGAAAGCTCCTCCTTACAATATTGCGTTCCTTTGGCAATAAATAGTATGATCTGGTTGCAGTGATAAACAAAAGAAGCAGTAGAAGCGTACCTATCGTTTCTCATTTGTTTTCAAACATCGCCGTTTACATTAAATATATAAATATTTTAAAATAACTATAGTTAAATAATGATTTGTGAGTAAACAGCTTAATTTTATTCGTTAAATAGTCCTAACAAATGCCACTCTTGATTTCCAAATTCTCTAGATAAATTCACTCCTCACTTCGTGAGTCGTGAATTTATCGATAATTTGGAAATCACTCGTGGCATTACTTATGATAAATATCAACTAGATAGTATAACTGTCACAGGATTGATGATCGGGGCAAGAGGTACTATACCAGGATTCTTAGCCAAATTTTGGAACTCCTTAGATTTGGACAGGGTGTATCTTTCTAAAATTGCCATCGCTGCAATTAGAAGATCAATTTCAATTTTAAGAAACCGTATTTACAAAATTACTTTATAGTATGTATACTTCAATTAGGCCTACAAGTTGATTTTTTAAATAGATTTACAAAATGTATTTCATCAATTACAAAAATTAATTGTCTGTATCACTTTGTCATTGAGGCAATCCTCTAATGAGGAAAGTTTTATATAATAAATGTACTATAATAACACAATTCATTAATTTAACATGTCTGAAGAAGGTACAGTGTACCGAAACAGCTGTAACTAAATTATATCTTAATAAATATGAAAATCAAATAAAACTGTAAGTTTTATCTTTATTTAATTAAATAAAATAAAATAAGTAATAAGATTTGTAACTGAATTCCATGGTAACTGATGCAACAAAATAAAACTTTTTTTTATTTTTTAGCCTTCTCTCCAAAACATTTATTTACATGTTTCAATTTTTTAATAGACAGGATCAGCAACAGTATTAACCGAGAAAAAATGAATTTTAACAAAACAGTTATATAATTTGTGTGAAATAAACAATTACAATGGTTTGGACACGTGAAGAGGATGAATGAAGTTAGATTGCCATTTAGGAGTTTGAAGAGGGTTCCAAATCGGAGGAAAAGAAGAGAGAGACCTAAGAAGACATGGAGAGAGGGAATTATGAATTTGATGGACAGGGGATTGCGGGATGGTGACTGGCAGGATAGAGATGAATGGAGGAAGGGAATCAAATTTAGTATTTGGCACAGGAAGGTGTAGTAAACTTTAAAAACCTGTTAAATAATAAAAATATATATTTAACAGAAGATATGGAGTTTCTATCTTTAATAATTGTACTTAAAATGTACGGTTTTACATCGGTAACTGATGTAACTGTAGAATGACACATTTTACAAAGTGAGAGTAAAATAAGACTTACTGTGAAGTTTTCAACTTTATTTCATCAAACAATTGTGAATATATATAGAAGTTACAAAATATGTGGTTTGATTTTTATGTTCTTATAAACTTCAGTCACTAATTATACAAAATAAAGGTAACTGATGTAACAACTAACGCTTCTGCGTGGTGTAAGAATTCTAATTAAAATATCAATTCCTTGTTACGTATGGAATCTTTGAAAAATAAAATTTCTGTTTACACTGGTCAACATTATTTTTGCCTCATGAGTACCAATAGTTGTACTTAATGCAGTTTTTTTATCGTGTTTTCAAATATGTATTCGGAATTTCTCCATCACCTACAGTTTTTTTATTTCAATTTCAATTAATGTTTTTAAATAATTATTTTTAATAAACTTTTTTCGTCCATTTGTCCATTGAGCGATGAACACGGGGAACACTTTCATCAGGAGATTTCTGTTATGGAAAAGAGATATCAAGGCAAATGGAATCCTAATATGCTGGCCGATTATTGTTGTGCCATCAAAAGGGATGCTCCATAGGCGAAATATAGCAGAAAATCGTAATTTCTTACTTTCTAGGTGAGTTGTGTAGTTACGAATGTAGGAAATATTAAAGTGATTGAAATTATAAATTCCTGTCTCTCGGAAACCTTGCGTGATGGAGAAAAAACGATATCATATTTGAATTCAGGAGAAAAGATACTATCAGAATCACATATTTTTCTTTCTGAGAAAAAAAAAGTTTATTTTTTGTTGCTCAGTGTTATAAGTCAAGATGCATGTATCATGTTCATCGAATGGAGGGTCTTAGGATACCCAAGCAGATGTTAAGCTATCAACCTGCAGAAAGATGAAAAAGAAGACCAGGACATCCACTCAAAAGACTCCAGCGTAATATTTCTATTGAGGCCGAAACAGGTAAAAAATGGCCTAAATTCGTGGACAGACCATGATGAAGATAGTTTTTTTATTAGGGCATTCGATAAGTAATGCCAACACTGTTGTAATTCAGCGATCCTAGTGGTGACCATTGTAATCTTCTAGCATGTTGTTGAGCAGTCTTTGTTGTATAAATATGTAATATTGAAAGTCTCGAAATAGCAATATTTTGTGAATACATTCACTGTCACATTTGGTAAACAATACCGCTCTAAAAAGATGATCAGTAGAATTTGTTTAGGAAGTGGAATTGGAAAGGACTCGAACATCCACCAAATTCACCAGACATGAGCCCTTGTGACCATAACTTATTCTCAAAGATCAAATAACCTCTACAAGGTATTCGATTACAATCAAGAGTTGACATTCAGAAAGTTCTAGATCGATCAGATGAAAGAGATATCCAGAAATGGTGCTGCAGATGGAGTGTTTCGTATTCCAAGGATTTGGCAACGTGTAGTTGACTTGGTAAGATATTATAAATGAAGTACATAATATCAAAACAACCTACATATATTTTTGTGATGTTATAGCAATGTTGCCATTACCTATCGAATACCCTAGTATTTGTTCGATTTTCCGTCATCAAAATTCCGCTGTCTGTGCGTCCAAACTCTTCGGTACTACAATCTGTGAATGTTTTTAAACATTTGTATATATTATGATGCGTCGTAATAAATACGATCGAATTTCGCGAGTCTAAAGGCTCGCGCAGACCATCGAAATGTCTAGGTTTTCATTCAAGAAATATCTACGAGTATCTACTTCCCGTTTCGGGAAATATCGGCGGCTAGAAACTTCCATGTTTGGAAGTGTTCCGACCATAAGCCCAGAAAGTTCTTACCCACCTATATATCAGTGGCGAAAGTAGGAAGCGAGTCAGTTGTGTTTTTGACAGCGATAGGTGAAGTGTGAAAAGAAAATAAATTGTTGTAAGAGGACTCATCAGAGACTGTAAAATAATTGTGAATCAGATAGAATCAAGAGTAATTGTTAGTGCAAATTGTGAGCAAATTAGACGATGTTATGCATCAACCGGCTAAACGTTATTTTAAAAAATAGTACTTTGATGTAATCTGTTGCACTGATCATGAAATAAGTGTACGCATACTTTTAGCGCCAAGTATTTAAATATAGCCTTATTTTTAAAGGAAAATGTAAACGCCATCAGTCCTACCATATATGCTGTATTTTGCAACAAACGGCTATGAACCAGATCGTCGTAAATGCTAATCTAAATTTTGCATCATGCAGCTAAGCACCAGATGTTCCTGCTCTTAGATTGTTGATGCATAGCTGTCAAACGAGGAAAATAATTTGCAACATCCAGTATTGTTAATATGGCGCTACAGTAAATAGTGAAGACTGACTTAAACTTTAAATGTTTATTTTTCGCGAAACTTGCATAACGGCGCATAGTTGGTCGATGCATAACATTGTCAAATTCGTAGAATTAAATAAAGTGATTGTGAAATATTACGCGACTTCTGCGTGAATTATTTACGACGTAAATTACGTGAAGACGAAACCCCCTGCCATCACCAAGACAATATCAATGTACAGCAGTTTCTTATTTATTTTTACATCTGTAACAGTTTTCTTTTCCTCGAGTAAACAATTCAGTGATAAATGAAATCAAACTAAGGACGAATCCCAAGAACAAGAAATAAAACGCCGATTGCAAATGTTCCAGCGATAGTTTGATGTACTCCCCGGGTGGTAAGTTGAAATCTCTGGCCGAAATCAGCGTTGCTGTATATTTAATATCATCAAACCATTTTTCAATCAACCCAGCTTCTAACACTCTGCGAATTATTATATTAAAGAAATTCAATAGAGGATATCCTTTACGAACAGTCATGGACGTCAGCTGGTTTGCAATTACAGCGTCAAATTGACAAATAAGTGGGTTTCCATTCCCATCCATATACTTAGCAGCTGTTTCATATTCTGTAGTAACTCTTCCAAAAGCAAATGCAAATCTGTTAGTGGTCACAAGCCTAACGCGACAGTCTTGGAAAGTGGTGCAAATTATACGATGTTTGTAACGATCATCAGCTAGTCCAGAAATAACAGCTAAAGTATCAGCATCGAATCCGTATCTGACTTCGCGAGAAGTTAGCAATTCATCTTCGGAAGATATCTGATGTTCAAGTCCAGGATCAACGAGAAAGCTTGTTAGAAATGTCTGGTAAACATTGTTCACAGCCCAACAGTACAGGACCCACGCAAGAAACACTGCCCTTATTGAAAATTTGTTGGGAGGGTTATTTGAAGCAGATTCTTCAAGAATAACAGCCCAAAAATTGAGGAAAACTTTAACTTTCCCATGAAATGCATAGTTATCTGGATTTTCTGCAGATAATTTTGCGCTTAATACAACAACAAGGTGCATTATATACGCGACGATGATGTAAGCAGCAACGAACCCGAGCCAGAGTGATGGTTTGAAGACTCTAGTTAGGCTTGACCAACGAGGAAATGGTTGTGCGCATGGAACAAACCATTTCACAGGATCTAATATGTGAGATGTCAAACATTCTAGTTCGTGAACTATGTGGCACTTGTACCAGATATTTGCAGTGGCTACATCCGAATACCCTCTTACGACTCACCTGTGATGCCAGTCCATGTTCCATTGGGTAGCTCTATCCCCCACAAACTTTCGTCTGGTCGTGGCATGTATAATACAGACATATTCATGCTTTTTGCCAATGCTTTCAAAAGCTGAACTTCAATACCATCTTGAAATTCGTATACTCCATCTTCATAATCCATTTTATTCAAACTCATAGGACCTAGTTCAAACGTAGAAACTCTCAATGGACATCCGTGAAGATCTTTTCTTGATTTGCTTGGAAATAACGTTGCATTTTCACTGAAATATACGTAGTTCCCTTCAATGATGCATCTGTCCAAGAGTACAGCTTCACGTATATCACCACAACGACCTGGAGGATCGTATGGAAACCACGAATAAATATTAATATCCATATCATCTGCAGGAAAATTAAAAGAATGTATTAATAGTATAATATTTACAATTTTCAATTTCCATAATTCAGTAAATATAGCCTCAGCGAGTAGGTTTTTCAAATGTCTTCCTTCGTAGTTTCTGGTTAGTAAAATGGTAAATTTTGCTCTTGGATTCCAAGCTTTATCTTTCTTCAGCATCACCACTTGATCTTTTATATCATCAACGAGATCAGCTTCACCATTTTCTGATAATATAATGTAAGCACCAAGCTTCCTTTCCGGAACATTCATAACAATTGTATTGTTGTTAAGTTCGAACAACTGCAGGCGCCAATGTTGTGAAAACACCAACTTTTCAATAACTGTTTCATGTACACATTCCACGTTAGTTTCAACAATGTTTTGGAATATGTCTTCTCCTTTACAGATACGTTTTTCATTGTCATTATTGACACTATAGGAAATTCCTATGCTCTTTTCTTGGTACAAATGGCGATGTGCTATTTCTTGCAAACAGTTCGCTAAATTTACATGCAACTTGCAGAAAACAGGAATAAGAATGTAGAATAAAACACAAAGATTTAAATTTAATCTTATATAAACATACATGCTCACATATCATGTTGATTTATTGCGATATTTGAGTGATATGTTCTGCCAATTTTCTTCCCCAGTACACTTGAGAATTTTAAGGCTGAGCTAGACACGAAATCACACCACTTTATTTGCTCTATAAACAAGATAATGTATTTTTAATCTATTCTGTGTCAATCATATTGTTTGTTAATAGTACAAGACTTGCCAGGGGTTTTCAAACTGTGTACGTATGTTTGCGTCGGACGCGGTGGACTAGTGGTTATGTCCCTTGCCTCTGGTTCTGAGGGTCGCGGGTTCAAGACTGACCGGGTCAATGTTTTTTTAGGATGTAAAATTCAAAAATTTTAAGAATTTTAGGGTTAATAAATTCTATCTTCAGGCCACATTTAGTCCAAAACATTTCGAGACTAAAAGTGTATAAAACACAGGCTCTTCCAACTCTTTTGTATGGTAGCGAAGTATGGACGTTGAAACAGAAGGATATACAAAGACTTAGATCTGCTGAAATGAGATACCGTACCTTCGGAGGACTGCAGGATACACACTACTAGATCACAAAAAATGATGACATCTTAGAAGAATTACACATGGAACCTTTAGAAAACAAAATTTCTGATTATAAGTCAAGATGGATGCAACACATTCATCGAATGGAAGATCACAGGATACCCAAACAAATGTTAAGATATCAACCTGCAGGAAGAAGAAGACTTCTGGATGGTGTTTCTATTGAGGCCAAAACAGGTCAACAAATGGCCTAAATTCGTGAATGTACTATGATGATGATGATGATGAATTGAAGGAAGAAGTCCTCCGAGAGGGACTTTAAGCTGTGGGTCCCGAGTCTAATAGCTAAAATATTCCTACAGTATAGATGAAAGGATTATAAAATTTGTTATAGTTCCAGATATGTTCATTACCCTTGGAAAGTAATAATAATGTTATATTAACATAAAGATAACAATAATGATAAAAATTGTTGACTGAACAAACCAACTTCGGGCTCGTAAAAGATCCTTAGGCCTGAATAAAGAGGCCGCTAAGCAAAATTTACCGACCTCCTTCATCCTAGTAATACTTTAATTGCCCACTAGATGTCTCATTGGGTTGGTATGTTGACTGCATACCATTCATGACATCTCTAGAGAAATAATACCTAATTTAAGGGTAGCCATGAGTGAATTTTGAACCTCAGAAACAAACAGAGATATTTATTTCAAATTTTTATCACAAATATCTACCTATATAAATAACAATTATGATACATTTCAAGTGATTTGTTATATTAGTTCACAAGTTACATTATTTTTTCTCTTTTTTTATTTTAATTAATTATAAAAGTTCCTTGCAGTACAGTTTTCAATATTTCGTTTCAATATTTTGTCAGGATATTCGTTATACTCATTGTTTCTAAATTTGCATTGGATGTTTCTGTGCTGTTAATACTTTTGAGAAAAAAATTGTTTTTTAACTGATTTTTCATGTCGGCGGAAATCGAGATAAACATGACAATATAAAAAATCATAACCCATGAGCATTTTGAGTATGATTAAAATCCAAAGCAATTTTGGTTCTTTGTATTCTTACAGATAAGTGCTGAAAATTTCAGTTGAATAAGGCAAAAATTGCAGTGCAAGGAACTTTTTTTAAATGACCATGCGCTTGAAAAATACCCTTTGAGAAAAAAAAAGAGTACAAAGTTTTACATGCTTTTGACTGCTTTAATAACACACAGTTTCAATTTCTGTATTGAAACAAATATTTATTTTGGATATTTGTGCTAAACTGTATGGAAGACTCTCTCATTAGCCATTACCATTTTGGGTTTTTCCTTTTGTGCCTCTCTCCAATAATACATCTTTTTGTCACTGCAAAATTGTGGTAAAGAAGTTGTCCTCCAATGGCTACCCTCCCACTGTGGGATTACCGGTAATAAAACAGCCGATCTCCTCGCCAAAAAAAAAAGGGTATCGCATTGAACAATTGCCTAGATCTAAACCAACACCTTACTCCTCGGTGAAACGCTACATAAAGTTAAAATTCAAAGTTATGAATGAGAATAGACTTCAAACAGTGGCCAGAAACAAAAAACGGGAATGCCTAATAAAACATACTGATATACCGAACATACCAAGAAAAACAGAAGTAGCACATTTTAGGATGTGCCTGGCAAAACACCTTCACAAAATCAATATTCTGCCTTCACCGAAATGCATTTTATGCAATCACCCTGATGAAGAAATGGACGAAGGTCATCTGAACAACTGTATCGCTGTCAAACATGAAGATTCTAAGAGCTCAAAATATTGGAGACCAAGACTGCTAATGACTTCAGTGTTAGATGCAGCACATTAGACAACAAAAAGAACTACTTTTTGCCACTAATTCTGGGGGAGTTTAAAAATGGCCACCAGGGCTTTAATAATGGCGAAATAGTGATAAGTTATATATTTTCTTGAACATGAAGCTTAGGAGAATGTTCTAAGAGATAAAATACAAAATGTGTGTTTTGATCCATTTCACTCGAAATTGACTCATGGCTACCCTTAAATTAGTCTAGTTAGTAACTGCTAACAAAGGAGAGACTATGGCCCAACATTGGGCTGTTACGCCATTGTAGACGTAGATTCATCTATTTGTTTACCCCATACGTCCTGCAAGGGTCATGGAAGCTTCCTAGCAGGAGTTTCTTAATCAAACTAATTCCATTACGCCAATTTCTTTCAAAAAACGTTAAAAAATGAAAATATATAAAACAGCTATTCTCCCAGTTATATTATATGGATGCTAAACATTGACTCTTACTTTAAGGGAGCAAAGAAGATTACGAACATATGAGAATAAAGTTCTTAGGAAAATGTTTGGGCCAAAAAGAGATTAACAGGCAGGTGAATTGAGTAAACTACATAATATTGAGCTACATGATATGTATAGGAAGCCAGATATAATAAGAACAGTTAAGTCTCGTATGCTGCGATGGACAGAATATGTGACATGTATGGGGGATGAAAGAGGTGCATGGAAGCTTCTGGTAGGAAAACCAGATGGAAAACGCCCATTTGGTAGATCAAGAAAGAGGTGAGAGAATAACATTATCCATGATTTGAGAGAAACAGATTATACAGGGGATGATTGGAAAACATTAGTTTAGGATAGGGATGCATGGAGAGCTTATGTGCGCGCGGCCATAAACGTACGGGTTCGATAGAGCCAGTGAGTTAGTTACATGTATAAACGAGTGACTTGTGGTTGGCACATCGTCTCAGTGAAACATTTGATAGACAACTAAGGTATTGTATAACTGTAGGCTTTCACGGCCGGCGTCTTGATCCCTGTTAGGTTCGTCTTCCGGGCATATAGGCCGTGGTCCAGTCGTTCTTCTACTCGACGTTTCGTCTACTGCTGCGGTAGACATCTTCAGGAGATACTGCGTGCTCTCTGTGAACTCCTCAACAGTCGGCTGCAGACTGGCTGGTCGTTGGAAACTCCCTCCCTATTTATAGGCACGCCCCTGGTGGAGAGGCGGTTTTCTGCGCGGTCCGTGTTGCGTGCTGTTTTGTCCAGGCTGTCGCTAGCAGAAGTCATAGGCTTCGTTGTCGTATTGTGCAGTGCCGGGATCCAGATTTTGTTTATCTTCATGGTTTCTTCTTTTTTGTTAAAGGAATTTTTGTGTTTATATATTTCAATGGCTTCTCTGTACAGTCTGGTGTAATAATGTGATGTTTGGGACAATACCTGTGTTTCTTCGAATCTTATTATATGTTCTTGGTTGTTCATCCAGTGTTCCGCTACGGCTGATTTTTCCTTTTGTTTTAGTCTGCAATGCCTCTTGTGTTCTTGCAATCTTGTGGTAACCATTCTTTTTGTTGTGCCGATATAAACCTGTCCACAACTGCAAGGGATGCGATATATACCGGCAGTACTTAACGGATCTCTTGTATCTTTGGCTGGGCGCAGTATATTGCTGATTTTTTGTGTTGGCTTGTAGGTTGTAGATATGTTATATTTATTTAATATTCGACCAATTCTCTCCGTTATAGTCTTGATATATGGTAGGTACACCTTACCCTTTGCCTCCTCCTTGTTCCCGTTTTCGGATTTGTATTTATTGGGATTTATGGCTCGGCGAAATCTGTTTTGCTGTATCCATTGGATTGAAACGCTGCTTGGAGATGATTAATTTCTTCTTGTAGATACTGTGGTTCCGAAATCCTTTTGGCTCGTTCCACCAGGGTTTTAATTATTCCGCGTTTTTGTCTGGGATGATGGTTGGACCGCTTATGTAGGTATCTGTCTGTGTGAGTCTTTTTCCTGTATACCTTGTGTCCAAGTGTCATGTCTTGGTTTCGAATTACTAAAACATCCAAAAACGGTAGACTGTTGTTCTCTTCTCTTTCCAGGGTGAATTGGATGCTGGGGACAAATGCCATTTAAATGTTGCCTGAAGTTATCAAGTTCTTCTTCACCATGCTCCCAAATGACGAATGTGTCATCCACATATCTCAGCCAAACTGAAGGTCTTAGTGTAGCATTCTCCAAGGCCTGTTTTTCAAATTGTTCCATGTAAAAATTGGCTATTACGGGGCTTAATGGACTTCCCATGGCCACGCCATCTATTTGCTCGTAGAATATTCCTCCCCATTGGAAATACGTTTCTGTGAGGCATATGTTATACAGCGCTACTATGTCTGGGGGAAAGAGTTCTTGCAAGTATGTCATAGTGTCTGGTATAGGTATCTTAGTAAATAAAGAAACCACATCGAAGCTCATTATTTTATCGTTTGGCTTGAGTTTCAGAGCGTCTATTTTTTCTATGAAGTGCGTGGAGTCTTTTACAAACGTGTCAGTTTTTTCCAATATACGGTTTCAATAGTGAGGCGAGAAACTTGGCGAGTTCATATGTAGGTGATCCAATGGCCCGAAACAATAGGTCTGAGTGGTGTTCCTTCCTTGTGTATCTTTGGTAATCCATACAATCTTGGTGGCAGTGCTTCTGATTTGTACAATCCTCGTTTAGTGTCTTCATCAAGTGTGGAGCTCTAGATAAGTTTATTGGATTTACGTAGAACTCTTGCTGTAGGATCAGTTTTAAGAATCTTGTATGTCTCTGGATCTAAAAGCTGTTGCATTTTCTGGTTGTATTGTTCTGTTTCCATGATGACGGTGGCATTTCCTTTATCTGCAGGAAGAACGATGATGTCTTTGTCTTCGTTTAGAATTATGTAAAGCTACTTTTTTCTTTTCGTGATAAATTACTCAACGGTGGTTTGGTTTTACGGAGAATGCGAGACACTTCGCCCCGTATTTCCTCACTCTGATGAATAGGCAGCTGCCTTATTCCGGCTTCTACATTGGCTATGATGTCTTCAATAGGTACTGTTTTAGGTGTTACAGCAAAATTTCCTCCTTTGGCAAGTACCGATATTTCTTCTTCGTTGAGTTGCCGGTCTGTCAAATTTACTACCGCTCTTGAGTTGGGTGGTTTATTTCTGTTTTCTTGATGATTTTTTATGTATTTTTGTTTTTGTCGTTCCGTGTTTTTCTCTATGGTTCGGCAAAAGCTGTGGTATGTGATGTTGTCCACCTTCTCCCAGTCTCTCTCACTGAGAATATTGCTAATCTTCAGATGTAAGTAAAAAAGTTCTTGATCATTCATCCCTAGGGTTCGTCTTGTATCATGAATTCGTTCTCTAAGAAGAGCCCGTTCCGTTCCGTTACAAATCCGAAAACGGGAACAAGGAGGAGGCAAAGGGTAAGGTGTACCTACCATATATCAAGACTATAACGGAGAGAATTGGTCGAATATTAAATAAATATAACATATCTACAACCTACAAGCCAACACAAAAAATCAGCAATATACTGCGCCCAGCCAAAGATACAAGAGATCCGTTAAGTACTGCCGGTATATATCGCATCCCTTGCAGTTGTGGACAGGTTTATATCGGCACAACAAAAAGAATGGTTACCACAAGATTGCAAGAACACAAGAGGCATTGCAGACTAAAACAAAAGGAAAAATCAGCCGTAGCGGAACACTGGATGAACAACCAAGAACATATAATAAGATTCGAAGAAACACAGGTATTGTCCCAAACATCACATTATTACACCAGACTGTACAGAGAAGCCATTGAAATATATAAACACAAAAAATTCCTTTAACAAAAAAGAAGAAACCATGAAGATAAACAAAATCTGGATCCCGGCACTGCACAATACGACAACGAAGCCTATGACTTCTGCTAGCGACAGCCTGGACAAAACAGCACGCAACACGGACCGCGCAGAAAACCGCCTCTCCACCAGGGGCGTGCCTATAAATAGGGAGGGAGTTTCCAACGACCAGCCAGTCTGCAGCCGACTGTTGAGGAGTTCACAGAGAGCACGCAGTATCTCCTGAAGATGTCTACCGCAGCAGTAGACGAAACGTCGAGTAGAAGAACGACTGGACCACGGCCTATATGCCCGGAAGACGAACCTAACAGGGATCAAGACGCCGGCCGTGAAAGCCTACAGTTATACATAAGCAACCTCTACGGGAAGGATGTATTTCTTTCTATTCGGAAATTTGAAGAATTAAGAAAGAAAAAAGGACGCTTTCTGTGCAATTTAAGCTTTCTTCTACGGTGCAGAGACACGGGAACTATCCCTCAATTTCTACGATGCAAACAAATCTTCAAAACGACAAAGGCTAAGAGGATATATGGACGAACGGAACGGGCTCTTCTTAGAGAACGAATTCATGATACAAGACGAACCCTAGGGATGAATGATCAAGAACTTTTTTACTTACATCTGAAGATTAGCAATATTCTCAGTGAGAGAGACTGGGAGAAGGTGGACAACATCACATACCACAGCTTTTGCCGAACCATAGAGAAAAACACGGAACGACAAAAACAAAAATACATAAAAAATCATCAAGAAAACAGAAATAAACCACCCAACTCAAGAGCGGTAGTAAATTTGACAGACCGGCAACTCAACGAAGAAGAAATATCGGTACTTGCCAAAGGAGGAAATTTTGCTGTAACACCTAAAACAGTACCTATTGAAGACATCATAGCCAATGTAGAAGCCGGAATAAGGCAGCTGCCTATTCATCAGAGTGAGGAAATACGGGGCGAAGTGTCTCGCATTCTCCGTAAAACCAAACCACCGTTGAGTAATTTATCACGAAAAGAAAAAGTAGCTTTACATAATCTAAACGAAGACAAAGACATCATCGTTCTTCCTGCAGATAAAGGAAATGCCACCGTCATCATGGAAAACAGAACAATACAACCAGAAAATGCAACAGCTTTTAGATCCAGAGACATACAAGATTCTTAAAACTGATCCTACAGCAAGAGTTCTACGTAAATCCAATAAACTTATCAAAAGCTCCACACTTGATGAAGACACTAAACGAGGATTGTACAAATCAGAAGCACTGCCACCAAGATTGTATGGATTACCAAAGATACACAAGGAAGGAACACCACTCAGACCTATTGTTTCGGCCATTGGATCACCTACATATGAACTCGCCAGGTTTCTCGCCTCACTATTGAAACCGTATATTGGAAAAACTGACACATTTGTAAAAGACTCCACGCACTTCATAGAAAAAATAGACGCTCTGAAACTCAAGCCAAACGATAAAATAATGAAGCTTCGATGTGGTTTCTTTATTTACTAAGATACCTATACCAGACACTATGACATACTTGCAAGAACTCTTTCCCCCAGACATAGTAGCGCTGTATAACAATGCCTCACAGAAACGTATTTCCAATGGGGAGGAATATTCTACGAGCAAATAGATGGCGTGGCCATGGGAAGTCCATTAAGCCCCGTAATAGCCAATTTTTTACATGGAACAATTTGAAAAACAGGCCTTGGAGAATGCTACACTAAGACCTTCAGTTTGGCTGAGATATGTGGATGACACATTCGTCATTTGGGAGCATGGTGAAGAAGAACTTGATAACTTCAGGCAACATTTAAATGGCATTTGTCCCAGCATCCAATTCACCCTGGAAAGAGAAGAGAACAACAGTCTACCGTTTTTGGATGTTTTAGTAATTCGAAACCAAGACATGACACTTGGACACAAGGTATACAGGAAAAAGACTCACACAGACAGATACCTACATAAGCGGTCCAACCATCATCCCAGACAAAAACGCGGAATAATTAAAACCCTGGTGGAACGAGCCAAAAGGATTTCGGAACCACAGTATCTACAAGAAGAAATTAATCATCTCCAAGCAGCGTTCAATCCAATGGATACAGCAAAACAGATTTTCGCCGAGCCATAAATCCCAATAAATACAAATCCGAAAACGGGAACAAGGAGGAGGCAAAGGGTAAGGTGTACCTACCATATATCAAGACTATAACGGAGAGAATTGGTCGAATATTAAATAAATATAACATATCTACAACCTACAAGCCAACACAAAAAATCAGCAATATACTGCGCCCAGCCAAAGATACAAGAGATCCGTTAAGTACTGCCGGTATATATCGCATCCCTTGCAGTTGTGGACAGGTTTATATCGGCACAACAAAAAGAATGGTTACCACAAGATTACAAGAACACAAGAGGCATTGCAGACTAAAACAAAAGGAAAAATCAGCCGTAGCGGAACACTGGATGAACAACCAAGAACATATAATAAGATTCGAAGAAACACAGGTATTGTCCCAAACATCACATTATTACACCAGACTGTACAGAGAAGCCATTGAAATATATAAACACAAAAATTCCTTTAACAAAAAGAAGAAACCATGAAGATAAACAAAATCTGGATCCCGGCACTGCACAATACGACAACGAAGCCTATGACTTCTGCTAGCGACAGCCTGGACAAAACAGCACGCAACACGGACCGCGCAGAAAACCGCCTCTCCACCAGGGGCGTGCCTATAAATAGGGAGGGAGTTTCCAACGACCAGCCAGTCTGCAGCCGACTGTTGAGGAGTTCACAGAGAGCACGCAGTATCTCCTGAAGATGTCTACCGCAGCAGTAGACGAAACGTCGAGTAGAAGAACGACTGGACCACGGCCTATATGCCCGGAAGACGAACCTAACAGGGAACTAAGGTATTATTTGGATGGATGAACGTCAATTAAATCTTGCACAGTGACCTTTTTATTCAGGCTTCGGGTTCTTTTACGAGTCTGTAAATGTTCAGACAAGGAACCCACGGCTTAAAGTCCCTCCTGCAGTACTTGTTTTAAATTGTGTGGCACGCCTCAATGGGGAAGAGCCCAAGTTTCAATACAGGTGCGAGAACTTTGACCCTTTGACATCCAGGTTCATTTTTCATTAAAAAAATTTTAAAAATGCATTTCAGAGGAACTGGTTTTCCAGAATGAACTTTTGGTGTTTCGTTGTTTCCAAAAATTTTAATGATTTTTTGGCAATAATACATAATCATCATGATGATTGAACCCAAGGAGGAAATTTCTTAATCAGATTAATTTTGTTACGTAATCAATTGAATTGGTATTTACTTGATGAAAATCCATAACTTATTTAACTAAATAAAAATAAAACTGAATTAATTTGTTATCATGTCTGAAGAAGGTACAAGGTACCGAAACAGCTGTAACTAATTTATATTTTAATAAATATGAAAACCACATAAAACTTTAAGTTTTATTATTATTATTTAATGAAACAATTTTGTTACGTTTATTACCCTGCAGAAGTCAGCGAGTGACATGTTGTTAGTATAGAGCCTTGAGGAGACATCTAGCGGGAATAAAAGGTATTGCTCGGATGGTAGAAGACTTGTAAATTTTGCTCAGATATATTTTAATCAGACTTAAGGGTCTTTTACAAGACTGAAACATGTCAGACTCGGGATCCATGGGTTAAAGTCCCTTCAGGACAACTTGTCCTGAGGATTTTCCAATCCTAAAAAGCCATCGATTCCGGCCCTACTTGAATTCAGTTAAGAAGGAGAAGTTATATAGTATCCTGCTGGTGTTCGGATTTCCTAAAATGTTAGACTTATTGGAATGTGTCTAAATGGCACAGGGAGCAGGGTGGGTATAGACAAGCAATTTTTAGAGACTTTTGAAATTCACAATGGGTTAAAGCAAGTATATGCACTATCTTTTCTACTATTCTAATCAATTTTCAACATGTTGACGAATGGAAATACATTATTTATAATGGAAATGTACAGTTAATAACAAATGAGGGAAAATATAAAAAGTAGATGAATTTAAATACCTAGAAACAATAATTACAGATAGGAAAGAGATGCACAAAGAAATTAAACATAGGCTCAATTCTGGAAATGCGTGCTATTATGCATTACAGAGACTCTTGTCTTCCCAACTTCTCTCAAAAAACGTTAAACTGAAAATATATAAAACTATTAATCTCCCCGTTATATTATATGGATGCGAAACATGGACTCTTATTTTAAGGAAGGTGAAAAGATTACAAGTATTTAAGAATAAAGTTCTTAGGAAAATATTTGGACCAAAGAGAGATGAACAGACAGGCAAATGGAGAAGACTACATAACAGTGAACTACATAATCTTTATAGGAAACCAAACCAGTTATAATAAGAAGAGTTAAGTCTCGTAGACTGCGATGGGAATGAAAGAAGGGCATGAGAGCTTCTTGTAGAAAAAACAGAGGGAAAACGCCCAGTTGGTAGATCAAGAATGGAGTGGGAGAGTAATACTAACCATGATTTGAAGGAAATAGATTTTACAAGAGATGATTGGAAAACAGTAGATAAGGATATGGATATAAGGAGAGCTTATTTCCGCTCAGCCAAGAACCGAAGGGTTCGGCAGTGCCAGTGAGTTAAATTATGTGGTCAACATGATTTTTGTCTCATGAGTACCAATACTTGTACTTAATGCAGTTTTTTTATCGTGTTTTCAAATATGTATTCGCAATTTCTCAATCGCCCACAGTTTTTTATTTCAATTTCAATTAATGGATTTAAATAATTATTTTTTTAATAAACGTTTTTTCGTCTATTTGTCCATTGTAAAATAAAACGGAGAACACTTTCATCAGGAGATTTCAGCTATGGAAAAAATATATGAAGGCAAATGGAATCCTAATATGCTGGCCGATTATTGTTGGTCCATCAAAAGGGATGCTCCACAGGCGAAATGTAACAGAAAATCGTGATTTCTTACTTTCTAGGTGAGTCCGAATGTTCGAATATTGTGTAGTTACGAATGTAGAAAATATTAAAGTGTTTGAAAATATAAATTCCTGTTTCTCGGAAACCTTGCGTGGTGGAGAAAACCCGGTCTCATATTTGAATTCAGGAGAAAAAGTACTATCAGAATCACATATTTTTTTCTTTCTGAGACAAAAAAAAGTTTTTTTTTGTTGCTCAGTGTTATTTACATGAAACAATGTTTTCCAAAACCCAAGTTGTAGCATAAACGTTTTTCATTAAATTATTTGAAACGATTTACATATTTTAATACTAGGTGCCATTAGCAGAAGCCAATTAAATATGTAAGCCTACTTTTGTGTGCCAAGCGAACAAATATCACGTGACTCGGAGTTTTGTCTTAAAAAATCCAAGAGCTTGTCAATCTCGAGATGTTTCAATCGCTTAGCAAATATCGCTTAAAACAAATACAAATTTCAAAATTAAAATTTTAATTCACGGAAAGTATCGAAGTAAATAAATGATTTAGTATTGGGTCACATGACGTCAAAGAAAAATCATTTGAGAAGGTGGCCTGGTTTTTGACTTTCGACCTCAACAATACTGGGTAATGATCGTCCACCTCTGTGATTAACACATGTGGATGTGAGGTTTCCTATAAAGACCATGTAGTTCATTGTTATGTAGTCTTCTACTTTTACCTGTCTGTTCATCTCTCTTTGGTCCAAAAATTTTCCTAAGAACTTTATTCTCAAAAACTCATAATCTCATTTCATCCCTTAAAGTAAGAGTCCATGTTTCGCACCCATATAATATAACTGGTAGAATAATAGTTTTATATATTTTCAGTTTAACGTTTTTTGAAAGGAGTTCGGACATCAAAAGACTCTGCAATGCATAATAGCACGCATTTCCAGAATTGAGCCTATGTTTAATTTCTTTGTGCATCTCATTCCTCTTTGTGATTATTGTTCCTAGGTATTTGAATTCAGCCACTTCCTCAAAATTTCCATCATTTGTCATTAGCTGTCCATTTCCGTTGTATAATGCATTTCTACGTGTGACCATATATTTAGTTTTATTGATATTTACTTCCAGTCCTAATTTCTTAGTGTTACTCAATAGTGTGTGCGTGTTGTCCTTTAGTATCTCCTCACTATCGGCCAATAGTATTACATAAACGTCGACGCACTATTAAAATTCAAGGCCTTTCAAAAATATGCTTCATCCTTAGGAATTTTAGTACCATAAGAATTCCTGAGGATAAAGCATGTCTTTGAAAGGTCTAGAATTTTAATAGTGTGTCGACGTTTATAACAGAAGTTATTATAGTTGAGGATGACTGTTTTATAAGATACAATTTTTTTTTAATTGAAAGAATTGGGAGGAAACGAACTGCAACCATACCCAACAATATATATATATATATATATATATATATATATTTAATTCAATGTCCCATGTTGTCATTTCGATGGCATTGGTGTAACTGTAACCCACTTCTGACGTTGGGGCGCCTGAAAGCCAGGGTTACGCTGCCCCGATGATATGGTTGATGATGATGATAGTGGTGTCGACGAATTTTTTAGGATGGAAAAGTCCAGGAAGCAAGTCCTCCAGAGGGACTTTAAGCCGTGGGTCTCGAGTCTGAAGATTTTTTAGGCTTGTAGAAGTGCCTTAAAGCTGAATAAAGAGGCCTCTAAGCAAAATTTACTGGCTTCATCATCCTAGTAATATCTTAATTACATGCTAGATGACTCACTGGGTTTGTATACCGCATACCATTCATGGCATCTGTGGGCAAACAAGTGTAACTAAATTAACTTGGTCTAGTGACTCCTAATAAAGGAGAGGCTATGGTTCAACATTGGGCTGTTATACCATTGTAGATGTAGATATATTTCATTTAAGATTAAATTAAATGATTCACACCTCTCCTCATATCCAGTTAAACTCGATAAATTTACGTTAAAACCCGATGTTGAAGTTATGTAACGGTCGGCCATTTTGTTTCCTATTCAGACTTGAGTCGTCACTTATACTGAACTTTTATAGGAAGAAATCAATATTAATTCAATCTTCAATTAAACCTCATAGTGATTTCTTCCTATCACAGCCACTATCGAACCCGTAGGTTCATGGCCGCGCGGACATAAACTCTCCATATATCCCTATCCTGAGCCAATGTTTTCCAATCATCCCTGAATAATCTACTTTCCTCAAATCAAAGTAAATGTCATTCTCCCACCTCATTCCTGATCTACCAACTGGGCGTTTTCCCTCTGGTTTTCCTACAAGAAGCTTCCATGCACGTATTTCATTCCCCATTCATACCACATGTCCTGCCCATCACAGTCTACGAGACTTAACTTTTCTCATTATATCTGGCTTCCTATAAAGACCATGTAATTCACTGTTATTCAGGCTTCTCCATTCACCTGTCTGTTCATCTCTCTTTGGTCCAAAAATGTTCGTAAGAACTTAATTCTCAAATACTCAATCTCTTTTCCTCCCTTAAAGTAAGAGCCCATGTTTTGCACCCATATGATATAGCTGGTAGAATAATAGAATAATAGATTTTCTGTTTAACGTTTTCTGAAAGGAGTTGAGACGTCTAGAGTCTCTGTAATACATAATAGCACACATTTCCAGAATTGATCCTATGTTTAATTTCCTTGTGCATCTCATTCCTGTTTGTGATTATTGTTCCTAGGTATTTGAATTCTGCCACTTCCTCAAAATTTCCCTCATTTGTCATTAGCTGTCCATTTCCATTATATAATGTATTTTTATGTGTGACCATATATTTAGTTTTGTTGATATTTACTTCGATTTCTTCCTATAAAAGTTAAAGGTTTCATTTATTTAGGTGTGGCAGCAGACCTGGGTATTTGCTAGTTCCAAATCAAATATTGTTTAAAAAAGGACATTATTTATAAAACAATGTCTGTAATGTTTTTTCAGAGATTGTTTGGGGATGTAATGAACCTGATGAAGTGTGTCAGATGTTCATATGAGGAAGACAGCAGCCAACATGACACCTGTACACAGTCTACTAGTTGTCACCTCTGTGCTGATACCGATTGTGCTATCAGTTGCAAAACTTTCAGGAGACAACCTCTGCCACAAAAGAGAAACGTAAGCTACTTAAGTAAAACTCTATCACCACAATGTGATCTACAAAAAGATAATAGTTAAATTAAATCAGTGTAGCTAAACGAATGGACCGTTTTAAGATATTAAGCGTTTTAATGTGTGCTGATTAATAATGTTTGCAGATGAGCTTGTTTTACTAGCAACATCTGAAGATGATTTACAATGGTCAGTACATAATTTAAATTTGATAGCCCAGAAATATTCAATGGAAATATCTACCAATAAAACTAAAATAATGACCTTTTGTGGAAAATCCCCAATACCAAGCAAAATTTGTTTAAATAACAAAATTTTAGAGAGAGTTAATGGGTTTACTTATTTAGGATATAAACTCTCTTTTGTTGAAAATTTGGATTTATCAGAGAAAATTGTGAAATTCAACAAATCAATGGGAATCATTAATAGAGTTTTAAAACCTTCATTAGTACAAAAATCAACTCGTACTCGTCTTTATCAAATAATGGCTCGACCAGTCCTATGTTATGGGAGTGAAGCGTGGATTATAAGGACGAGAGATTACAGCAGGCTAACAGCTTGTGAGATGAAATTTATGCACCAAACAGCTGGCTACACCAAATGGGATCGAAAGAAAAATGTAGAAATCCTTCAAGAACTTAATGTGTCACCAATACTGGACTACATCTCCAGATATCAGCTAAACTGGAAGGAACATGTCTCAAGAATGGCTAGATCCAGGATCCCCAAGGCAATAATGAACTACTGTCCAAATGGGAAACGCTCACTTGGTCAACCTAAGAAAAGATGGCATGAAAACCACTTTCTCAGGCCGTAACAGTTCTTCTAGGACTAATACCTGGCAGGATGATGATGATGATGAATGTGTGCTGATGATGTGGTTATTATTCAAGAAAATGAAAATAATTTGCGTACCGTCAATCGGGGTTACTTTGACTCAAGGGGCAACTTTGACAGAATTGGGGCTTCTTTGACATTTTAAATTTCTCGCATGTTTTGGGCTATTTTGACAACAATGCAATGGTGTAGAAGAGGAGAAGTTGATTTTGAATAATTAAGTTGTTTTAAAAGCGGATGTTAATTGTTGGAGACTCATCTGTGTCACTTTCAACAACAATGAATTGCCAGCAAGGATAAAATTAATTTCTTAATAATTTCTTAGTTGATTTTCTGTGTGGAAAGGAGTTACAATGGTTAGAGGCTATAAGAAGATACCTGAGAGTCGTGCATACAAGAGTTACCGTGATGAAGATCTTAAAAAACCCCTTGAAGAAGTGAGAAGTGGGAAGTTATCTCAGAAGCAGGCTGCAGAGAAATATAATGCAAAAAGAATCACTCTTTTGTACAAACTCCGTGGTGATCATCAGGGAAAGCCTGGGTACCCCACAATTTTGAATCAAGAAGAGGAGAAGTTGATTTCTGGAACCTTTAGGAACTGTTGCAGACTGGGGCTTTCCTATGTCTAAGAGTGATATTCGCTCTGTTGTAAATAAATGTTTTCTAATTAATTCCTGATTGTCTAATTACAATAATTATATGATAGTCTAAAATATGCAATATGCTTACTTAATCTGGAATTGAATTTTGTGTTCTGTTGCATGTCAGAATAGATAATGAAGTTTAAGTTTACTTTGTCAAATTACAGTTATAAAAACATTTGTAGTAAGGTTGTTTACAATAAAAATATTTCTAAAAAGATAAATTGGTGTCAAACTAGTACCTACAGTGGGTCTACTTCGAATTATAGTGAAAACAAATGTGATGTCAACGTAGCCCCAGCACATGGGCAAAACAGACCTAAACAAAACTCATTGTTGTCCTACTAAGTTTTTGTTTGAGGAGAACAGTACCAAATGGGATTTGTAGTCTAAGGTTCAACTGGTACAATAAATCATACATTCAATTTTTTCAGCATAAATCATACGAGTTAGACCTTAAAAACCTTCGAAAATATGTCAAAGTAGCCCCGTTTTATGGTACTCTTTACATCAATTAAATCAGTTATGCCAAGAATATAATTTTAAAATATCAAAAGAAAAAAGAAAAATAACATTTTGGGGAAATGAATATTCTTCTTGTAAGCCCTTGTTTCCCTCAACGAGATTTATGCACTCTCCCCCTATAGGGAAGAAATTGAACCTATAAGATCAAAAATCATAATAGACAACAAACCTCTGGAACAAGTAACAAATTGTAATTATTTGGGTTGTAATTTTCCCGTAAACAACTGAAAGAGACATAAATATGGAACTGTCAAAATTTCAAATGATATGCAGAACTATACATATAATATTAAAAAACAAAACAAGAAGATATACTAGATTGAAGTTTTATAAAACATTGGCAGTTCCTGCATTACTTTACGGGAGTGAAACTTGGGTAATGACCAAAAAATTACAAAATAGAATACAAAGCGTAGAAATGAATTTCCTTGCATCCATCCATCCATCCAATGGCTGATTGGCTCAAATTCGAGCTTTGGCCTCCCTTAACTCCTGCCTCCAAATCAATTTCCTTAGAAGAACAAAAGGCTGCACAATATTGGATCAGATAAAGAATGAAGATACAAGAACAAAGTTGAGGACGACGGCACCTGCCAACAGGTACATTTCAATTTTTAACTTTTATCTTATGACTATTCACCTCAACGGAATTTGTTATGAATTTTATTAGTATTGACAAGAATAGAGTTAAATATATAAATCCACTGAATAATAAAATCAAAGAATGTAGAGATAAATGGTTTAGACATGTAGAAAGAATGAATATAACAAGATTACCAAAAGCAGCATTTAATTACAAGTCAAGAGATTCAAGGGATGTAGGAAGGCCAGTGAAAAGATGAACAGAACTACTGTCAGGCAGAACAGGCAGTTTGCCTAGCCCATGAAGTGAAAAAGAAGAAGAAGAAATCAATGTCAGCATTTAAGTATTTGGGTACAATAGTGAATGAACACAATTCATTGGAAGAAGATGTTAAACAAAGGATTGTAAATGGAAATAAGACATATTATGTACATTTAACATTATTTAAAAGTAAATATCTAAATCTGCCAAACTAAGAACATACAAAACACTAATAACACCAATAGTGACTTATGCAAGTGAAACTTGGACTCTCAAAGAAACAATCAAACAAAAATTGTTAATTTTTTAAAGAAAGATACTTAGAAAAATTTATGGCCCAAATAAAGGACCAGACGAAACTTGGAAAATCAATACAAATAGTGAATTAAATAATATAATTAAAAATCAAACTATTGTTTGCAAGGAAGGCGATTAGATCCCTGAATGGTCTTTTATGGAATAGAAATTTGACCAGAAAAACAAAAAAAGAGATTATACAGACAATAACAGAAAGTATACTTACATATGGATCAGAAAGCTGGACAATAAATGAAAGGATACAGAAAAGAATCTTGGCGACAGAAATGGACGGATTACGCGAAGTATGAGAATATGCAGGCTACAACATATACGAAATGCATATATCAGACAAGAAATGGATGCACAAGAAACTGTTATCGATAGGATAACAAAGAGAGCTCTACAGTGGTACGTACATGTACAACAGATGTCGGAAGACCAGTGGCCTAAACATGTTTTAGATTGCATGGTACCAGGCAGAAGGAAGAGGGGGAGAAGTAGAACGTGGTATGAGGGAATATATGATGCCATGATGAAGAGGGGTATGGAAGAAGGACAATGGGAAAATAGGAATCTCTGGAAAGCAGGAATCAAAGGCAAACTGCTGTAAAGTGGAAAGCCTGTATTAAGTATTAAGTAAGTAAAAATCAAACTATAATGAATCAGATCAGATCTCTTAGGATTGGATGGTTTGGTCATCAGGACAATGTTTGGGAGGATTTGAAGAAAATTTGTCACCCTCAGGTGACAAATTTGAAATTGACAGAAGATAGAAGAGTCTGGAGAAAGATTATTGAGAAGGCCAAAACATTCAATTTTGAAGTTGTAGTGCCTTAAGATGATGATGATGATGGTGTTTCACCTCAACACCTATTTTTCTGATTTTTCAAATATGGGATTTATCATAAGTAATGCCACGAGTTATTTCCAAATTATCAATAAATTCACGACTCACAAAGTTGATTTCCAAATTATCGATAAATTTACGACTCACGAAGTGAGTGTAGATAATTTGGAAATCAAGAGTGGCATTTGTTAGGACTATTTAACGAATAAAATTAAGCTGTTTACTCACAAATCATTATTAAATATAGTTATTTTAAAATATTTATATATTTAATATAAATGGTGATGTTTGAAAACAAATGAGGAATAATTGGTATGCTTCATTTGCTTCTTTTTGTTCATCACTGCAACCAGATCATATTATTTATTGCCAAAGGAATGCAATATTGTAAGAATGCACTCTAGTGGAGAAAAAATGAAAAACAACAAACTGTATATTAATTCATTTCAGATGTCCTATGATGTAAATATAACAATTATATTTTTCTGGAATGTTATTACACGAGAAAAAAATACATTTAAGTAAGTGCAAAACAGTGTTTTTTTTTTTTGGTGGTATAATCAATTGCTACAAATGTTTTATATTAACTCCCACATGCGCTATGTGTTGACATTCATGCACTATATATATATATATATATTCTGGTAGCCGTATTCTTAGAGAGTCAGTCACTGCAAAATAATGCTATGACCTATTCAGAATGTTAAAAAGATGGTACTTTCTTTATTATGATAAACTGTAGTTGGTAAATTCTAGGCAAAACGCGACTGTGATGGGTTGTAAATAAAAAAATCATTGAAATATGATTGGTCATTGACTCCCATTTGGGGCATGAGTTAAATAGTCAGATTAAATGCGGGGAATGTGATAAAGTCTACATAAGGAAAACAAAGAGAAATTTAAAAATCAGAGTGAAAGAACATCTCAGGAATATCAAGAATGGGGAAGTATAAAAGTCTGCAGTAGCAGCCCATGCATGGTCAGTAAAACATAAAATCCAAAAAAAAAAAAAAAAAAAAAAAGTTAAATTCTCAAAGCGAATAGAAAAACCCAAAGAACTCAGTGTCTGGGAAAAAATCTACATTAAAAAAAAAAAAGAAAAAGAGAAATTAATGAACTTTGAAATTCCCAGGAAAAATTATTTTATTTCGAGATTCTTCAGTCTACCAACAGAGGGATCCCACATGAACCTGATGCTTTGAACAACTTTAATTTTTCTTTTCCTCTTTGGCTTTCCCCCATTTATAGGTTTGCCGTCTTCAGTTTTCATTTATCTCCATCATTCCAATCTCCCTCTTCCAAATTCCTATCATCCATTATAGTTCTGACATAGGTTTTCCATTTCCATCTTGGTCTGCCATGTTTTTCTCTTCCAGGGGGTGACCATTGGTATATATTTTTTGGCCATCTTTCATTTTCCATTCTTTGTACATGGCCATACCATTTAAGCGTTTGATTTTCAATCCTCTTAACAACCGATGTGGTGACATTCATTTCTCTCCAAAGGAATTCATTTCTTATTTTATCCTGTCTTGTTTTTTTTTTTGGAGGCTTCTTCTAAAATAATCAAATTCAACTGTTCTAATTTTATTTTTTTTGTACTTCCATCAAAGACCAAGTTTCACTTCCATATGACAAAATATTATGTATTATGCTCTTATAAATTTTCATTCTAGTTTCCTTTGTGATATTTTTGTTCCAAATTATTCCATGTAATGTTTTAGTTGTATTTTTTGCCATTGCAATTTTAGTCTATACATCTCTCTCACAGGTACCTGAACTTGTAATTATTGACCCAAGATATTTAAAAAATTCACATTTTTTTATTTTCCCTGTTTCAAGTATGAGGTGATCCACATCCTTTCCCAAACACATATATTCTGTTTTCTGTAAATTTATATTCAGTCCCCATTTTTTATATTCTTCCATTAGTTTATTTATCCCCTCCATGGTATCTTTACCTTGTCGTGGTGGAGTGGCTTGCGTGCTTAAATGATCCTGAGAGCTATGCCGGCGGTAGCATTGCTGCCGATAGGGTTACCCATGCCGGACTGGTCGAAGGTGATAAGCCAGACGAAAAAAGTACCTTGGGCGAAAGAGTGACGATCTTTCACCGTAAAAATACAACCGTCAAGAAATGCGGACATGGGTTCATCTGGGGTAAAATTTTCCGGAGGTCAAATAGTCCCCCATTCGGTTCTCCGGGCGGGGACTACTTCAGGGAACCCATGCCAAAGGCTCAAACACAGGGACATGTTCCTAGGAACATGGAATGTTAGGACTTTATACAATAGCGGGGCACTAGAGATATTAACGCAGGAATTGGATAAATCGCCCTTGGATATAGTCGCTTTACAGGAAGTTAGGTGGCCAGGAGAAGGTAGTCAGGAATCAGGAAGCTTTGCATTATACTATGGGGGTGCAGAAAGACCTGCATTTGGAACGGGTTTTTTAGTCAGAAGGAGGATCCTATCCGCTATCCGAGATATTAAATTTGTTAGTGATAGGATATCATACATAATTCTAAAGGGTAAACGACATGATTTTATAATTGTAAATGTACATGCCCCCACAGAAGATAAAGATGACAAGATCAAGGATGAGTTCTATGAAGAATTAGAATGCTTATTTGATACCCTTTCACGATATCATATGAAAATTGTCTTAGGAGATTTTAATGCAAAAGTGGGGCGGGAAGATATATTCAAACCAACAATAGGCAAATTCAGTCTTCATGAAGATAGTAACGACAACGGGGTTAGATTAGTCACATTTGCCACATCAAAGAATCTCATTGTTAAGAGCACAACATTTCAGCATAAGGATATTCATAAATACACCTGGACGTCCCCAGATGGAGAAACTCGGAACCAGATAGATCATGTATTAGTGGATAAACGCTGGCACAGTAGCATCATTGATGTTAGATCAGTTAGAGGGACAGACTGCAATTCGGATCATCATCTGGTCAGAGTGAAAATCAGACAACGGCTATCGCTTATGAGAGGAACGAACGCTAAAGATGATTCTGTAAAATATGAATTAAAAAACTTGAAAAATGATGAAATGCGGCAAGAATACCAAATCAAAATAGCTAATAGATTTGAAGTACTGGAATCTTCAGATGACAATGTGGCAAACGAAGAAGAAACTGATATAAATAAAGAATGGGAGGCTATAAGAGATACTATTAAATTGTCAGCATCAGAAAGCATTGGTTGTTTAAAAAAGAGGCAAAACAAGAAATGGTTTGATGAGGAATGTGCCGACATTGTAAAGAAAAGAAAGCTAGCAAAAATGAAATGGTTACACGAGCCAAATGAGGTAAATTTAGAGCAATTGGGTAGTGTTAGAAGGGAAACCACCAAGTTACTAAAGAGTAAAAAGAGGGAATATTTGAGAGAGAAGATTAATGATCTTGAAATGAATGCAAAAAATAGTAACATTAGAGAATTATATCAGGGAATTAGGATAGAGAAGAAGGGGTTTCAGGCTAGAACAAACATAATTCGGAATGAAAATGGGGATATGATTGCAGATTCTAGGAGTATATTAAATAGATGGAAAGGTTACTTTAATCAGCTATTAAATGTACATACAGAACAGGACATTGAGGAGGATAAGTTACAGACAGCAGAAATGCTAGTCGCAGAGCCAAGTGCATTAGAGGTTGAAATGGCGATTGAAAAATTGAAGATGTATAAAGCATCAGGTTCAGATGAGATCCCAGCAGAACTGATAAAATCAGGGGGAGAAAAATTGATGGACAAGATACGCTGGTTGCTTAGTATGATTTGGGAAAAAGAAGCTCTTCCAGATGAATGGAAGGAATCAATTATCGTACCAATTTATAAGAAAGGAGATAAAACTGATTGCAACAACTACAGGGGCATCTCATTACTTTCAACTTCGTACAAAATTCTAACAAATATATTAGTAAGCAGACTTACTCCCTATATTGATGACATTCTAGGAGATCATCAATGTGCATTTAGAAGAAACAGGTCTACAACAGATCAGATTTTCAGTATAAGACAGATTTTAGAGAAGAAATGGGAATATAATGGTACTGTACATCAACTATATGTAGACTTCAAAAAAGCATATGATTCAATTAAGAGGGAGAAGTTATATAGTATCCTGCTGGAGTTCGGAATTCCTAAAAAGTTAGTTAGACTTATACGAATGTGTCTAAATGGCTCAAAGAGTAGGGTGCGTGTAGGCAAACAGTTTTCAGACACTTTTGAAATCCAGAATGGGTTGAAGCAAGGAGATGCACTATCTCCTCTACTATTTAATTTTGTACTAGAGCATGCCATTAAATCTTTAGAGAATGAGGAAGGCTTACAACTCAATGGTATTAATAAGCTGTTAGTTTATGCTGATGATGTAGTACTACTGGCCGATAGCGAGGAGATACTAAAGGCCAACACGCACACACTATTGAGTAACACTAAGAAATTAGGACTGGAAGTAAATATCAGTAAAACTAAATATATGGTCACACGTAGAAATTCAGTATATAATGGAAATGGACAGCTAATGACAAATGAGGGAAATTTTGAGGAAGTGGCTGAATTCAAATACCTAGGAACAATAATCACAAATAGGAATGAGATGCACAAAGAAATTAAACATAGGCTCAATTCTGGAAATGCATGCTATTATGCATTGCAGAGACTTTTGATGTCCCAACTCCTTTCAAAAAACGTTAAGCTGAAAATATATAAAACTATTATTCTACCAGTTATATTATATGGGTGCGAAACATGGACTCTTACTTTAAGGGAGGAAAGGAGATTACGAGTATTTGAGAATAAAGTTCTTAGGAAAATTTTTGGACCAAAGAGAGATGAACAGACAGGTGAATGGAGAAGACTACATAACAATGAACTACATGGTCTTTATAGGAAGCCAGATATAATAAGAACAGTTAAGTCTCGTAGACTGCGATGGGCAGGACATGTTGCACGTATGGGGAATGAAAGACGTGCATGGAAGCTTCTTGTAGGAAAGCCAGAGGGAAAGCGCCCAGTTGGTAGACCAAGAATGAGGTGGGAGAACAACATTAACTATGATTTGAGGGAAGTAGATTATACAGGGAATGATTGGAAAGCATTAGCTCAGGATAGGGATGTATGGAGAGCTTATGTCCGCGCGGCCATGAACCTTCGGGTTCGATAGTGCCAGTGAGTAAGTAAGTAAGTTTATTTATCATATATTTCATATCATCTTCATACCCTGCAAAAATTATTTGATCATCTGCAAATAATTAATCATTTAGACTATATTTATCGAAGAAAAGTCTAGCATATAAAAATTTCTTAAAGTAAATAAATCAAGCAAGAATAAAACTTTTGTGGTATTTCATAATCAACCGGACCCTTTATAAATATTATAATAATTACACACATGCTATAGGAATATTTTAAGTCAACAATGAATGCAGTACTTTTCCTCCTATAGGAATATCCATTTCAGAACATTTTTCATACCATAAGTTAAGAGCCTGGTCTAAATAAATGTTACAAAGAATTGGTGATAAACTGCATCCCTGCTTAAGGCCTTTATTCACTGTGAATTCCTCTGTTAAATTATTATGTATTTTTACTTTAGCTTTTGTATTACTATAGATCCTCCTAACAATATTAATCCATTTATCACTTATATTCATATTTTTCATTGCCGTCCATAACAATTGTCGAGGTACACTATCATATGCCATCTCTAAATCAATAAAGGTCATATGTAGTTCTTTATTTTTTGCTAGGATTTTCTCTTGTAATTGTCTAATACAGAAAACATTATCAATACATGATCTTCCACTCCGGAATCCACATTGTTCTTCTCTTAAGTTTTCTTTTAACTCCTTAAGTTTAAAATTTATAATTTTACTAAAAATCCTAGCTGTTGAAGGTAAAACACTTATACCTCTATAATTGGAACATAGTTTTTTATCACCTTTTTTAAAAATAGGAGTAATATACAATAAATTCCAGTCTTCTGGGATATCGTCTCCAATTTCAATTTTATTAAAAAGTTTTGTTAAAAATATTACTAAAATATTTCCTCCGTGTTTTAGGAGTTCCGTCTGAATATTTCCTGGTCCTGGTGCTCTCCCATTTTTTGCCTCTTTCAAAGCTCTTGTTACTTCATCTTCTGTCATCTCTGGAGTGTCATATTTATATTCTATATCCGTATCTTGAAGTTGAAACTCATTTCTATTTTCTTGAAGTAAACCTTTATAATGTTGCATCCATTCTGATGGTCTTATCAACTGAATATTTATCTTCTTTCTTTCTGATTTCCTGATATTTTGTAATGTTTTCCACGCTTCTTTGGATCTTTAATTTTTCTCTCTATATAAATATTTTATATTATTTGTTACAGGTACACAGTGACAATGAGAATTCTGGTGAAAGAACCCGTGCAAGTGAAGTCTTACACATGGTGTCTCAGAGTTCCACCACGCTGTACCAAGTACAAAATTGAGATGAGAGACAAATATAAGATTCAGGTAAGAACTTATTAACAAACATATCCTTACTGTGGATTAAATTTTATATTTCAGTAATATACGATTCTGCTACAACAATTCAAAATAATATGCATGAATAAGAATGAATAATTTATTCAATTGACAAATAGAAAACATAAAAAAGAAAATCTAAAACATTATTAATGTTCTGTGTCTTAGCTGAGTGGTTAAGGCAAGATGCCCTGGCACAGAGCTACAGGACTTGCATTGGTTTGATCTCCATGGGGAAGAAATTTTCTCATAGAATTTCAGCCAGTATAGGACCTATGCCCGCCCAGAATTGTGAGGTATTTAGGTAGCTACAATAAGTAGCACCACAAGGTTGAAAAAACCAGCTATAACGGCTGGGGGACTAAACATACTGATTAAATGTCACCCCAATACTGGCTAAATGATCGTCTACCTCTGTGATTAACATATGTCGATGTGAGGCCAGCAGTTGGCTGGGAGGTCAAGTGCTTTCTAGGACTCTCACACCTTGGAGTTTTTAACACAATATTAAAAATAAAAATGACACCAACTAATTCACTGGCACTATCGAACCCAAAGGTTCATGGCCACGCAGACATAAGCTTTCCATATATCCCTATCCTGAGCTAATGTTTTTCCAATCATTCCTTGTATAATCTACTTCCCTCAAATCATGGTTAATGTTATTCTCCCTCCCCATTCTTGGTCTACCAACTGGGTGCTTTCCTTCTGGCTTTCCTACAAGAAGCTTCCATACATGTCTTTCATTCCTCAATCTTGCCACATGTCCTACCCATCGCAGTCTACAAGACTTAACTGTTCTCATTATATCTGGCTTCCTATAAGGACCATGTAAGTTCACTGTTCTGTAGTCTTCTCCATTCACCTGTCTATTCCTTTCTCTTTGGTCCAAAAATGTTCATAAGAATTTTATTCTCAAATACTCGTAATCTCCCCTTTCCTCCTTTAAATAAGAGTCCATATTTCACATCCATGTAATATAACTGGTAGAATAACAGTTTTATATATTTTTTGAAAGGAGTTGGGATGTCAAGAGTCCCTGTAATGCATAATAGCATGCATTTGCAGAATTGAACCTATGTTTAATTTCTTTCTGCATCTCATTCCTATTTTAGTTATTGTTCCAAGATACTTGAAATCAGCCACTTCTTCAAAATTTTCATCATTTGTCATTAGTTGTCCATTTCCATTATATAACACATTTCTATGTGTGAGCATATATTCAGTTTTATTGATATTTATTCCAGTCCTAATGTCTTAGTGTTACTCAATAGAGTGTGCATGTTGTCCCTTAGTATCTCCTCATTATCACTCAGTAATACTACATCATCAACATAAACTAACAGCCTATTAATACCATTGAGTTGTAGGCCTTCTTCATTCTCCAAAGTTCTGATGGCACGCTCTAGTACAAAACTGAATAGTAGAGTAGTGCATCTCCTTGCTTTAACCCATTGTGAATTTCAAAAGTGTCCGAAAACTGTTGCCTACATGCACTCTACTCTTAGTGCCATTTAGAAGAGTAGATTAATTAATATAACAATAAAAATGTTCAACCCTGCTAGGTATCGAATCTAGGCCCACAAGTCGGAAAGCAGGAATGCTACAACCTTACTAAATAATAACTTGTTATTTTTCAGACTGAGCTAAGGGAGCGTGTATTGGACATATGCTGTAAAGGATATGCACCAGACAAAACAGAAACTTATTGTCGTCCACTGTGTACTGGATGTCTGCATGGAGTATGTGAAACACCAGACAACTGTACGTGTCAGCCTGGATACACTGGTCAACACTGTGATACTGGTAAATAAATCTTTATATATAAGAAATCTTTGATATAGAAAATCACAAATTTTACAAAATCAATGGGGATAATTAACAGTACAGAAGAACACAAGATTATGGCTTTATAAGGTTCTCGCAAGACCAGTATTAAGATATGGTAGTGAAGCATGGACAATACGAAGAAGAGATGAAAGCCGAATAACAGCAAATTAGATGTGATTTATGCGCCGTACAGCAGGCTACACAAAGTGGACCATAAAAGAAATGAGGAAATTATGGAAGAGTTGGATGTATAACCCATTCTTCACCATATACAAAACTACCAAAACAACTGGAAAGCCCATCTTCAATGAATGCTGTCTATAATAATAATAATAATAATAATAATAATAATAATACTTTATTTATTCTGGCAGAGTTAAGGCCATAAGGCCCTCTCTTCCACTCAACCAGCACAAATACAAATAAATATTCGACAAATATAGATATACACTGTACTAATTATAAACAATTAAAGATACAATAAATGTAGCAATGTAAATGTCATGTACAAACAACATTTCATAGGGTAATAACAATAATGATACGATAATAATAATAACAGTAATAATAATAATAATAATAATAATAATAATAATAATAATAATAATAATAATATAAATATGATACATTATACGGGAAACACCAATTAATATATATATATATATATCTTACACTGGATAATAATGAAGTCGAGTTTAGAGCAAATATAAATTTAGATTTCTTTTAAAAGATGCCAATGTCCGGCAGCCCCTTATTTCTTGTGGTAGGGAATTCCAGTTGCGAGAAGTGGAGATGGTATATGACATGGAGTGATGTGATGTCCTATGTTGCGGTATATTAAGTAAGAGACTATGTTGTGATCTTGTGTTTAAGTTATGGTTTGAGGATAGATAGTGGAAACGGGATGATAAATAATTGGGAATCGAGTTATGTAGGATCTTAAATAGGAGAATTAGACAGTGCGATTTTCTTCTCTCTTTTAGATGTAGCCATGACAATTCGTGGAATAATGGAGAAATGTGATCGTATTTTCGAACATTAAATATGAATCTAATACACATATTATGGACACGCTGCAGTTTGTCCGACAATCCGTCACTTATGTCAGTTAGTAGAACGTCACAGTAGTCAAAATGTGGCATCACTAAAGTTTGGATTAAAATTCTTTTAAGAGTTGTAGGAAGAAAATGTTTAAGTCGCTTTAGGGAATGCATTATGGAGAATATCCTTTTAGATGTTTGTTTTACTTGCTCATGCCATTTTAAATTAGAATCTAAGTAAAATCCCAAGTTTTTAACGACGTCGGTATAAGGAATTTGTTCATTATCTAATATGACAGCCGGCATATTGCCATTGTTTATGAGGTGTAATAGCCTTGGATGTCCGATAATTATTGCTTGCGTTTTGTTTACATTTAGTTCAGCCCATATTGTCTGGACCATAAAGATATATGCCTGAGGTCAGTGTTTACTTTGTCAATATATTCATTAATTTCGTCAGGCCTAAAGTGTGTGTAAATCTGTAGGTCGTCGGCGTAAAGATGATGCTTGCAGTTTTGTAGTTTCTTGGTCACGTCATTAATATAAATCGAGAAGAGAAGAGGAGCGAGGACGCCGCCTTGAGGTACCCCTTTCCTCACCAAGCGCCAGGAAGAAATGCGATTATTAACAGAAACTGATTGCTGACGATTAGTGAGGTAAGATGCAAACCAATCAAGGCAGTTTTCCGACAGATGTAGTGTCTTTAGTCTCGCTAGCATTAAGTCTATATCTACTGTGTCAAAGGCTTTGCTGTAGTCGAGTAGGACTATTGCGGTGAGTTTGCTTTTGTCCATTGAGTCTCTTATGTCCTCTACAATGTCAAGTAGTGCAGTACTTGTGTGATGTCCTGTTCTAAAACCAGACTGATGTTCATCAAGTAAGTCGTGTGCGGTGAGGTAGTCTGTTAACTGTGAGTGTATTATGTGTTCCAGTGCTTTAGATAAACAGGGAAGAATACTAATTGGTCTATAATCATCGAGTGTTGTGGGAGTGTTTGATTTCGGTATAGGACGAACTAGAGCCATAGTATTCCAAAAGCCATACTTCGCTACTACCCCCAAGGCAAAAGATCGCTGGGACATCCAAAAAAGCACTGGATGGAAAATTCCTCTTTGAGACCGTAACAGGCCACACGGCCTAATACTTGCATGGATGATGATATAAAAATCTACAAATTGATGGCATGTAAATTAACACAGTAGAATCATTTAAATGCCTAGGTACCAAAGTAAACGGACATAATGCATTCTTCTTCTTTAGTAGGCGACTACAACCTCATTGAAGTTTTAACCTCCTCAACAATTTTTCTCCACCTGGATCTATTCTGGATACAGACTGGCCAATTTTCATATCTAGTATATTTTTTATAACATTCATCCTGCCATCTGTTTTTTGGGTGTCCAGCTGTTCTGGTGCATATTGGTTTCCATTTGTATATTCTTCTCATAAGCTTGTCTTTCTGCATTCTATTTATATGTCTTTGAGCTTTAGTGTGGTTTATTACATTTTTATTTTGTATTAGATTATTTAATTCAGAGTTAATTCATACGCCATGTGCCATCACTTTCTTTAATTGGTCCAAAAATTCTCCATAAGATCTTCCTTTCAAACATTAATAGTTTTTGTTATCAGACTCCTTCAGTACCCATGTTTCACAGCCATAAGTTACAATCGGTCTTACTACAGTATTATACAGTTTAACTTTAGTTAATCTGGAGACAAGTTTACTTTTGAATAGTATTCTATTTGCACAGTAAGCTTTATTGCCCAAAGAAATTCTTTCACCAATTTCTTCCTCTATATAGTTTTTTCTATTTACAGTTGAACCAAGATATTTATATGATTTTACTTCTTCTATATTTGTATCATACACATTGCATTAGAAAAGGAAATTAACCCATTCACTTCAGGTTTAAACGCTCAATGCATTTTTCCAGAAACCGGATTTAGGTTACCATAAATTATATTGTCTATTATCAGACATTCAAAACAAACAAAAGATAACGGTACTTGAGATCGCAATAAGGGTGAAGACAAAAACATATTACTGTACTATTCATAAATGTTAAAAAAAAGATTACCCTGCCAAGGGATGTATAAAATATTGCAAAATATATAACAGCAGAATTAAGTGAGTGTACCACATCTTCAGAGTTGAAGGCCATTTAACAGCTGGCGAGTCTACCTCATCTTTTGAGGTGAATGGGTTAAGAAAAGATTGGTAAATGGGAATAAAGCTTATTTTGTAAATAGAACCTTATTTAAAAGCAAATTAATATAAAGAACAGTAAAAATTAGACCAGTAGTTACATATGCTACTGAAACTTGGGTCCTAAAAGAAACACTAAAACAGGAATTATTAATTTATGGAAGAAAAATTTTAGGAAGAATATTTGGATCAAATAGAGGAACTGATAACTGTTGGAAAATCAAAACAAATAACATATTAATCAAAAATTATAATATAGTAAACCATATAAGATATCTCAGAATTGGTTGGCTTGGACATTTGATAAGAATGGATGATCAGAGATTGGTCAAGAAACTATATAAATAGAAACCTATAGGAGGCAGAGCAGTTGGAAAACTGAAGATCAGATGGGAGGATGACACAATGAACGATCTAAAGAAAATGAAAGTGACTAATTTGAATATGGCAAGAGACAGATTGGTATGGAGGAGGATTGTTGAGAAGGCCAAGATTTTCACCTTTGAAGTTGTCGCGTCTTAGGATGATGATATAAAAATTAATGAGAGTCTTTCTGTCCTTTACAGACTCAAAAACTACTTGATCAATAAGAATGGGGTTTTTACCAACATTTAAAGAATTTTTCTGGGACAATATTTGATTTTCATATTTATTAAGATATAATTCAGTTACAGCTGTTTTGGTATATTGTATCTTCATCAGATATGTTAACAAATTATGAATTGTGTTATTATAGTACATATCAACTGATCTAAGCAACAATACAACAATAATTTATTTAAATTTTTTAATTTAACAAAGGCAATTCATTCAAATCAAGTTGAGAATTTAACAATGTATTACTACTTTTCAATTTATTTATTTCTACAGCCTCCAAAAGATCTAACTTCTTACGCTTATCACAAACATGTAAAATTTCAAAATTTGGATAGAAACAATGATTAAATGTTTGTGATAAGGGTAAGAAGTTGAACCTTTTGGAGGCTGTAGAAATAAATAAATTGAAACGTAGTAATAAACTGTTAAATTCTCAACTTGATTTGAATGAATCACCTTTTTTAAATTTAAAAATGTAAATAAATTATTTTTGTATTGTTCCTTAGATCAGTTTATATGTACAATAATAACACAATTCATAATTTGTTAACATGTCTGAAGAAGGTACAGTATGCTGAAACAGCTGTCACTGAATTATATCTTAATAAATATGAAAATCAAATAAAACTAAGTTTTATTTTTATTTAATTAATAAATATGGATTTTCATCAAGTAAACACCAACTCAATTGATTATACAATATTAATATATATAACATAATATCATACATACTATAGTGCCAAAGCTAAAAACAAGGGCATCGATGCACTAAAAAGTCAGTTTTTGGATGCTTAAATGGCTTACGCTGCCTAAACCATAGCAAATACACCAAATTAATGTACAGAAAATTAAATATCTCAAAAAAATTCCTCAAAAAAGTCAGCAATAGAATATGTCTATCTTTTACAGGTAACTCGTAATAACCTTTTTATCTTTCTGCTCATTGATGCAAAAATTATAGGAATAAGTAGATTATCAGACAACAGTGCATAATCAACATGGGGTATCTAAAAATAATTACGATATAAATTTATAATTATTATCCTTTTTTACTGATTCATCCGAGGCTTGGTTTGGGACTTGAAAGCAAATGTAATTTTTTTTCGCCCAATGGGTTGCTGGCCCAGAGGGGTATTAAGTGGGGTTCCCACTAATGTAGCATTTCCTCTATATTAAGGTGATGTGGTTATACCACCAGTATTTGGTCTCATAGAATTCCAAAAGCCATACTTTGCTACTGCCCCCAAGGCAAAAGATCGCTGGGATTCCAAAAAAGCGCTGGATGGAATATTCCTCTTTGAGATCGTAACAGGTCACATGGCCTAATACTTGCATGGATGATGATGATGATGATCCTTTTTTACTTATTAAACTAAACATAAAAACATGTTTAATTTATTTAGCCATAGCAGTGCACACTGGGAATTAGCTAGTAAATATAGAATAATAGAATAGAATAGATTTATTTAGCCTGGTGGAGTTAAGGCCATGTGGCCTTCTCTTCCACTCACCAGAACAAACATATGTTACATATGAATACAAAAAAAATTACAATAATAGTCATATTAAACAGGACAAACATACGTTACATATGAATACAAAAAAAAATTACAATAATAATCATATTAAACAGGACAAACATATGTTACAAGTAAGTAAAGTAAAGTGATCCCACAACAGACCCGGAGACCCTTGGGGTAGTAGGAGGTTAGGGCTCCCACTTTTTCTAGACAATCGACCCATTATGTCAGCCGGGTTGTCAGCCCTGCGTGACGGCCGCCTTTACCCCCAGAACAACAGTCTGGTACTCATTTCCGTTAGAGGCTGAGTCGACCCCAGGGTCATAGTGCCGCCAGAGGGTTTGGGTCAGTTTAAAAATCCTGACCCCAATGGGACTTGAACCCTCGACCCTCCGGCTTGTAGCTCAGTGCCTTAACCACTACACTACGGCGTGCCCCAAACATATGTTACATATGAATACAAAAAAAAAAAATTACAATAGTAGTCATATTGAACAATTAATTATGTCATATTAAAAACCAATATGAATCATTGCTGAGATTACTGAAAAAAAAAAAATGTTAAAATCAAAATTATAAAATTGTATAAAGCTGTAGGTCTGGGTTCGAATCCCAGTTTAGTTATTTTCAACCTAACTTTGACATAGTTGAGAATGGCTGAGATCACAGGTAAAATTGTATAATTTTAAAAATATACGTCGGCTGCAGTGGACTAGTAATTATACTCCTGCCTCTGGTCCCGAGGGTCACGGGTTCAAATCCGGCCGGGGTCAGTGGATTTTTAGGATGGAAAAATCCAAGGAGCAAGTCCTCCAGGAGAGACTTTAAGCTGTGGGTCCCGAGTCTGAAGATTTTCAGGCTCGTAAAAGATCCTTAAGCCCGAATGAAAAAGGCCTCTAAGCAAAATTTACCAAATTTTTCCTGTCCTAGTACTACCTTCATTTCCTAGATGTCAGTATGAGGCGGAACGCTGACCATGGACCACTCAAATGGCATCTATACGAAAACAAGTGTGACTAAATTAATATGATTCAAATTCTTTCCTGTAGGGGGAGAGTGCCTAAATCTCTGTTAAGGAAAACATGGGGTTACAAGAAGAAGATAAAAATATATCACTTTTGAAAACTGTAAAGGTTTCTACAAGGATGACCTATGTCACCAACACTTTTCAAGATATATATACAGACATTTGTTTAGTAGAATGGTCACAGAAATGTGCAAGAATGGAACCAGAATTAACAGAAAGAATATATCCGCATCACCTACTTTTTCCTGATGATCAGATAATTATAACCCAGGATGGTTCTCCTCAAGAAATTCATTTCCATTGACATAAGTTTTTGTTCAAGTTTTTGTTGAATTTCCATACTTCAGCTCCATATGTGATAGTACTTCTCACTATTTATTTATTTATTTATTTACTTATTTATTTATTTATTTAAATGCAGTGACATTTAACACATGTCATTAGCCAATAATGACTGGGAAAAACAAACAATAACAAGAAAGATTATAAATGGTTCCCAGTACCTGTCCACAAAATTACTGATTGTTAGGGATGGGCAAGTTCAGTTGTGATCAGCATCCATATCTTCCATAGTTTTGCAGAGGATACATTGTTGAGTTGGTAAAAAACTGAGGCGATGAAGTGAAAAACCGAGGTGATGAAGGTGTTTACCTAGACAGTCGTGTTCTGTTGCAGTACGGAATGATGCAACGGCTACTCTCCTAGGCCAATCTGGGAGTGTAGTTTGGATATACTTCTCACTATTGAAAAATGCATTTGTAACTTATTATTCGTGGTTATATGTCTGTTTCATAGGAACATTATTTAACATTGCTGTATTGAACTTTTATAGGAACAAATCACTATGAGGATTAATTTAAGATAAAATGTAATGTCTCATACCTCTCTTCACATTAATCTTCTAAGTAGATCGCGATTTTGGGTTCATGGCAAACGCATCGTCAGAACAACTTCTTCTTCCCTCTGTTGGTGGACCATTAAACCTCTGGATCAGGTCAGAATTCACGGGAATTTCAAGTTCATAAGTTTTTCTTTATTTTTCTGAATGTGGATTTTTTCCCAAACTGTGAGTTCCTTTTGTTTACCTATTTGTTTAATTAAACTAGCTTTTGATTTAATTAGATGTTTTTCGGACCAAGCATGAGCAGCTATTGCTCCGAAAAACATCTAATTGAATCAAAAGCTAGTTTAATATTAAACAAATTGATAAACAAAAGGAGTTCACGGTTTGGGAAAAAATCCACATTCAGAAAAACAAAGAAAAACTTATAAACTTCGAAATTCGCGCGAATTCTGACCTGATCCAGAGGTTTATCGGTCCACCAACAGAGGGAAGAAGAAGTGGTTCTTCCGATCGACATAACATCAGTTGGCAAGACGGTACTGATGATGGGTTCGCCATGAACCCAAAATCGCAATCTACTTAGAAGATTAATAGGCCTATGAGGAGAGGTATGAAACATTTGATTTTATCTTATTGCTGTTATTGTTCTAAAGTAAAGTAAAGTGACCCCACGACAGGCCTCAGGAGGCCCTTGGGGTAGCAGGAGGATAAGACTCCCACTTTTTCTAGACAATCAACACTTGATGTCAGCAGGGTTGTCAGCCCTGCGTGACGGCCGCCTTTACTCCAGAACAAGCGTCTGGTTAGAGGCTGTGTCGACCCCAGGACCATAGTGCCGCCAGAGGATTTGGTTCAGTTTAAAAATCCTGACCCCACGGGGCTCGAACCCTCGACCCTCAGGCTTGTAGCGCAGTGCCTTAATCACTATGCTATAGCACGTCCCTGTTATTGTTCTACCTTTATTTATTCTGTTCTTAATGCCACTTTCTTGTCTATCCTCTTTATCTTCTTTAACTTCCAAATACTCAAATTCTTCATATCCTCTAATATTCTAATACACCCCTTCTAAAGAAATTAATGTTATTAATTTTATTATCTTGTCAAGAATGTGGTGAAGGACTGTGGGGACCCGAATGTGAACAGGAATGCCTTTGTAAAAATGGAGCTGAATGTCACCACGTCACTGGAGACTGCACATGTTCACATGGTTGGACAGGCAACACGTAAGTAAACTACTTATTTTAATTACTATCTTTCATAAACTACTGGCATTAAAAATTAAATCACAATAAAGTTGGAACAACAAGAATCCCTGTAATGCATAAAGGCATGCATTTTTGAATTGAGTGTTTTGGTAATTTCTCTGTTCATCAAACATTCCCATTCCTATTTGTAATTATTAGAGACCGGATGTTAGGGAAAATGCCTACAGTTATTTATTATAGATATTGTAAAAGTCACTTCATATAAGTTCATACCAACGACCCTAGAGTTGTTTTCCATGAAATTAATTTTGCCTATAAATGCCTATTTCAGCTTACAATGCCTATAAATGCCTATTTGCCATTTTTCTCGAAATTAACTTAGTATTTCAATAAAATTAATTGAAATGGACAAACTGCATGGCACATATCATTGCATAGAAACCTTTAAGTGACCGGAAATATTATTTTTGATGTTGGTAACACTGAATTCAGTATGTAGTCCTCGTTCACGGGCGGGTGTTTCAAAGACAAAGTGGTGCGATAAATGTATGTGGCTATTTTAATCTTTAGAAAGTTGTTTTACGATGCCATAAGAACAGACAACAGTAAACAGTAAGAAAATCTGACCAATTTCGTGAAAGAATTTGGTGTGGAAATGTTCTCAAGTGATGGTTCAATATTGTTTTGCAAAGTGTGTATAATTTCAGTGAATTGCACGAGGAAGTGTCATGTTTCGCAGCATGTACACACTGCAAAACATACGTATGCTCCTTGTAAAAAAGGCAAAACAAGTTACAAAATCATCTCTGATATCTTCATATGCTATTGATAGCATATGTTTATATTCTTTATGTAAAGCTGTAAAAATGTATGTTGTAGCCTATTTTAAGAGCCTATTTTGAATTTTATATTGCCTATATTAATGATCTTTAGTGCCTTTTTGCCTGCCTATTTTGAATTTTTTAAGTGCCTAACATCCGAACTCTAATAATTATTGTTCCTAGCTATTTGAATCTAGCACTTCTTCAAAATTCCTCTCATTTGTCATTATATGTCCTTTTCCATTATATAATGATTTTCAATTTAGAAATTTTTTTTTTAGGTTAGATTATGCTAACTAACTCACTGGTACTCTCGAACCCATAGGTTCATCGTCGCATGGACATAAGCTCTCCATAAATCCCTATCCTGAGCCAATGTTTTCCAATCATCACCTGTATAATCTACTTCCCTCAAATCATAGTTAATGTTATTCTCCCACCTCATTCTTGGTCTACTACTGGGCATTTTCCCTCTGGTTTTCCTACAAGAAGCTTCCATGCACGTCTTTCATTCCCCATTAGTGCCACTTGTCCTGCCCATCGCAGTCTATGAGACATAACTGTTCTCATTATATCTGACTTCCTATAAAGACCATGTAATTCACTGTTATGTAGTCTTCTCCATTCGCCTGTCTGTTCATCTTTTTTTGGTCCAAAAATGTTCCTAAGAACTTTATTCTCAAATACTCATAATCTCTTTTCCTCCCTTAAAGTAGAGTCCATGTTTGCACCCATATAATATAACTGGTAGAATAATAGTTTTATATATTTTCAGTTTAATGTTTTTTGAAAGGAGTTGGGACATCAAAAGTCTGAGTAATGCATAATAGCATGCATTTCCAGAATTGAGCCTATGTTTAATTTCTTTGTACATCTCATTCCTGTTTGTGATTAGTTTGTTAGATTATGCACATGACAAATTTAATGAAAGTTCATTTTCAAGATGATTTTTTTTTCTAATGCCACCAGGTTGTTTTTATGACATTTCTGGCTTTCTCCCCTGGCATTGGCAGAATTGTAATCCGTTTCTCAGGTTGGGGCACCGGAAAGCAGAGTTACATTACCCCGATGATATGATGGGTGATAAATGAAAATGAACCACCAGGAGAGTTCTTAACCTAAACTTAACCTAAATTCCAGACCATGGGCAACCACAGGAATAATTCCAATTAAGGAAAAATTTCTATGGTTTGACCAGGAATCAAACCTGGGACCTCATGAACAATAGTTAGGAATGCTGACCACTAGCCCATGAGACTGGTCTTTCAAGATGATATTTGTAAATGGTTATATAATATTCGCATATAATAATTGAGCTCATTATTGTTTATTGGTACCATCTGAAGAAGTAATTGCTTTGTCCGACGTTGTGGTGACATTTTGACACAGTAATTCTCTTCATGCCTGATGTTGTATTAACATTTTGAAGAAGGATTGGTGACCCAAAAAAAGAATTACTGGTTCAGGTTGGGTTTGATTTTTCGGTAGAGCCGGATTCTCTTCTCAAGGTTGGATGTTGGTACACTGGATAGGAAAACACTTCAAAATCATAAAAAATGTTTCTTGTAGAAATAATTACAAATTTATTCACTTTGTAGGTTCCCAGCAGATTAAGTACATGTAAGTGTTATTATTCTTCACTATCAATTAAAATAAATTCTTTTCTTTTCTGGAATCAATTATTCTTGTATTAAATATTACATTCTATCTTGAGAACTCTTCTTACTTCTATCTTTGTGGAAAGTTGTATGCAGAATGAATAGTGTAATTCTTTTATAATTTTAAAGGACATTATTACATCACATGATGGTAATTTTAAATTCTATTGGTTAATAGTCCTTTAAATATAAGGTTTAAATTTGATTTGTTAAAAAAGAAAGTTAATTGTTTTAACATCCAATCAGAGTTTAGTTTACTTTCATTTAAGAATATGAAGTTAAGCAGGTGTTCTTATTACAGTTATAACAGAAAGCTTTATAATTATATTATTTTTGGTCTGGACATCTTACCTCAATATTAATGTTGATTTGTTCTTGGACATGTTTCAAAACAATTCTCTGTTTTATCTTCAGCTTTCCCAGACTGGTTTTATTTATGTTGCATTATGTTGCACCACCTGGATGTCGATGTCAGCTCCATCCTGTGGTTGGCCAAAGAACCTCCAAACAAGGTCACCCTCCATCGGAATATCAAAATTCATAACTCTGTTTCTGTTCTTCTGAATATAAATTTTTTCCCAAATAGTCAGCTCGTTTGTATTTTCTAACTGTTTTAATAATTTAGTGTCTGAATTTATATTATGTTTTTCAGACCAAACATGAGCAGCAACTGCAGATTTTTCAATTTCTCCATTTTTAATATTTCTTATGTTAAAATTAGAACCAAAGAACACATAAGAAATATTAAAAATGGAGAAATTGAAAAATCTGCAGTTGCTGCTCATGTTTGGTCTGAAAAACATAATATAAATTCAGACACTAAATTATTAAAACAGTTAGAAAATACAAACGAGCTGACTATTTGGGAAAAAATTTATATTCAGAAGAACAGAAACAGAGTTATGAATTTTGATATTCCGATGGAGGGTGACCTTGTTTGGAGGTTCTTTGGCCAACCACAGGATGGAGCTGACATCGACATCCAGGTGGTGCAACATAATGCAACATAAATAAAACCAGTCTGGGAAAGCTGAAGATAAAACAGAGAATTGTTTTGAAACATGTCCAAGAACAAATCAACATTAATATTGAGGTAAGATGTCCAGACCAAAAATAATATAATTAAAATAACCTCAAAATATAACTTCCTAAAATTAAATATTAAGCTTTATAATTTTGACAACAATGACTTAAAACAATTTTAAAAGCATTCTTTAAAAAACCCCTTTATGTAATACAATTTATTTAATTGTTACTGAGACATTTTTATTCAACAACAATCAACAATAAGTTATTTAGATGATTTTATTTATTTAAGTTACATTTAAATATTAAAATAATTTTAAAATACAAAATTATTAACTTAAACTTTCACATTTATTATAATATTAAAATTCTGCTAACATCTAATCTTATATTTAGTCTTATTTCCTGTAAAATACAATGTTGCAAAAAACAATGTTTCTATCAATAACAGTTCCATATACAATTCAGTCATATGGTGGGTAAAAATAGCACCATGGTTCCCCCAATACATAGAGATAGTGGAGTAATACCTTAGGTTTATCGGTCCACCAAGAGAGGGAAGAAGAAGAAGTGGTTCTTCTGATCGACATAATATCAGTTAGCAAAATGGTACCGAGGATGGGTTTGTCATGAACCCGAAATCGCGGTCTACTTAGAAGATTAATATGAGGAGAGGTATGAAATATTTGATTTTGTCTTACCTCAAGCAAGTTTGTTTACAGTACAACTGGAACTTAGCCCAGAATTATATACACATATTCTAGCAGCTTGTTATTCAAGAAGATATTTTAGTGCAATTTTAACATTGTCCATTGCCACGGTGTTGCTACCTTCCACTCTGACGACCCGGGTTCGATTCCCGGCGGGGTAGGGGATTTTAAATCTCCACCTTGGGTCTGGGTGTGTGTCCTGTCTTGTGTTTGTATGTGTGAATGAGATAAAAAGGTTAACAAAGGTAAAACAAAAAGGAAGAACAGTGTAAACAAAGAAGAAAATGAGAAAGAAAGAAATTTAAAAAAACACTACTTTTATAGTAAACTTCTATAGGAAAAATCACTATGAGGTTTTAATTTAAGTTTTAAATTAAAATTATTTATACCTCATCTCATATCCAATCTTTTATTTATACCGGTTTCAAATCTAAGTGGCTTCATCTTCAGTAATATCTTGACCGATGTTATGTCATTCAGGAGAACTGCTTCTTACTTCATCTGTTAGCGGACTTATGAATCTCCAAATCAAATCAAATTTCCCAGGAATTTCAAAATTCATAAGTTTTTTTAAATTCATCGGAGAACATTTTTTTGACAACTCACCTCATAAATGTAATGTTTTTCACAATACTGCAGTTTCAGACGATATCATATCCATCTTCAGCCATAACTCCAACTGATGAAATTCTTTGGCTGTCAACTCTTCTATTGTCACCATTGAATTTGAATTCAATGAATTTTGATATTCCTAATGAACAAAATTTGATTTTGAAGTGCATAAATTCAACCATAGATGGCAGCAATAAAGATGGTGACAATAGAAGAGTTGACAGCTGAAGAATTTTATCAGTTGGAGTTATGGCTGAAGATGGACATGATATCGTCTGAAACTGCAGTATCATAAAAAACATGAAATTTATTAAGTGAGTTGTCAAAAAATGTTCTCCGATGAATTCCAATGATTATACCTCATAATTTGAAGAGAAAAATTATACGCTCAGACCGGGACTTGAACCCGGGACCCTTGGTTCTCTAGACCAAGTGCTCTACCAACTGAGCTACCTGAGCAAGTACCGATCTAAACGCAAATCTTTCTCTATATACATTGTAATTCCCATCCACCAAATGCTGTGAAGCCATGCTTCTGTCTTGCAAATGGCGGCTCCTTTATTAAGAAGACATATTTGGGAATTATACATTACAGCCAGTACGGCTTATTCCAAGTTTTTATTATTGATTTCGTACATCTCAATGATGGATAAATCATATTTGAAGAGAAAAATTATACGCTCAGACCGGGACTTGAACCCGGGACCCTTGGTTCTCTAGACCAAGTGCTCTACCAACTGAGCTACCTGAGCAAGTACCGATCTAAACGCAAATCTTTCTCTATATACATTGTAATTCCCATCCACCAAATGCTGTGAAGCCATGCTTCTGTCTTGCCATTTGCAAGACAGAAGCATGGCTTCACAGCACTTGGTGGATGGGAATTACAATGTATATAGAGAAAGATTTGCGTTTAGATCGGTACTTGCTCAGGTAGCTCAGTTGGTAGAGCACTTGGTCTAGAGAACCAAGGATCCCGGGTTCAAGTCCCGGTCTGAGCGTATAATTTTTCTCTTCAAATATGATTTATCCATCATTGAGATGTACGAAATCAATAATAAATACCTCATAATGTTTACTTAACTAACTAACTAATTGGCACTATCGAAACCATAGGTTCACGGCCGCGCGGACATAAGCTCTCTATACATCCCTATCCTGATCAATGTTTTCCAATCATCCCCTGTATAATCTACTTACCTCAAATCATCGTTAATGTTATTCTCCCACCTCATTCTTGGTCTACCAACTGGGCATTTTCTCTCTGGTTTTACTACAAGAAGCTTCCATGCACGTCTTTCATTCCCCATTCATTCCACATGTCCTGCCCATCGCAGTCTACGAGACTTAACTGTTCTTATTATATCTGGCTTCCTAATATCTCTAGCGCCCCACTATTGTATAAAGTCCTAACATTCCATGTGCCAAGGAACATGTCCCTATGTTTGAGCCTTTGGCATGGGTTCTCTGAAGTAGTCCCTGCCCGGAGAACCGAATGGGGGACTATTTGACCTCCGGAATATTTTACCCCAGTTGAACCCATGTCCACATTTCTTGAAGGTTGTATTTTTATGGTGAAAGATCGTTACTCTTTCGACCAAGGTACTTTTTTCGTCTGGCTTATCACCTTCGACCAGTACAGCATGGGTAACCCTATCAGCAGCAATGCTACTGCCGGCATAGCTCTCAGGATCATTTAAGCATGCAAGCTGCTCCACCACGATAAGGTAAAGATACCATGGAGGGCATAATGTTTACTTTCCAACATTAATTTAATATCATAAATTTTTCTATTTTTTTTTTAATCTGGATTTTTTCCCAAACTGTGAGCTCTTTTTGTTTTTCTATTTGTTTAATTAAGCAAGCTTTTATATAAAAGAAAGAAAAAGACATGAATTTTGATTTGATTTGGAGGTTCATCGGTCTACCAACACAGGCAATAAGAAGCAGTTCTCCTGAACGACATAACATCAGTCGAGATATTACTGAAGATGAAACCACTAGAAGACTGGATACGAGAGGAGGTGTAAAGAATTTTAATTTAAACCTTAAACTACTTTTATAGCCAGTATAGCTTCTTGTTTCTATTTAGTTGTAATAATTATTGTTCATTACTAATATTCTTCTTCTTACATTACACAACAGCCCTAAATGAGCCTCCTTCAGACATCCCTCTCCATAGAAAGACTTTCCCAATGGTTTATTTGACATTTTTTAACCTTTTGTATGCCATGCCCGGCATGAGCCAGTGAAAGTGTGTATACAGCGGTATGCCATGCCCAGCAAGCTCCGGTTCTCAATCTTATTATTTTAAATTTTTTTTCCCCTAAATTTTCACTTCAATTTACTAAAATTATTTTTCTTTCTGTATTTGTACATCCTTTCTTAGCAATACTTTGCACATCCCTTACAGAATAACGGTACAGCCTGGCAGTAAAAGCATTTTCTAAAGGAGGGTGTATATTCATGTTTCAAGGTCTTTTTTTGGCTATGGAATGTTGCAATTTCAGGATTTTCTCTTTATTTATTTTATTTTTAGTTGAAAAGATACCTGACCAAGGGATAGGTCATGCGGAGAAACATGGTGATTCATGTCTCGAAGATGACGAAAATACAATATGCGAGTTTATTCTGTCAGTTTTATCAGAAGATGGGAATGACAGTAACAGTTCATCAAATGATTATTCGTTTGACAAATGTGATAGTACTCCTGTATCTAAGATAATTTTATTACAATCTAAGCCTGTAACTAGTAGACCTAAATGAACAGGGTGTGAGTGACAGTGGTGGGCGTGTCGCGCCAGACGAAACATGTGGCATAGAACAGTTGTTAGATTGGAATTGATTCAAACCCAGGACCCTAAAAACATGTTAAAAAATATTTAATATTATAAGTGTTTATTGATCCATCCATAGTAATTCTGCCCGAAAGCAGGTCCTTCACTGCAACCATAGCATTTTCATGCTATGCTTGCAGCTTTACTAGGGAATTGTGTAGGTGTGGTAGCTTCCCATTGCTTTCCACATCGGTGAAGGATGATGATGATAATGAAAATGGTAAGGATGATAATGATAAGGATGATGGCCATATGATTTCGGGGACCGTTTGGGCCTTGAAGTTTTCCTGACATTTGTCTTACAGGTGAGGAAAAACCCCGATAAAAACCTCCCCCAGAAAAACTGCCCCGACTGCGTGACAAGGCAGCATGCTACCTCGAGACCACAGCGGTGGACGTTGTTTAGTGATAATGCCATCAAAATTATTTGATAGGATAAATGTTTTCATGATAGTGATAACAAATTTCAATTAAGACACCGTGCTGAATTTGAACCTGGGATCTTTACAAGTGGAAGCAACACCGTCTAACCTTCAAATAAGTGTATAATAGAGAGTTTCATTTCAATTTAGCATGGCATGTACACAGTAAATTATACTTTATATAGGTTTATATTATATAGTATGGTGTAGTACTTTACATTTAAAAAACCTGGCACCCACAGCCCAGCTGGCAAAAGGGAAAAGGTAAAGATCCTGGCACACAGAATCCCACCATCTATTCTTAGGTCTTCCTCTAAATCTGGTTCTTGAGGTTGTGAACAGAAAATTTGTTTTACTTTTCTATTATTTGGCATTCTATTAATATGTCCAATCCATCCCAAATGGCCAAGCCTTATGTGTGAGACAACATCAAGTCTCCTAATAATTGTATTAATTCTTTATTATACCTTCTTCTCCAGATGTTATCTACACAAACTGCTCCCAATATTTTTCTCAGTACCTTTCTTTCAAAAACATTTAAATGATTAAAGATAGGCTATATGAGTCAAGTACCCAAGTTTCAGAACCTTAAGTAACGATTGGTCTAATTAATGCTTTATATATCTTGATTTTGGTTCATCTAAGAACAAATTGGCTCTTTAATATCGGATGAAGAGCAAAATATGCTTTTATTTGCAATTCCAATTCTTCTTAAATAAAAATAAAACTAAGTTTTATATTTATTTAATTAATAAATATGGATTTCCATCAAGTAAACACCAACTCAATTGATTATCCAATTCTACTATTTATTTTAAATCTTAATTCATTTTTATTGGTTAAAAGAGTTCCTAGATACACAAATTCATTAACAGTCAAAATTGTAACTCCCCGTAGCAATTTTTTTGACCCGGTAGGTAAATTTTTCTAGAAACAGTCATAAATTTAGTCTTATTTTCATTTATCTCCAGTCCAAGTTTACATGTTTGAGTTTCCAGCGCAAGCATTGTTTCAATAACATCTAGGATTCTTCTCCCCGAGATCACCATATTATCTGCATATGCAAGAAGCTGACTGCACTTATTAACCTTTAAGCGCCCAAGTTTAAATGGCCAGGTAGCGGCAGGCTGCCCGGGTTTAAATGTCTGCCTAGCTTTTAAACTCCTTTCTTTTGACTATAACTTTGCTAATTTTATTAACTCATATTTTAAAATCTGTGGGGGTCACAAACATCGCTTATAGTGTTAAATATTATTGTAAAATCGGTGGTATTCACGGCAAAAACCCGTAGTAATATTTTATACCATAGAGATAATTTTTAAATTCATGATAGTTGCCAAATAACTTTAGCGATTTTAGAGTGTTTTGAATCAGGTTAGAAGTGAAAAATTGTATATATATTTAGGTATTTTCCAACCCTCTTGCAATCTTTTGTTTAGAATTCGTGTTATGTTGCATCTGGTCAGTTTTCCCCCCAAAGCTTTGAAAAAAAAAAAGGTCACATTCCAACACAGCCCACATTCATTCATAGTTTTGTGACTCAGTGTGAAGTTTACAATATGTCTGGTACAAAATCACTAAGTTCTGCTGAAATACAAGACATTCTCGGACTGTGACAATGACTAAGACGATAACAATGACAATCATAAGCTGCATTCAACTAGAGACACCTGACTTACAGGTAGGGTTTTGGGTTCGTGAGGAAAACTGTACTCTTCCCCCTGACGTGAAAGAATCAGAAATGTACCTTTTTCTTGGACTAATTATTCTAATGGGATATAACATGTGGGATAGTAAGACTTAAGAGAAAAAGGATGCCTAATAATCTAAGAATAATAATACTAATAATAATAATAATAATAATAATAGTAATAATTCCATGGTGCGACAGGCCTAGAAGGCCCTTAGCCTACCAGCCGGCTGCTGGCCTCACACCCACATGTGTCAATCACAAAGGTAGATGATCATCTAGCCAGTGCATGGGTGACATGTTGTCAGCATGTCGAGTCCCCCAGCCATTATAGCTGGTTCTCTCAACCAAGAAATTATTTTTCCATTTGTTAGACTTGACCATTCTAAACAGTTTTCTTCTTCTGATTTCATTGGTGCCAAAACAACACTTAGAGACTTCCGACTTGTCAGAGACCTTTTGGAACAGGCTGGTAGAACACCCTGTAGACGACTCCCTGGTAGACCTAGTATATTGAGTACAGACATTTCATGACTTCACGTTAACTTTAGTCAACACTGGCCGGTAGCTTTACAAAGACTAATTTATCGTGTGTGTTCGGCACGGGGAATCACAAAACGTATGCAAGTGAAGTGTAAAAAGTGTGATGTCGGTTTGTGTATTGGTAATTGTTTCGAGACTTATTACACAAAAACAAACCTTTAATAAACAAATGCTATCTTCACATCACGTTGCCAAGCATCTGATAACCCTGAAAAAAGGTATGTAACAAAAGTAGTATTATCCAGTATAATTTCAAGCAACCAAACAGCTCCGCCTGCTCAGAACCCATACGCTGGGTCTGCGGGCAGACTGGATGTACAATTTAAAACCCAGCATATGGGCTCGTGGGCATTTAAAGGTTAAACAATGTACCTTCTAAGAATTAAATTAATGTTTTTATTACCTCACCTCATATCCTTTTTTCTTCTATGCTGCAGTTTCGGAGCTTATCTCCATCTTCAGTAGCCTCTGGTCGACCGGTGTTATGTCGTTTCTTGGTGGTTTTCTTCTTACTTCTATCGGTAGATCGATGAACCTCCGGATCAGGTCAAAATTTGCGGGAGTTTCAAAATTCATGAGTTTATCTTTCTTCTTTATATAGGAAAAGCAAAAAGAAATTTAAAAACCAGATTGAAAGAACACCTTAGAAATGTAAAAAAGGGTGAAGTGGACAAGTCAGCTGTAGCAGCCCATGCTTGGTCTGAAAAGCATTTAATCGATACAGAAGCTAGCCTAATCAAACACACAGATAAACAAAAAGAACTCACAGTCTGGGATAAAATCCACATCCAAAAAAACAAGAAAGATAAAATCATGAATTTCGAAACTCCCGCAAATTTTGACCTGATCCAGAGGTTCATCTGTCCACTGATAGAAGTAAGAAGAAAACCGCCAAGAAACGACATAACACTGGTCAACCAGAGGCTACTGAAGATGGAGATAAGCTCCAAAACTGCAGTAAGGAAGAAAAAGGATATGAGGTGAGGTAATAAAAACATTAATTTAATTCTTAAATTAAACCTCATAGTGTTCTTTCCCTGTGAAAGTTAAATAAATGTACCTTCTATTTGAATCCCAGATTTTCTTACAGTTATTTCCAGAGTCATTACTAATATGAATGTTAATATTTCAGATGTGATATCCCTTGTCCAAAAGGAACATATGGAAATGGCTGCATTAATGAATGCAACTGCAGTACAGATGGTAAAAATTCAACATGCCACCATGTCACTGGAGACTGTCTTCCTCCTCAAACAACACAAACAATCATCCATCACACAACAACTAAACATCAAGAAATGGACCAACATGTAACTGAAACTCCTCTAGAAGAAAAAAGCACAACTGTGATTAGAACAACAGTTCCAGTTACTAATAGTGATGCAACCACTGTTTTACCAACACAATCTAGTGTACAAACAACACAGAACTTTCAACTACCAAACACAGAAAAACACATTTTTTACATTGAAAAATTTACAATGGTGCCTCCAAATACCACTTCAAGTTTACAAATAACAGAAATTACATCGACAACAATAATGACGACACTAGGAATAACAGAAGCGTCGGATGTAACAGTTTTTACAAGAGAAGAAAAAGAAACTACAATCTGGAACGATGTTCCTAGTAATTCTATAACAAAACAGACATTACCTACAGAAGAAGACAAACCTAAAGAAGACTCTAGCAGTGATGACAATGACAAATTAAATTCTTTGGGAGAAGAAAAGGAAGAAGAAGCTAGTACACCACAGAACATTCAGATTCCTCCTCGTGGAATTATAGTGGTGTCTGATGGCTTGATGTCAGACGTGAGGAATGAAGAAGAAAGTGTAAATGAGAGTAAGGATTCAAGGGAAGGAATATGGGACTTAGTGTCAAGTGTAAGTGTAGCAGGAGGGGTGGCACTAGCACTTATATTGATGGCTGCTGTTACACTCTTAGTGTCACATCACAGGAATAAGAAGAAAGTTTCAATAAGTGGGAAAAAGGCAAATTCAGCGAGCCAGCAATCAGCTACACCTGGACCACAAATGTATAACTACACGGAGGAAGTAACCACCGTACCATGTAAGTACATTAAACATATCATGTTGTAATAGCAATGTCTTATCAGTTAAATCTTATTTTAAAATACAATAGGAATTAACATTAAGAGGTTTATATTTGAAAAGAAAAATATATATGCCTAGACTGGGGTTTGAACCCAGGACCTTTGACTTTCTATTTCAATGCTCTTCCATCTGAGCTACCTAGGCCTCCAATTTAAACGCGTATTTTTCTCTTATACATAGTTAATTCCCTAACCCCAAATGCTACGAGCCATTGCTACGATTTTTGCAAGTGGCGGCTTCTTTATTAAGAATACTTTTTTATTAGGAATTTAAAGATTACTTATATTGTCCATCATTAAGATGTTTAAAAATGAATAATATTAACATTGAAAGAAGCACTACTGGCTTTATAAGTAATGTTTAAATTCCCAATAAAAAAGTCTTCTTAATAAAGAAACTGCCATTTGCAAAAATCGTAGCAACGGCTCGTAGCATTTGGGGTTAGGGAATTAACTATGTATAATAGAAAAATACGCATTTAAATTGGAGGCCTAGGTAGCTCAGGTGGAAGAGCATTGACATAGAAAGTCAAAGGTCCTGGGTTCAAACCCCAGTCTAGGCGTATATTTTTCTTTTCAAATATAATTTGTCCATCATTAAGATGTTTAAAAATGAATAATATTAACATTAAGAGGTTTGTTTAATAATTAAGACATTTTGTCTGTACATTCTTAACTCTTACGGTTGTTTTTGTTGAACATATGTTTCAAGGCTTCTGAGCCCCATCGTCAGCGATTACAGACTTAACTTTCTCAAGTTGTCAGTCCTGATTCTTGATTCCTGCTCCCTCTCCTCTGTGAAATATTTCACACAAAATGGCAGTCTTCAACAGCCTAATACATAGATCGGTAAATATACCCATGGACAAGAAAGCTTATGAGTTAGAGAGGAAACACATAATTAAGGTTGCAAAAGAAAATGGTTTCAGTGAAAAAATGATACACAAAAAAATTGAGAAGTACAAAAAACAAAAATTGAGGAATGAAAGCACTCTTCAGATAGAAAAACCAAAAGATAATAAATTCACATATCACCCTTGGGCATACAACAAATTTCAAAAGTTTTTTGAAAAATGTAATATTGATTTAGTGCCAAAAAATGATTATAGTTTAAATAAACTAATAAAAATGAAAAGACTGATCATGGTAAAAAATCAGGAATATATTAAAAAAATGTGCAGACTGTGACAAAATATACATAGGGAAAACAAAAAGAAATTTAACCATTAGAACTAAAGAACACATAAGAAATGTAAGAAGGAGAAGTAGAAAAATCTGCACTGGCTGCTCACGTTTGATCAGAAAAACACAAAATAGATGTAAACACAAGATTATTAAAACAGTTAGAAAACAAAAATGAACTCACCATATGGGAAAAAAATCTACATACAGAAAAAAACAAGGAAAGAACTATGAATTTTGAAATTCCCGGAGAAAGGAACCTCATTAGTAAATTCATTGGACCAGTGGCAGAGAGAGCAGGAATCAAGAATCAGGGCCGACAACTCGAGAAAATTCAGTCTATAATCACTGACAATGAGGCTCAGAAGCCTTGAAACATATGTTCGAAAAAAACAACCATAAGAGATAAGAATGTACAGACAAAATGTCTTAATTAGTTAAATCTTACTTCTCCTCTTTCAGCTATCCTTTTAATTTCTTGACATATCCTTTTAATTTCTATTCATATAATAATGTAGGGAATTTTACATTATGAGGTTTTCTTAATAAAAATCTAATGAATCATGAATTCTTCTTACCTCATACATCTATGTTCACAGAATCACAGTATTGGGAAACATCATTCCCATCTTCAGCTGTTGTCACGACTGTTGATTCTTCATTATGCCGGTCATTTTCTAAACTGCCATCTGTTGTTGATTTGAAAAACTTTCTAATCAAGTTTGGTTTGTCTGGAAACTCAAAATTCATGATTCTAATATGGTTTTTTTGAATGTATATCTTTTCCCAAACTTTTAATTCCAAAAGTAATGACAGATGTTTCAAAAGTTTACCTTTTTTTTCAATTCTATGATGCTCTAATAAACTATGTGCTGCTATTGCTGATTTTTCAATTACACCATTTTTTATATTTCTAAAGTGTTTTTTTGCGAGCGTCCAAATTCCTTTTTGATTTTCCTATATACACTTTATTGCAATCTTTGGAATTAATTTGATAAATTCAAGATTTTTTATTGTCTGGGGTGTTAACTTTTTTATTAGTTACCCAGGCTGAATTTGTTAATTGGAGCTAATATTGTATTTCATTTTTTGGAAATCTTTTGAAATTTTGATTCATGTATTTTATGTCTTTCGGGCTAAATGGCCATGGTCTGGTTTTATTAAAACTCGATGTTTCGTCTACTACTGCAGTAGACATCCTCAGGAGATTCTGGGTGTTCTTTGACTTCTTAACTCTTCAAATGTCGGCTGCAGGCTGGTTGTGTATTGGAAATCGTGTCCTATTTATAGTTGAGTATTGTGTGGCGATGTTTTCTACACGGTCCATTACTTTGGAGCTATTTTTCGGATTGGTTGTAACTGGCGTAAGTCATGGGTTTTATTCTCGTGTTACGCCAGTGACAACCAATCAGAAAAATAGCTCCAAAGTAACGGACCGTGTAGAAAACATCACCATACAATACTCAACTATAAATAGGACATGATATCCAACACACAACCAGTCTGCAGCCGACATTTGAAAAGTTAAGAAGTCAAAGAACAACCAGAATCTCCTGAGGATGTCTACCGCAGTGGTAGACGAAACGTCGAGTTTTAATAAAACCAGACCATGGCCATTTAGCCCGAAAGACATAAAATACATGAATCAAAATACCTGCCATGAAAGTCTACAATTTTACTTTTGAAATTTGTTATGAACTGCTGGATGATAAGTAAATTTCTTGAATTTTTCATCTTTTCTTTTGGAATTATGTTGCAGAGTAGTGTATTCATGTAATTTTTTTTGCTGTTTAAATGTCTTTACCAAAACTATTTAACTTAGCTATGTGTACAATGTGATTAAATTCATAATAATCATACAATTTTCTATTTCTCTATTTTTAACATTTCTAAGGTGTTCTTTCAATCTTTTATTTAAGCTCATAGGGGTCAAAATAAAAAAAAATTCAAGAACCCAAAAAATTGTATTTTTTTTAGGGGAGGGCATTTAATGGAGTTTTCTGCAAGGTAACATAAATGATACCTTTGACCTTTGGTCTCAACCAAGTTTTAAAAAAAAAAGAGCTTGAAGCTCTGAAGTTATTGAATATGATACCTCCAATACACATAGTGTTATTCCTGAAGGGAGAAAAAAGTTAAATGCCAAAAGTACGCAATTTTTGAAAATTTTATGCATTTTCAGGATTTCCAAAAATCTCAAATTATCATATTGTAGTAGTAGTATTCAAATGTTGTGAAGCTCTTGATTTGTCATCATTCGCTTGTGGGCTTCCCAATAATATTCAGCAATTTGGAATGGTGTTCCAACTATTTTCTGAAGATCAGCGCAGAACATCAAGTGATCCTTGTTCATTATCATATTTGTGTCCTTGCATACTATGCAGTGTGGAGAGTCTAGTAGCTTAATTCTATGTAGATGTGCTGCCAAGCAATCATGACCAGTTTCAAGATGAAATGATGCAACTGCAATTGATCGGGGGCTGTTTGGTATTGTATTTGGTTCTAGTAATGTCTTCCATATTTTGGTTTCACATTGGATTTTGTTTTGTTTGGCTATATGGGATTTTTATTTCATTTTGGTGTAGAGTTGTACTGATTTGTAAGATAGGTAATTGATCTTAGTTTATTGGATGAGTGTAAGCATATCAGCCTTCTCATTACCTTCCACGCCACAAGAATCCATTGTAGAACAACATTTCTGTTTAGATTTTTCAACATCCTGATGCAATTTTTGGCTTCTATCATTCTATGGTCTTGGATGGTCTGGTTGTTTGTTAGTGATTATCATATTGTTGAAAGGTATCCAATTTATCTCGAGTAGAAAGCAAAGATTTCTTAAATTTATTTCATTTTGGGGGATTATGTATGAATCAGTCCACCACTGTGGTCTCGAGGTAGCGTGCTGCCTTGTCACGCAGCAGGCCTGGGTTCGATCCCCGGTCGGGACAGCTTTTCTGGGAGAGATTTTTATCGGGGTTTTTCCTCATCTGTAAGACAAATGTCAGGAAAACTTTAAGACCCAAAGGTCCCCGAATTCATATGGCCATCATCATCCTTATCATTATATCATGATGATCATCATCATCCTTCACCGGTGTGGAAAGCAATGGGAAGCTACCACACCTACAATTCCCTAGTAAAGCTGCAAGCATAGCTTGAAAATGCTATGATTGCAGTGAAGGACCTGCCTTTGGGCAGAATTACTGTGGATGGATGGATGTATGAATCAAATATAGCCTTATGATATCAAAGAATGCAGACAGTTAGGCAAAAATGTTTTCTCGCAAAATACTAATGTGTTCTTTAATATAAATGACAAATTTAAATAAAAACATCAAATGCAAATATTTCAGATGTCAGCAAATTACAAGTGGTTAGATCATCACCTCTAAGATATATCTAGCAGTCAACTAACAACTGTTACTTGGATGGAAAAGCTTAATTACATTTTGCTCAGAGGTTCAAACAGTGGTGTGCATTCAACCCCAGCTACCCCAGCACTGCTGGGGTAATTAGTATATTAATTATTTTGGATTAAAATACATACTTATTCACTGGCACTATCAAACCCGTAGGTTCATGGCCGCGCGGACATAAGTTCTCAATACATCCCTATCCTGAGCTAATGCTTTCCAATCATTCCCTGTATAATCTACTTCCCTCAAATCATAGTTAACGTTATTCTCCCACCTCATTCTTGGTCTACCAACTGGACGTTTTCCCTCAGGTTTTCCTACAAGAAGCTTCCATGCACCTCTTTCTTTCACCATACATGCCATATGTCCTGCCCATCGCAGTCTACGAGATTTAACTGTTCTTATTATATCTGGCTTCCTATAAAGACCATGTAGTTCACTGTTATGTAGTCTTCTCCATTCACTCTCTTTTTTTTCCAAAGTACTTTATTCTCAAATACTTGTAACTCCTTTCCTCCCTTAAAGTAAGAGTTCATGTTTTGCATCCATATAATATAACTGGTAGAATAATAGTTTTATATATTTTCAGTTTAACGTTTCTTGAAAGGAGTTGGGACATCAAAAGTCTCTGTAATGCATAATAGCACACATTTCCAGAATTGAGTCTATGTTTAATTTCTTTGTGCATCTCATTCCTATTTGTGATTATTGCTCCTAGGTATTTGAATTCAACCACTTCCTCAAAATTTCCCTCATTTGTCATTAGCTGTCCATTTCCATTATATAATGCATTTCTACGTGTGACCATATATTTTGTTTTATTGATATTTACTTCCAGTCCTAATTCCTTAGTGTTACTCAACAGTGTGTGCGTGTTGTCCTTTAATATCTCCTCGCTATCCTATAGTACTACATCATGAGCATAAGCTAACAGCTTATTAATACCATTGAGTTGTAGGCCTTCTTCATCCTCTAAAGATTTGATGGCATGCTCTAGTACGAAATTAAATAGTAGAGGAGATAGTGCATCTCCTTGCTTCAACCCAATCTGGATTAAATAAAATAACATATTTGCCAAATTTCGTTCAAATCAATTACACGAGAACATCACAATTCCCAGAGTATTCTGTGTATTCACATTATCTCCATAGAGGAACACACAGAATGTTTCCTCTATTTTATCCCCACCAACACCAGCTATTGCACTACAGATGAATTCGCGATAACCCACTAAATGAATCTACCTGCTAAGTCCAGTGATAACCCACACTAGACCAGCGATAACCCGCTAGATGAAGTTTGTGTCTTATTCCATTAATTTCTTATTGAAAACCAACTAGCTGAACCCAGAAACGTCACAACTTGAAGTATACACAAGGTTGAATGACCTTTTCACTTATCGATTCATGAAACATTTATGATTGGCTGATTTGGAAAGTGCCAATTCCACAATAATAGAATTTTTAAAAATAATATTTTTTAATTTATAATATTTAATTTATGTTAATTATATTTTTACAAAATCTCGTAGACTGCGATGGGCAGGACATGTGGCATGAATTGGGAATGAAAGACGTGCATGGAAGATTCTTGTAGGAAAACCAGAGGGAAAACGCTCAGTTGGTAGATCAAGAATGAGGTGGGAGAATAACATTAACTATGATTTGAGGGAAGTAGATTATACAGGGGATGACTGGAAAACATTGGCTCAGGATAGGGATGTATGGAGAGCTTATTTCCGCGCGGCCATGAACCTACGGGTTCGATAGTGCCAGTGAGTTAGTTAGTTAGTTATATTTTTACAAAATACAAAAAAATCAAATAAAATTATGCGGTACACTTTGTCAGTTATTGCAACCTGTTAATTTAAGAAGCTTTATTTATATTATATATCTGAATAACATCAAATGAATTATTATGAACATGTATATATATATCATTTGTAGAAAGCAACAGGGGTCCTTATCTAGGGGATATCTGGATGGCGACCACAAGGTGCTCAAGCTGAGCAAAACATTTCTTCCACTTACTTGTGTTTTGCACTCTTTTAACTTTACTATCTAACCTCTCTTGGTTAACTCTTGTTTTTTCGACCCCGATGCTATTAGGGCATCCGAGGGCTAGGGAGTCTTTCCTTTCTTCCATTTACTTCTTTCTTTTATTTTCTTTTCTTCTCCAGAAAAGCCTGACCAGAGGCTATAAGATGGCAGCCCCATCACTGGTCTTGCCTTCCTTTGGTCAACAACCAATCAAAGGGACTATTATTATGCTTTCAAGTCTTATACGAGAATTTCCCAGAAGGATCATGGACACTAAAAAGACAACATGAAAGCAGAATAACAGCTTGTGAAATGAGATTCATGCGCAGAACAGCGGGTTACACCAGATGGGATCGATAAAGGAACACCGATACCTTAAAAGAATTGAATGAACTACACCAATTTTGGAATATATTAAACAGTACCAACTAAATTGGAAACACCATCTTCAAAGAATGAGTTCAAATCGGATCCCCAAAGCTGTTTATAATTATATACCAAGAGGATGAAGATCTCTGGGCCGTCATATGAAACGCTAGAGGGAAAATTGTCTATAGGATCGTAACAGGCCTTGGCCTAATACTTGGAAGGAAGAAAAAGAAGAAGAAGAAGAAGAAGAAGAAAGAAACAGTTGAATTTTCGGCACTGAGTTCATTCAAATGCATTATTAATATATTTTAAAGTGTTCCTGATAAATATGATTTGTCAATTTAGTAGAAATGAATGTGACTATAATTTACATAGTAGATAATTTTCGTACAGACCTTTCAACGAGAAAAATGACCTTATACAATAAGGTAGGCCAACTCCAGATTTACCGGATCTAACAAAAATGAATACAAGGCAGTAAGTTTTTATATACTATAAGTCATATTTTCGTCATTCAGCTGGGGTAATTGCTCTGACCACCGCATGCCTCTGGGTTCTAATATATACTTGAGATTCTGTTATGAACCTGAAAATCTTCAGACTCAGGGCCTACATCATAGAGTCCCTCTGGAAAACTTACTCCTTGGATTTTTCTAACATAAACAGTCCATCAACCACAGCCAGGTTTTAATCTGCTACTCTTATTGTGCAAGATTTGATATTCTTTTCATCATCATCTTTATCCTATTATCGTGTCGTCCTTTCGGAAGGTTGATTCCAAATATGCCTCCAACCATCTCTATCTTCCCATGCTTTGCTTCTTTTTAGTTCTTCCCAGTCGTATCCTCTTTCTTGTAAGCTTTTCTTCACCTGGTTAATCCATCTTTCTCGTGGTCATTTTCCTTGTATCTTGAGATTTAACAGTCTTTGTGGTAGTCTTTCCTTTTCCATTCTTTTTCAATATCCAAACCATTTTAGTCTATTTTTTCCTAAATTTGTTAACTTTTGTACATTTAATGTCTCCCTGATTTTGTCATTCCTTTTTTTTATCTCACCTTGTTCTTTTGTACCATTCCACATAAGATTTTAATTTCTGTAGCTTGGATTCTGCTCAAGTCCTTCTTTGTATATGTCCAAGTCTCAGCTGCATATGTTAGAACTGGTTTGAAATAAAGTTTTATACATTGCCATTTTACTCTTGGTGGATATATCTTTATTCCAGATTAATTGTTTAGTTAAATCATAAACTTCCAAACTTTTCTCTATTCTTTTACTGGTTTCAGTCTGTATTTTCCCATTTGCATTTATCACTGTTCCTAAATATGTAATTTTGTTCACTTTTTTTTGTTGATTTATGCCTGATAACTTAATATTCCAATCATAGTTCTGGTTTCTACATATCTCCTTTCATTTATATGCAATTAAACTCACGTGAGTTGAGAAATTTCACTAGATTTGAATATTTCAAAGTGAATTATTTCAACTAGCTTTGAAGTATAATTAAAGGCCTTACGTGCATTCAGGATATACCATTGAAGGAATTGTATAATTGTATATGTAAGAAGGAATTGTATAATAGTATATTACGATGCGAGGTTGGGAAGTAGTTTTTACAGAAGTGAGGAAAATGTTTAAAAACTGAGCAATAGTGAGGTTTCTAATATCTGAGATTTTGTAAAACACTTCACAAACGTGCATTGTACATTATTTTTTGCACGATGGTGTTTTCAAAATAATAAATAATAGTAAAATAATATATATAGATATAAGAACAAAATTCATTATATTTAATCTCAGTGAAAGAATAAAATATTATCAAAATGCTTATCTTCAGCACGTATTACGAATGAATGAACAGCGCATACCAAGAAGAATGTATAATTATAAACCAAAAGGGAGAAGAATGTGGGAAGACCATTGAAGAGATGGAAGGACCAATTCGACCTATAATGAGATCGGAACAGGCCATTGGGCTTAATCCTTGTTGTTGATGATGATGATGTAAAATAATAACATCTTTGTTGGAAATATTTTCGTTCATTATAAACAATTGACTAATGTTAACAGTGTGGGTAATGTTTATTAGTTGAAACTATAGGAGACTGTGATACCAGTCACTGATAAAATGGCAGCAAGTATGTATTTATTATTTTATATTGTTTCAAATAAAGTTCAGTTCATTTAAAATGCAGTGATTTGCTTCGTATAATGTATATTAACACTACATTTGGATATACATTGTAAGTAGTATACATAGTGGGCAGTGGTTTTACTTTCCACACGTGGTTTGTAATATGTAATATTACAGTGTAGTTATTTAGGTTGGTAACCCCGAAATGTAGGAAATTGAACTTTCAATCATGGTTGCCATTGGTGTAAGTACAACAAAATGCACTATCGCAAAAAAAATATATTTTAAAATCATGTATTAATTTATGGAGCATTTATGCAAGATTTCCACTCCATTTTATCTTTAGCATGTAGTGGTGGAGTGGAATGCATGCTTTGATGACCCTGAGAGCTATGCCATTAGTAGCACTGCTGCCGAAAGAGTTACCCATGCTGGACAGGTCGAAGGCAATAAGCCAGACAAAAAAAGTACCTTGGACGAAGTAGTGACAACCTTGTACCATAAAAATACAACCGTCAAGAAACATGTTTCACTGGGGTATGGAGAATTTGGAAAACTTACAACTTATACAACCCTGTGGAATGATAAACAAGAGGACCATTTCAAAAATATTTAATAGACTATCGATGTGGTCTCAAGGTAGCATGCTGTCTTATCATGGCAGGCCCAGGTTCAATTCCCGGTTGGGACAAGCTTCCTGGGTGAGGTTTTTTCAAGATTTTTCTCACCTGTAAGATAAATGTCAGGAAGCTTTGAGGCCCAAATGGTTCCCGAACAACATCTGGCCATCATCATCTCCAGTGTGGAAAGCAATGGGAAGCTACCACACCTATAATTCCCTAGTAAAGCTGCAAAGCATAGGATGAAAATTATATGATTGCAGTGATAGACTTGCCCTAGGGCAGAACACAATAGATCAGAATAGTCATTAACATGATATAGTTCATTATATAGTTGACTATATGTTTTAACTCATCACTGGTGCACATACAAATGATTTTATGAATATTTCAATACATTTATTTGCTATCATTGTAATAAATGGCATTTCTTAACAGAATGTGGCTTATCATGTTACTGCCCTAAGCCCTTCATATATATTATTATATCAGCGCTAGGATTTCAATCTAAATACATATTTGGATGATGTTATGCATCAACCAGCTATGCCAAAGTTTCAAGAATAATAAGTTTAAAGTTTAAGTCAATCTTCACTATTAATTGTAGCACCAAATTAACAATACTGGATATTCCAAGTTATATTCCTTGTTTCACAGTTATGTATCAACAATCTAAGAGTGGGAACATTTGTCACTTAGACGCACAATGCAAAATTTATTAGCATTTATTAAGATCTAGTTTCATAGTTGTCCGTCATCAAGGCGTAGTCGGTAGAGTCCCTACCTTCCACTCCGGCGATCCGGGTTCGATTCCTGGTTGGGTAGGGGATTTAAAATCTCTACCTTGGGTCTGGGTGTGTGTGTCCTGTCCTTGTGTCTATGTGAGAATTAAAGAAAGTTAACAAACAGGTAAAACAAAAAAACAAAAAGGTAAAACAAGAAAGAAAACCAGTATAAACGAAAAAAAAAAGCTGTTTGTTGCAAAACAAACCGATAGGACTGATAATGTTTACATTTTTCTTTAATAATAAGGCTATATTTAAAGATTTGGCACTAAAAGTGTGCGACACTTACTTCATGAGTCAGTGCTACAGATGGCATCAAAATATAATTTTTTAATGGTGCTTAGCCAGTTGATGCATAACATCGTCCATTTGTTTTTACAATTTTCACAAAAGTTACGCCTGATTCCATTAATTATATATTTTATTTATTTATTTATTTATTTATTTATGTAGTCCACCGCTGTGGTCTCGAGGTAGCGTGGTGCCTTGTCACACAGCGGGCCCGGGTTCGATCCCCAGTCGGGGAAGTTTTTCTGGGTGAGGTTTTTATGGGGGTTTTTCCTCACCTGTAAGACAAATGTCAGGAAAACTTTAAGGCCCAAATGGTCCCTAAAATCATATGGCCATCATCATCACCATTCTTATCATTATCAATACCATCATCATTATCATCCTTCACCGGTGTGGAAAGCAACGGGTAGCTACCACACCTACAATTCCCCTAGTAAAGCTGCAAGCATAGCATGAAGATGCTATGATTGCAGTGAAGGATCTGCCTTCGGGCAGTATAACTATGGATGGATTTATTTATGTATTTATTTGTATGTTATTATGAAATGGTGAATATGATGAATTGGGTCTTGTAATGAAATTACAACCCAGCATTTGCCTTGACGATTGAGAAAACCCATGCAAAAACCTCAGTCAAGGTTGGTCGGTACCGAGATTTGAACCCGGGACCTCCCAAATGTAAGTCCCAAACGCTACCGCTTAAGCAATTCGCTCGGGTTATTTTTTGGCTATTCTATGCCATCGGTGAATATTCTATCGGAGGGGAAGTGACTTATAACGTCGTATTGACTAATGTGATAACACAAGTTCCCGCTAGAGCCAATTGGCAACATGTTTGCTCATATATAAGGGGATTCTATCTCAAGTGTTCATCTATATTAGTGGGTAAGTTAGTGTTAGTTTGGGCAAGTTAAGTTGAGATCCATAAACTGTAGATAACCAACTAAAAATTTTAATTCCAGTGGGAACAGCAATAATTATAGTTGAGAAAATGGGCGAATTAGTACACCAATTAGTTTAGCGTTCATTTGTCTGTTAGCGGGTTTTTGTTCTAAGTTGGCTACACTACCTGAGGAACTGGCCTCAACTTCTCACTTTATTTAGGTATTTTTCATATTTTATCTGGAAAAAAATCAACATATATATATAGGCCATTATTTTGTCTTAGGCAATCATTCACATATAGACTTCAAAAATTGGCGTTCCAATATACTCCAACTGGACGTAGGGACCAAGGAAGACACAAAACATCGGTGGAAACATCGAGCCATCTTCGTTAGATTTACCGCCACAGGTCATATGGCCTAAAACGGATTTGTTCATGATGATGATGATGATGATGATGATGTTGATGATGATGATGAATTATTCACATACTCCAGTAATAAATTGCGTGTTTTATTTATTCTTTCAGTTATTTATTCCAATTAATGTTGGTTGGCATGGTGGCATAGAATTCCCTATTTTGTTAGTTTTCTTTAGTTTAATACTAATCTTAAAACTTAAATATAACAAATTAAAGACATAATTATTCAGAAATGCCCTGAATAATATAATCCTTCGCCAACAATTAATTTGGGATTATAAATCAGACAACTAACCTTTTCAAGAAGCTTGCATATTCAGGAACTTCTTGAAACAAATTTAATTGTTTGTAGCTTCATTGGATAGTCTTTTACAACAATCACATTACACTATTACTGCAATATATTAAACTTTTTAATAAATCGCGTACCGGTGTCTTCAAGTTGTATTACTGATCACTAATCCACTATCTATTTGGAACTGGCATCCCAAACTCACCGCATCATTCAAGCGACTGAAACGGCCCACTAGATAACAAACCTGACATAAATTCCATCAACATTGTACACTCGCGGACATCAAAACATCTTCAGAATATAAATAGAAAAAGGCGATTTATGCATCGGCTAATTTTTTTAGATAAGAAATTCGTATTCTCTAGTTTAGTTCCTATCTCATGAACGTAATATTAAAATTAATAATCAGGTTTGCTGTTCGTATACAATAGTTAATACAACTAAATAGAAAAATGCTTGACTAAACCCAATTTGCACCCAAGATCTCCAGCTTTACGTTATCCAAAACGTCACCTTGTAATTCCGACCGGTTTAATCATGTGAGATTGCTGAGAAATATATTTTTATGTGGTGGGTTTCCAGTCCGACACACAACCGCCAACCTAGAGGACCAGAGGTTTTCTGGTAGGATCCCTTTCTCTTAGAAGGTTGCAGAAATTTCAATATATTTGTGGAACAATCAGATGATCACTGAGGAACAAAGTTAGAAAGGATACGCAGCTGAGATTTTACTCAACGATGGTACTACCAGTGGCGATGTATGGAAGTGGGCCTGGGTTCTAAAGAAAAAAGAAAAACATAAAATTCAGGAAGCGGAAATTAGCTTCCTACGGGATGTGAAATGTTGTATTATCGCCTCACTATGATGGTTGTCTGTTTATATAAAAGCGGGTGCCGCGCGACAATGCTTGACAATGATTAACATGCGGAATTATTATAGTAGCGGTAGTCGGGATCTTTGTATTTAATTATATATAACAGCTACGGGCAAACAAAGCGAGCCGTTGGACAGCCATAATAGTGAGGTTATAATACAAGAGAAGAACATATTAGAAATGATAATAGTAGAGAGGAACTAAAAGTACAACCACTTCTTCAAAAAATAAAAGAATATAAGAACAATTGGATTAGAGCATCCGCAAAGAATTAGAGAGGATACGATGCCAAATATTGCACTGATGTATAATCCTGGAGGACGAAGATCAGTGGGAAGACCAAGAAAACACTGAGCTGAACAGAAGTGAGATCGGAACAGGTAAAGACCTAATTCGAAGAAGAAGCAGAAGATGAAGATATCCAGCTTTACGCACTGGCGCACTAAACATTGTGCTACTTATTATTTGAACCTGCGACCCTCAGGTCTAAAAGCAACGCATTTAACCACAAGGCCACCGAATATTTATAATTTTATAACTAACTCACTGGCACTAACGAACTCGTAAGTTCATGGCCGCGCAGACATAATCTCTCCATACATCCCTATCCTGAGCTAGTGTTTTCCAATAATTTTCATAAGTAATGCCACGAGTGATTTCCAAATTATCGATAAATTCACGACTCACGAAGTGAGGAGTGAATTTATCTAGAGAATTTGGAAATCAAGAGTGGCATTTGTTAGGACTATTTAACGAATAAAATTAAGCTGTTTACTCACAAATCATTATTTAACTGTAGTTATTTCAAAATATTAATATATTTAATGCAAACGGCGATGTTTGAAAACAAATGAGAAACGATAGGTACGCTTCTACTGCTTCTTTTGTTTATCACTGCAACCAGATCATACTATTTATTGCCAAAGGAACGCAATATTGTAAGAATGCTCTCTAGTGGAGAAAAAATGAAACATCAATCTGTATATTAATTCATTTCTGATGTCGTATGATGTAAATATTACAATTATATTTTTCTGGATTATTACCTGGGAAAAAATACATTTAAGAAAGTCAAACAGTGGTTTCTTTTTTTGGTGGTATAATAAATTGCTACAAATGTTGACATGTATGCACTATATATACAATCTGGTAGCCGTATTTCTTATAGGCTCAGTCACTGCAAAATAACGGTCAGACCTGTTCAGAATATTAAAAACGAGGAGCTTTGTTTAATATATGGTAATTATAACACTGATAAATATTTCGTGAAACACGACTCTGATTGGTTGTAAAACAGAAATCATTGAAACGTGATTGGTCATTGACTCCCATTTGGGGCATGAGTTAAATAGTCAGTATAATCTACTTCCCTCAAATCATAGTTAATGTTATTCCCCACCTCATTCTTGGTCTACCAGCTAAGCGTTTTCCCTATTTATTTTATTTTATAAGATTCCTGTTATTTGTGTCCTGCGCCGTAGCGAGCAGTTCCAGTCATGATGCTTTGGCGCAGGGCTACAGACTTGGGCTGCTTCGAGCCTCCATGGGGAGAAACATTTTCTCATGGAATTTTGGTTAATGTGGGATCGGTGCTCCCCCAGCATTACTAGGAATTTGGGTAGCTACAATAAGTAGTGGCTCTAGATTATGAAAACCAGCTAATACGGCTGAGGAACTCGACGTGCTAGCCACATGTCACCCATACATTTGATTGGATGATCAACCACGTCTGTAATTAACACATGCGAATGAGGACAGCGAGGAGGTACTAAATGACAACACGCACACACTATTGAGTAACACTAAGAAATTAGGACTGGAAGTAAATATCAATAAAACTAAATATATGGTCACATGTAGAAATACATTATATAATGGAAATGGACAGCTAATGACAAAAGAGGGAAATTTTGAGGAAGTGGCTGAATTCAAATACCTAGGAGCAATAATCACAAATAGGAATGAGATGCACAAAGAAATTAAACATAGACTCAATTCTGGAAATGCGTGCTATTATGCATTGCAGAGACTTTTGATGTCCCAACTCCTTTCAAAAAACGTTAAACTGAAAATATATAAAACCATTATTCTACCAGTTATATTATATGGATGCGAAACATGGACTCTTACTTTAAGGGAGGAAAGGAGGTTACGAGTATTTGAGAATAAAGTACTTAGGAAAAATGTTGGACCAAAGAGAGTGAATGGAGAAGACTACATAACAGTGAACTACATGGTCTTTATAGGAAGCCAGATATAATAAGAACAGTTAAATCTCGTAGACTGCGATGGGCAGGACATGTGGCACGTATGGGGAAAGAAAGAGGTGCATGGAAGCTTCTTGTAGGAAAACCTGAGGGAAAACGCCCAGTTGGTAGACTGCGATGGGCAGGACATGTGACATGTATGGGGAAAGAAAGAGGTGCATGGAAGCTTCTTGTAGGAAAACCTGAGGGAAAACGCCCAGTTGGTAGACCAAGAATGAGGTGGGAGAATAACGTTAACTATGATTTGAGGGAAGTAGATTATACAGGGAATGATTGGAAAGCATTAGCTCAGGATAGGGATGTACGGAGAACTTATGTCCGTGCGGCCATGAACCTACGGGTTCGATAGTGCCAGTGAGTAAGTAAGTAAGAATGAGGACAGCAGCCGCTGGTAGGCCAAGGGCCTTCTAGACCTTTCGCGCCGTGGAGTTTTTATTTATATGTAGTTCATGAAGTCTCATGATCGATACCTAGTCACACCACAGGAACTTTTCCTCCTCCACATCATCATCATCATCATCCTTCACAGATTAGGACTTTGCCTGTTCCGATCTTACATCTGTTCAGCCCAGCGCTTTCTAGATCTTCCTACCGATCTTCGTCCTCCAGGATTATACATCAGTGTCATATTTGGTATCCTATCCTATCCTCTGTCATTCATTGCAGCTGTTCTATCCAATTGCTCCTGTGTTCTTCTATTTGTTGAAGAGGTGGTTGTACTTTTAGTTCCTCTCTAATATTCTCATTTCTAATTAGGCTATGTTCTTCTCTTGTACAACCTTTCACAGCCCGTAGGAATCTCATTTCCGCTGCCTGAATTTTACTTTTTTTTTCTTTTTCCTTCAGGACCCAGGCCTCCATACATCGCCACTGGTAGTGCCATCTTTGAGTAAAATCTTAGCTGCGTATCCTTTCTTACTTTGTTCCTCAGTGTTCGTCTGATTGTTCCACAAATATGTTGAAATTTCTGCAAGAAACGTTTTCCTTAATGACTTATTTTTCCCCCTGGTCTGGAATTTTTACGTTTATTATCATCATCGTCGTCGTCATCGTCGTAATCGTCGTTGAAATCGTCGTCGTCGTAGTCGTCGTCATCATCATCATCATCATCACCATTATTATTATTATTAGCTTTATTATTATTATTATTATTATTATTATTATCTTTATTATTATTATCTTTATTATTATTATTATCTTTATTATTATTATCTTTATTATTATTATTTAATCAATGTCACTAGGTTGTCATTACGACATTTGTATTATCTCGTGGCATGGTGTGTTTGTAACCCTCTTCTGAGGTTGGGGCAGGTGGAAGCCGAGGTTACGGCTGCCCCGATGATATGAGAGTTGATGGTGGTGGTAATGATGCGCCAGGAGAGGCCTTAAACTAAACTTAAGCTAATTAGGCGAATATGATATTGATGACTATTTAACTCATGCCCCAAATGGGAGTCAATGACCAATCACGTTTCAATGATTTCTGTTTTACAACCAATCAGAGTCGTGTTTCACGAAATATTTATCAGTGTTAGGATTATCATATATTAAACAAAGCTCCTCCTTTTTAATATTCTGAACAGGTCTGACCGTTATTTTGCAGTGACTGAGCCTATAACAAATACGGCTACCAGATTGTATATAATAGTGCTTACATGTCAACATTTGTAGCAATTGATTATACCACCAAAAAAAGAAACCACTGTTTGCACTTTCTTAAATGTATTTTTTCCCAGGTAATAGTCGAGAAAAATATAATTGTCATATTTACATCATACGACATCAAAAATGAATTAATATACAGATTGATGTGTTTCATTTTTTCTCCACTAGAGAGCATTCTTACAATATTGCGTTCCTTTGGCAATAAATAGTATGATCTGGTTGCAGTGATAAACAAAAGAAGCAGTAGAAGCGTACCTATCGTTTCTCATTTGTTTTCAAACAATCGCCGTTTACATTAAATATATAAATATTTTAAAATAACTATAGTTAAATAATGATTTGTGAGTAAACAGCTTAATTTTATTCGTTAAATAGTCCTAACAAATGCCACTCTTGATTTCCAAATTCTCTAGATAAATTCACTCCTCACTTCGTGAGTCGTGAATTTATCGATAATTTGGAAATCACTCGTGGCATTACTTATGATAATGATGGCAAGATGAAGATCGGGGACCGTTTGGGCCTTAAACTTTCCTGACATGTATCTTACAGGTGAGGAAATACCCCGAAAAAATCTCACCCAGGAAACTTGTCCCGACCAGGGATCGAACCCGGGCTCGCTGCGTGACAAGGCAGCACGCTACCTCGAGACCACAGCGGTGGACTGTTATAATTATCATTATTATTATTATTATTATTAGTAGTAGTAGTAGTAGTAGTAGTAGTAGTAGTAGTAGTAGTAGTAGTAGTAGTAGTAGTAGTAGTATTATTATTATTATTATATTTAGTTATTATATTATTATTATAATTATTATCATTATCATTATCATTATCATTATCATTATCATTATCATTATCATTATCATTATTATTATTATTATTATTATTATTATTATTATTATTATTATTATTATTATTATTATTATTATTATTATATTATTAATATAATCTGATCCACGATGTTTTTTTTTAATGGCCCGTGAGTGCAAAAACGTTCGACCAAACTATTTTACATGTTTCGTAAAAGAAAGCGGTGAGTATCGGTAAAATGTATACAAAAATATATTATTATCCTTAATTTTTAAATGAAGTGCAGTAATCCAATGTAGGCATACGAAATGCATTTTTGTTATTTTAATATATATTTATTATAAAAATAAATTATATTTTCATTTTTATTTTATAATTACCTGTGTAAATTAATAATATTATTTTTAAGAAATAAAAATGCAAACAAAGCCAATATGAATTATGTAAACTTAAAAAAAAATAATAACGTGAGCATTGATTCCTTTTAGCACAAGTCAGGTGAAAAATTATTTAATTTTTTTTTATAAATGTTTTTATTTCCTGTATTAAAATTGTAAATTCTAATATCTGTACTTGAAATCAAAAAGAATATTGTAAATAAAAAATATGACCCCGACGTGATTTGAACACGCAACCTTCTGATCTGGAGTCAGACGCGCTACCGTTGCGCCACGAGGTCCACATGAACGCCATCTCCTTCTATAGTGAGGACTAGGTAGCTCCCGCAATAATGGATTGCTTTCCTTGTATAGCATTTCTTGATATATCTGACGCGAGCACGCAATGGCGCGAAAATCAAAATTAATTTATCTGTTTCTATAACTTCTTTAATACTTTTTAAATTCTTTTCCTTCCAATGTCTTATACAGAAGCAGCCATTCAAAACAAATGAAATTCCAACATAATCTATATTGCTCATGTGTAACAATATAACAATGCCTATTTAATATATTACATTTGTAATTATATATTTTAAAATTCTTCTATATAACTTGGACATGTGCTACATGATACTTTTTTTTTCTCTATTTCGAGTGTTAGAGAAGGAAGTACATTTTCTTATATGCTTAAAGGCCATATCATCATCCAGGGATTAAGCCTGTTGGTTCGTTCCGGTTTCATGAAAGCTAGAATATTGTTAAAATTGTTCAGACCATCTTCTGTGTGGGCGTCCAACATTTATCCTTCCGTGCTGTTTATAATTTAACAATAATTTGATAGCATTCTATCAATATGTTCTTTCCAGTCGTTCCTATATTTAATTATTCGGTCTGTAAGTTTGAAAATATTTAGTTCATTTCTTATATCTTCAATTATTTTCTTATCCAGCAGAGTATATCCTGCTATATTTCTCAAAAATCTCATCTCAGCTGCTTCCAATCGTTGTTCTTGTCTTTTAGTGATCTTGCTTAAAGGAAAATCGCTATTCGATCGATGAAAATGTAGTAATATACCTGGTTTGTTTACATTACAACCGGAACTTAGCTCGGATGAGCTATAATAAAATCTGCATTGGTTGTTTGTAGCCTTATACTGGACAGTCTTGAGTTCCATCCTGACTGGTCGAAACGATGTTAAGATTTTAAGATTTTTTTTAAGATTTTAAGATTTATTTTTAAGATTTTTTTTAAGATTTTAAGATTTATTTAGCCTGGTGGAGTTAAGGCCATGTGGCCTTCTCTTCCACTCACCAGGACAAACATATATTACATAAGAATATAACAATCTTAATTAACTCTAATATTAAACACTAAGTAAAAATTTGATCAAAAGATAATATCTAATATACATATTACGATCTATAATACAACCAGTTAATATTAGTTAAAATTAAGACTAAAACTAATAATAAAATGTATACAAGCAAGACATATTAAATTGTCCCTGTCTAGTGTATATAAAAAACAGGAAAATAGTGAGATATAGAAAACTAATTTTACGATTATACAATATTTAAAACAAAAACAAATAAAAATATTTGTTATTCTTAATATTATTTACATTAATAATTAAATATATTAATATTGCTAAAAGAATACTATCAGTGAGGTGTATAAGTTAGTTTGTTATTAAATAATTATTTAGTTTGTTTTTGAAGGATGTTATAGTTTGACAGTCTCTGACATAGGGTGGAAGGGAATTCCATGTTTTGGTAAGTGACACCGTAAAAGATAATGAATAATATACAGTGTGATGAGGCGGGATATAAAGGACAATGTGCTGATGGGATCGAGTGTCAAGATTATGTGTGTCGGATAGTCTGATGAAGCGGCGTGATAAATAATTAGGCGATGATGTGTGAAGTATTTTATAGAGAAGGGATAGGGAATGGACAGTTCTACGATCTCTTAGACGAAACCACGATAAATGTTCCAGGGGAAGGTTTTGTGTAAAAGGTCAAATTCGCGACTACCACAAATAAAACGTTGCCCCGGCAAGTTCGAGGGATAAAAAATCGTGGCAGGAGGATCCTTCAGAGGGACAAATTCAAAAGACACAAATTCAATTTTGAAAAATAGAGCCGTTAAATCTAATAATAATTATTCAATATGTAATATTTGGAATATGGTAAAAATTATGTAGAGAATGATTAGAAAATATTAGCTCAGGATATGAAAGTATGGAGAACTTATATCCACATAGTTATGAACGACCGGTTCAATTGTAACAATAATTAAATAACTCACTGGCACTATCGAATATATTTATGGCAGCGCGGAAATAAGCTCTCCATATATACCTATTCCGAGCTAATGTTTTCCAATCATTCCCTGTATAATCTACTTCCGTTACATCATGATTAGTGTTATTCTCCCACCTCATTCTTGGTTTGGTAGAGATGGAAATAAACAAATGATTTTATATTTTTTGCGATACTAATGTAGTGCTCAGATATAAATATTCATAGAATTGCATGTAGGAATTTCTTAAAAATAACATATTTTTATATGTCCACCGCTGTGGTCTCGAGGTAGCGTGCTGCCTTGTTACGCAGCGGGCTCGAGTTCGATCCCCGGTCGGGACAGTTTTTCTGGGTTAGGTTTTTATCGGGGTTTTTCCTCACCTGTAAGACAAATGCCAGGAAAACTTTAAGGCCCAAACGGTCCCCGAAATCATATGGCCATCGCAATCATCATTATTCATATTCATCTTAGATTAAGCTTAGGATTAGGGACTCTCCTGGCGCACCACTATCATCATCATCATCATCATCATCACCCATCATATCATCGGGGCAACGTAACCCCACCTTCCAGGCGCCCCAACCTCAGAAGTGGGTTACAAGTACGCCATGCCGGAGAGAACACCAGGAACGTCGAAAAACAACCTGGGACGTTTGCAAAAAAAAAATCTCGTAACTAAAATACATTTATTTGAAGAGACAGAAATAAACAAATGCTTTTATATTGTTGGGGTATTAATGCAGTGCTCATAGAATTATATTTATCAGTTTCCTAGAAATCAGCATTTTTCTATTTTTGGTCACAAGTAAAGTACATTTATTTGAAGAGGTATAAATAAACAAATACTTTTATATTGTTGGCGTATTAATGTAATGCTCAGATATAAACATTCATAGAATTATATTTTTCTGTTTCCTAGAAATAAGAATTTTTCTATTTTTGATCATAAGTAAAGTACATTTATTTGAAGACATAGAAATAAACAAATGATTTTATATTATTGGGGCATTAATGCAGTGCTCAGATATAAATATTCATAGAATTACATTTATCAGTTTCCTAGAAAATAGTATTTTTCTATTTTTGGCCATAAGTAAAGTACATTTATTTGAAGAGATATAAATAAACAAATGCTTTTATATTATTGGAGTATTGATGCAGAGCTCAGATATAAATATTCATAGAATTATATTTAGTAGATTCCTAGAAAATAGCAGTTTTCTATTTTTGGTCGTAAGTAAATTACATTTATTTTAAGAGATAGAAATAAACAAACGATTTTATATTGCTGGGATATTAATGCAATGCTCAGATATAAATATTCATAGAATTACATTCAGCATTTTCTTAGATAATAGTATTTTTCTATTTTTGGCCATAACTAAAGTACATTTATTTGAAGAGATAGAAATAAACAAATGCTTTTGTATTATTGGAGTATCAATTCAGTGCTCAGATATAAATATTCATAGAATTATATTTAGTAGTTTCCTATAAAATAGCATTTTTCTATTTTTGGTCATAAGTAGAGTACATTTATTTGAAGAGATAGATATAAACAAATGCTTTTATATTATTGGGGTATTAATTCAGTGCTCAGATATAAATATTCATAGAATTGCATTCAGCAGTTTCCTAGAAAATAGCATTTTTCTATTTTTGGTCATAAGTAAAGTACATTTATTTTAAGAGATAGAAATGAACAAATACTTTTATATTATTCGGGTATTAATGCAGTGCTCAGATATAAATATTCATAGAATTACATTTAGCAGTTTCCTACAAAATATCATTTTTCTATTTTTGGTCATAAGTAAAAGTACATTTATTTGAAGAGATAGAAATAAACAAATGCTTTTATATTATTGGGGCATTAATGCAGTGCTCGGATATAAATATTCATAGAATTACATTTAGCAGTTTCCTAGAAAATAACATTTTTCCATTTTTGGTCATAAGTAAAGTACATTTATTTGAAGATATATAAATAAACAAATGCTTTTATATTATTGGGGTATTAATGCAGTGCTCAGATATAAATACTCATAGAATTACATTCAGCATTTTTCTATTTTTGGTCATAACTAAAGTACATTTATTTGAAAGATAGAAATAAACAAACGATTTTATATTGCTGGGATATTAATGCAGTGCTCAGATAGAAATATTCATAGAATCACATTCAGCATTTTCTTAGATAATAGCATTTTTCTATTTTTGGTCATAAGTAAAGTACATTTATTTGAAAAGATAGAAATAAACACTCTCACAGTCTCACAGTTGAAAGCGTCCACTTTGAAGACATAGATGCAGGACTGAAATATACTCCAAATCTACTTCAGTTAGAGATTGCAAGCGTTGGAGTTGACCTTTGTATTGTGGGACAGTACTGTCCTCTATTAGAAAAGTAACAGTTTCGAAGGACCTTCTAGAAGTGCCACACTTCCTCCAATGAAGTCTTCCATCTTACATCAACTACAGGAATTGAATATTATTATTATTATTATTCTATTATTCTATTATTATTATTATTATTATTATTATTATTATTATTATTCTATTTTATTATTATTATTATTATTATTATTATTATTATTATTATTATTATTATTATTATTATTATTATTATTATTAGTATTATTATTATTGTTGCTGCTGCAAAATTTACCGAATTTTCCCGTCCTAGTACTACCTTGGTTTCCTAGATGTCAGTATGAGGCGGAACGCTAATCACGGACCACTCAAATGACATCTATACAAAAACAAGTGTAACTAAATTAGTATGGTTCAAATTCTTCCCTATAGGGGGGAGAGAGCGCCCAAATCTCTGTTAAGGGAAACATGGGCTTACAAGATACAAGAAGATATTATATTATTATTTTACATTATTATTTTATTGTGAACTGCATGATCTTTATAGGAAGCCAGATATAATAAAAACAGTCTCGTAGACTGCGATGGGTAGGGCATGTGGCATGAATAGGGAGTGAAAGATGTGCATGGAAGCTTCTTGTAGGAAAACCATAGGGAAAACGCCCAGTTGGCAGACCAAGAATGAGGTGGGAGAATAACATTAGCTATGATTTGAGGGAAGTAGATTATACAGGGAATAATTGGAAACATTAGCTCAGGATACGGATGTATGGAGAGCTTATGTCCGGCGGCCATGAAATAGTGCCAGTGAGTTGGTTATTATTATTACTGTTATCATTATTATTATCATTATTATTATTATCATCATCAATATTATCATTACTATTATTATTATTATCATCATTATTATCATTTTTTATTAAGAAAATGTTTTTTGCATGGCTCCTAGTTTCCTCCTGCCACGCGCCTTTGGTTTCAGCAAGACGGTTACAGTTACCAGAACTTAACAGTATACAACATGTACTAAAATACTCTGAACGTAGATAAAATATTGTATACAACGCGTTACACAATTAGGTTTAGTAACTCGCTGCACTCCCTTCGGTCAAGTTCTAACTTGAGCATCTTGTTATTAAACCTCTGCTTTTGTAACTAGTTATAAAATAAAATAAGTTAAAATATACCTTCTTAGGTAAAATCCATCGTCCTCAACTTATAAAATATGTAATCTTTATGTTTGTAGGCCTTTCAGAACATCCGTTCCATCTTCAGCAGGTCACTCTTCGCTACATTAGGACAAGCAGCATCAACCACCATACTGGATGTTGTAGGGAAGAGTGATGTGGCCACATTAGGACAAGCAGCATCAACCTTCATACTGGATGTTGTAGCGAAGAGTGACCTGCTGAAGATGGAACGGATGTTCTGAAAGGCCTACAAGCATAAAGATTGCATATTTTATAAGTTGAGGACGACGGATTTTACTTAAGAAGGTATATTTTAACTTATTTTATTTTATGACTCTCCACCTCAACTGTTTTAACAATGAATTTTATTAGTATTGTAACTAGTTGTGTAAATAACACTTGTCCTTATAAACATCTGTTGTGTTTGTTGGTTTGTTCAAAGGAAAATACATCAGAATCTTACACAATAACGGAGGCGACAATATATGATTTCACACACAAACACAACAACAGAAATAACCATGCCTCCTATTAATACATATAAAGGACTTTGAATGTGTAGCCAATCAACAGCTACGAATTCATTATCTTGAAATTTCCTTAAAACTTTTGTGTGAAACAAATGCAAATCTTCATACATCTTATTGGTAATTCCAGTATTTATCATTCTTTTAATCAAAGTATCAAAACGTTTGATAAAGATGCATCCTGTCGTCATCATCATAGAAATATCCATTTCTGCTTCGGGATCGTCTAGTTTCACAACCGAACGTCCGCCATGTTTTGTGTTCAGATTCTGCATAATTATATCAAACATATATCTAGTATTTAGAATAGCAAAATCATTATGTTCAGACAATAATTCCATGCAAAATTCTTCCTTACATTGAGAATAACTTATTATTTCTTCCATTCCTGCCCCATATATTCCAAAATTACGAAGCTTGTGAAAATTTGAATTTTCTAGATCTTGTAAATTTTTTATGGGGATATATTCTCCAGGATAAGCTAGGAGTCCCACAAGTCTAGATCGATAAGCATTGTAAATCTCCAAGCAATAAAATAACCACAATAAAAAGAAAACTGAATGAATGTTTCCATGATATTTAAACGTTATGCCAATTTCTATAAATGTATAGGCAGTGTTCATGAAAGTTTCGATTATGCTATTTCCTTCACTGTTTCGAATTTTTCCAAATAACCAAAATGTTAAAGATCCGAATATGTAAGACAATAGAACAAGAATCCAAATATCAAATGTAAAAGCTCTGATTACTGCTTGCCACCTCGGATATTTGATGACAGGGATGTACCACACAAGCGAATCTCTGAAATAAGGATATGTAAACCTACAGTCATCTGGAAATGTTCCATTAACACCAGTAATTATTGGAACATGGATATCTCCAGTCGAATAATTACTCTGGCTATCTATATAATAAAAATCAACATTCAACAATTTGCCGATTACATAAAACATTCTAGGAAACAATCCTTCAACTTGATACAGTCCCTTTTTCAAAGTTTTCTCATAGGTTATGTAAGGTTCATATAAATATGCTATGACATTCAATTCACAGCCAATCATATCCGTTACCTGTTTAACTTTAAACAAATCGTAGTTGTTCTGGAAACCATTTTTCTTGGAAATCCATCGATCAAACAATTTTATAGTGCTGAGGGTATCTATGCATGGAACTTTTTGGTCTTTAAATAACCAACCAAATATTTCAACTGCTGGAATTTTATTCTCTACGCCGTTGTGGAATTCTAGTTCCGGTAACAGAACTATCACGTCGGAACTTGCGTCTCTACTCCACATGCTATCAAGAAGCTCAAACGCTACTTTCTTCTGCTCAATACTTGATTTTGACTTTAACGTAGAAATTAATATAGTTCTCACGTTAAAACGGCCTAACTTCATTTTTATTCTAAACGCTAAACCTGACGCAAAGTATATTTGTGATTCTATTTCTACATCGGCCAAAATCATTAAAAAAGAACCTGGTTTGAGCAGGTGTTTGTTCGTATTATCAAGTGAATCTAAACAACCAAAAGTAACTAGAGAGTGTTCAGAAAATTCATTCAATGTTTGCAGAATTGAAGAATCAAGAATATTCTCTGTTTCAATTGGTTCATCGCATGACCCCAAAGTACTGGTTTGAACCACTAAAGGCATGTCTTTTGAAAAATATTTGTTCACGATATGTAGTACTAAGTTTCTAAATTGTTCGTTCAAAGTATTTTGTTCTGGCACTAATGATTTACACAACACTGATACACTTAAAATTTCAAGAATAAAAAATACATTAAATAAAGCCTTCATTTTGTAATTATTATAGGGAGAACAGAAAATGAAGTCCAAGAACCAATCCACAAACTAAGCCAAGTTGCTCATAAATACAATATGATTATTTCCACAAATAAAACTAAAGTAATGGTTTTCCAAGAACTACAACCTAGATGACCTAAAACTGTAATAAAAATCATCGAACAAATAAAAGAATTCAAATATCTAGCATAATATTTAAGTTACAAAAAATCTTGATTTCCAAATAAAACTAAATAGACTTAAACAGTTTTTGAAACTACACAAAGAAAACTAAGAGACAATGTACAAAAACAAACATTCTTAAAACTTTATAAAGAAATTGCATTGTTTTTACTATTATATGGAAGTGAGTGCTGGAACTTAGTATAAGACCAGTTAAGGCAAATTTAATCGTCAGAAATTATTTGTTCGTCGATTTGTATCAAGTTAAATTATTAGACCACAAAAGAACATGGATATTAGAGGATTTATAGTTCAAAAATACAGAACAAACTGGAATGACTCACATCCAATTATAACCAGACTCGAGGCTAGTAAAAGCTTTTCTACATTATAAATGATTTTAAACGATCGTTGACTAAATAATTTGATAACCATGTAATGATATTTCACATGTGTTTAGAGATTCTCCTTTCCATAGAGAAATAGTTTGTTGACAGTAGCGCTAACATACTTCTTCTCTAGTCGTGTAGACTTTACTTGGTCGAGTAATAGTAGAAAAGTACAGGTGATACATTGTACCCCACTGATCAGACTTCATGTCTCGATGTATTAATTTAAATTTTAACATTCGCGATGATGGACCAAGTCGCCAGATAGCACTGGTAGCGACGGTCTATCTGCTTCTGACGAAAAGAAATTTTATTACGGTAAGAAAGAAGAAATAATATTTGTGTCGGAAACCTAAAATAGTGTAATGTTAGCGCACTAGTGTACAGAGTTAGAGGTTCTGGTTTCAAATCCCGATTCAGGAGTTAGTGTTTTTCAAAATTAGACTTTATACTGTTTAAGTATGCAACTAAGGAATCCAAAATTGTACACAAAGAGAGGTACGATCACACTGAGTATCCAGACGCCTGGGTATGGTCTAAACGCTCTGGTTTTTAATCACAAAAGTAAAAGAATAAACCATTCCTATCTCTTTATAACAAAAAAAAATATATTGTGCAAGTCATATTTACACAGTTAAACAAACAATAATTGTATTGTATATTGTAGAGGATATATTTATATTCACTATAATTAAGGACGTGGGAAATTGTTTAAAAAATAAACAAACATTTGAGGTAACTTTATAATATGTTCATATAAACAAAACTGTTTTTATCGATGTGCAAGATGTTTAATATTTTATGTGTAAATAATAAGTAATACGACATAATAATAATAATAATAATAATAATAATAATAATAATAATAATAATAATAATAATAATAATTTTAATAATATAAATAATAATAATACTAATAATAATAATCATAATAATTTTAATAATAGTTTTATTTTACCTGGCAGTGTTAAGAACTTAAGACCTTGTCTATCATTCAACCAGGTTAAAAAAATACAAAAATTATTCTTACATCTAATTACAATAAAAATTAAGGGCTTAGACCAATAACATGATAAGCCACATATTGTTCTCTCCGAGATATAAGGATTTTAATGTTTAAAAAAATTATAAATACTAATTGTGCAGTATTGTTGTTGATACATTGTGTGTCTATATGTTTTAACTCATCACTGGCGCACTTACAAATTATTTTATGGATATTTTAATATATTTATTTGCTATCGTTGTAATAAATGGCATTTCTTTAACAGAATGTGGCTTATCATGTTACAGCCCTAAGCCCTTCAAATAAATATTACATAGTATGTCTACAAAATAATTAATATTTACCAAATATTTTGATTTAATCTAGATTTAATGAATGAAATATAAAATATACAAGATACATGACGGAAAACTGAAAGAAGGAGTAGAAAAGGACCTTATTAGGTTCCATCCTCAGTACTTTCATGACTGTTGTTATGTCGACTTGAAGAGCTGCTTCTTGCTCTCTCTGTCACTCAAATCAAATCACTTACTTACTTACTCACTGGCACTATCGAACCCGTAGGTTCATGGCCGCGCGGACATAAGCTCTCCATACATCCCTATCCTGAGCCAATGTTTTCCAATCATCTCCTGTATAATCTACTTCCCTCAAATCATAGTTAATGTTATTCTCCCACCTCATTCTTGGTCTACCAACTGGGCGTTTTCCCTCTGGCTTTCCTACTAGCTTCCATTCAAGTCTTCCATTCTCCATACGTGCAACATGTCCTGCCCATCGCAGTCTACGAGACTTAACTGTTCTTATTATATCTGGCTTCCTATAAAGAGCATGTAGTTCATTGTTATGTAGTCTTCTCCATTCACCTGTCTGTTCATCTCTCTTTGGTCCAAAATTTTTCCTAAGTACTTTATTCTCAAATACTTGTAATCTCTTTTCCTCCCTTAAAGTAAGAGTCCATGTTTCGCACCCATATAATATAACTAGTAGAATAATAGTTTTATATATTTTCAGTTTAATATTTTTTGAAAGGAGTTGGGACATCAAGAGTCTCCGCAATGCATAATAGCATGCATTTCCAGAATTGAGCATATGTTTAATTTCTTTGTGCATCTCATTCCTATTTGTGATTATTGTTCCTAGGTATTTGAATTCAGCCACTTCCTCAAAATTTCCCTCATTTGTCATTAGCTGTCCATTTCCATTATATAATGTATTTCTACGTGTGACCATATATTTAGTTTTATTGATATTTACTTCTAGTCCTAATTCCTCAGTGTTACTCAATAGTGTGTGCGTGTTGTCCTTTAGTTTCTCCTCGCTATCAGCCAATAGTAGTAGGCTACTACGTACATCATCAGCATAAACTAACAGCTTATTAATACCATTGAGTTGTAAGCCTTCCTCATTCTCTAAAGATTTAATGGCATGCTCTAGTACAAAATTAAATAGTAGAGGTGATAGTGCATCTCCTTGCTTCAGCCCATTCTGAATTTCAAAAGTGTCCGAAAACTGTTTGCTACACGCACCCTACTCTTTGTGCCATTTAGACACATTCGTATAAGTCTAGCTAACTTTTTAGGAATTCCAAACTCCAGCAGGATACTATATAACTTCTCCCTCTTAATTGAATCATATGCTTTTTTGAAGTCTACATATAGTTGATGTACAGTACCATTATATTCCCATTTATTTTCTAAAATCTGTCCTATACTAAAAATCTGATCTGTTGTAGACCTGTTTCTTCTAAATGCACATTGATGATCTCCTAGAATGTCATCAATACAGGGAGTAAGTCTGCTTACTAATATATTTGTTAGAATTTTGTACGAAGTTGAAAGAATGAGATGCCCCTCTAGTTGTTGCAATCAGTTTTATCTCCTTTCTTATAAATTGGTACAATAAATGATTCTTTCCATTCCAAATCAAATCACTTTCCCTGGGAATTTCAAAGTTCATTAATTTCTTCTTTTCATTTTTTTAATATATAGATTTTTTTTCCAAACCATGAATTCCTTAGCTTTTTTTCTATTTTATTAACGTATTAATAAATTAATATTAATATTAATATTAATATTAATATTAATAAATTATTAATATATAACATAATTGTGAAGAGTATTTTATTAGGCTATATGGTGTGTAAACATGGACGTTGAAGCAAAAACACAGAAATAAATTATTAGTCACAGAAATGGACTTTTTAAGAAGATCGGCAAGAATATCAAAATTAGATAAAATAAAAAATAATAAAATAAAGAAATAAAATAAGATAAATTATGAATGTAGGAAAGGATATTGTGCAAGAGACTGAAGAAATTCAACTAAGATGGTATGGACATGTAATGAGGAGAAGGGACACAGAAACAAACAAAGAAGTATTGAAATGGGTACCTGCTGGAAAAGAGAAACGTGGTAGCCTAAAGCCAACGTGGATAAAGGGAATTCAAGACAACATGAAAAAGAGAATTATGACAGAAGCAGACACGCAAGACCGGGAAGTGTGGAAGAAAAAAAAATTGTTGTATATTTTGGTTGAGGATACCTGTGTATATAACAGAAACAATCTTGAAATAAATATTTTTTTTTTAATTTGATGTTTTTCTGACCATGCATGGGCAGCTACTGCACATTTTTCTACTTCCCAATTTTTGACATTGCAGAGATATTCTCTGGACACAGAAGGCTAAAATGATATGGACACGTAAGAATAATGCAGGATGGAAGACTACCAAAGGCCATCTATGCATGGAAAATTAAAAGAAGGAGTAGACAAAGAAGACCAAGAACAACCTGGAAGAACAACATTCAAAATTCAATGAGGAAATTTGGTGTAACAGATGAAGACACAGAGAACGATGGAGAACTTCAATTATGGGAAATTTGTGAATGTTTGTTGCAAACTGATAGTCTTTAAGTCCGTAGTCATTTATATTTATTTATTTATTTATTTATTTATTTATTTATTTATTTATTTATTTATGTTTTATTCATGTAAGATAGGTTAGAGAAAACTCTCAATGATGAGGAAAATTCTCAAAATGAATGAATGAGAGATTTTTTTTAATTTCTCTTTGTTTTACCTATGTAGACTTTATTACATTCCCTTCTTCTTCTTCTTGTATCTTATAAGCCTATGTTTCTCTTAACAGAGATTTAGGCGCTCTCCCCCTACAGGGAAGAATTTGAATCATACTAATTTAGTTGCACTTGTTTTCGTATAGATGTCATTTTGAGTGGTCCGTGGTCAGCGTTCCGCCTCATACTGACATCTAGGAAACCAAGGTAGTACTAGGACGGGAAAATTCGGTAAATTTTGCTTAGAGGCCTTTTCATTCAGGCTTAAGGATTTTTTACGAGCCTGAAAAATCTTCAGACTCGGGACCTACGGCTTAAAGTCCCTTCCGAGGACTTGCTCCTTGGATTTTTCCATCCTAAAAAACCTATCGACCCCGGCCGGGTTTGAACCCTCGACTCTCGGGATCAGAAGCAAGGAGCATAACCACTAGTTCACCGCGGCCGATATCACAAGAAATTTAAAAACTAGAATGAAAGAATATCTCAGAAATGTAAAAAATGAGGAAGTAGAATACTCTACAGTAGCTCCCCACGCATGGTCAGAGAAACATCAAATCAAAAGAAAGGCTAATTTAATAAAATAGAAAAACCTATAGAACACATGGTTTGGCAAATATTCTACATTCAAAAAATGAAATGGAGAAATTGATGAATTTTGAAATTCTTTGGGGAAAGTGATGTGATTTGGAGGTTCTTCAGTTTACCAACAGAGGGCAGGAGGCAGTTCTTCAAGACGACATAACGGTTGTGAAAGTACTGAGGATGGAACCTAATTAATTCCTGAAACTGGTCTAAGAAGAACAAGAATGTTATGAGGCGAGGTGATACAATTTTCCTGAAATAATTATTTAATTAATTGGACTATTTAACTCATCCCCCAAATGGGAGTCAATGACGAATCACATTTCAATGATTTTTTTATTTACAACCAATCACAGTCGTGTTTCGCATAGAATTTATGAACCGAAGTTTATCATATTAAAGAAAGTTCCTCCTTTTTAACATTCTGAATAGGTCATAGCATTATTTTGCAGTGACTGACTCTTCAAGAAATACGGCTACCAGATTGTATATATAGTGCATGAATGTCAACACATAGCGCATGCGGGAGATAATATAAAAACATTTGTAGCAATTGATTATACCACAAAAAAAAAGAAACCAATGTTTGAACGTTCTTAAACGTATTATTTTCCAGGAAATGACGTTGCAGAAAAATATAATTGACATATTTTCATCATAGGACATCAGAAATAAATTAATACCTAGAATGTTGGTTATAAATTTCTCCATTAGGGTGCATTCTTACAATACTGCGATCCTTTGGCAATAAATAATACGATCTGGTTGCTGTGAATGAACAAAAGAAGCAAATGAAGCGTACTAATCGTTTCTCATTTGTTTTCAAACATCGTCGTTTACATTAATTAAATAAATATTTTAAAATAACTATATTTAAATAATGATTTGTCAGTAAACAGCTTAATTTTATTCGTTAAATAGTCCTAACAAATGCCACTCTTGATTTCCAAATTGTCTAGATAAATTCGCTCCTCACTTCGTGAGTCGTGAATTTATCGATAATTTGGAAATCACTCGTGACATTACTTATGATAAAATAAAATTTAAGGTAAATTAAAATGTTCCATACCTCTCCTCATAAACAACTTCTAATTAGATCGCGATTTCAGGGTCTTGGCGACCCCATCCTCAGTACACTCTTGCCAACTGATGTTATGTCGATCGGAAGAACCACTTCTTCTTCCCTCTGTTGGTGGACCTGATCCGGAGGTTTATCGGCCGTCCAACAGAGGCAAGAGTGTACTGAGATGGGGTCGCCAAGACCTTGAAATCGCGATCTACTTAAAAGATTGTTTAAGAGGAGAGGTATGAAACATTTTAATTTATCTTAAATTAAACCTCATAGTGATTTATTCCTATAAAAGTTCAATAAAAATGAAATTGGCTTTATTTCTTTTTTCTGCAGTAAGACATTTGTTTCCGGATGTCACCTATCAAACGAACAGAATTGGTCAATTACCCGATGGCCTACAGCTAAGATTTGGTGATATTGCTTCTACTACCAGTGGAATTGGTCAACCATACAATGATGTCAGAGGTAAGGAAAATTTAATTAAACTTTTATACAGAGTGATTCTGTAAGAGCATGTAAAAATTAAACAGGACATTGGAGATGCTCCAATGAGGTCGGTCCAAGTTGGCCACGGTGGTTAGCTCCTTGCCTCTAGTCCCAAGGGTCTTGAGTTCAAACGTGGCTGGGATCAATTATTTTTTTAGGAATGAAAATTCCAAGGAGCAAGTCTTCCAGGAGGGACTTTAAGCCTTGATTCCCAAGTCTGAAGATTTTCAGGCTCGTAAAGGATCCTTAAGCTTAAATAAAGAAGCCTCTAAGCGAAATTTGTCCCGCGCCGTAGCCAAGTGGTAAAGGTAAGAAACTTTGGCGCAGAGCTATGGGATTTGCGCTGATTCGAGTCTCCATGGGGGAAGAAATTTTCTCATGGAATTTTAACCAGTATGGGACCGGTGCCCACCCAGCATCGTGAGGCATTTGGGTAGCTACAATAAGTAGCGGCTCCAGGTTGAGAATACCAGCTATAACGGCTGGGAGCCCGACATGCTGACCACGTCACCCCTACACTGGCTAGATGATCTTCTACCTCTGTGATTAACACATGTGGATGTGAGGTCAGCAGCCGGATGGTAGGGCTTGTGCTTGGAGTTTTTTTTTTCCTAAGCGAAACTTACCAACTTTCTTGATACTAGTGATACTTAGTTGCCCACTAGATGTCTCATTTGGTCGGTACGGTTACCGCATACCATTCATGACATTGTAGGGAATTAAGTGTAACTAAATTAACTTGGTCTAATAACTCCTAATAAAGGAGAGGCTAAGACCCAACATTGGACTGTTAAGCCATTGTAGATTGTTGATAGAAGCTAGGGTCCAAGAAGCCAGCCTAAGGAATATGGAAGTAAATTTGTCTATCGCATTTTTAGATTACCATTATGGTCCAAGATCCGGCTACAAGATTACTGTTCATCGAGTGGATGAACAAAATCAATTTTTTTTTCATAAAATTGTGAATTACTGAACACATTTTTGTCGAGTTGCCTATTAAAATTCGGCCGCCAGTATAATTAAAATATAATCAATTTATTTATTCGAAATAATTTCATTCACTTGTTATTAAAATAAATTATAATCCAGTTCTCAGAAATCGATGTATAGAGCTTGAAAAGTTTTGGTTGTCATTGCACACTTGGCTGTACACCTCTTCGCGGCTACAGCAAGCTGTGACACCAATCAGTAATCAAATGGCCGTAAGTACGTATTTATTGTTTTATATTGTAAAACCACTGCCCTTTATGTATACTACATACAATGTATATACAAAAATATATCCAAAAGGTAGTGTTAATATGCATTATACGAAACAAATCGCAGCATTTTAAATTAACTGAACTTTATGTGAAACAACATAAAACAATAAATACGTACTCATCACCATTTTATTACTGATTGGTGTCACAGCCTGCTGTAGCCGCGAGGAGGTTTACGGCCAAGTGTGCAATGGCAACCAAAACTTTTGAAGCTCTGTACATCGATTTCTGCGAACTGGATTATAATTTATGTTAATAACAAGTGAATCAAATTATTTCAAATAAATTAATTAATTATAATTAAGTAAACATACTGCGAATTTTAACTTGGCAAAAATGTATTCAGTAATTCACAATTTTATGAAAAAAAAATTGATTTTGTTCATACACTCGAACGTAGTTATCTTGCAGCCGGATCTCGGACTATTACTGATTTCCAGCTGAATTACAAATTATATACAAGCTTTTACATATACTGTGCTGTTTAATTGCTGCAAGGAAGAGCCTGATACACGATGACCTGACTCTCCTTGATTAGTTTCTATATATAGATATCTAAAGTCAGTTGTGTTTAAGACTCCAGTAGAAACGGACATGGAATTAGTTAAATAATGAGTTGAAAAAAATGCTTTAACATCTCATCTCATCTCATAAAGTTGCATGTCTTCACGATACCGGTTTCAAAAATATAGTTTTACTTCCATCTTCAGTCAAACTTCAACTGTCGAAATTTCGCCGTTAACATCATATTCTGAACTGCTATCTGGTGTCGATTTTACGAACTTGGAGATCAAATTATTCTCGTCGGGAATATCAAAATGAATGGCTTTGTATCTATTCTTCTGAATGTATAACTTTTCCCAAACTGTCATTCCAAAGGTTTCCCCAAAATATTTTAAAAGTTTAGTTTCTCTTCCAGTTTTGTGATTTTCTAGTAACTTTTGAAACATTTGGAGAAACCTTTGGAATTGACAGTTTGGGAAAATATACGCATTCAGAAGAATAAATATAAAGCCATGAATTTTTATATTCCCGACGAAAATAATTTGATCTCCAAGTTCATAAAATCGACACCAGATGGCAGTTCAGAAGATGATTTAACGGCAAAATGTTGACAGTTGGAGTTTGACTGAAGATGTAAGTAAAACTATACTTTTGAAACCGGTATCGTGACGACACTCAACTATATGAGGTGAGATGTTAAAGCATTTTCTCCAACTCAATCATTAATGTAAATACCTCATAGTGTTACCTCCCACATTCATTTTTATTAAATGGAATTAGTTGCCAGGATTGTAGCTGCCTGTGACGTGATTCGAAACACACTAGGGTCCAGGAGAATCTTGTATGCTGATGTCATAAAAATGTTTTATTCTTTGCATTTAACTTCTTTTTTCCTTTTTTTTTCTCCCTTTGCTGACTGTATATCAAGTAAGTTATATTACAATTATTTTTACATGTTTTCATTTCTAATTTCTTTTTCTTTCCGAGTAGAATTAAAACATAAGCCACTACTACACTTTGATAATAGGTTATGACAATCCTGAGCTAATCTATTTCCTCCTTTACATTCAATATTTTTCTATGTCTTACATTTTAAATTGCAGGGTAATTTTAACGGAATAGCAGCCATTTATTTATGGAATTGATTACATAAATTAAAGGGATGTACAACAAAAGTCATGACGTTTCAAATTCCACAGTAGGAAAAGTAAATATTAAAGATCAATAAATGACACGTTTCAATTTGCAATCCATGTTTGTAGCCACCCAAGAGAAGAGGAAATCCATATTCCCTTGACATAGTAACTCACTAATTCACTGGCACTATCGAACCCGTAGGTTCATGGCCGCACGGACATAAGCTCTCCATACATCCCTATCCTGAGCTAATGCTTTCCAATCTTTCCCTGTATAATTTACTTCCCTCAAATCATAGTTAATTTTATTCTCCCATCTCATTCTTGGTCTACCAACTGGGCGTTTTCCTTTGGTTTTCCTACAAGAAGCTTCCATGCACATCTTTCATTTCCCATTCTTGCCACATGTCCTGCCCATCACAGTCTACGAGACTGAACTGTTCTTATTATACCTGGCTTCCTATAAAGACCATGTAATTCACTATTATGCAGTCTTCTCCATTCACCTGTCTGTTCATATCTCTTTGGTCCAAAAATTGTCCTAAGAACTTTATTCTCAAATACTCATAATCTCCTTTCCTCCCTTAAAGTAAGAGTCTATGTTTTGCTTCCATATAATATAACTGGTAGAATAATATAGTTTTATATATTTCAGTTTAAAGTTTTTTGAAAGGAGTTGGGACATCAAAAGTCTCTGTAATTCATAATAACATGCATTTCCAGAATTGAGCCTACGTTTAATTTCCTTGTGCATTCCTATTTGTGATTATTGTTCCTAGGTATTTGAATTCAGCCACTTCCTCAAAATTTCCCTCATTTGTCATTAATTTTCCATTTCCATTATATAATGTATTTCCCTTGACATAGTAAGTTTAATAAATGTATTACGGATCGATAGACTTTAATTGTATTGGTTGTGAATGAAAGAAAACAAAATGTATGAAGATAATAAATAAATTCTAAATTAAGAAATAAATTTTGAAGAGTATATTTTTAAAAAGTTAAAACTTTTACATATTTGGGAACTCAATTTACTTTTACGGGAGATGAAAAAATTTACAAACTGAGTAAAATATGTAAAAACACAACTTGAAAATATCTACACCAAAAACAGAAGTTTTAGCTTTCCGAGGGTATGAATCACTAAGAGCAAAAATCTCATTAGAGAGTAAAACAATAGAACAAGTGTGCAATTTTAATTATCTGGGATACAATGTGTCATGTAGAAAAAATGAAGACTTACAAACAAAATAAATAAATTTAATTATATGTGTGGCGCCATAAAACGAAGTCTGAAAGGAACTAGAAAGGAGATACTTCTAAAATTTTATAAAACAATGGCAGTTCCAACACTGTTATATGGATCAGAACACTGGGTCTTAACCAAAAACCAAGAACGAAGAAGAGAAATGAGGTTTTGAGAAGAGTAGCTGGCTATACAATAGCCGATCGGAAACAAAATGAAAATGTACAAACAGAACTAAACATATTGAACTTTTTTTAGGAATAATCACTATGTGGTTTAATTTATGAATAAATTAAAATGCTTCATACCTCTCCCCATATCCAGTCTTCTAACTAGATCATCATTTGAAGCCTTCACGGCTTCATCTTCAGTAAGAAAGTACTTTAAGTGTTTTAATAATTTTCTGTTTACATCTATTTTATGTTTTTCTGACCAAACGTGAGCCGCTACTGCAGATTTTTCTACTTTTTTTTACATTTCTTATGTGTTTTTTTAGTTCAAATCGTTAAATTTTATTTCCTATTGTACTTTCAAATTCAAAAAAATGTTAAACTGAAAATATATAAAACTATTATGCTACCAGTTATATTATATCGATGCTAAACATGGACTCTTACTTTAAGAGAAGAAAGGAGATTACATATAGTTGGGAATAAAGTTCTTAGGAAAATTTTTGGACCAAAAAGAGATGAACAGACAGGTGAATGGAGAAAACTACATAGCAGTGAACTACGTGGTTTTTTATAGGAAGCCAGATATAATAAAAACAGTTAAGTCTCATAGACTGCTATGGGCAAGACATGCTGTACAAATGGGGAATGAAAGACGTGCATGGAAGCTTCTTGTAGGAAAACCAGAGGGAAAACGCCCAGTCGGTAGACCAAGAATGAGGTGGGAGAATAACATTAACTATGATTTGAGGGAAGTAGATTATACAGGGAATGATTGAAAAATATTAGCTCAGGATACGGAAGTATGGAGAGCCTATGTCAACGCGGTCATCAACCTACAGGTTCGATAGCGCCAGTGAGTTAGTTATTGTATTCTCAAATTGGATTTATATCAATGAAGTAATATGTTGCTGGAACAAGAAATATAAATTTGGAATAAGAATATCAGAAAATAGAAAATTAAACACCCTATTGTTTGTAGATGACCAAATAATAATAGCAAATTCAGAAGATAATCTACAGAAAGGTCTGTATGAACTTAACAAAATTACAGAAGAATATGGATTGAAGATATCTACAGAGAAAACAAAAATTATGACATTCCAAGGTGTAGATCCTGTCACAAGTAAAATTGTACTGGACAATAAAATTTTGGAGCAGGTGAATAATTTTACATATCTATGATGCAATATCTCATATGAAGAAGAAAAGGATGTAAATGCAAAAATATCTAAATTTTTAAGAATTCTATCTTCAAGCCACAGTTAATCCAAAAACATTCAAGACTAAAAGTGTATAAAACACTGGCTCTTCTAACTCTTTTGTATGGTAGCGATGTATGGACGTTGAAACAAAAGGATATACAGAGACTTAGATCTGCTGAAATGAGATACCTTCGGAGGACTGCAGGATACTACTAGATCACAAAAAAAATGAAGACATCTTAGAAGAATTACACATGGAACCTTAAGAAAACAAAATTTCTGATTATAAGTCAAGAGGGATGCAACATGTTCATCGAATGGAAGATCACAGGATACCCAAACAAATGTTAAGATATTAACCTGCAGGAAGAAGAAGACCACGCGGCCATGAACCTACAGGTTCGATAGCGTCAGTGAGTTAGTTATTGTATTTTCAAATTGACCTATGTCATATACTATCTTCATTTCTCGCAACTGGAATTCCCTACCACAAGAAATAAGTGGCTGCTGGACATTGGCAACTTTTAAAAGAAATCTAAATTTATATTTGCTCTAACCTCGACTTCATCATTACCCAGTGTAAGGTACATATATTAATTGGTGTTCTCGTATAATTTATCATATTTATACTATTATTATTATTATTAACATTATATTATTATTATCATTATTATTATTATTATTATTATTATTATTATTATTATCGTAAGTATTATTATTGTTACTATCGTATAAAATGTTGTTTATACATGATATTTACATTGCTACATTTAATGTATCTTCAACTGTTTATAATTAGTATAGTGTATATCTATATTTGTCAAAATATTTATTTGTATTTGTGCTGGTTAAGTGGAAGAGAAGGCCTTATTGCCTTAACTCTGCCAGAATAAATAAAACATTTTTTTTATTGCGGATGAGCCCATGTAGGACTACGCAAAGTAATTAGAGGCGTTTATTATTATTATTATTATTATTATTATTATTATTTTATTAGTATTATTAGTATTATTATTATTATTATTATTATTATATTTTCCTTGTTAAAGCAATTTTAATTATGTGTTTCTTATTATTTTGTTATCCAGCTTATCTGGAGTTGCAATACGACATTCCACCATCGTCTCTCAGCAGCAAGACTAGTAGTTTCCAGCCTGGTCTGGAGTCCGAGCATCTTTACGACGAGATTCCTTGTTGGAGAAGCAACACTACAGCCTCCACCAGCACAGAAACTGACACTTCACGGTGTTGACGTCACGTTCATTTCTCTGCTCTTGGATAAAGGAATGTTAACATTCCATTTATGTCAATACAGAAATTAATAATAAAATAATAGATACATACATTCATGGTGTTCTGCCCAAGAGCAGGTCTTTCACTCCAAACTCAGTATTCTCCACTCTTTCCTTAACTCAGCCTTCCTTTTTGTGTCTCAGTTAGATGGAGATTCCAACATAAATCCGGTAGTCATAATGTCGATTCAAAATGTGAGGGAAAACTGCAGTTCCCGTGTTTAAGAAAACAAACTATGAGGTAAGATATAAATAAATAATAGTTTAAAAAAACTAAAACAACACGCTTTATTAGAAAACCGAACTAAAAAACGAAAAAGAATTTTAATTTCCAATGCGCTTTGGATAAAATTAAAGTGGTCAACAAAAAAATCATCTCCAACACATATAGAATAAAATAGAGTTGTCTAAAAAAAAAGTAATTTTACCATCAAAAGCGTGGGGTGCTCTATATCAATTAATATATTTGATAATAAACAGATATTGGTAAAAGTAAAGAGTCTATAAGAAGAAAACGTAAAAACCATAAAAACTCCACGCTTTTGATGGTAAAATTATTTTTTTTTGTAGATAACTCTGGTTTTATTCTAGATGTGTTGGAGATGATTTTTTTGTTGACCACTTTAATTTTATCCCAAGCACGTTGGAAATTAAAATTATTTTTCATTTTTTAGTTCGGTTTCTAATAAAGCATGTTGTTTTAGTTTTTTTAACTATTATTTTTTTAGTTTAATTGATTGTCATAAACCGGAATCGCATGAAAATTTAATTGCTTACTATATTTTTAATGTCTAGGCACGAAAATAATTATATATTTTTTAAATTATTATTATTATCATCTAACATTATTATAATATTTTTGAATATTTTAATATAGATAGTTACAGTTAATCATATCCTTCTCATATGTTCTGGATAAATTAAAATGTGGTAAGTTTACAAAATTGTCATTAATATTTTACAGAATAAGATAAAAATGTAAATATATTTAAATTCAATACTATTGTAGTATGAGCTAAAAGCAATACTCTTCTAAAAAAATCCTCCGGGCCGGATTTGAACCAGCGACCTATGGATTACTGAAATTACATACCACTACAGTCCACCACTCTACCAACTGAGCTACCAGAGGATATAATATTAATTTCTTACAACGATGGACTAAAAAGTCGATAAGTCCGCAACCTATTATATATTATTTATGAAATTATTGTATTGTCATTGGTCCTTCACAAGTATACAAAGTTTCAAGTCGATCCATTGTTTTCAGTGGGTGAAAATAGTGTTGAAAGATTTCGTTACATAGGTAGATACAGGTCCCAGTAGAACTGATAAAATCAGGAGAAAATTGAAAGACAAAATATGCTGGTTGCTTAGTATGATTTGGGAAAAAGAAGATCTTCCAGATGAATGGAAGGAATCAATTATCGTACCAATTTATAAGAAGGGAGATAAAACTGATTGCAACAATTACAGGGGCATGTCATTACTTTCAACTTCGTACAAAATTCTAACAAATATATTAGTAAGCAGACTTACTTCCTATATTGATGACATTCTAGCAGATCATCAATGTGCATTTAGAAAAAACAGGTCTACAACAGATCAGATTTTTAGTATAAGACAGATTTTAGAAAATAAATGGGAATATAATGGCACTGTACATCAACTATACGTAGACTTCAAAAGAGCATATGATTCAATCAAGAGGGAGAAGTTACGAGTATATAGTATCCTGCTGGAGTTCGGAATTCCTAAAAAGTTAGCTAGACTTATATGAATGTGTCTAAATGAACAAAGAGTAGGGTGCATGTAGGCAAACATGTTTTCGGACACTTTTGAAATCCAGAATGGGTTGAAGCAAGGAGATGCACTGTCTCCTCTACTATTTAATTTTGTACTAGAGCATGCCATTAAATCATTAGAGAATGAGGAAGGCTTACAACTCAATTGTATTAATAAGCTGTTAGTTTATGCTGATGATGTAGTATTATTGGCCGATAGCGAGGAGATACTAAAGGACAACACGCACACACTATTGAGTAAAACTAAGAAATTAGGACTGGAAGTAAATATCAATAAAACTAAATATATGGTCACATGTAGAAATACATTATATAATGGAAATGGACAGCTAATGACAAATGAGGGAAATTTTGAGGAAGTGGCTGAATTAAAATACCTAGGATCAATAATCACAAGTAGGAATGAGATGCACAAAGAAATTAAACATAGGCTCAATTCTAGAAATGTATGCTATTATGCATTGCAGAGACTCTTGATGTCCCAACTCCTATCAAAAAACGTTAAACTGAAAATATATAAGACTATTATTCTACCAGTTATATTATATGGGTGCGAAACATGGACTCTGACTTTAAGGGAGGAAAGGAGATTACAGGTATTTGAGAATGAAGTTCTTAGGATGGTTTTTGGACCAAAGAGAGATGAACAGACAGGTGAATGGAGAAGAATACATAACAATGAATTACATGGTCTTTATAGGAAGCCAGATATAATAAGAACAGTTAAGTCTCGTAGACTGCGATGGGCAGGACATGTTGCACGTATGGGGAATGGAAGACTTGAATGGAAGCTAGTAGGAAAGCCAGAGGGAAAACGTCTTGGTAGACCAAGAATGAGGCGGGAGAATAACATTAACTGTGATTTGAGGGAAGTAGATTATACAGGATATGATTGGAAACCATTAGCTCAGGATAGGGATGTATGGAGAGCTTATGTACCTTGCGGCCATAAACCTACGGGTTCGATAGTGCCAGTGAGTGAGTAAATAAGCTAGATACAGGTCAAGTTAATATAAAGCGTGTAAAATGACTCATTCATTCTGTATATTTTTGCCAACATACATTTACTCATCCTCAGAAATTTGATGATCCTTCTCAAAATAGTCTCCTTATCCCAGCATTTTTGTGAGTCTGCAAAGAGATGCTGGAAACATTTATCGTCAGTTCCATCAAAACCGCCTCTACAACCATCACTACTGTTCCTGAAGATGGAAAATGTCTCCCACAAGGTCGTTTATCAGACTAGGAAATAGAAAAAGTAACATAGTGCCTAATCGAGAGGTGAGTATAAGTTGAATTATTTTTAAAAGGTTTTGACCTTGAAAAACAACACTGCAAGAAAACGTCAAATATCCTTATGGTAATGCAAAATAATTGTCAACTTTTGCATGTTGAAACCTACCTTGAAATATCTCCCAGAGAAGTGTTGTGATGTACCAAGGCCGTGTCCAGAAAATTATCTCTGTTTTTAACTGCAAGGCATAGAAATCTAGCAATGGCACCCACTGTGCAAACCAGATGGACTCCCTGCATGAGAAGAGTGGAATGCAGTGTGATTGTATGGGGCAGGTTGTCATAAATAATGCCACGAGTGATTTCCAAATTATCAATAAATTCACAACTCACGAAGTGAGGAGTTAATTTATCTATATAGAGAATTTGGAAATCAAGAGTGGCATTTGTTAGGACTATTTAATGAATAAAATTAAGCTGTTTACTCTCAAATCATTATTTAAATGTAGTTATTTAAAAATATTTATATATTTAAAGGAGATTACGAGTATTTGAGAATAAAGTTCTTAGGAATTTTTTTGGACCAAAGAGAGATGAACAAACAGGTGAATGGAGAAGACTACATAACAATGAACTACATGTTCTTTATAGGAAGCCAGATATAATAAGAACAGTTAAGTCTCGTAGACTGCGATGGGCAGGACATGTTGCACGTATGGGGAATGAAAGACGTGCATGGAAACTTCTTGTAGGAAAGCCAGAAGGAAAACGCCCAGTTGGTAGACCAAGAATGAGGTGGGAGAACAACATTAACTATGATTTGAGGTAAGTAGATTGTACAGGGAATGATTGGAAAGCATTGGCTCAGGATAGGGATGTGTGGAGAGCTTATGTCCGCGCGGCCATGAACCTACGGGTTCGATAGTTCCAGTGAGTAAGTAAGTAAGTAATGTAAACGGCGATGTTTGGAAACAAATGAGAAACGATTGGTACGCTTCATTTGCTTATTTTGTTCATCACTGTAACCAGATCATATTATTTATTGCCAAAGGAACGCAATATTGTAAGAATGCACTCTAGTGGAGAAAAAATGAAACACTTCAATCTGTATATTAATTCATTTCTGATGTCCTATGATGTAAATATGACAATTATATTTTTCTGGAATGTTATTACCTGGGGAAAAATACATTTAAGAAAGTGCAAACAATGGTTTTCTTTTGTGGTATAATCAATTGCTACAAATGTTTTTATATTAAGTCCCGCATGCGCTATGTGTTGACATTAATGCGCTATATATACAATCTGGTAGCCGTATTTCTTAGAGAGTCACTCACTGCAAAATAATGTTATAACCTTTTCAGAATGTTAAAAAGGAGGTGCTTTCTTTATTATGATAAACTTTAGTTCGTAAATTCCACGCGAAACACGACTGTGATTAGTTGTAAATAAAAAATCATTGAAACGTGATTGGTCATTGACTCCCCATTTTGGGCATGAGTTAAATAGTCAATAAAAATAGTTTTAAGAATTGTTAATACATTTACCTAATGCCTTGTCTAATAAGCCGTAGATTAATTCATTACAGTTTATTACTTTCTTTGTATTTTTTTCTTTCCTTTCTTTTTATGTATATTAGATTCGAGTTGTTATTCCTTTATGTATTCATTCTATCATTAATTTAATTTCAACTGTATTTAATTTTATTGTATTATAAGACATTATTTTCATTATTATTCAATTTGACAGATAATTAATTGTTTAGTATGACTATTATTGTAATTTTTTGTATTTATATGTAACATATATTTGTCCTGGTGAGTGAAAGAGAAGGCCACATGGCCTTAACTCCACCAGGCTAAATAAATCTATTCCATCCATAAGTAATTCTGCCCGAGGGCAAGGTCTTTCACACAGCAATCATAGCATTTTCATGCTATGCTTTGCAGCTTTACTAGGGAATTGTAGGTGTGGTAGCTTCCCGTTTCTTTCCACACCGGTGAAGGATGATGATAATGAGATGATAAGGATGATGATGGCCATATTATCTATATTATTTCGGGGACCGTTTGGGCCTTAACGTTCTCCTGACATTTGTCTTACAGGTGAGGAAAAAACCCCGATAAAAACCTCACCTAGAAAACTGCCCCGACCGGGGATCGAACCCCTACCCGCTGCGTGACAAGGCAGCACGCTACCTCGAGACCACAGCGGTGGACTTATAAATCTATCCTAAATCTAAAATTTCTAGGTAGGTTTCGATATGCGTTGGTTGACAGTTCCCCTATGAGATGGGAAGTCGGGACCCAGAGATGGAGGATGACTTCTGCCAGGATCTGCCAAAATCACAGTTAATTTTTTTAATTATCTTTGCTATTTAAGATGGTTGCCTGTAGCAAGAGATATAGAATGGAATTTCCCATATCCGCTGATAAAGCTAAAGTTATCAACTACAGTGGAAGTCATAAACACTTCTTCCGGGAAGGAGAAATGCTTACACACTTCAACAAGAATCAAATATTAAGAATAGGCCTACATCTATTAACAAACTCACAGGCACTATCGAACCCGTAGGTTCATGGCCGCGCGGACATAAGCTCTCCATACATCCCTATCCTGATCCAATGTTTTCCAATCATCCCCTGTGTAATCTACTTCCCTCAAATCATAGTTAATGTTATTCTCCCACCTCATTCTTGGTCTACCAACAGGGCGTTTTCCCTCTGCTTTTCCTATAAGAAGCTTCCATGCACGTCTTTCATTCTCCATTCGTGCCACATGTCCTGCCCATCGCAGTCTACGAGACTTAACTGTTCTTATTATATCTGGCTTCCTATAAAGACCATGTAGTTCACTGTTATGTAGTCTTCTCCATTCACATGTCTGTTCATCTCTCTTTGGTCCAAAATTTTTCCTAAGAACTTTATTCTCAAATACTCGTAATCTCCTTTCTTCCCTTAAAGTAAGACTCCATGTTTCGCATCCATATAATATAACTGATAGAATAATAGTTTTATATATTTTCAGTCTAACGTTTTTTGAAAGGAGTTGGGAAGTCAAAAGTCTCTATAATGCATAATAACACGCATTTCCAGAATTGAGTCTATGTTTAATTTCTTTGTGCATCTCATTCCTATTTGTGATTATTGCTCCTAGGTATTTGAATTCAGCCACTTCCTTAAAATTTCCCTCATTTGTCATTAGCTGTCCATTTCCATTATATAATGAATTTCTACGTGTGATCATATATTTAGTTTTATTGATATTTACTTCCAGTCCTAATTTCTTAGTGTTACTCAATAGTGTGTGCGTGTTGTCCTTTAGTATCTCCTCGCTATCGGCCAATAGTACTACATCATCAGCATAAACTAACAGCTTATTAATACCATTGAGTTGTAGGCCTTCTCTGTCCTCTAAAAATTTGATGGCATGCTCTAGTACAAAATTAAATAATAGAGGAGATAGTGCATCTCCTTGCTTCAACCCATTGTGGATTTCAAAAGTATCCGAAAACTGTTTGCCTACACGCACCCTACTCTTTGTGCCATTTAGACACATTCGTATAAGTCTAACTAACTTTTTAGGAATTCCGAACTCCAGCAGGATACTATATAACTTCTCCCTCTTAACAGAATCATATGCTTTTTTGAAGTCTAGGCATACGTATTGCTGATGTACAGAACCATTATAATCCCATTTATCTTCTAAAATCTGTCTTATACTAAAAATGTGATCTGTTGTAGACCTGTTTCTTCTAAATCCACACTGATGATCTCTTAGAATGTCACCAATATAGGGAGTAAGTCTACTCACTAATATATTTGTTAGAATTTTTTATGAAGTTGAAAGTAATGAGATGTCCCTGTAGTTGTTACAATAAGTTTTATCGTCTTTCTTATAAATTGGTACTCGTATAATCGATTCTTTCCATTCATCTGGAAGATTTTTTTTATTTTACTATTCTTCATTAGTTTGAAAATGCCATCGTTCAAAAAAATAATGTAGGCCTACAACACACGTTTGTGAAGTGTTTTACAGAATCTCGGAAATTAAAAGTCTCGCTATCGTTCGGTTTTTTAATAATTTCCTTGCTTCTGTAAAAACCACTTCCCAACCTCGCATTGTAATATACTATTTTTCTGATATGATTTCCCCTCCCCCAATTTTGAAAATCTTACTGCTCTCCTTAAGAAATTCATTTCCATCGATATTTACTTCTACATCATTCTGAATCTCGTTATTCCAGAAATAATATTTCTTACTCTCCACTTCCCTTTCTCCCAAAGCCTCCCTAGCAGCCAAGTGCATATTTTCGACGATATACTGATATTGTTTTTCAGGAGTATCAAAATGTATTTTCAATTAACTTCTCGTCCAGGCTCTTGCGTAAAGTTATAAAATTCTATCTCCTCTAACAACTGAGTATTATATAGAGGTATCTCTAATGTATCTTTCGTATCCTCACTGTTATTAAAATATGGAAAGAAAAAGAATATTTAAGTCATGATTCAGTTTCCAATTTGTTTCTTTGGTTATTAATGAGTTGAATTGTAAAACAAGTGATGTACTGTGTAACACCTCATAATAAATTACTTGTAAAAGCGGTTGCATAAAAAACATGTTTTCAAACGACTGTAGCGCGGAAACGGTAAGTTTCCGAACCGTTTTCCAATTCTAAGTACTATCCCTCTACAAGTCCTAGATGTTTGTAAGGGGAATTTTATAGCACCCTGTATACCGGATCTATTAATTGAACAAAACAGTTTTAACTGAAACGATCAGCTAGAACATGATATGCGTCAGTGTACTTTAAAACCACAAGCTTTTCCAGAGAATTTATCATAAGTAATGCCGCGAGTGATTTCCAATTTATCTAGAGAATTTGTAAATCAAGAGTGGCATTTGTTAGGACTATTTAACGAATAAAATTAAGCTGTTTACTCACAAATCATTATTTAACTATAGTTATTTTAAAATATTTATATATTTAATGTAAACGGCGATGTTTGAAAACAAATGAGAAACGATAGGTACTCTTCATCTGCTTCTTTTGTTTATCACTGCAACCAGATCATACTATTTGTTGCCAAAGGAACGCAATATTGTAAGAATGCTCTCTAGTGGAGAAAAAATTAAACACATCAAACTGTATATTAATTCATTTCTGATTTCGTATGATGTAAATATGACAATTATATTTTTCTGGATTATTACCTGGGAAAAAATACATTTAATAAAGTGCAAACAGTGGTTTCTTTTTTTGGTGGTATAATAAATTGCTACAAATGTTTTTATATTAACTCCTGCAAGCGCTATGTGTTGACATCTATGCACCATATATACAATCTGGTAGCCGTATTTCTTTACAGGCTCAGTCACTGCAAAATAATGGTCAGACCTGTTCAAAATATTAAAAAGGAGCTCTCTTTAATATGGTAAATTTAACGCTGATAAATATTTCGTGAAACACGACTCTGATTGGTTGTAAAACAGAAATCATTGAAACGTGATTGGTCATTGACTCCCATTTGGGGCATGAGTTAAGTAGTCTTTCGTAAACTCACTGTTATTAAAATATGGAAAGAAAAAAATATATATTTTTGCATTTATCAAATAATGATCACAATTCCTCTTCCAGTTGTAATGTAAACAAACCAGAGGTAATGGTCTTCACTTTCTTTTGTCGAATAACTAATTTGCCTTTAAGCGTGTAAGAAAATTTAGTTCGCTCTCTAACTCAAAACAAATAAAAAATAATACTAACATGTATTATAGCACCTGTTTATACAAGTATATGAGAAAATTTAAAAATATATCATTGTAATTTTAATACATTAAATAAGCAGTTTTATTATTACGCATGCGCAAATAATAATCCAGAATACGTTGGGATTTCTATTGTTTTAAAATGGTCGTTCTCTGCAGAATTTCATAAAAGACTGGAAAAGAAATCATTTCAAAAGCGGAGAGAAACAAATTATTTTCAATGTGTTCAAACAGTTTAGTGAAAAATGTCCTATGTTACCCATTGAGGACGTGGTGAAAAATAACAGCAGAATTTACATGTGAGTCAGCATTGAACATAAATTCTGCTCGTAATGAAATTGTAAATAAAGGATATCTATTGACATCATGGAAAAAACGTAAACGTCTGATTAGATAGGCTCATATACTTTTTTGTCATAAATAAATAAGAAATGGAACTCAGAATTATAGTTACCTCATTACCTTGAATAGGCGTACAGTCTTATTTTCCGTAAAATACGATGTTACCTAAGAACAATGTTTCTATCGTACACAATTCAGTCATATTTCGGGTAAAAGTAGCACCACTGTTACACCAATGGACGGAGAAGGCGAAGTAATACCTTATGCAAGTTTGTTTACAGTACAATTGGAACTTAGCTCGGACACAGTATACTAGAGGTTGGGCCTTTAAACACTTATTGTGTACCTAGCTTAACTTGCAAAGAGAGAGATGGAAATATAAGGATACATCCTTAACCGCTTTCGTGCAGTTACAAAAGAAATAACCCACCCTGTTGTCAGTTTTCGTCTTCCGCCTTACCCCTGTTAACATCAAGTGAAGAAATAGCGACAAAACTGGTGCGAGTGAGAGAGGTGAGCACAGCTGTCTCTTTCTACGAATTTCTTGCAAAGTTAAGCCAGACGAATTATAATAATATGTAAATGAATTGTACACTTACCATTTCTTCATTGAAGATTAATTCTGTCCAGAATCTCTTATCAGACTCTCTACCAAGCAGCAGTACAGTGTTGTACACAACTGAAAATAAAATAATGTTTGTCTTCATAATTTAACATTTAAAAGTTCATCAATAAATGTAACAATTTAATATGGATATACAAAGCAGGAATATTTGTTAGAGAGTCAGTGACTGCAAAATAATGCTCTGACCTGTTCACAATATTAAAAAGGAGGAGCTTTCTTTATCGCAAAAGCAGTAGTTGGTAAAGAGAAATCGATAAAGATCGAGGTGAAACACGACTGTGATAGGTTGTAAAACAAAAATCATTGAAACGTGATTGGTCATTGACTCCCATTTGGGGCATGAGTTAAATAGTCAATAAAGTATAATTAATGTTGACTTGAATATTAAAGGGTTTCAAAAAAAAGAGTTCTGAATTCCCTTTATCTTCCCTAAATGAAGAGATATGCCACTCTTGTGATGACACAGAATGCTAGGATAAGAGAGTAATCAGAGGAACCAGGGTTTGTAGAAGTCATTTCACAAGATGACGTCGCTTAAACTGTTAGTGTTTCTGTGTATAGTGGTGGCTGCCCGGGCTGCTATTGACCAACCTGGTCACAACGCCACGGTGAATGCAGCTGGATTTGGAGATAATATTATATCTGGATTCAACCGAATTGTTAACAAATTTACCAATAAATATCCCAACAATTCTACCAATACTACATCTACCAACCTAAATAACGTAACATACCCTGCTGGAGTTGTTTGTCCACCGCCTGTACCTGACTATCTGGTAAATATACATTACTTTATTTATTTATTTTTTTCCATTTATTATTCTCAGGACAGATATAAGGAAATACACAATAACAAATGCCTAGAACAAGTAAACAATTTCAACTATTTAGGTTGTGAAATATCTTATCAAAATGAAAAAGATGTGAACAAGAAAATCACCAAATTTACACAAATCTTAGGAATAATAAATAATACATTAAAATCTAAATTAGTACAAAAATCCGCATGAATTTCTCTGCCTTTTATACGGAAATAAGATTTGTGCATTAAGAAAAAGAGACAGGAGCAGAATCAGAGCAACGAAAATGATTTTTCTCAGGACAACAGGATACACTCTTTTAGATATAAAAAAGATTTTAAAAATTTTAGAACAATTAGAAGTAGAATCAGTAGAAGAAAAACTGAACATATATAAAAAAGATGAATAGACAGGTGAATGAAGAATACTACATAATAGTGAGCTACATTATATGTATAGAAAGCCACAAGTGATAAGAACAGTTAAGTCTCGTACACTGTGATGGGCAGGGCATGTGGCACGAATGGGGAATGAAAAAGGTGCATGTAAGCTTCTTGTAGGAAAACCAGAGGGAAAATGCCCAGTTGGTAGATCAAGAATTAGATGGGAGAATAACATTATCCATGGTTTGAGGAAAGTAGATTATACAGCGGATGATTGGAAAACCCCCTCAGGATATGGATGTATGGAGAGGTTATGTCCGCTGTTATTTAGTCTTCTCCATTCACCTGTATCTTCATCTCTCTTTGGTTCAAAAGTTTCCTTAAAACTTTATTCTCAAATATTCAAAGAGTGGACTTAATTCAGTTTCAAAAGTGCTTCCTCATATGCCCTTAATCAGTACCATCATCTGAAGGCACTACAACTTCAAAATTGAATGTTTTTGCCTTTTCAATAATCTTCCTCCAGACTCTTCTATCTTATGTCAATTATTTCAGGTTATTACCCTTATCTTTCTTCAGATCTTCCCAAACATCGTCCTGCTCTCTCATCTCAGGTCTACCAACAGCTCTATTTCCTGTAGGCTTCCATTTATATAGTTTTTTAACTAATCTCTGTTGATCCTTTCTTATCAGATGACCAAACCATCCAATCCTAAGGGATCTGATATTTATTATATTTTGATTTTTCTATCTGTCTTCGGGTTTTTACGGCTTCTGCCGTCTACCCGTGCCAAACTTCCAAAGTCTACGATCTTGGGCATCTTCGATGCTTAGCCCTCTTTCTTGCATTACTATCCTCATGCTTTCCTTCCATGTTAACTTTGGTCTCCCTCTTTTCTTCTTTCTAGTCGGTTGCCATTGATATAATTGCTTCGGCCATCGCTCATCTTCCATTCTTAAAACATATCCTAACCACTTTAATTCCTTCTCCTCAATTCTTTCAATTACGCTTTCTTCTGCTTCCATTACGTTTCGAATTTTCTTATTTGTGACATGTTCTAATTTTGACTTTCTAGCACTTCTGCGTAAATAATTCATTTCTAGAGCTATTGGTCTATTCTTGTAGTACTTATTGATTGTCCATACCTCACTTCCATACATTGCAACAGATTCCACCAATGTTTTACCAATATATTTTTTCTGTCTTTTCAAATATGCTTATCCGACCATGTGGAATTTAACAATGATATTTTGATTTTTAATTATATTGTTTAATTCACTATTTGTTTTCATTTTCCAAGTTTGGTCTGGTCATTTATTTTGGACTATACATTTTACTAAGTATCTTTCTTTCGAAAATATTCTGAAAATTTATTTCAACACAGTCAACGTTGCAGAATTCTTCATGAAGATCTTCCATCAAGAACAACAATAATTGTATTAAAAACTCTAAATACCCCGTCATATACCCCTTGGTAAAACACGGTTGTAGTATTTATGTTTAAATAAAAAAATATGTTCTTTTTTTGCAAATGCCCCAGATTGTCTTTCGACATTCCTGGTGTTCTCTCCTGGCATGGCATACTTGTAACATACTTCTGAGGTTGGGGAGCCTTGAAGGCGGGGTTGCGTTGCCCCGATGATATGATGGGTGATGATGATAGTGGTGCACCCCAGGAGAGTCCCTAATCCTGAGCTTAATCTAAGATGGATATGAATGATGCTGATTGCGATGTCCATATGATTTCGGGGACCGTTAGGGCCTTAAAGTTTTCCTGACATTTGTCTTACAGGTGAGAAAAAGCCCCGATAAAAACCTCACCCAGAAAAACTGTCCCGACCGGGGATCGAACCCGGGCCCGCTGCGTGACAAGGCAGCACGCTACCTCGAGACCACAGCGGTGGACAATAAAAAATAAAGAAACTTATTTTTCTCGGAAGTTAGATAACGGCGCATGGCCGTCCAATTTTAAGAGACATGGTCCAGATAAAACATTTTAGTATTGAATACTCTACCCACATTTGTCATGTGATTCCAGGTGGGGAATGTCCACACAAACAGCATGGTGAATGTCATGTCCAGGGTTATTTCGGCCCTCAATCAATCTCAACCAGTAGAAAACCAGACTGGAGTGTGCGGCACTGAGCAAGTTCCGTAAGTATACTTAACGCATCCTCCTTTTTTTTTTTTTTTTTCAAGCGCGACAGGCCTAGAAGGCCCTTGACCTACCATCCGTCCACATGTGTTAATCACAGAGGTAGACGATCATAAGCCAGTACAGGGATCAATACTTTTAAAACAATATTGAGGTCACTTGTAAAATTTAAAATTTAAAAATATATACATCAAGTAGTGATTTCCAGTTCAGAAGATGATCTACAAAGAGCTATTTTTAATTTGGAAAAAATAAGTGCCAATTACAATTTAAAAATTTCAAAGAATAAAACTAAAATTTTAGCATTTAAAGGACATGATACCTTAAGAGCAAAAATAGTAATTGATAATAAAATTTTAGAGCAGGTGAACAGTTTTAAATATCTAGGTTTCAATTTATCATATGTTAAAATTGAAGATATTAATGACAAAATAAATAAATTTAATATAATGTGTGGCACTATTAAAAGAACCCTTAAAAACACAAGAAAAGAAACAAAAATTAAATTCATAAAGCAATGGCTGTCCTGTATTGATGTATGGATCTGAATGTTGGACGACCACTAAAAGACATGAACAAAGATTGGAAGCAGCTGAGATGCGAGTTTTAAGAAATATAGCAGGATATACTCTGCTGGATAAGAAAAGAAATGAAGATATAAGAAATGAACTAAATATTTTCAAACTTGCAGACCGGATAATTAAATATAGGAACGACTGGAAAGAACATATTGATGGAATTCCAGAAGGAAGATTTCCAAAATTATTGCTAAATTATAAACCGCACGGAAGGAGAAATATTGGTCGCCCACACAGAAGATGGTCTGAACAATTTTAACAATTCTAGCTTTCATGAAACCGGAACGAGCCAACAGGCTTAATTCCTGGATGATGATGATGATGATGATGATGATGAAAAATATATACTTGAGATCTCAGTCTTCCTCAACTTTGGATGTAAGACGCGGAGTACTTTCGGAGCCTATGTTCCATCATCAGCTTGTAAATTGGTACCAATTTACAAGGCTTCGAAAGTACCCCACATCTTACATCCAAAGTTGAGGAAGACTGAGATCTCAAGCATCTACATTCATATTTTAAATTCTCGAAGAGAAACTCAGCTCAGGTTTTATAAAATTATGGCTGTTCCTGTTCTTTTATATGGATCCGAATCTTGGGTACTTACAAAAAAGATATCTCACACATTCAAATCGCTGAAATGAAATTTTTAAGATTCGTAAAAGGATGTATACGCATGGATAGATTACACAATGAATCAATAAGAAATGAACTGGAGACATTTTCAATAGTCGATAAACTAGAAGAGCACAAATACCAATGGAAAGAACATTTAGACAGAATGGACAATACAAGATTACCCAAAAAGTTCAATATCTATAACCCACATGGAAAAAGATCTTTGGGACGGCCAAGAAAACGATGGACTTGAGACCGGAACAGGTCGCATTGTTTAAAGAGCTCTATAATAACAAGGTAAAAATGTATATTTGTGGTATTGATCCATCCATAATAATTCTGCCCGAAGGCAGGTCTTTCACTGCAATCATAGCATTTTCATGCTATGCTTTGCAGCTTTACTAGGGAATTATAGGTGTGGTAGCTTCCCGTTGCTTTCCACACTGGTGAAGCATGATGATGATAATGATGGATGGCCGGATGATTTTCGGGGATCGTTGGGCCCTAAGCTTCCTGACATTTGTCTTACAGGTGAAAAAAAAAAACGAAAAACTCACCTAGGAGCCTGTCCCGGCCAGGAATCGAACCCGGGCCCGCTGCGTGACAAGGCAGCACGCTACCTCGAGATCACAGCGGTGGACGTGGAATTGATAGTGTTTGAATTAAAAAAAAAAAGTATGCAAAATTTTAACAAAAAAAATTGGTTTTGAATTTCTTTAATAAATCACAATCCATGTCTGAACACAAGCAAACATTATTGTCAAATGAACTATGGACAATAACATACTAAATTTTGGAAACAACGGATAAGAAGTTTTTGAGAAAATTGTACCAAGACAATACTTTTAAGAAGTTGGATTTTTGTTTTCAGGTTTATGTATTTTAAATTACTCATGAAGAAATATGTGTAAAAAGTTAACCAGAGTGTCATTATGTTCAGGAAGACTTGTTTAATTAGTGACATAATTTTCATGCACATAACTTAAGAATAAGCTGAAAAAATTATTTTTGTATGTGGCATATTTTTAAACCAAATTGCAAAGAAATTAGTACCGGGTGCCCTTAACCTCGTCAATCTCTAGGTAACATACTAGGGCATTCGATAAATAATGACAATGCTGCTATAACATCAGAAAAAATTATTTAGGTTGCATTTGACATTGAGAACTTCATTTAAAGTCTCTGTACGTTGCCAAATCCTTGTAAGATGGCGCACTCCATATGCAGCAGCATTTCTGGATATCTCTTTCAACTGATCGATTTAGAGATTTCTGGATATCAACTCTTGATTGGAATCGAATACCTCTTACAAGTTCTTTATTCTTTGAGAATGCGTTATAGTCACAAAGACTCATGTCTAGTGAATTTGGTATATGTTATTCTTCCATTTCATTCTTGGTCTACCGACTGGGCGTTTTCTTTCTGGTTTACCAACAAGAAGCTTCCTGCCTGTTCGTACCACATGTCTTGCCCATCAGAGTCTACGAGACTTAATTGTCCTTGTTATATATCAACCACAAGTATTCAATTATTTCTAATATAGATGTGTAATATAAGATTTATTTCTGTTTCTACAGAATCACTGGGAGTTCCATTCCTGGCAATATTACCACAACTAACGCTGGAAAAACAACAAACGCTACAACCACTGTAAGTTCACAAACTACATTTAGCCTGCAGATACATCTGCATTATTTTGTTACGAAAGCACAAGCGTAGAGTGAAAATTGCCCGAACTTTAGAACAGCCTTGAGAAATGTATGTAACATACATACATACACACACACACACACACATATATATTTCTGGGTGAGGTTTTTTCGGGGTTTTTCCTCACCTGTAAGACAAATGTCAGGAAAACTTTAAGGCCCAAACGGTCCCCGAAATCATATGGCCATCATCCTTATCATTATCATCCTTACCATTATCATTATCATCATCATCCTTCACCGGTGTGGAAAGCAACGGGAAGATACCACACCTACACAATTCCCTAGTAAAGCTGCAAGCATAGCATGCAGTGAAGGACCTGCCTTCGGGCAGAATTACTATGGATGGATATATATATATAATATATATATATAATATATATATATATATATATTTTCGCGGATATAAATATGATTAAGAAAGTTTTCTTGGGTTTTCCGCGTCATGGATTCAAGTTCGTCCTCTGGCCAATGATTCCGACGTTTCAGCATGCCATTCTCAAGGAATATATATATATATATATATATATATATAATTACTGTATTGTCATTGGTCCCTTAACAAGTATACAAAGTTTCAAGTCGATCCAATGATTTTAAGTGGGTGAAAATCGCGTTGAAAGATTCCGTTGCATAGATAGATACAGGTCAAGCTAATATAAAGCGTGTAGAATACCTTAGGTGCAATAGGGTCCATTCTAACTTTAGAGAAACAACAGCTACGATAATAATAATAATAATAATAATAATAATAATAATAATAATAACGTTAATAATAATAATAACAATAATAACTACAATAAAAATAATCATCATCATCTTCCTTCCATGTATTAGGTCTGGTGGCCCGTAACGGTCTCTTGCCATCTTCTGAGTGGTCTTTCCATGGAACTCCTTCCTCGGGGATGATAATTCAAAATGTGACCATAACAATAATAAAAATAACAATAACAACAATAATAATAAAACTAATAATTATAATATCAATTATATAACAATAATAATTATATAATATTAATAATATTAATAATAATAATAACAATAATAACAGAATTCATGTTTTCATGGTCTGTAGTCATAGTATTAGTCCGGGCTGTAAGGCCGTACTTCATAACTCGTGTTTCTTCATGACGTTTTTCCCTCGGCTACGAAGTGCAACCCTTGACAGCTTCCGATGAGGGAACGCAAACCTAGAAGATGCCCTCCGTAGTCGAGGGAGAAACGACTGGGACAAATACCAGTTGTGGATCACGGCCTTATAGCCCGAAATCTTCTAATACAACAATAAATAATAATAATAATAATAATAATAATAATAATAATAATAATAATAATAATAATAATTTATTTCATGGTGCTACAGCCTGGAAGACCCTTGGCCTCCCAGCCAGCTGCTGGCTTCACAACCACTTGTTTACAAAGATTGATGCTCATCTAGCCAGTATAGAGGTAACAAGTGGCCAGCATGTCGAGTTTCCCAGCCGTTTTCTCAACCTGGAGCCACTACTTATTGTAGCTACCCAAATTCCTCACGATGTTGGGTGGGTACCGATCCAACACTGACCAAAACTTCATAAGAAAATTTCTTCTCCCACGAGGGACTAGAACCAGCGGGAGTCCTGTAGTTCTGCACCACGATATCATAACTTAAACCACTCGGCTATTTCACATTATATTTTATATATGAACAAGTTTAATTAAACAAGTAGAAAAATCAGAAGTGCTCACAGTTTGGGAAAAAAAATCACATAAAAAAAACTGAAGAATTTTTAAATTTCCGGGGAATTTGATTTGATTGGGAGGTTCATTGGTCCACCAACAGATGCAGTAAGAAGCAGTTCTCCTGAATGGCATAACATCAGTTGAAATTATAAATGAAGAGAAAAATTCTCGCCCATACCGAGACTCGAACCCGGAACCTTTTGGCTTTCCAGGTCAATGCTCTACCAACTGAGCTACCGAGGCGAGAATTTTCCCAATAAACGTCTTCTTAATAAAGAAGCCGCCATTTGCAACGATAAAGCAAAGGTTTCATAACATTTGGCGCGAGGGAATTACAACGCGTATAAGATAAAAATTTGCGTCTAGATCTCAAATCGCCTCGGTAGCTCAGTTGGTAGAGCATTGGTCCGGAAAGCCGGTTCGAGTCTCGGTCTGGGCGAGAATTTTTCTCTTCAAATATAGTTTACTCTTCAGTGAGAAGTGTTAAATTAATAATAAAAACATCATCAGTTGAAATATTAAACAAAACTTCATGGCACGACAGGCCTACAAGGCCCTTGGCCTACCAGCCGGCTGTTGGCCTCACATCCACATGTGTTAATCACAGAGGTAGGCGATTATCCAGTCAGTGTAGGGGTCACATGTGATCAGCATGTCGGGTCTCCCAGCCATTGTAGCTGGTTTTCTCAACTTGGAGTCGCTACTTATCGTATGTACCCCAAATGCCTCACGATGCTGGATGGGCATTAACGTCAAAATTCGATGAGAAAATCCCTTCTTCCATGGAGACTCGAACCAGCGCAAGTCCTGTAGCTCTGTGTAAAGGCTACTTGCCTTAATCATTCGGTTATTGCACAGGACAGTTGAATATTACTGAAGATAAAACCACCTAGGTTTTGAAACCAGTCTAAATTGAAGACTGGATACGAGGTGAGGTGTAAAGAATTTTAATTTAAATCTTAATAAATAGATATTTTCATGTCGGAATTGTTTTTCACTGTTGACCAGTAAATTCTAGTCACCAGAGCTGTGGTAGATGGCTTTAAGGTAAGTTGGATACAAACGTAATTATTGTTTCATTTCAGGATAACTTCAGAACGGAATTATTCTGTTGCCGTGGATATGTAAAAGATGCTCTGGGTAGGTGCGTGGCAGAGTGCGGTGGAGGATGTGCCAATGGAGTGTGTGCAAGTCCCAACGTGTGTAACTGCCATCCTGGATACACACTGGACAGAAGTGGTAACTGTGTCATGGAGTGTCCCTGTGGGTGTCTCAATGGAGTATGTACAGGTATGTATATGTATTACTCAACCATAGAGAAACTTCGAACAGAGGGAAAACTGAGTACAGTGACATCTAAAAAATTTCGGTTGTTTTCGATTAACTAAAATTAGCAAACTACAATGGTAGCGCTGTTTCGTAGTAACAGAATACGTAACTGAATAAAACAAATGCAAGGCACACGGCGTGTTCACTCGGGATTATGGGAAATTAGCCATTTTGTAAATTTAAATTTTTAACTGCTATCCTTTCGTTCTATGTAGACGGTACTGTAAAAATTATATAGGCTTATTATCTAAAGTTAAAAATCACTACTTCGATTTTATTTTACTCTAATTTGTAAGTAAATTCAAGCTTGTTTACGTTTTTAATGTGAATCTATTTTCAAAGGTAATCCTACTAGAAGTGATAAAATTCTAAGATTTGTTAGGTTAGGAAGAGTGATGTTAGAGTACAGCCATTTCTAATAAACATTTTAAAAATGTGACTTTATAATGGATTTCAGATGTACGACATGGCTAAGGTTCTTTAATAAATATTTTATAAAATATGTATGTGAGAATAAGGGGGTAGATCAATTGTAAATATTTATTAAAAGAGCTCATAATGCACGTTTTTAAATTTTAATAAACGAAATTAAATTAACATGTTTTATTTGTTTCCCTTCTGTTAAAATTAAAGAAAATCTTTAGGTCTGTGAGGCTGGGTACAAATAAGTCCATAATTTGATATTAATTAATATGTTATTTATTCCTATAATAGTTCAATTCCATGGTTATTCACTAGATGGCGGTATATAATTATAATTCATAATTTTACCACCAGACGGTGTTGAATTTCATATTAGTACCAGAAAAAAATCGAAAAAAATTAGATGTCGTTAGTTGTTGTACACTAGCGCCGCTTGTGGCATGTACGCGAAACTTGTCCACTTTCTTCTCTGGTACTCTGTGTTACTCAACAACGTTAACTTTCAATGCGGAAAAACTGCAAACTAAACAAATGTGGTAAGGGTGTGTAGGGGTTAGAGGTAGTAGACCCTTGTCTTAGGTTGCAGTGACAGTGTTTATTATCCATCAGTCATTTATAGTTGTTAGTTACAATGTCAAGTGCGAAAGTTAGGCTCTATATTCACAGTATATGCACATTTAAGGGCCGCATGCAAATACATTAAGTCTCTGGTGAGTTGAGTTTTCCGTGAGAACGTGCAAAGTTCGAATTAGCGAGTCGCTGACTGGTCATGCATGAAAGTTTTTTTTCGTAATATTGGCAAGAAATTACCAAGAATTCTCAGCGATAAAACCACTTCCGTTATTTTCGTCTGCTAGAGGAACGCATTTACGCTTGCGTCCCGCAAATAATACCGTATATGCGTCGCGCGATATTACGCCGAATCTCCTGTTCTTCCAGTTGAATTCTTTGGTAGGCTCTATCAAATTTGTCTTCTCCGCGTATACCGAAAACATTATAGAAGTCTTCAAGGTCCGACATCTTGGATAAAGCAGCAAGTTACGCGGCAAGGTTTCAAACTACATCGGTTTCAAATAGGTCTACCACTATATTTTGCCACTGATTATACCACTTTCCCAGTCATTCGCTTCTACCAACGGCAAGGAGACACTTTTCCCCTCTTCAACACTAACGCCATTGCTTCCCCTCTCCAGCTAAACAGTTAACGCAGTCGAATAATATCTATTATTAATTTCATACATCTAAATGATGGAGAAATCATATTTGAAGAGAAAAATTATACACTCAGACTGGGACCTGAGTTCAAGGTCCTGGGTTCAAGCCCCAGTTTGAGTGTATAATTGTTCTATTCAAATATGAGTTATCCATCATTGAGATGTATGAAATGAATAATGAAAACATCGAAAGTAACCATACTGGCTTTATAATGTAAAATTCCCAAATAAATGTATTCTTAATAAAGAAGCCACCATTTGCAAGATAGAAGCAAAAGTTTCATAGCATTTGGTGCGTGGGAATTAACAGCATATATAAGAAGAATTTGCATTTAGATTGGAACTTGCTAAGGTAGCTGGTCTGTAGAGTATTGGCCTAGAAAGCCAAAGGTCCTGGGTTCAAGCCCCAGTCTGAGCGTGTAATTTTTGTCTTCAAATATGTATACCGGTATGTATGTCTTTTTAGTTTATTTTACAGCATGTTCCATTACTGTAGATATAATACTATACACCATGCTTATATAACTAGCTAATTAACTCACTGGCACTATAGAACCTGTAGGTTCATGGCCGTGTGGACATAAGCTCTCCACACATCCCTATCCTGAGCTAATGTTTTCCAATCATCCCCCTGTGTAATCTACTACCCTCAAATCATGGTTAATATTATTATCCCATTTCATTCTTGGTCTACCAACTGGGGGTTTTCTCTCTGGTTTTCCTACCAGAAGCTTCCATGTACCCCTTTCATCCCCCATACGTGCAACATGTCCTGCCCATCGCAGTCTACAAGACTTAACTCTTCTTATTGTATCTGGCTTCCTATACATATCATGTAGCTCACTATTACATAGTTATCTCCATTCACCTGTCTGTTCATCTCTTTTTAGCACAAAAATTTTCTTAAGAACTTTATTCTCAAATACTTGTTGTAATCTTCTTTCCTCCCTTAAAGTAAAGGTCCATGTTTCACATCCACATAATATAACTGAGAGAATAATTGTTTTATATATTTTCAGTTTAACATTTTTTCAAAGGAGTTGGGACATCAAGAGTCTCTGCAATACATAATAGCATGCATTTCCAGAATTGAGCCTATGTTTAATTTTTTTGTGCATCTCATTCCTCCTAGATATTTGAAATCAGCCACTTCTTCAAAATTTCCTTCATTTGTCATTAGTTGTCCATTTCCATTATATAACGCATTTTTATGTGTGACCATATATTTAGTTAGTGTGGAAAGCAACGGGGACCTACCACACCTATAATTCCCTAGTAAAGCTGCAAAACATAGCATGACAATACTATGATTGCAGTGAAAGACCTGTCCTCAGGCAGAATTACTATGGATGGATATTTAGTTTTATTGATGTTTACTTCCAGTCCCAATTTCTTAGTGTTATTCAATAGACTATGTGTGTTGGCTCTTAGTTTCACTCAATAACTGGATTGGAATCAGTGATTGTATCCTCGAACTGAGAATATTAATATCTAATTATTACAGTAAACCCTGTTTTAGCCGGAACCTTTATAAGAAGGAAATCTGCAGAGACTGGAAAAAATCTCCAGAACGGTACAATTTTATATGTAAAATCGTCCTGTATAAACCGGAAACGGAATGGATTTTAAAGTACCAGTAGTTAATTTTTACCTCAATAAGACGGAAAATTATTTTTAAGCACGTTGTAATTACAGTATTGATGACCACACGTGAAAATTCTGCATATGACACTTTCTGCATTATATCGTTTTACCTTCTTGTGTTGCCATTATATTGCGGGGATATCCTCGATTATGTGTGACAACGGCGAATCCCTTGCTTTTCCTTGCCTGCTTACGTAACCTGCGAGGGAGTTGGGTAACTCTTCAGTCTTCCTGTAGTTGAGTTCCTTCTCACTTTCATGTAATAAAGTTTTTTTGTATTGCCATGCAAACCGGGCTGTGTTACATACACTATTTTGTCTGTATTTCAGTCAATACGTTATGTCTTAAAAGCGTGCATGTAAAACCCTTACATTGCGTGAGAAAATTCAAGCTTGTAATTTGGGAACCCTTTATAAGAAGAAAAACTGTGAAGACGGAAATATGTTTAAGGAACCATCATGTTCCTTCATAGACAGGTTTTACTGTACATACTTTCATTACAGGTAATACTACGTGTACATGCAACCCTGGATACAGACTGGATGGTAAGATATGTGTACCAGTTTGTCAAGATGACTGCATAAATGGCAACTGTACTGCTCCTAATACTTGTACATGTAACATTGGATATATACAAGATATAAATGGAAGGTACACAAATATATTTCTAATTATTTGCACAGCTATTTTTAGAGACTTTTTAAAACCTGATTTAGACTAATAGAACCTTTTTTTTTTTGTAATATATATTTCCAGGCTCTTTTCGGCAATAATGAAGATGAATTACAATATTCCACTCATCATCTTAATATAATAGCCCAACGATTTAACATGGAAATATCAACAACAAAATCTAAAGTTATGGCCTTTCAAGGGAAATTCCCAATAAGAAGTAAAATTTGTATTCAGAATTCAATATTAGAGCAAGTAAATTCATTTAAATACTTAGGATATAATCTAATATCCTTTAAAATACAAAACTATAATAAAGCTTTAAGAATTATCAACCAAGTTTTTAAACCATCAAAAGTGCAGAGACACACAAGAATGAAAATCTATAAAATTCTCGCTAGACCCATAATCTGTTATGGCAGTGAAGCTTGGACCATCAGAACTCAGGATGATCGTCATATTACAGCCACGGAGATGAAATTTCTGCGACAAACTGCAGGTTATAGCCTTCTAGACCACCAAAGAAATTCAACAATAGCCAGAGAGTTAAACATCGTACCTATATCTGAATACCTCCAAGAATATAGAAACAATTGGCTAGCCCATATTCAGCGCATGGATCGTCACAGAATACCAAAACAAATTCTTCACTACATTCCTCGAGGCAGAAGATCTGTGGGTCGACCTTTTCGGAGATGGCGGGAGACCGTAACGGGCCACTGGGCCTAATACTTGAAAGGACGATGATGATAATGATTTCCTATTGGACCATATTATCCAAAAAGGAACCAAGCCACAAGACAACTGAACTGAGAAAAAATGCAATTTAAGTTAATTGTCAATAAAAATATTACAAATAAAAATAAACATTTACTATATATTTACTATTATAAATTATTAATAATTTATCCTTCAGTGAGAAGTGTCAAATTAATAAGAAAAACATCATTTACTTATTTAATATATGTAGGATCGAAAGACAGGTACATTTCTTGTCATCTGGTCATCCTAGCACTTATCGGAGGCCACTTATGCTAAATGATTGCAGCAACAGTCATCATGATTATTCCATTTATACTGATGGCTCTCGTACCTCTGGAATGGAGGACCTTATCTATCTAGTTGGATGTGCTTTTGTGGTATATGATAATGAAGTTGAGATCTTTCACCAAGGATACAAGCTTGCTTCCAAATGTATGATTTTTCAAGCGAAGCTTTTAGCTCTACTGCAAGCTGGGAATTGGTTATAACCACCAACAAGTCTTCTTGTATCTATAGTGACTCCCAGGCAGCACTTTCCGCTATCAATGACAGATTCAACCGTCACTCGATTGCAACCTCCATAAGAACAAAATTAAACCAACATCTTGGACATATTTGCCTAGGCTGGATTAAAGGACATGCTGCAACTACAGGAAATGAACGTGCAGATTTTCTTGCCAAATCAGCAGCAAATTCAAATATGGATTACTTTTACTCCTTCTGTCCTCTATCATGTATTAAAGAAGTATTAAAAAATTATGTCTTACAAAACTGGAATGCTGAGTGGTTAAACAGTATTAATGGTGCTTTGACAAGAACATTATTTTTTCCAACTGTTTTTGACCGAATAAAGTGCAAATACGTAGAACCAAATTTTGTATTAACACAATCTATGACTGGACACGGTAAATTTGGACATTATTTGGAATGATTTAAAATAGGTACAGATACCTGTATTTGCAAGAACTCCAGCCAGACTATCTCACATATGTTATATGAGTGTCCTGCATTTGATTCCAAAAGACATGAATTTATTAAAAAATTAGGTTATTGCCATAATAGATTTCAACTGCCTTTGTCAAATATTTTATGTAAGAAGTGTTGCTATAGAAAGCTGTGTGACTTTATCCATCACATTTTTAAGAGACATTGAGTTAGTTTTTTCTTGGGTTTGTTAATTAATTTATTCATTTGTTCATATTACGTTATTATGTAATGCTAGAAATTAACCATACTCTAAATTATTGTAAATAATTAATTGTATTGTAACTAAAACCCTAACATACCAGATGGTGAAATAGGGTTCATACTATTGGAGATTCAATAATAAAATATATGTAGGAAATAACACTATGAGATTTCTTTTAATTTTAAAAAACTGGTAAAAAATTGAAGAAATTTACATACTATCCTTTAGTATTTAACAAGTTTCAAAATTTTTTTAGTAAATTTAACATTAAATTATCACCGAAAAATTATTACAGTTTGAATAAATTAATCAAAACCAACAAAAACAAAAAGACTGAAGACAGCTACAAATCAGAGATTTATCAAATTGATTATAAAGATTGTGAAAAAATATACGTAGAAAAAACAAAAAGGAACTTGAATACATGATTGAAAGAACACCTTAGAAATGTTAAAAATGAAGAAATAGAAAAATCTGCCATAGCTGCACATGCATGGTCAGAAAAATACAGAATTGAAGCTAAGGCCAAATTACTAAAACAGTTAGAAAAATCTAAGGAACACACAATTTGAAAAAAAAAAAAAATTACATCTGCAAGAATAAAAAGAAAACCATGGATTTTGAAATTTCCGAAGAAAAAGAAAAAAATGTATATGGAAGTTCATTGGTCAGCCAGCAGAAGGTGCAGAAATCAACTAACAGGATGGACAACCACAAAAGACAGTTGGAAGCATCAACAATGTCACGCAGAAGTGACAAAACCTAGGTTTGCATAAAAATCAAGAAATGTGAGGTGAGTCAAAACACACAACTCAAATATAATAATTTACTTATTACTTTATTTGAAGAGGAGAATATATATATTTTTTATTTATTTGTTTATTTATTATCATCTATCAGAGCATCATAGATGCTTTTGGACTTGTCATCATCATCATCATCATCATCATCCATGCAAATATTAGGCCATGTGGCCTGTTACGGTATCAAAGAGGAATTTTCCATCCAGTGCTTTTTTGGACGTCCCAGCGATCTTTTGCCTTGGAGGAAGTAGCGAAGTATGACTTTTGGAATTCTATGAGACGGCATTCGTTGAAGATGGGCTTTCCAGTTATTCTGGTAGTTTTGTATATGGTGAAGAATGGGTTCTACATCCAACTCTTCCATAATTTCCTCATTTCTTTGTGTAGCCTGCTGTTCGGCGCATAAATCGCATCTCATTTGCTGTTATTCGGCTTTCATCTCTTCTTTGTATTGTCCATGCTTCACTACCATATCTTAATACTGGTCTTGCGAGAACCTTATCAAGCCATAATCTTGTGTTCTTCTGTACTAAAGATGGTTTCATTATACTGTTAATTATCCCCATTGTTTTTGTAAAATTTGTGATTTTCTTTGATATATCAGCTTCATCTTGAAATGTTAAATTATAACCCAAATAATTAAATTTGTTTACTCGTTCTAAAATTTCATCATCCAAAACAATTTTGCTAGGTATAGGGTATTTCCCACAAAAGGCCATCACTTTAATTTTCTTTGTATTGATTTCCATATTGAACCATTTTGTAATTATATTAAAATTCTGTATAGAATACTGTAAATCTGTTTCTGTTTTGGATTTGTCTAAATTAAAATTTATACATAAGCTTGAATTGGGATTTGAACCCAATGTCTCTTAATACTTCAACTAACGGACTATCAAAGACCTTCTATTTTATGAGAAATGAGGTAATTCAATTTTTTGTTTTTTTTTTAATTCTGAGATTTTACACATTTTTGTTGTTTGGTTCATTCTGCAGAAAGAGAAATGTGGCATATTCTGTCAGTGTTATCTTACTTGATCCATAGATAGTATAAGACTGCAGGTGGTGGATTGAATCTTTTTTTGCAAGACATGGAGCAATACTTTAGGAACAAATATATAGCATTAACTCATATATTTCAAATTTGAGGGCTGGTTCCTTTTTCAGAATGTGGTTCAATTTTAAAATGTAGAATGTTTATAGCAGGGCAAAAATATATAATTCACTTCTCTCAAATCGTGGTTAATGTTATTCTCCAAAGGGAAGGCATTCTATAGATGGGCCAAGATAAGATGGAAGAATAATTCACAGTTAAATATGGGAAATAACATTATGAGGTTCTAAATTCATGTCAATTCTAAAGGATTTTTCAAATTTTTAAAAGTTGGGCCTCTTTTTTTTAATTTTATGATTCTCCAACAAACTAAGTGCTGCAATAGCTGATTTTTCAATTTCAGCATTTTTAATATTTCTAAGATGTTTATTTGTGCGAATGTCCAAATTCTTTTTTTTTTTTCCCCTATATATTCTTTATTGCAGTCTTTACAACTACAGTAATTTGATAAATTCCAGATTTCTTACTATCTGGAGTGTTCAATTTCTTATTGGTTATTAATAGATTACCAAGATTAAATTTATTTATCAGTGACTATTTAACTCATGCCCCAAATGGCAGTCAATGACCAATCACATTTCAATTAATTATGATTTACAACCAATCACAATCATTTTTCACCTTGATTTTATCACTTTCATTTTATCAAGTGGCTCCCAGATTGTATTTATAGTGCACGAATGTAACCAGATTCTGCTTGTGAGATATAATACAAAAACATTCGTAGCAATTGATTATTTATACCAAAAAAAAAGGAACCACTCTTTGCACTTCCTTAAACATATAATTTCCCAGGTATTAATGTTCCAGAAAAAATATAATTGACATATTTACATCATAGGACATCAGATATTAATTAATAACCTATAATGTTGGTTATAAACAGTTTGATGTGTTTAATTTGTTCTCCACTAGGGTGCGTTCTTACAATATAGCGATTCTATTTGGCAATAAAAATGATCTGGTTGCAGTGAAGAACAAATGAAACATAACAAACATTTCTCATTTGTTTTCAAACATTGCCGTTTACATTAAATATATAAATATTTTAAAATAACTATATTTAAATAATGATTTGTGAGTAAACAGCTTAATTTTATTCGTTAAATAGTTCTAACAAATGCCACTCTTGATTTCCAAATTCTCTAGATAAATTGGAAATCACTCGTATCATTGCTTATGATAAATAAAGATATATATTCAGAAGAACAAATTTAGATCCATGAATTTCGAAATTCCTGATGAATGGGACCTGATCTCGAAGTTCATCAAATCAACACCAGATGGCGATGTTATTGATGGAGATTCCAATGAAAATCTGGTAGTCATAATGTCAGTTGAAAATGAGAGAGATGGTTCTCTTGAAAACTGCAGTTCCAGAGTTTAAGAAAACATAAACTATGAGGTGAGATGTAAAAAATGGCTCATTAATTCATGGAAGAATAATGTTAACCATGATTTGAGGGAGGTGAATGATTGGAAAACATTAGCTCAGGAGAAGGATGTATAGAGAGCTTATGTTCAAATCCCATCAACCTTTGGGTTAGAGAGTGTCAATGGGATAGTTAGATTATTTTTATTAACCTATATATTAATACGTGAAAAAAAACTTTGTACCTCTTTTAAGCAGATTGCATGCATGGAGGAGTGTGATATTCGACATAATTAAAGTTCATATAGAGAAGGAGTGCAGAAAAATAAAATTTATGTATAATATGTGTTACAAATAAACTAAATTAAACAAAATAAAATAGATTGTCTCTAAGGAATTTATGTGTATTACTCATTCATTTGTGTACTCATTCGTTTGTTTACGTTCATACTGAAAGTGCATTGTTGTAAAAAAGAAAATTGTGCAGCAGCAATGTGAATTGACTTACTCTCGCGTATTTATTATTAGCGGTTTTAAAGAATTGAGTACATTTTATTATTTAAATTTAAATTAAACCCTGTCTAATCTTGGTTTCAGTAATTTCATTACATTTCTTTTTATATTTACATATTCTCACCTACTTCCATTATGTCTCAACATAGAACATTGATGGGTCAGAGTGAGAGACAGAGAAGAAGGGATATATATTCCCATACACATAATAATAGGCCAAATGCAAATTTAAATAGTGTAAATAGTATACAAATGTCAAATGACGCATTATTCTTTTTAAATATGGCTTAGCCAAGCTATACCACATATTTCCTATCGTTCGTATTTATAAAATAAATAAAAAATAAATGCATAATGACGTATTTGTAACAAACTTAAAATTTTAATAAATTGTGGTTAAATTTCGAGCGGTGGGCGACCACTAGTACTTATAAAATGACAATTCAATGAAGTCAGTGTCATTCTTTATGCTAAAAAATTTATTTTCTATTCTATTAAGAGTTTTCTTTTCCAGATGTATTCCATCATGCTCTGGGGGCTGTATGAATGGAGACTGCATAGCACCAAATAAATGTACGTGCCATCAAGGGTATCGCAAGAAAAATGCAAAATCTAACATATGTGTGCCCCGCTGTCTCCAGGGGTGTGTGCATGGAACCTGCACAGCACCAAATACATGCAAATGCAATCAAGGTAATTCTTACGTGTGATCTTCTCTTCGACTCACCAGGACAAATATACCGATGGTTGGCAATGAAAACCTCGTAACTCCATTTTGGTAAATTTTACAGGAGAAACAAATAACTCGTAAATTAATGAGTCATTTTTACATCTTACCTCATATTTCATGTTTCTTTAAACATGGGAATTAGTTTTCAAGAGAACAGTCTCTCATTAGAGAATCATAATGTCGGTTGAAAATGAGAGAGATCTTTCTCTTGAAAACTAGTTCCCATGTTTAAAGAAACATGAAATATGAGGTAAGATGTAAAAATGACTCATTAATTTATGAATTAAGAACCTCATAATGTTATTTCCCATATTTAACTATAAACAAATAACTTTTAAATAATTATAAAAATTGATACAGCAATAGTTCCCACATATTTTACTACAGAATACAAGTCAAGTTATTAATAAATCTGAAGTCCGTGTTCTCAACAGGTCATGCATCACATATTTCTGTGCTGGCTACTGGAGTTATGTGGTTTTAATAATAGGTATTATTGCAGCCAATGGCCATGTAGAAAGAATTGTTTTCATGTCTTACAGAAGTCTGTTATCGAGGATCCTATGTTTTTATACTGTAATAGGTGATATCGGTCGCATTGGGACCCACATAGTTTGCACTTGCACTTTTCTTCTGGGTTATGGTGCTTCAATGTTGTGCATATCCTGTGGTCGAAACCATGGACCACGACTCTTGTCACGGTGTCTGAGGTCATATCTGGCTGTTGTCCATTCCCTGTAGATCATCACATCCGTTGCATAGAACCTCAGGCCATATCTGTTCTCTCTTCTCGTTGAGTTCCCTCAGCAGTTCTTTGTAGGCATCTTTTGCTGGCACGAGAAGGTCCAGGTGGAGCTCTTCTATGAAGAAGGGTTCCTTTGTCAGTATGTATGTTAGGCGTGAAGGCGTGTATTTTGATACGCTTAGCGCTGTTATGTGGTTTTCAATGACTGATAGAGTAATGAGGTTTTCATTGCCTACCATCGAATTATGCTACATTTAAATACAAAAAATTACAATAATAGTACATACTAAACAATAAATAAGAATTTATAATTCTCCAGAGCTAATGTTTTCCAATCATTACGGTGCTTCAATGAATGATATGTGAATTTCTTGAATTTTACATTTTCTTATTTTTCTTTCAGGAGAGTGATTTGATTAATAAATTTTTGTCTTTTGAATGTTTGCAATGTCAATGTCTTGATTTTTTAAAGAGCTTTGTTAAAAAAAAGACACTAACCAACTAACTAAATAGTTTAAGATAAAATCAAATGTTTCATACCTCTCCTCATCTTCTAAGTAGATCATGATTTCGGGTTCATGGCAAACCCATCCTCAGTACCATTTTGCCGACTGATGTTATGTCGATTGGAAGAACCACTTCTTCTTCTTCTTCCCTCTATTGGTGGACCGATAAACCTCTGGATCAGGTCAGAATTCGCAGGAATTTCGAAGTTCATAAGTTTTTCTTTGTTTTCCTGACTGTGGATCTTTTCCCAAACTGTGAGTTCCTTTTGTTTATCTATTTGTTCAATTAGACTAGCTTTTGATTCAATTATATGTTTTTCGGACCAAGCATGAGCAGCTACTACTGACTTTTCCACTTCTCCATTTTTGACATTTCTAAGATGTTCTTTCACCCTTGTTTTCAAATTTCTTTTTGTTTTTCCTATATAAATTTTGTCACAATCCCTGCATTTGATCTGATAAATTCTTTATTTGTTTTCTTCTTCAATTTTTTTTTTTTCATTTCTATTGATTTTTAACAAATAGATAAACAAAAGGAACTCACAGTTTGGGTGAAAAAAATCCACATTCAAAAAAATAAAGGAAAACTTATGAACTTAGAAATTCCCGTGAGTTCTGAGTTGATCCAGAGGTTTATCGGTCCACCAACAGAGCGAAGAAGAAGAAGAAGTTGTTCTTCTGATCGACCTAACATCAGTTGACAAAATGGTACTGAGGATGGGTTCGTCATGAACCCAAAATCGCGATCTACTTAGAAGATTAATATGAGGAGAGGTATGAAATATTTTATTTTATCTTAAATTAAACCTCATAGTAATTTATTCCTATAAAAGTTCAATAACTACATAGTTTTTTGACTTAGGCTTTCACAGCCGGAGTTATTATGATGATCTTGTAGAAGATTTCCGGGCTGTTGGCCGTAGTCTTGAGGCTTGTAGTTCCCCGACATTTTACCAGAGACTGCATCCAGCATCCTCAAGGGTTGTCTTGAGACTGGCAATTTTGTTGACTATCTTCCCTATAAATGTATAAATAGGGCAGGTAGTCGACAAAATTGCCAGTCTCAAGACAACCCTTGAGGATGCTGGACGCAGTCTCTGGGGAAATGGGGGGGAACTACAAGCCTCAAGACCACGGCCAACAGCCCGGAAATCTTCTACAAGATCATCATAACTAGATTGTTGTTTTATAATAACAGCTCGGCTTCCTTAATTGACTCACAAGTTATTTTGTTTCAGAGATGAAGACGTACTTGAAAATAATTTCTGAACTTCTATCTGAACTTACACAAGATAACTGCAATTAACTTCAATCTTCAATTGAACAAAATTCTCATAGTATGTCTATAATTTTTTTTTATTTTATCATATTTATTTAGCAGAAATAAGTTAAATATAGATTCAACTCTGGAAATGCATGCTATTATGTATTAGGGTTATGTCCAATGCTGTAGTAACAGAGTAGCATCAGTACCTCATATGCACTGGTCCAGGGTTCAATTCCTGGTTGGAACAATTTTCATCATCATCATCTGGTATCATGACAGCTGCCGCCGTCTTCCGGAAACCAAATGCCATTCCTCTGTCCATCCATTGATCTTCCTTCAATCCTCTGATATTCATAGCTGCTTGTACCCCTTCTATCCAAGTTTTCTTCAGACGTTCTCTCTTCCTCCTTTCCATTGGGAACCATTCCATAACAATTTTAGGCAATTTAGGAACAATTTTCCCGAGTGATTTTTTTTCCGTGATATTTCTCCATTTGTAGGACAAATGTGTCCCGTGCTGTAGCCGAGTCATTAAGGCAAGATACCTTGGCTCAAGGCTACAGGACTTGCACTACTTCGAGTCTCCATGAGGGAAGAAATTTTCTCATGGAATTTCGGCCAGTATGGGACCGGTGCCCGCCCAGCATCATGAAGAATTTGAGCAGCTACAATAAGTAGGAGCTCCAGGTTGAGAAAACAAGCTATAACGACTGGGGGACCCGACATGCTAATCACATGTCACCCCTACACTGGCTGGATGATCGTCTATCTCTGTGACTAACACTTGGCTGATCTTCTACGCCTATTAAACCGTGCAGTTTGTTATTGGTATGAAAAATGTCACAAAACTTTAAGTTCCAAACATCATTTGGCCATCATAATTTTCATATTCATCACTAAGGGGCAGATTCCCATGACATGTCATATTTTTACCAAAGCCTACATTCTATGCTTCAAGTAAGTAAAAACATTTATATATGCCTTATTATTAAGATTAAGTGGTTTTTATTGGGTCTTAAAAGTCATATTTCTCACGTTTTCAGATCTTTGGTCATACTTCTGCTTATTTCTATGATAAAGTCATATTTTGAGTTTTTTAATAGCCTCGTCATCAAGTGATTGGAAATAACCAACATTGTATCTGTATAAAAGTCGTCAGATTCACAGTTCACTTGTTTCGAAGGTTTCTGTTAACAGGTAGCAAATGTTTGCACTGGACAATACAAGAAAATTTCCTTTTCCTTATGATACAATTGAAAATGTATATGAATCAACAATTAATATAGTATGGGTAAAAAATTAATTAAATTATAAGGTCATATTTTTGTCTTTTTAGGTCATATTTAAACCTTTTTTTTAGGTCATAAATGCATGCATATTTTCCATTTTTTAGGTCATAGAAATCCACCCCTTATTCATCACGTTTATTATGAATGTGTGGTGTGTGAGAATGGTATGTTTCTTTTTAATACTTTGTTGTCTCTGAGGACGCCCTGAAATTGAACTAATCACTTATTAGAAGAGACCCTCCATGTCCTTATGCGGTAAACAAGTACATGTGTGATCTATAGTTCAAAATCCCTCTACCGACAGGTAGTGCCACTGTAGGACATAGAAGTACATATAATTCGAGAGGTTAAACTGTATTGATGGAATAGAATGTATTAGGCTTACAGGGATTCTTTGTCATTCCAATTTCTCTCATAAAACATTAAACTAAAAACATATAAAACTGTTATTCTTCCTGTTATACTATATGGTTGCAAAACATGGACTCTTGCTTTGGGTAGTATCCAAAACTTATTTGAGATCCCCTTAAATGTATTATTAGGCAATGGTGAGCAGATACTAAGGACCAGCACGCACACTTAAAGCAGAATTTTAATATTATAATGAATATAAAAGTTGAAGTTAATAATTTTGTATTTTAAAATTCTTTTAATATTTAAATATAACTTAAATAAAAAAACATCTAAATAATTCATTGTTGGATATTGTTGAATAAAAATGTGTTAGTAACTATTAAAGAAATTGCACTACATAACAGTTTTTGTAAATAATGCTTTTAAAAATTGTTTTAAGTCACTGTTGTCAAAATTATAAAGCTTTCTGTTATAACTGTAATAAGAACACCTGCATAACTTCATATTCTTAAATGAAAGTAAACTAAACTCTGATTGGATGTTAAAACAATTAACTTTGTTATTTTACAAATCAATTTAAACCATATATTTAGAGGACTATTAACCAATAGAATTTAAAAATAACATCATGTGATGTAATAACGTTCTTTAAAATTATAAAAGAATTACACTAGTGATTCTTCATACAACTTTCAACAAAGATAGAAGCCATTGAGTTCTCCTGATAAAATCTGATATTTAATACAAGAAGAATAATTGATTCAAGAAAAGAAAATAATTTAATTTTAATTGACGGTGAAGAATAATACCACCTACATTTATCTGATCTGCTGGGAACCTACAAAGTGAATAAATTTGTAATTATTTCTACAAGAAACAATTTTTTTATGATTTTGAAGTGTTTTCCTATCCAGTGTACCAACTTCCGACCTTGAGAAGAGAATCTGGCTCTACCGAAAATTAAACCCAACCTGAACCAGTAATTCTTTTTTTGGGACATAAATCCTTCAAAATGTTACTACAACATCGGGCATGAAGAGAATTACTTCTTCAAAATGTCACCACAATGTGGCAAAGCAATTTACTTCTTCACGCTCTATTGATTTATATTACACCACCAAGTTAACTTTGCACAGGCGGAGGGCAAGAGTTTTAGCGCTGGTGTCGCCGAACTACTGAATCTGTGGAAGGGATGTAGCAGAAGACTGTACATCCGATCACGTACTGAAATTTTTCAACTTCAAATGTGGGGGGGGGAGAATCTCTAAAAACGTGTGAAAGATTGTAATATGGTTGTCAAATTAGTCATTTAAGCATGGAACGCTCAAGTGGTCGGATCATTCAAAATCACAGTATTTGTCATCTCTCCGTTACCAGCCTGACAATAAATCACAAGTGGCAACATGCAATGAGAAGGGCAAGGAAGGGACCGCTCATTCCTAGACATAACCCCAAAAGTAACAGGGTTGTCAAAGTTACTCATTCTGCCACTGACCGCGCAGAACGACGGATCATTGAAATACCAAGTATTTATCAGCTCTCTATCTGCCAATCAAACAACATAATACAAAGGACAGGAAGTGGCAACATAGTAAGGAAGAGAAAGAGAAAGACAGTTTGTTAGTTTAACATATTTTCTGCTTGCACAAAACACTTAGAGGAGTAGTACTAACAAATTAGAGCTGGATGTAAACATCAATAAAACTAAATATATGTTCACACATGTAAAATATAATGGAAATGGACAGTTAATGACAAATGAGGGAAATTTTGTAGAAGTGGCTGAATTCAAATACCTAAGAGCAACCATTACAAATAGGAATGAGGTGCACAATGAAATTAAACATAGGCTTATTTCTTGAAATGCATGCTATTATGTATTAGAGGGACTCTTATCATCCTATCTTCTATCAAAAAACATTAAATTGAAAATGTATAAAACTGTTATTCTACCAGTTATATTATATGGATGCAAAACATGGACTCTTACTTTAAGGGAGAAAAGGAGATTAAGGGTATTTGAGAATAAAGTTCTTAGGAAAATTTTTCGACCACAGAGAGATGAACAGACAGGTGAATTAGAAGACTTATCAGTGAGCTACAAGGTCTTTATAGGAAGCCAGATGTAATAAGAACAATTAGGTCTTGTAGTCTGCAATGGGCAGGACATGTGGCATTAATAGGGGATGGAAGACTGGCATAAAAACTCCTCATATGAAAATCGGAGGAAAGCACCTTGTAACAAGGCGAAGAATGTGGTTGGAGAATAACATTAACTATTATTTGAGGGAAGTTTATTATAGAGGGATTATCAGAAAATATTCGTTCAGAATAGGGATGTATGGAGGAATGTATAGAGACCTTATATCCACTCTGCCATGAACATACAGGTTCAAAAACTAGAGGTTGTAGGAAAACTAGAGGGAAAGAAGGACCCAATAGATAGGTCAAGAATAAGATGGGAGAATAACATATACCATGATTTGAGAAGGTAAATTATAGAGGGGATGATTGGAAAACATTAGCTCACGATAGGTATATATGGAGATTATGCTATGGGTTCATACTGCTAGTGAATTTAGTTTAATTTTGAAAAATCTAAAAAATGGAATTAAAAAGAAATGTTCTAAGCAGCCTATTTGTTATTTTTATGTTTTAGATTATACAGCAGATCCTACAACAAAAAAATGTGTACCAACATGTTCAACTCCATGCGTCAACGGCGACTGCACATCACCAAATGTATGCACTTGTCGACGAGGCTACATAAGAGACCCTAGAGGCGTTAACTCCACCTGCGCCCCTTCCTGCAGAAACGGCTGTCTTAATGGACAATGCACAGCTCCTAATGTATGCACTTGCAACGCTGGGTACACCAAAGACCCACAGAACAAAACTGGTAACACTTGTGTACCGACTTGTGTCGGAGGATGTCTCAACGCAGACTGTACCGGCCCTAACATCTGCACTTGCCATCGAGGATACATTAAAGACGTTAATGTAACAGCTGGTAATAGATGTGTCCCTAGCTGTACTAGTGGCTGTTTTAATTCCACTTGTACTGATCCTGATGTATGCACATGTTGGCAGGGTTATACCAAAACTGCAAACAGCAACAATAAATGTGTGCCAGTATGTACTAATGGGTGTATAAATGGAATATGCACAGCTCCGAATACGTGCACGTGTAAGGCAGGTTATGAAATGGATGTCACGGATTTAAAGAGCAGCAGATGTATTCCGAAATGTGATCCCAGATGTGTTAATGCCATCTGTTCAGGGCCTAATTTCTGCATTTGTTTGGCAGGATACATTAAGGATCGAGCTGTCCGGACAAATAATGTTTGTTCCAGGAGAATTAGACGATCAAGTCCAACTTTTCAAAAATGGCTGGACACCCAGAACAGATTTTAAAACAGCATAATAATCAATGTACTGTATATGTCTAAATGTAAGGCACACCACAAATTCAAGACATCCATCTATCCAATGGCTGATTGGCTCAAATTCAAGCTTTGACCTTCCTTAACTTTTGCCTCCAATCATTTTTATTTTGTACGGCAAGCCTCTAGTTGCGACACGTAAGTAGGTTTGCAGCATCTACCTTAATACCATCCTCCCGTCATTTTTTCGGTCTTCCAACTTGTAAATTCAAGGTATAAGAAAGTAAAACAAAAATTTGAACATTAGGTTAACCTCAAAATCAGAAATGTACAACAGAAAAGCAAACATTTAAGATCAGGTCACGAAAATATGTATCGTATATCATCATCATCATAGTCCATTCATGAATTTAGGTCATTTGTTCATCTGTTTAGCCTCAAAGAAATATCATCCAAAAGTCTTTTGAGTAGATGTCCTGGTCTTCTTCTTCCTGCAGGTTGATAGCTTAACATTTGCTTGGGTACCCTGTGGTCCTCCATTCGATGAACATGTTCCATCCATCTTGATTTATAATCAGAAATTTTGTTTTCTAAAGGTTCTACATGTATTTAATATTTAAAGGAAGTGACACAATGAGTTTTTATTATTGATTTAACACTTCTCACTGAAGGATAGATTATATTTGAAGAGAAAAAAAAAATTTTAAGAGAAAAATTTGTTCGAGTCTCGGTCTAGGCAAAAATAATTTTTCTCTTCAAATATAATTAACACTATGAGGTTTATTTTAAATTACTTAAGTTAGAAAACGCATGACTCACCTCATATTTGTAATTTCTTGAAGATTCAGGGTTTCAACACTCTGTGTGTCATTGTCAATTCTTTCTAACTTTCAGAGTTAGGAAGAATATATTTGTAGTTTCTTGAAGACCCAGGGTTCGATGCTCTACATGTCATTGTCTATAATTTTTAACTCTGAAAGTTAGAAAGAATTGACAATAACACATAGAGTGTCTAAACTCTGGGTCTTCAAGAACTACAAATATGAGGTGAGTCGTGCGTTTTCTAACTCAAATTCTTCAAAGTGTAATTCTTCTAACAAGAGAACAGTACCTCAACATAGGACAAATAGTTGTCTCTGGCTGGGAAATCACAATATGTGCATTATAAAAAAGGGCATCAGAACAGTTGATTTCATTATAAGTTTCCTGCAATTTTTCATAGAATACTTCTGTATCACTCATTCTTCCGTAAAAGGATGTACACGTATGGATAGATTACACAATGAATCAATAAGAAATTAACTGGAGATATTTTCAATTCTTGATAAACTAGAAGAGCACAAATACCAATGGAAAGAACATTTAGACAGAATGGACAATACAAGATTACCCAAAAAGATCAACATCTACAAACCACATGGAAAAAGATCTTTGGGACGGCCAAGGAAACGATGGACATGAGACCGGAACAGGTCGCATTGACCTAATCCTGGAAAGGAAGAAGAAGAACAGTTGATATATGAACTTTAAGATGCAATGGACAACAGGTAGAGAGCTATAGTCATATGCATAAGCACCTCGGTTTCCCAGTACTGGACTTGTGCAACCGGCAGATGTGTACTTCTTCCACCCCTATAAAAACATGGCAAAATTCACAATGGACACTGTGTTTGTGGAATCAGACAATAACTTTTGGCACAGAAACCACTTTCTCCATCTACAGTCTTTTGTCCATTACCAGTTTTCAGCACTTCGATTTCAGAATCTCATCAGGTTTGCGTTTTATCAATGTGGTTAAGTGACTACTCATTCTGGAAAGATCCAAACACATCTCCAATATTGCTTTGAATTGAGCCTCTTTCAGGAATGTTGTAGAGATGATTGCGAGGAACCTACATTCATTAAATGTGTTCACTATGAGAACTGCTTGTGTTTGAATCATTGTTGTATACAGACTTGTATATGTTTTGTCTCGACTAAACCAGAGCAATGTGTATAGTTGAGTTTATAGTTCAGTGTCCTTTAGTTTCATTTCTCATCCATTGCACCTAAAACTTGGTGATTCTCTATTATTTCCTGTGGACTTTCAAATGGCATATCAGGTGTCGTACATGTTATGACAATTGTTCGTACCATTCCCTTGTAAGATGTCTTCAATTTTTTATGATCTAGAAATGTGTATCCTAGAGTCCTTCAAAGATATCTCATTTCAGCAGTTCTAAGTCTCTAAATATCCTTCTGCTTCAATGTCCATACTTTGCTACCATATAAAAGAGTTGTAAGAGCCAGTGTTTTATACACTTTTAGTCTTGATTGTTTTTGGACCAACTCTGGCTTGAAAGTAGAATTTATTTAAATTATTTTGAGTCTGTGAAATCTTACCTCAGTAATAATGTTCATTTGTTCTTGAACATGTTTCAATTAGTCTTCTAATCATCTTCGGCATCTTGGCCAGACTGGTTGAATTTATGTTGTAAACCCTGCAAGTCGATGTAAGCTCCCTCCTGCGGTTGGCCAAAGAACCTCCAAACAAGGTCACGCTCCATCCGTATTTCGAAATTCATAACTCTATTTGTTCTTCTGAATATCCACCTTTTCCCAAATAGTCAGCTCTTTTGTATTTTCTAACTGTTTTAATAATTTAGTGTATGAATTTATATTATGTTTACAGACCAAATATGAACAGCAACTGCAGATTTTTCTATTTCCCCATTTTTAATATTTCTTATGTGTTATTACAGAATTTATTAACTCTAAAATCCTTAAAAATGTTTATATTTTTGCATTTATGTTCTTTTCTTCTTCATATGAGATATTGCATCCTAGATATAACATAAGTTTAATGTTCTGGCTTCTATTGGCTATACTGTTTTTTTCCTTAGAGTCTCTATCAAGCATATATTCCTGAGAACAACAATAAGAATTACATTCCGGTAGCTAACAATAGAAAAGAAAAATTAGTATGAAGCTAGAAGTAAGTACCTAAGGTTAACAAAGTATTTAAGCTGCTTGTAATGGAGAGAATACTAACCATGTCAATGTCTTTTGATTCGAGTTTAAAAAGAAAAGTTATCTTACACACTGAAAAATATGGTAACCGACATGCAAGTCAAATGTTCGGTGTTGCAGAAACAAATGTCCGATAATGGAGACATACCATAACCTAAAATGTTATCATTTGTATGCAAATATAAGGCGCAACCCGATTTTGAGGACCCAATAATTTGATTAAAAGTGTGCCTCACATTCAGAAATACATGGTATACAATTTGAAAGGAATATCTTGAAGTAAGAAAGCATTATCTTGAAAATGTCAAACTAACCAAATGTATAAAATTAATAATTAGAAGCTAAACTATTACTATGACTGAAATAAATAAATTAATGTACACAACTAAACTATTGTAATCAATGATAAAGGGACAAATGTATGCCTGAACTGCAAATCGAACCCTGAACCTTCAGCTTTACATGCTGATGCTACAGACCACTGAGCTAATTCAGGCTTCCTTCCCATCCAAGCATAAATCCTTCCTTTACCTTACTCTCTTGGTCCCAGATCCAATGCAATAAATCATCATTCACAAATACACAATGAATGGCTTCTACATTAAAAAGACATGAAGGGACGCCACACAGCTATGGCATTATTTATTTAATTAATATGTTAGTGTTAACTTTTATAAGATTCATGATGTGTTCCGTTGAGGTATTATTCAAAATTAATATAAAATTATGGAATATTCACCTGAAAGATCCGTCTCCTCAACTTAATTAATTATTTAACTGTAGCGCTTTCGGGACTTGTCCCATCATCGGCAGGATTCAAAACTGGTGTTTCACTGAAGATCTGGTAGAGGGGGTTACATGTATCGGGTTAGTTTTCGTTTATCAGGTTGTCGTTGTTGTGAGCTGCTTTCATGATTTCCATCTCTTCAAGTACATTTATCTTCGCTGGATTATTTTCTCTGTGCATTACTGTTAAGGTGTTTTCAGTATTTAACATGCGATGTCCTTCATGGATAACATGTTTTGCATAGCTTGATTTTCCTTCTGCATGAATGAAGTCTCGAAAATGTTCTTTGAATCTGATGTTAAAACTCCTGTTTGTCCTTCCTATATAAAATTTGTTGCAGTCCTTACATGTCAGTTTATAAACTCCTTTGCTGTTGAAAATGTTATTTTCTTCAATGTTATTGTTTATTATGTTGTTTAATTTGTTATTGGTTCTGTATGCTATTTTTACGTTTTTATCGGCTAATACACTAAAGAAAGCCAATACACTAAAGAAAGCCGATAAAAACGTAAAAAATAGCATACAGAACCAATAACAAATTAAACAACCTAATAAATAATAAATAACATTGAAGAAAATAACATTTTCAACAACAAAGGAGTTTATAAATTGACATGTAAGGACTGCAACAAATTTTATATAGGAAGAACGAACAGGAGTTTTAACATCAGATTCAAAGAACATTTTCGAGACTTCATTCACGCAGAAGGAAAATCAAGCTATGCAAAACACGTTATCCATGAAGGACATCGCATGTTAAATATTGAAAACACCTTAACAGTAATGCACAGAGAAAATAATCCAGCGAAGATAAACATACTCGAAGAGATGGAAATCATGAAAGCAGCTCACAACAACGACAACCTGATAAACGAAAACAAACCCAATACATGCAGCCCCCTCTACCAGATCTTCAATGAAACACCAGTTTTGAATCCTGCCAATGATGGGACAAGTCCCGAAAGCACTAGAGTTAAATAATTAATTAAGTTGAGGAGACGGACCTTTCAGGTGAATATTCCATAATTTTATATTAATTATGTTATTGTTGTTTTGTTGTTATCATATGGCTGGAATTTGGTTTACACCATGAGTACTCTTGCTTCCCAATAAAGTCCTGTGATAACTTTCCTGTCCTTCTTCTCTGGGTCTAGTCGCCTGCAGTATAGCAAGTGTTCCTTGCTTAGGAGAACATTTTTTCGACGCAAGGAGCATGACATAGTTCTAGGTACAATTCCCATTCCATGAAGGTGGTCATCCAGACAGTCATGACCCGTTTCTAATCTAGTCCCAACTCCTTTCAAAAAACGTTAAACTGAAAATATATAAAACTGTTATTCTCCCAGGAATATTATATGGATACGAGACATGGGCTCTTACTTTAAGGGAGGAAAGGAGACTACAAGTATTTGAGAATAAAGTTCTTAGGAACATTTTTGGACCAAAAAGAGATGAACAGACAGGTGAATGGAGAAGAGTACATAACAATGAACTACATGGTCTTTATAGGAAGCCAGATTTAATAAGAACAGTTAAGTCTCGTAGACTGTGATAGGCAGGACATGTGGCATGTATGGGGAATGAAAGAGGTGCATGGAAGCTTCTTGTAGGAAAACCCCCAGTTGGTAGACCAAGAATGATGTGGCAGAATAAAATTATCCATGATTTGAGGGAAGTAGATTATACAGGGGATGATTGGAAAACATTAGCACTGGATAGGAATGTACGCAGGGTTTATGTCCGCGCGGCCATGAACCTATAGGTTCGATAGAGTCAGTGAGTTAGTTAGTTTATGGTAGAATTGTAACCCATTTCTTAAGTTGGGGCAGCTGGAAAGTGGAGTTAAATTAGCCCGATGATGATGGTGGACCAAATATTTGTCTTCGGAACATATTTTTTAATAATTTTAACTTGTAATGTAAGAGAGAACATTTCAAACCCACACACCACAGGAAATATTAGCATTTTATAATTTTTAATTAAAATAGAAACACTGTGGAAGTGGTATCACAAATATCCTTTCATTTTTCCTCCCATTTAAAACTTCTTATCATATGTCCATTAATGTCAAAAACCTTACTTCCTAATGCAAAATAATTATTTCATCATATTCTAAGAATACAGGATTTCCTTTGACAATAATAAATTTGAGCTGCTAAGTACAATAAAGAAAATAAACATTATTTTACATTTTAATAAATATTTGAAACTATTTTGAACTTTTATAGGAAAGATCACTGAGATTTAATTTCTTCTTCTTCGGCTTTCCCCCACTTATTGGTTTGCCGTCTTCAGTTTCCATTTATCTCCATCACTCCAATCTTCCAAATTCTTATCATCCCTTATGGTTCTGATGTAGGTTTTCCATTTCCATCTTGGTCTGCCACGTTTATCTCTTCCAGGGGGTGACCATTGGTATATATTTTTGGCCATCTTTCATATTCCATTCTTTGTACATGGTCATACTATTGAAGCATTTGATTTTCAATCCTCATAACAACAGATGTGGTGACATTCATTTCTCTCCAAAGGAATTCATTTCTTGTTTTATCCTGTCTTGTTTTTTGGAGGCTTCTTCTAAAATAATCAAATTCAACTGTTCTAATTTTATTATTTTGTAATTCTGTCAAAGACCAAGTTTCACTTCCATATGACAAAATATTCTGTATTATGCACTTATACATTTTCATTTTAGTTTCCTTTGTAATATTTTTGTTCCAAATTATTCCATGTAATGTCTTAGTTGCATTTTTTGCCATTGCAATTTTAGTCTGTACATCTCTCTCACAGGTACCTGAACTTGTAATTATTGACCCAAGATATTTAAAAAATTCACATTTTTTTTTATTTTCCCTGTTTCAAGTATGAGGTCATCCACATCCTTTCCCAAACACATATATCCTGTTTCCTGTAAATTTATATTCAGTCCCCATTTTTTACAATCTTCCATTAGTTTATTTATCATATATTTCATCTCATCTTCAACCCTTGCAAAAATTATTAGGTCATCTGCAAACAACAATGAATGCAGTACTTTTCCTCCTATAGGAATATCCATTTCAGAACATTTTTATGCCATAAGTTAAGAGCCTGGTCTAAATAAATGTTAAAAAGAATTGGTGACAAACTGCATCCCTGCTTAAGGCCTTTATTCACTGTGAATTCCTCTGTTAAATTATTCTGTATTTTTACTTTAGCTTTTGTATTACTATAGATCCTCCTAACAATATTAATCCATTTATCACAGATATTCATATTTCTCATTGTCATCCATAACAATTGTCGAGGTACACTATCATATACCATCTCTAAATCAATAAATATTTAATTTAAGATAAATTAAAATACCTCATACCTCACCTCATATCCAATCTTCTAATTATACTGCAGTTTCAAAGCCTTGGCAGCTTCATCTTCAGTAATTTCTTATTGACTGATGTTATGTCGATCAGAGGAACTACTTCTTCTTCCCTCTGTTGGTGGACTGATAAACCTCCAGATCAACTCAGAATCCGCGGGAATTTCGAAGTTCATAAGTTTTTCTATCTTGTTTTCTTTTTAACCAATAAACCTCCGGATCAACTCAGAATCTGCAGAAATTTCGAAGTTCATAAGTTTTTCTTTCTTGTTTCTTTTTTTTTTTAACAAGAAAAAACTAGTGGTTATGCTCCTTGCCTCTGGTCCCGAGGGTCGCGGATTCAAACAGGGCCGGGGTCGATGGATTTTTAAGGACGGAAAAATCCAAGGAGCGAGTCCTCCGGGAGGGACTTTAAGCCGTGGGTCCCGAGTCTGAAGATTTTCAGGCTCATAAAAAATCCTTAAGCCTGAATGAAAAGGCCTCTAAGCAAAATTTACCGAATTTTCCCGTCCTAGTAATACCTTGGTTTCCTAGATGTCAGTATTTAGGCGGAACGCTGACCACGGACCACTCAAAAATGACATCTATACGAAAACAAGTGTAACTAAATTAGTATGGTTCAAATTCTTCCCTGTAGGGGAAGAGCGCCTAAATATCTGTAAAGGGAAAACATGGACTATAAAATAAAAATATAAAACTTATGAACTTTGAAATTCCTGCGGATTCTGAGTTGATCCGGAGGTTTATCGGCCCACCAACAGAGAGAAGAAGAAGAAGATCTTCTGATCGACATAACATCAGTCGACTAGAAATGAATGAAGATGAAGCTGCCCAGGCTTTGAAACCGGTCTAGTTAGAAGACTGGATATGAGGTGAGGTATGAAACATTTTAGTCCCGCGCCGTAGCCGAGTGGTTAAGGCGCAGAGCTACGGGACTTGCGCTGGTTCGAGTCTCCATGGGGGAAGAAATTTTCTCATGGTATTTCGGCCAGTATAGGACCAGTGCCCAGCCAGCATCGTGAGGCATTTGGGTAGCTACAATAAGTAGCGGCTCCAGGTTGAGAAAACCAGCTATTACGACTTGTGGGACTCGACATGCTAACCACATGTCACCCCTACACTGGCTGATGATCTACCTCTGTGATTGACACATATGGATGTGAGGCCAGCAGCAGGCTGGTAGGCTAAGGGCCTTCTAGGCCTGTCGTGCTAGGAGGTTTTTATGAAATATTTTTATTTAATCTTAATTTTGAAACTATTTCTTTCTTTTTTCTTTTCTTTCTTTTTAATTTTTCCAAGCAAAGGTTGATGTCGTCTGGTTAGATTTCGACATGCAATAATATAAATATTGAACTATTATAAGAAACATGTCCACCGTTGTGATCTCGAGGTAGCGTGCTGCCTTATCTTGCAGCAGGCCCAGGTTCGATTCCCACTTCGGGACAGGCTCCTGGGTGAGTTTCCACACCTGTAAGACAAATGTCAGGAAGCTTGAGGCCCAACGGTCCCCGAAAATCATCCGTCCATCATCATCATCATTATCATAATCATGCTCCACCGGTGTGGAAAGCAACGGGAAGCTTCGTGACAACACCACATTACGACCAGCAGCGTCTGGCATCATACTGGATATTGTAGCGATCAAGGACCTGCTGAAGATGGAACGGATGTTCTGAAAGGCTTACAGGCATAAAGAATACATAATTTATAAGTTGAGTACGACGGATCTTACCTAAGAAGGTATATTTTAACTTATTTTATTTTATTATATACTAAGCCTAATATTTGTAGATATTTTGTGAGTTTTATATTACGATCGTTCTCACCCTGATAGGCGATGTACAAGTTATTAACTTTCTCTAAAATTGTGTTCTCAATCACTATTCTGTTACGTATTGGATCGGTGCCGCGGAATGCCATTACTTGGTTTTATCAGTTGAAATGTGCATACCACCTACCGATAGTTCTTTCTGATCTTAATAAGCCTTGTTGTAACATATCCTCTGAATCAGCAATTACTACCTGGGTGTCAGCAAATAGCATAGTGTCAAGTTTCATGTTATTTGTAATCTGAATTCCGAATGTGCATTCTTCATACCAGTGACGTAGTATATATATGATTAAGAACGTTTTCTTTGGTTTTCCGCGTCATGGATTCGAGTTCGACCCCTGGCCACTGATTCCGACGTTTCGGCATGATCCCACATGTCATTATCAAGGAATGATAAGTTCGAGTCACAGGTTTAGGTCTTATATAATAGACCTAAACCTTCTTTTTTCTTCTTCTTCCTTTTATGTGATAGACCTAATGGTCTGTTACGGTCTCAATCCAACGTTTGAAGGGTCTGCCCAAAGATCTCTTGCCTGGTGGCTGGTAATTTAAGATTTGATGTGGTATTCTTGTTCTGCTCATTCTTCATATAGTCATGCAAAATATCTCTGCAGGCGGAAGAATTACGAAGCTCTGTTTGTTGCTACACGTGACGTCATATTAGGCAGTGTACACTATCAGCGTCCTACGTCCCATTCCCCTCTGCACTCACAGATAGCAGTGTCACGTGTTCTATTCCTGCATAAACACGACTGCAGCGCCCTCCGTTAACAACTGCGCTTACTGCTTAAACGGGTAATACGTGAGATTTCCAGTTGTTTCTGTATTTTTGTACATATTCCATGACTGATTCTGTTTGTAATTCTTTGAGAATCTCAGAATTCCTTTTATGGTCTGTTCTTGAGTAACTTGCAGTACGTAGACCTAAACCTGTGACTCGAACTTCTCATTCCTTGATAATGGGATGTGGGATCATGTCGAAACGTCGAAATCAGTGGCCAGAGGCCGAACTTGAATCCATGATGTGGAAAACCCAAGAAAACTTTCTTAATCATACTTACATCCGCGAAAATCTGCAATATAACATATATATGTTGAAATGTGTCGTACTCCTTGATTTATGGGTTATAATTATTTAATATATTTTAAAATATTGTTACAATGTAGACCTATTATTGTATTGCATTGTTTGTTACATAGCAACGTTTGAACGTTTTAAAATTCCTTATGGATAATTTCTAGTCATCCGTGCCGGTATCTGTAATCCCGCAAACGATTGGAAAATAATAGGTTAGGATATGGAAGTATGGAGAGCTTACGTCCGCGCGATGATGAACTGCCAGTGAGATAAGTACTGCTCATATTTTGAAATACTACAGTTTGGTAAGTTAGAAGACAATTTATACTGGATCTAAAAATGCGGACAAATCAGTCAAAACATATTTCTTTATTATCACTACAGTTTCTTAGTTGAACAATTTGGTTTTCTCAACGATTTTTTTCCCGACATTTGCTATCACGACCATAGTTAATCCAGTTTTTATTTTAATTTTTCAAGTCTTGCACGATACCCTTTCAATCGAATTTTTAGGTGTCATTTGATCTTCATGATTTCGACTGGAAAAGCTATTTTAAAAATATTTTACCACACGTCTCACATAGGCCTACATGATTAAACGAATTTAATCTTCGTCATCTTATAAAATTAACAACTTTATAATTTTATTTTATTTTTGTCCAACGCCACCAGGTTACCTTTCATGACGTTTCTGGCTTTCTCCCCTGGCATTGACAAAATTTTAATTCATTTCATAGTTTGGAGCACCTGGAAGGCGCAGATACGTAATCCCGATGGTGTGATTGCGGAGTCCTTAATCTAAACTTAACATAAATTCCAGACCGAATAATTCCTTTAAGGGGGGTGATGGGTGAAATTTTCAACATTTTCGGTCTAATTAATCATTTTTTGTATTAATAAATACTACGTACCTTAAAGTGTAAGTTGGTGAAGTTTGAGTGTCCTGTGGCGCTTGTAAGTCTCCCTAATGACGTCATATTAAAAAGGCTGCTATGTATCGCCCCACATTCTTACTTTGTTCATTGCATTTCAATACATTCAAATCATAATAACATTGACAAATGTAATGATAAATGTCCCACACACTATGGCTAACAATTCTATGCATGGATTTTGAAACAACATTGATAGTTTTTTTAATAAAAATAATATATTTGTAGTCATTTTACAAAAAATTGAATGTTCATATGCAGAGGACGTATATATTGTTTTCTTCCTTTATTATAATGATATACAAACGTTAATGCATAGTGTTGTTCTAAATACGTCAGAGGTCTTGTAGGAAAAAAAATTAAAAATTACTAAAATATTATGGGACTTATTAAAAATGTTAATATTTTAAATGGAATTTCTTCAATAACTCAAAAACTGTTAAGCCTAGAAGGATGAAACTTCACTATAATATTACTTACAATGGCATGGAAGAGTGTACTAAATATCATGTATGTAGCTTAAAAAATGTAGAAAATAGAAATTTCCTATGGTCTGAACGGGAATCGAACCTGGGACATCTTGAATTGCAGTCAGAAATTCTGACCACTAGCCCGTGAGATTATTTTAATGAATTCATCATTTTTGTTCTAATTATACAAGTTTCGTCTCAATTATTTTATTAGCTCGAAAATTGTCTTCAGAATTTCTTTACGAAAACTAGCAGTTTTTGTATTTCGGTCTTTTTCAAGTTGCAGCATAGAACTGAAAATTGATACGAATGTTGAGAACACCATTTTAAATGAAATGTGAAAAGTCCCCATAGATCCCACATCTGTAAAAAATATTCAAGATCAAAGTTCGCAAATATGCGTTTTTTGCATTTTTCAGTCAAACGGTAAGTTTTATCATAAACATAGCTCTGACAAAAGTTGTAGATCGTGCAATTGTCTACAACAAATGTTATTATACTTTTTTCATAAGAATCGCCATTCGTGAGATATCGCGATTCTAAATTTGAAGAAGTCGTATTCTACATAATATGCCCACCACCTGTGAGGTAGTGTACTTGGCGCATTTTTTTAAACGTGGTGTCTCCGATAGGTATACTCCACAATCTATTGTGATTAAGTTTTATTAAATAACATTCTATTAATTAAAAAATTGTACTGTAGGGAATGATTTAACTGACAAAAATTATTGTTGATTCCAGGAAATGTTAATCTGACAGATAATTTTCAAGTTCTACTTCGATAGTAGTGTCTTCTTCTTCTTCTTCTTCTTGCTGGATAATTGTTAATTGTTATGAGAAAGATGTGTCAGTTGTTTCCTCATTGAAATTATATAAATCTCCATCTGTTCCATTTGATTGAACATTGGAGCAAGACTGGCCTTGGCAATTGGTACATACTGGTGAACAAAATTATATAAATCTCCATCTGTTCCATTTGATTGAACATTGGAGCAAGACTGGCCTTGGCAATTGGTACATACTGGTGAACAAAATTATATAAATCTCCATCTGTTCCATTTGATTGAACATTGGAGCAAGACTGGCCTTGGCAATTGGTACATACTGGTGAACAAAATTATATAAATCTCCATCTGTTCCATTTGATTGAACATTGGAGCAAGACTGGCCTTGCAATTGGTACATACTGGTGAACAAAATTATATAAATCTCCATCTGTTCCATTTGATTGAACATTGGAGCAAGACTGGCCTTGGCAATTGGTACATACTGGTGAACAAAATTATATAAATCTCCATCTGTTCCATTTGATTGAAACATTGGAGCAAGACTGGCCTTGGCAATTGGTACATACTGGTGAACAAAATTATATAAATCTCCATCTGTTCCATTTGATTGAACATTGGAGCAAGACTGGCCTTGGCAATTGGTACATACTGGTGAACAAAATTATATAAATCTCCATCTGTTCCATTTGATTGAACATTGGAGCAAGACTGGCCTTGGCAATTGGTACATACTGGTGAACAAAATTATATAAATCTCCATCTGTTCCATTTGATTGAACATTGGAGCAAGACTGGCCTTGGCAATTGGTACATACTGGTGAACAAAATTATATAAATCTCCATCTGTTCCATTTGATTGAACATTGTAGCAAGACTGGCCTTGGCAATTGGTACATACTGGTGAACAAAATTATATAAATCTCCATCTGTTCCATTTGATTGAACATTGGAGCAAGACTGGCCTTGGCAATTGGTACATACTGGTGAACAAAATTATATAAATCTCCATCTGTTCCATTTGATTGAACATTGGAGCAAGACTGGCCTTGGCAATTGGTACATACTGGTGAACAAAATTATATAAAATCTCCATCTGTTCCATTTGATTGAACATTGGAGCAAGACTGGCCTTGGCAATTGGTACATACTGGTGAACAAAATTATATAAATCTCCATCTGTTCCATTTGATTGAACATTGTAGCAAGACTGGCCTTGGCAATTGGTACATACTGGTGAACAAAATTATATAAATCTCCATCTGTTCCATTTGATTGAACATTGGAGCAAGACTGGCCTTGGCAATTGGTACATACTGGTGAACAAAATTATATAAATCTCCATCTGTTCCATTTGATTGAACATTGGAGCAAGACTGGCCTTGGCAATTGGTACATACTGGTGAACAAAATTATTCCACCTTTTTTACAGCCACATTTTACACTATTTTTTACAAAAAAAAAATAAAAATAAAAAAATATAAGTAATAAAAATAAAATGAATATATATCATACAGTTGTTAAAAGCATCATTACTTATGGAGCAGAACTTTGGCCACTAACAACAAAAAACAAATAAGTATCTTTTGGCAACGGAAATGGATTTTATATGAAGGGCCGCAATAATTTCAAGAAGAGAAAAAATTAGGAACTCAGTTATAAGGGAGAAAATGAAAATTTAAGACACTATTTTAGATTATATTAAAACTCAGCAATTAAGATGATACGGACATGTCCAGCGAATGGAAGAGGAACGACTACCAGAATCTGTTTTCGAATGGAAACCTGAGGGAAGACGAAGCAGAGGAAGACCTAAAACCTCCTGGAGTCAGGGAATATGTTTATATATGAAGGAGAAACATCTACAACCAGGAGATTGGATGGACCGACAAAACTGGCTATTAGGAATCGGACGAGGTCAAAGACATTAATCAACCGATGATCTATCTATCTATTTTACACTACAACCCTTTTTTGCAATTGCAAAAAAATGGTATTAAGAAATCTTTGTTGAGCAGGTGGGAGTAACGTTTGAATTGGTTCCAAAGTATTATCTATTGCAATTTCGATTTGAAATATCTAGGCTAAGAGCAGTCATAATCTGTGGCTGATATTAGAACATACTAGTTTTAATAGTTCTAGTTTAAATTGTTTATTTTTAAGATTTACTTGTTCCAAAAAAATAAGTTAATGACTCCGGAATATCGCTGTTAATATTTTCCGACTAGGCGGGGGGGGGGGTAATTGGTTTATCAAATACTAAAGATTGAATGTCCTCTCGAATGATTGCTGCTGCAGCTTTGAGGATTCTAAATAGCTCTTCCTTTTCATTTTGACTTTTTTTCTCATCATCAATGAAACAAATTAATGTTAATCTTCCCGGTTTTTCTTCTTCTTCTTTAGTAGGCTACTACAACCTCATTGAAGTTTTGGCCTCCTCAACAATTTTCCTCCATCTAGATCTGTCCTGGATACAGACTGGCCAATTTCCAATTTTCATCTCCAATATATATTTTATAACATAATCCTGTCATCTGTTTTTTTTTTTTTTTTTTTTTTTTGGGCGTCCAGCTGTTCTGGTGCATATTGGTTTCCATTTGTATATTCTTCTTACAAGCTTGTCTTGCTGCATTCTATTTATATGTCCAAACCAGCGCAGTCTTTGAGCTTTAATGTGCTTTGTTATATTTTTATTTTGTATTCCATTATTTAATTCAGAGTTCATTCGTATACGCCATGTGCCATCGCCTTCTCTAATTGGTCCAAACATTCTCCGTAAGATCTTCCTTTCAAAGATTAATAGTTTTCGTTTGTCAGATTCCTTCAGTACCCATGTTTCACAGCCATAAGTTACAATCGGTCGTATTACTGTATTATACAGTTTAACTTTAGTTAATCTGGAGACAAGTTTACTTTTGAATAGTATTCTCTTTGCATAGTAAGCTTTATTGCCCAAAGAAATTATTTCACCAATTTCTTCCTCTATGTAGTTTCTTCCATTTACAGTTGAACCAAGATATTTATATTATTTTACTTCTCCTATATTTGTATCATTGATGTTCAGATTACTTAATTTTTCATTTCTTGTTGTACATTTTAAGTATTTATTAATAATCCATATTCAACTGATTTTTCTTCGGTCCACCGCTGTGGTCTCGAGGTAGCCTGCTGCCTTGTCATGCAGCGGGCGCGGGTTCGATCCCCGGTCGGGGCAGTTTTTCTGGGTGAGGTTTTTTTATCGAGGTTTTACCTCACCTGTAAGACAAATGTCAGGAAAAATTTAAGGCCCAAACGGTCCCCGAAATCATATGACCATCATCATCATCATCATCCTTACCATCATTATCATCCTTCGCCGGTGTGAAAAGCAACGGGAAGCTACCACAGCTATAATTCCCTAGTAAAACTGCAAAGCGTAGCATGAAAATGCTATGATTGCAGTGAAAGACCTGCCCTCGGGCAGAATTACTATGGATGAATGGATGGAACTGATTTTCCTTTCAGAAACTGGAAAGTTTCTATTAGTGTTGGTATGTTCCTTGCTGTTATCAATATGTCATCTGCATATGCAATATTTGTATTGTATTGTAAGCCTATGTTTTCCCTTTACAGAGATTTAGGCGCTCTCCCCCTACAGGGAAGAATTTGAACCATACTGATTTAGTTACACTTGTTTTCGTATAGATGTAATTTTGAGTGGTCCGTGGTCAGCGTTCCGCCTCATACTGACATCTAGGAAACCAAGGTAGTACTAGGACGGGAAAATTCGGTAAATTTTGCTTAGAGGCCTTTTCATTCAGGGTTAAGGATTTTTTACGAGCCTGAAAATCTTCAGACTCGGGACCCACGGCTTAAAGTCCCTCCCGGAGGACTTGTTCCTTGGATTTTTCCGTCCTAAAAACCCATCGACCCCGGCCGGGTTTGAACCCGCGACCAGAGGCAAGGAGCATAACCACTAGTGCACGCATATGCAATACATTGTTTAGATTTACCTCTGAGGTCAAAGTTGAAGCAGACCATCTCGCCTAGTGAACTATACAACGCAGCATGAATTTCCATAGTTGTGCGCAGACAGAAGCTTTATACCTAATTCGAAACATAATGAATTTCTATATCCACCAAGAGCTTATCATAGACTTCTGCCCAAGAAGTTCAAAGATCTCCAAGACCGGAAACTTTTATGTTCCAAAGAGGTCCAAACCTACCACAGTATACAAATTTACCACATGAACCTAAATTTAATGACTAAGAAATAATATAATATCATTATGTTTAGTGAGAAGTATTACTATTCCATCTATAGTAATTCTGCCCGAGGGCAGGTCTTTCAGTGCAATCATAGCATTTTCATGCCATGCTTTGCAGCTTTACTAGGGAATTGTAGGTGTGGTAGCTTCCCGTTGCTTTCCACACCGGTGAATGATGATGATGATGGCCATATGATTTCGGGGACCGTTTGGGCTTTAAAGTTTTCCTGACATTTTTCTTACAGGTGAGGAAAACCCCGATAAAAGCCTCACCCAGAAAAACTGTCCGACCGGGGATCGAACCCGGGCCCGCTGCGTGACAAGGCAGCACGCTACCTCGAGACCACAGCGTTGGACGTATTGTTATTAGGATAATAAAATCCATACAATTTCTATCTATTTATCTTCAAGTTTTTACAGCTGCTGCCGTCTTCCCGTACCAAACCTCCAAAGCCTACGATCTTGGACATCTTCGATGCTTAGCCGTCTTGCTTGGATTACAGTCTTCATGTTTTCCTTCCATATTAACTTTGGTCTCCCTCTTTTCTTCTTTCTGTTCGGATGTCATTCATATAGTTGCTTCGGTCATCGCTCATCTTCCAATCTTAAAACATGTCCTAACCCTTTAATTCCTTCTCCTCAATTCTTTCAATTATGCTTCGGCTTTGACTGATTTGGTCTTTTAGCGTTTTTTTTTTATGTGTGGGGAGCTGGCCCACAGCATGAACCCCCAACCTAGAGGACCATGAAAATTTTTGTCTGGGTTTTCCTCCCATAGCCTTTGAAGATCCCTCTTCACCGCAAGGCAGCGTTTCTCTATTTTCCTTAGAGATAGGGTTGCCTCTTCCGCCAGATCTGCCGTGATGAAGGACTCCTTCTGCGCCGACTCTGCCGTTAAGGTCTTCACCGTAACCCTGGCTAGCGGCCCTTACAGAGTACTATCAGTCGGAGCAAACTGAACCCTGGTTTTTTAACGAAGTTGACTCCTCCCCCTCCTCCTTTCTCATCCGGGGTTGGGAGCAGCCATGGCGGAGTTCCATACAATTTGTTTTGGTAAAAACTCTACATTTATTCTATTGAATTGATAGTAATAGGAATTAATTATTTGCTAAGAATTTTGCTGTAATTATTTATTTGGCCTGTACACGGTAAGCACTAGCCCTAGTGTCTATATTGCAGATTCCGTATAATAATTCAGTTGAAATTCCTCCTGTAAATTCTGACATTTGGACAGAATTTGTTATTAATTTTATGTTTCTGTTCACAACGATTGGCTATTTTACACGTTTTATATTAGCTTGACCTGTATCTATCTATCTATCTATCTATGTAACTGAATTTTTCAACGCGTTTTTCACCCACTTAAAATAATTAGATCGACTTGAAATTTTGTATACTTGTAAAGGACCCGTGACAATACAATAATTTCATATTTATTTTCTAAAATCCTGGCCAGAATCATCAGAAAATCAAAAAAAGTGTCTTTGTATTTATGTAACGGAATCTTTGAACACGATTTTCACCCACTTAGAGACATTGGATCGACTTGAAACTTTGTATACTTGTAAAGGACCCGTGACACTACAATAATTTCATATTTTATTTCTAAATTCCTGGCCAGAATCATCAGAAAATAAAAAAAAATAAAACTGGTATAATAGGTTACGGACTTGTCGACTTTTTAGTCAATCGTTGTAAGAGCTCAATTGGTAGAGCGGTGAACTTAGTGGTATATAATTTCAGTAATCCATAGGTCGCTGGTTCGAATCCGGCTGGGGAGGGTTTTTTTTTTAGAAGAGTAATACTTTTATCTCATACTACAATAGTATGGAATTTAAAGATATTTACATTCTTATCTTATTCTGTAAAATATTAAAACTAAAAAATAAAAAAATAAATAATAGTTTTAAAAAACTAAAACAGCACGCTTTATTAGAAAACCGAACTCAAAAATGAAAAATAATTTTAATTTCCAACACGCTTGGGATAAATTTAAAGTGGTCAACAAAAAAATCATCTCCAACACATATAGAATAAAACTAGAATTATCAACAAAAAGAAAATAATTTTACCATCAAAAGCGTGGGGTGCTTTTTATGATTTTTACACGTTCTTCTTAGAGACTTTACTTTTACCAATATCTGTTTATTATCGAATATATTAATTGATATAGAGCACCCCACGCTTTTGATGGTAAAATTATTTTCTTTTTGTTGATAATTCTAGTTTTATTCTATATGTGTTGGAGATGATTTTTTTGTTGACCACTTTAAATTTATCCCAAGCGTGTTGGAAATTAAAATTATTTTTCATTTTTGAGTTCGGTTTTCTAATAAAGCGTGCTGTTTTAGTTTTTTAAAACTATTATTTATTTTTACACGCTTTATATTAGCTTGACCTGTATCTATCTATCTATCTATGTAACGGAATCTTTCAACGCGATTTTCACCCACTTAAAATCATGGGATCGACTTGAAACTTTGTATACTTGTAGAGGACCCGTGACAATACAATAATTTCATATTTATTTTCTAAAATCCTGGCCATAATCATCAGAAAATCAAAAAAAGTGTTTTTGTATCAATGTAACGGAATCTTTCAACGTGATTTTCACCCACTTAGAAACATTGGATTGACTTGAAACTTTGTATACTTGTAGAGGACCCGTGACAATACAATAATTTCATATTTATTTTCTAAAATCCTGGCCATAATCATCAGAAAATCAAAAAACGTGTTTTTGTATCAATGTAACGGAATCTTTCAACGCGATTTTCACCCACTTAGAAACATTAGAATCATTGGATCGACTTGAAACTTTGTATACGTGTAGAGGACCCGTGACAATACAATAATTTCATATTTTGTTTCTAAAATCCTGGCCAGAATCATCCGAAAATCAAAAAAATGAAAACTGGTATAATAGGTTGCGGACTTGTCGAGTTTTTAGTCAATCGTTGTAAGAGCTCAGTTGGTAGAGCAGTGAACTCTTAGTGGTATATAATTTCAGTAATCCATATGTCGCTGGTTCAAATCCGGCTGGGAGGGTTTTTTTTATAGAAGAGTATTACTTTTAGCTCATACTACAATAGTATCGAATTTAAAGATATTTACATTTTTATCTTATTCTGTAAAATATTAAAACTAAAAAATAAATAATAGTTTTAAAAAACTAAAAGAACACGCTTTATTAGAAAACTAAAAAATGAAAAACATATTTAATTTCCAATACGCTTGGGATAAAATAAAGTGGTCAACAAAAAAAAATCATCTCCAACACATATAGAATAAAATTAGAGTTATCAACAAAAAGAAAATAATTTTACCATCAAAAGCGTGGGGTGATTTTTATGATTTTTACATTTTCTTCTTAGAGAGTTTACTTTTACCAATATCTGTTTATTATCAAATATATTAATTGATATAGAGCACCCCACGCTTTTGATGGTAAAATTATTTTCTTTTTGTTGATAACTCTAATTTTATTCTATATGTGTTGGAGATGATTTTTTTGTTGACCACTTTATTTTATCCCAAGCATATTGGAAATTAAAATTATTTTACATTTTTTAGTTTTCTAATAAAGCATGTTCTTTTAGTTTTTTAAAACTATTATTTATTATTTCAAAACAGAGAAATGGATTCTAGTCGTATAATACTAGTAGATTACTAAATAAAAACAAAAGTTATTTGGTTTCAAACTTTAAATATGCTCTGGTATAAAATTATGAAAACTTGACTTACCGCCCTTTTCACCTGTGATATTCAAATGTAAAAATCATATTTTTGGACTTCATTCCCTTCTTAAAACTGACGATTCCGTGACTCCAGGATTACAGAAGATATAAGTCCAGTCTTTACCAAAGCTTATTTTAAATGTCATAAAACCACTGTAGAAAAATTTATCCCATACACTCTCCCTTGAGAAATTTCTGTATAGAAATATACAAAATGAAAATGAATAATTAAATTGTGACAATTTGCACGCGCTATCCAACCCGGTTTAAACGTATGCAATTAAGCTAAACTTAACATATGCAGACGATATAATGATAACAGCAAGTAAAAACAAGCACTAATAGAAGATAGATAGATCATCGGTTGATTAATGTCTTTGAAATCGTGCGATTCCTAATAGCCGAATTTTGTCGGTCCATCCAATCTCCTGATTGTAGATGTTTCTCCTTCATGTATAAACATATTCCTTGACTCCAGGAGATTTTAGGCCTTCCTCTGTCTCGTCTTCCCTCAGGTTTCCATTCTAAAACAGATTTTGGTAGTCGATCCACTTCCATTCGCTGGACATGTCCGTACCATCTTATTGCTGAGTTTTAATATAATCTAAAATAGTGTCTTAAATTTTCATTTTCTCCCTTATAACTGAGTTCCTATTTTTTTCTCTTGAAATTCTTGCTGCCCTTCATATAAAATCCATTTCCGTTACCAAAAGATACTTATTTGTTTTTTGTTGTTAATGGCCAAAGTTCTGCTCCATAAGTAATGATGCTTTTAACAACTGTATGATATATATTCATTTTATTTTTATTACTTATATTTTATCCCACAATATTCTATTGAGACTTAGATCTGCTGAAATGAGATATCTTCGGAGGACTGCAGGATACACACTAGTAGATCACAAAAAAAAATGAAGACATCTTAGAAAAATTACACATGGAATCTTTAGAAAACAAAATTTCTGATTATAAGTCAAGATGGATGCAACATGTTCATCGAATGGAAGATCACAGAATACCCAAACAAATGTTAAGATATCAACCTGCAGGAAGAAGAAGACAAGGACGTCCACTCAAAAGACTTTTGGATGGTGTTTCTCTTGAGGCCGAAACAGGTCAACAAATGGCCTAAATTCGTGAATGTACTATGATGATGACATTCTATTGAGGCAAGCAATTGCAAATTTTCCTTTATTATTTCTATTTCTTATTTCTTCTTCATAACTCCCATTTTTATTTATTTTAATTCTAAATATGTGATCTCACTACAAGATTTTATTGTTTCTCCAGTCTCTAAAATTAAATTTTGTTCTGGTTCACCAATTGATAAATATTTTTTTTTCATGTTCAAATTTAATCCCCATTCTTCATATTCTTCTATTAATTTTCTAGTCATATATTCTAAATCTTCATAATCTTGCGCAATTCACAATTGATCATCTGCAAAATGTAAGTTGTATAAAGTTTTGTTGTTTGAAATAGGAATTCCCATGCTTGAACATTTTCTCCTCTTTAATATTTCATGTACATATATTTTAAACAGAGTCGGTGATAGACAACAACCTTGACGAAGACCTTTATTTATCGTAAAACCATGTGACAATTTACTGCCAATTTTAATTTTAGACATACAATTGTCATATAAATTTTGTATAGCTTTAATTGTTATGAAAACTCTCACAAAACTCAAAGAGGAATCTAAGAAATTTGAATTGATGTAATAAATACAAACAAAACAGAATACCTAAAATGTAGTAACTTTAATAGAAATACAGATTATCTACAAATAGATAGTTCTTCTTCTTCTTCTTCTTCTTCTTCTTCCTTCCAAGTATTAGGCCAAGGTCTGTTACGACCCTACAGGAAATTTTCCCTCCATCGTTTCATAGAACGGCCCAGTGATCTTCGTCCTCTTGGTATATAATTATAAACAGCTTTGGAGATTCGATTTGAACTCATTCTTTCTAGATGGTGTTTCCAATTTAGTTGGTACTGTTTAATATATTCCAAAATTGGCGTAGTCTTCAATTCTTTTAAGATATCGGTGTTCCTTTTCCGATCCCATCTGGTGTAACCTGCTGTTCTGCGCATGAATCTCATTTCACAAGCCGTTGTTCTGCTTTCATTTTGTCTTTTTGGTGTCCATGCTTCACTACCATAGGTCAACACTGGTCTAGCCAAAGTGTTATATAAACGTAATCAGGTGATTTTTTGTACAAGGGATGGTTTCATAACTTGATTAATAATTCCCAAACTTTTATTATAACTAGTATTTTTTTCAGGGATATCCTTTTCATCCCAGATAGAAAGATAATATCCAAGATATTTAAATTGATTAGATCTCTTTCAAATTTTATTCTGGAGACAGGTTTTACTTTGTATCGGGTCCTTCCCATGAAATTCCATAATTTTAGTTTTGTTAATTAATATTTCCACATTAAATTTGGTACCTATTTTTTGTAAATTATAAATTGATCGTTGCAAATCATTTTCGGGAACTGCCAGAAGAGCTAAATCGTCTGCAAAAAGAATAGCTTCGAGTTTGAGCTTCCTATTGATGAATATATATCCTCGTTGTGTTTTCCTCCATTCGTTTATTAATTTATTCATATATATATATATATATATAATGAAGAGCACCGGTGAAAGTCCATATCCCTGTCTTACTCCAGTGTTGATCTTTTCCCAAGATGATAATACAAATATATAGTAGTCAAATTAAAGCAGTGTTTAAGTACAATGGTGAATGGATATAGTTCACTGGAAGAAGTTAAGCAAAGAATCGTAAATGGAAATAAGGCGTATTGCACACATTTAACATTATTTAAAAGTGAACTAATATATAAATCTGCCAACTGAGATTATACAACCAATAGTCACTTATGCAACTGAAACTTGGACTCTCAAAGAAATAATCAACAAAAATTGTTAATTTTTGAAAGAAGATAATTAGAAAAATGTATGGTCCAAATAAAGGACCAGACCAAATATCTTCTTCTTCTTCTTCTTCACGGTTTAGGCTTATTTACTAGCCTGTTCCGGCTCCAAATTGTTGCTCTTTCCATATTTTCCTTGGTCTTCCCAAGCTTCTTCTTCCTCGTGGTGAATAGTTGTATGCTGCTTTTGGTATTCTATTCTCAGTCATCCTTGCCAAGTGTTCTTTCCAGTTTATTCTATATTTCTCTATTGTTGAGTTTAATTCCTCTATGTTTAGTTGTTGTCTTATTTCTATGTTATGTTTTTTGTCTGTTCTTTGATATCCTGCTATTGGTCTGAGGAATCTCATTTCAGCAGCTTGTATCCTGGCAGATTGTTGTGTTGTCACTGTCCATGTTTGCGGATCACAGTTAACAGTATTGAGTTAAATTAATAAGGCACTGCCATTGTTCTTTTATAATTTCATTATAGAGTCTTTCCTGGCTTTATTTTTCAAAACTCTTTGTAGTGTTCATGTTATATCAATTAAAATGATTTATTTTGTTATTTATATCTGTTTTCTGCTGTTGTTATAGTTCGCAACCTAGGAAGTTATATGTTACTACTTGTTCTATTGGTTTATTTTCTAATATTATCTTTGTCCCCGAACTGGATGAGCGCCCTTGAAGGCCATGGGGTTGTTGGTGACGATATTTACAAGGTTGGAGTGTTGTATTTTTTGATATTACATTTAGTTTATATAGCATTTTTTGTAGTTCGTCTCTCTGTGTTTTGCTATTTTAAAACCTGGGCAAAAGGCCAAAGGCTAATGTTTTTATTATTATATTTCCTCAAGTCAATTCCCCCAGTCGTCATTTGCTTCCATGATCGCTATCATGGCATCGAAATAAATGTTAAAAATGAACCGGCAAGTGACAACCCAATTTTGGGGATGTGAATGAAATAATGAGTTGAGTCCTCAACGGCCAGAAGGCGGAAAGAGGGCAACCCTCCTTGTGGGCGAATATTTTATTTAAAACGCTAGGAGGAAGCAAGTACAAAGGCTTCAGGGAGGCAGCCCCTCCAAAGGACTAACCCTGCAGTACGTTTGTAACGTACTCAGGGGACACTTCAAAATACTTACAAGCTCCAAAGATATAGCCGGACTGTCCAGACCAAATATCGAAAATGAAAACAAATATTGGCTCGAATGATATAATTAAAAATCAAAATAAAATAAATTATATCAGATCACTTAGGATTGGATGGTTTTGGTCATCTGACAAGAATGGATCAACAGAGATTAGTTAAAAAAGTATATAAATGGTAGACTACTGGATCTAGAGCTGTTGGTGGATCTAAGATGATTTATAAGAAGATGAGGGTGACAAACTTGAAATTGGCAGAAGATAGAAGAGTCTGGACGAAGATTATTGAGAAGGCCAAAACATTAATTTTTGAAGGTGTAGTGTCTTATGAACTCGGAGGTTCACGGCAGCGTACCCTGAGCTTTCCAATCATTCCTTAGATAATGTTTTTCATTAAATAGTGATTCTCCTACCACCACTCTATAGAGCAGAGCCGTCCAAACTACGGACCGCGGGCCACATCCGGCCCGCCATGGCTTTTCGTATGGCCCGCGTAAGGAATGAAATGAACAAATTAATTTTATATTTTTAATTTAGATTTTAAAATGTAACATCTAGTTTGGACATCCCTATGTGAAATTCGTCTCTCTCGAATGTGGATTTGAGGTGTCACCGCTTCTCTTGACAAAGTAATAGAGATTATTCATCCCTTATTTACCTTTTCTTCCCCACTCCAAACTTTGAACATTAATTGTTTCGCTTGTTATATTGCAAATCAAACAGTAGCCTGTGCACGGACTAGTTGTAAAAATAGTGTTAAAGTGAGAAAATACTTTTAAAAAAACGCAAAGTTGATTCCGAATGTAGGGAGTTTAACTAATCCTGGACCAGAAAGTACTTCGTGAAGGAGCATGGAAATAAAGTGTTATTTGTAATTATGTTATTGCAGTTGTGAAAGAATATAACATTAAAAGACATTACCAAATAAAACATAGCCATTTTGATAAATTTGATGGAGATGAGCGTAGTGAAAAAGCGAACGAGCTCCTTTCTAAAGTTACGGCACAACAGCAGTTATTAATCAGGGTGGTGGTGTAAGACAAAGAAATGCTACCGAAGCGAGTTATGAAGTTTCGAACCACCGGTCCCTAAGAGATTTAACTGAACTAATTAAAATTTGTTTCATATAAAGATCACTTTTATTCACCTGTCCGTACGTCTCTAACATTCTATTCTCTAATATTGACAATTTTTCTTCTGTCTTGAGGCAAGAGACAATTTTTCGCAACCATAATTAATATAAGTGCATCGGACGTAGTGGATTAGTGGTTACGTTCCTTGCCTCTAGTCCCGAAGGTGTCGAGTTCAAACCCGGCCGGGGTAGATGGAATTTTTAGAAATGAAATATCCAAGGAGCAACTCTTTGGGAGGGACTTTAAGGAGTAGGTCCCGAGTTTAAAGATTTTCAGGCTAATAAAGGAACGGCAAGCGTAAATAAAAATCACGCTATACAAAAGTTAACGACCATCGTCATCGTAATAATACCGGTATGTTGACTGCATACCATTCATGACATATCTTTGAAAATGCATAACTAAATTTCCGTGGTCTAGTAACTCCTAACAAAGAAGAGTCAAAGGTCCAATACGGAGTATTGCTTTGTTACGTAATTGTAGATATAACTGCAAGAATCGTCGATGTATATATTTATTTATTTATTTATATACAGAATGTTAATGTTTACACATCTTTCTGTGCCTAAAGTTTTATTTTTCTTCTCCACTCGTCTCTCTCCATCCAATCCATGTCATCCAGTCCTCTTGTTTTCATTCCAGTTCTTATTTCCTGCATCCACGAGTTTCGAGGTCTTCCTCTCCTCCTTCTTCCAATGTTTTCCTAGTTAATCTTTCTTCTTGCATTCGTCGTACATGTCCATACCAATTTAATTGTTTATACCTTATATAATCTACTATTGAATAACCAATATTCATTTTTTCTCTTATGACAGTATTTCTTATTTTGTCTAATTTTCAACATCCTGCTGCTCTCCTCAAGAAATCCATTTCCATCGACATAAGTTTTTGTTCTAAGTTTTTGTTGAATTTCCAAACTTCAGTACATCTCACTATTGAATTATATATTTGTATCTTATTTTTCCTGGTTATATGTCTGTTCCATGAGACTCCATTCATCATTGCTGTTATTTATTCTGTTCTTAATATCACTTAATTGTTTATCCTCTTTATCTAATTTTACTCCCAGATACTCAAATTCTTCACATCCTCTAATATACCCCTTTTCATCTTCTAATATCAAATCTTCGGTTTCGGCTCCACATCCCATATACAATGTTTTTTTCTAAATTTATTTTCAAACCCCAGTTATCGTATTCGTCCAATAATTTTCTGAACATAAACTCCATGTCTTCATATTCTTGAGCAATTATTATCTGGTCATCCGCCAATAACAGTGTATATATTGTATCTGTTGAAGCCTGAATTAGCTCAGTGGACAGAGCATTAGCACGGTAAGCTAAAGGTTCGGGGTTCGATTCCCGGTTTAGGCATAATTTTTTCTCTTTACCATTGATTTACAATAATTGAAGTGTTCTTTAATTTACTTATTTCTATCATTGTAATAGCTTTAACTTCTCAATATTAATTTATATATTACTAGTTTAAATTCGTTTAGAGAATTTGTGTTGAAAAGATTCCTCGTCACATATGACTTTTAACTTGCGTTTCTATAGGTAACCTGTATATATTATTTCTGCATTTTCATTCTAGTTTATTATTAACGATCCAAGGAACTTGAATTCGGCCACTTCTCCAAATGTCCATCATATATTGGTAATTCATATGTTGCCTCTATAGTAAGGTGAATTGACTTGAAATATCCATATTAGCTTACTGATAAGTTGAAATATTTAAACTTTTTCATCATCATCATCATCCATGCAAGTATTAGGCCATGTGGCCTGTTACGGTCTCAAATAGGAATTTTCCATCCAGCGCTTTTTTGGACGTTCCAGCGATCTTTTGCCTTAGGGGCAGTAGCGAAGTAGAGCTTTTGGAATTCTATGAGACGGCATTCGTTGAAGATGGGCTTTCCAGTTGTTCTGGTAGTTTTATATATGGTGAAGAATGGGTTCTACATCCAACTCTTCTATAATTTCCTCCCGAGGCTTGGTTCGAGACTTGAAAGCAAATGTAAATGTGTTCGCCCAATGGGTTGCTGGCCCAGGGGAGTATTATTGTGGGGTTCCCACTAATGTAGCATTTCCTCTACATTAAGGTGATGTGGTTAGACCGCCAGTACTCGGTCCTCAGAGCCTCATATGTAATAGCAGGTTGCACCACGATCAGGTTGAGGATGAGATTTGGATAGGAGAGGTGATGAAATGCACGTCACTATCCCTTGCAACCCCTTTAATCTTTTTAAGAAACAATATTTGAAAACAAGTAAGATGCGACAAATAAATTCCATGAAATTAAAGGCGATGTGATTGGAGACAATTTTTCATTCAAATAATGAGTGTGTACAATAAATTGTATGAGGATAGAGGAACTATAGCGGTAAGAATATAGTATTGTAATAAATAATAATAATAGCTTTATTTTACCTGGCAGGCCTTGTCTGCCACTCAACCAGGTATTTAAAAAAAATACAAAAAAAATTGTTTTACATCTAAATTACAATATACATAAAACGATTACATGTTATAAATACAATACAATTAATAGTTAATATGTATTTTGATTTACTCTAGATTTAACGAATTAAATATATAATATGTTTAAGATATATAAAAAAGAGAAAAAATATTAATGACATAGTATAAATTTAAATAAATAGATAAAAAATAATTATTAGACAACAGGTAAGTGTATAAGCATGACTTAAAAGTGCCAAGTGCGAGGCAACCCCTGATATCTTGAAGAAGGAAATTCCAGGAGCGGGCAGAGGCTGCAGCCTCGATGGATTCAACGATAATTTAATTACTGAATATGTGAATACTGCAGATGGAAACAGGTAATTTTATATAAATTTAACCATTCTACCGCATAAGATAATTTAATAAACTTTCATTTTACATGTCTAGCCATTGCTCAAGATAACACATCTTCATACAAAATCGCATAATGCAAGAGACAAGACAGAAGCGGGATGCCATTCCTGAAGAATTCTACGGTACGCCTGTCATGACAGATAGGAGCTGGTGTGGACCAAACAAGGAACTAAGGCACTAGTTGAAGTCCACGGCTTCCATCACAAAGTGTGTGTGAATGTCACTTACCATCAAATCGAAGACAGTTGCAGATGTAAACTGTGCGGACTAAAGTGTACAAGATATCATCTGGAATTGTGTTCCAAAGTGACGATGTCATTAGGGCAATACGCCAATTAATTAATTTTGCACGATTGTGCGAAATTATATAATTATTATACAAAATCGCATACAGGTTATTTCTATATTCAGGTGATTTTTTTAAAGAAGAAAACATTAAACGAAAATTAATATCCGCGTAGAGCTACCAATTTCCAGCTTGTTTTCTATCACTGGGGATCGTTTAACCTTTGAGGAGAATTCGAAGTTTTCTGATATACATATAGTATAAAAGTTACTTCTCGCTTTGATAACATAACACGGGGACACGTCTGCTGCATTTGTAATACTGTGATACTTTTAACTTTTTTTTTTTTCAAAATATGTGTACAAAAATATCACTCCACATCAACAGATATTGTTAGGCATAAAATTGGATGATGTTGTAGTTATGGTACATTCGATTATTTCTTCGTATAAGTTTATTGCAACGGGACTATCCCGTCAGGACAAGACCCCATTTATTACACATCCAAGTTAACTGTTCACGGGCGGAGGGGAAGAGTTTTAGCGCTAGTGTCGCCGATCTACTGAATATGTGGAAGGGAAGTAGGAGAAAACTGTACATCCGATCACGTATTGAAATTTTCCAACTTCAAATGTGGGAGGAGAATCTCTAAACACGTGTGAAAGATCTTAACATGGTTGTCAAATTAGTCATTTAAGCACGGAACGCTCAAGCGGTCGGATCATTTAAAATCACAGTATCTGTCGTCTCTCTGTTACCAGCCTCACAATAAATCACAAGTGGCAACATGTATAGAGAAGAACAAGGAAGGAACAGCTCATTCCTAGACGTAACCCCAAAAGTAACAGGGTTGTCAAGTTAGTCATTCTGCCACTGACCGCGCAGAACGACGGATCATTAAAATAGATAGTATTTGTTAGTTCTCTACCTGCCAATCAAACAACATAATACAAAGGACAGGAAGTGGCAACATAGTAAGGAAGAGAAAGAGAAAGAAAGTTTGTTAGTTAACATATTTTTCGCCTGCACAAAACACTTGGATGGGTAATACCTAAATGATTAGTAAAAAAGAGAGATAAATCAATTAATCAAATAAAACTAAATTTTAATAGGATCCTGAAAATACTAATAAATTATGAAAAATAAGTAGTTTATTTCGTAAGGATAGAGAGGGAGTTTAAAAACAGGCCTGTGAAAAACAAGTTATGTAAAGATACAAAACAATTCTACGAAACACAAAGATATTATTGTCAAATCAGTTCTAAGAACATTTCCACATATTATGAAATACAATACGAAATAAGCCTAATTTGAGGGAATGTTTTCAAAGAAACATTGTATATAAAAAAACTGGCTCATTCGGATAGCAAATATCTCGACGGCCAGAGTGAACAAAGCATCTTCTCGCACGACATGATTCTAGGTTTTCTTTTATATAAGTAAGACTTGATATATTTTAAACAACTTCAGGATATTTTTAAATAAAATAAAATAAAATCTTGACAATATTTTAATAAACTTAAATTATTAACAATCGAAGGAATATTAACTTTGAAATCAAATTTGGATTCATATTCAGACATTAATTTTAAACTTTTAGCTTTAACAGTTTACAATTTAAAGAAAAAAAGAGAATTTAATATTTTTAGTTGTGTTTTATTATTGTTTTAAGGGTTTAGAGTCTAAACTTTATAAGGTTGTTTAACATAAGTAAATAAATGATCATTTAACTTTCCAGGGCTCTTTCCTGTATATAGGACAAACACATTCCTTCTCCAAACCAGATACTATTCTGGGCATGATGATAACGAAAAACTTCAAATGTCGTCGACTAAACGAATTCCGTATCTATAAGTCGTTTCGTTTACCAAGAGTCCTGACTTCCAAACCATATATATTCCTCGCCACGCTACCATTTAATTAGTTTCGTAATAAAGAATAAGTTCCCACGTCATGACAAAGTTTCACAATATTTCGTCCGAAAGAGTTTGGTGGATGAGGGTGTAAATTAATTTTAGTATGGGGTTTCCATTGAATCTATGGAAATTAACTTAGAATGTGAAGATGGCAATTTAAATATAGCTATAATCAGACCATCCAACTTCTCGGGAGACATAAATATCTACTTCTCTGAGTTTTGTGCCAACGAGAAGCCTTTCTTATTTTTCAGGGTGTTAAAATAAACGCAGTGCCAGAGTCAGACTAGACACAACGCGTACCACGTGACATACAAATGGACACAAGTACCAGGACACATAACTGTAAGTGTAACTCGAGAGGACATAAATATCGGAAGAAAAGAAAAAAATATCAAAATCGGTTGACATTCCGCTCGCGCAAAGGCTCTAAAGTTTGACAATATTTGAAAAAAAAAATCATTTTTGAGATTATTATTTTAATTTTTTAATTAGCTGTTTTCATTATGTAATAGTTTGTAACGTCTTCAAATAGAGCCTAAAATCATTGTGTTTTAATTTGGTATAGATCAGTTGATATCTTCCGTTCTCGCATAAGCTCCAAATTTTGCCAGAATATGAACAAGTTATATTTTTATGCATTTTTGGTATTTGATATAAATAACTTCCAGAGTATTGAATGTCAGATCCCACAGATAGACATAAACGTGCTTAGCAAAGATCAGCAATACCTAATCGATATTAAAAAAATAAATAAGTAATTGCAAAAATGAAGTTTTTTTATATGTTGCCAAATTTCAGAGCCTTTGCACGACCGGAAGAAGAAACCCATTTTGATAATTTCTTCTTAGCTAAATAAGTCTCAACTTTTCCGCGCTATCACAACTTCAAAATAAAAAATGAGTTTTTTTTTGGCCCACCCTAACCTACATACTTCTCAGACCGAACAAATACAATTCCCTCCATCACAGATATAACACTAATTAAAAGTGCCAAAGTAGCAGTTAACTAAATGAAGTAAATTCTGACCATTTACCGGTCCACTCACCTTTCTCGGGCAATTACATGGGACAGCGTTAATGAGGTACGGTTCAGTCCACTGGGAACAATTTAGGAGTCACGCTGTTGACTTAAATATGAATGAAATCGAGACTCCCGAAGACATATAAACAGGACAAGCAAAAATAAAATCTTAATAATTTATTGTTGGGTCATGTAGTGCAATTTCTTTAATTGTTACTAAGACATTTTTATTCACCAATCACCAACAATAATATATTTAGATGTGTTTTCTTTATTTAAATTATATTGAGGTATTAAAAGAATTTTAATATACAAAATTATTAATTTTAACTTCCATTTTATTATAATATAAAAATCCTGCTATAACTAAAGCAAATATAACCCTAGTTTTCCACCAGTAAATAAAAATACAAAAGAAAAATTGTATTCGTTCTCATCTTTATTTCAAAGTTTAGGCGATTCCCCTGTTCCTAATTCACAATGATTCTCATTGTGGTTCATTTTATAATTATTACAACAAAGAAGTTACTAGCTTCTTGTGCAGTAAACATAATTGTAATCAAAATTCAAAATCATTAACAAATGCAAATTTAACCCTAGTTTTCCACCAGTAAATAAAAATACATAACGAACATTGTATTCATTCTCATCTTCATTTCAAAGTTTACGCGATTCCCCTGTTCCGAATTCACAATGATTCTCATTGTGGTTCATTTTATAATTATTACAACAAAGAAGTCACTAGCTTCTTGTGCAGTAAAAAAAATTGTAATCAAAATTCAAAATTATTAACAAATGCAAATTTAACCCTAGTTTTCCACCAGTAAATAAAAATACATAAGGAACATTGTATTCGTTCTCATCTTTATTTCAAAGTTTACGCGATTCCCCTGTTCCGAATTCACAATGATTCTCATTGTGGTTCATTTTATAATTATTACAACAAAGAAGTCACTAGCTTCTTGTGCAGTAAACATAATTGTAATCAAAATTCAAAATCATTAACAAATGCAAATTTAACCCTAGTTTTCCACCAGTAAATAAAAATACATAACGAACATTGTATTCATTCTCATCTTCATTTCAAAGTTTACGCGATTCCCCTGTTCCGAATTCACAATGATTCTCATTGTGGTTCATTTTATAATTATTACAACAAAGAAGTCACTAGCTTCTTGTGCAGTAAAAAAAATTGTAATCAAAATTCAAAATTATTAACAAATGCAAATTTAACCCTAGTTTTCCACCAGTAAATAAAAATACATAACGAACATTGTATTCGTTCTCATCTTTATTTCAAAGTTTACGCGATTCCTCTGTTCCAAATTCACAATGATTCTCATTGTGGTTCATTTTATAATTATTACAACAAATAAGTCACTAGCTTCTTGTGCAGTAAAAAAAATTGTAATCAAAATTCAAAATTATTAAAAAATGCAAATTTAACCCTAGTTTTCCACCAGTAAATAAAAATACATAACGAACATTGTATTCGTTCTCATCTTTATTTCAAAGTTTACGCGATTCCCCTGTTCCGAATTCACAATGATTCTCATTGTGGTTCATTTTATAATTATTACAACAAAGAAGTCACAAGCTTCTTGTGCAGTAAAAAAAATTGTAATCAAAATTCAAAATTATTAACAAATGCAAATTTAACCCTAGTTTTCCACCAGTAAATAAAAATACATAACGAACATTGTATTCGTTCTCATCTTTATTTCAAAGTTTACGCGATTCCCCTGTTCCGAATTCACAATGATTCTCATTGTGGTTCATTTTATAATTATTACAACAAAGAAGTCACTAGCTTCTTGTGCAGTAAAAAAATTGTAATCAAAATTCAAAATTATTAACAAATGCAAATTTAACCCTAGTTTTCCACCAGTAAATAAAAATACATAACGAACATTGTATTCGTTCTCATCTTTATTTCAAAGTTTACGCGATTCCCCTGTTCCGAATTCACAATGATTCTCATTGTGGTTCATTTTATAATTATTACAACAAAGAAGTCACTAGCTTCTTGTGCAGTAAAAAAATTGTAATCAAAATTCAAAATTATTAACTAATGGAAATATAATCCCAGTTTTCCACAAGTAGATCAACAAATACGAGTACAAAATAAAAACTGTATTCATTCTCATCTTCATTTCACAGTGTAGGCGATTCCCCTGTTCCGAATTCACAATGATTCTCATTGTGGTTCATTTTATAATTATTACAACAAAGAAGTCACTAGCTTCTTGTGCAGTAAAAAAAATTGTAATCAAAATTCAAAATTATTAACAATGCAAATTTAAAACCCTAGTTTTCCACCAGTAAATAAAAATACATTACGAACATTGTATTCGTTCTCATCTTTATTTCAAAGTTTACGCGATTCCCCTGTTCCGAATTCACAATGATTCTCATTGTGGTTCATTTTATAATTATTACAACAAAGAAGTCACTAGCTTCTTGTGCAGTAAAAAATTGTAATCAAAATTCAAAATTATTAACAAATGCAAATTTAACCCTAGTTTTCCACCAGTAAATAAAAATATGTAACGAACATTGTATTCGTTCTCATCTTTATTTCAAAGTTTACGCGATTCCCCTGTTCCGAATTCACAATGATTCTCATTGTGGTTCATTTTATAATTATTACAACAAAGAAGTCACTAGCTTCTTGTGCAGTAAAAAAAATTGTAATCAAAATTCAAAATTATTAACAAATGCAAATTTAACCCTAGTTTTCCACCAGTAAATAAAAATATGTAACGAACATTGTATTCGTTCTCATCTTTATTTCAAAGTTTACGCGATTCCCCTGTTCCGAATTCACAATGATTCTCATTGTGGTTCATTTTATAATTATTACAACAAAGAAGTCACAAGCTTCTTGTGCAGTAAAAAAAATTGTAATCAAAATTCAAAATTATTAACAAATGCAAATTTAACCCTAGTTTTCCACCAGTAAATAAAAAATGTAACGAACATTGTATTCGTTCTCATCTTTATTTCAAAGTTTACGCGATTCCCCTGTTCCGAATTCACAATGATTCTCATTGTGGTTCATTTTATAATTATTACAACAAAGAAGTCACTAGCTTCTTGTGCAGTAAAAAAATTGTAATCAAAATTCAAAATTATTAACAAATGCAAATTTAACCCTAGTTTTCCACCAGTAAATAAAAATACATAACGAACATTGTATTCGTTCTCATCTTTATTTCAAAGTTTACGCGATTCCCCTGTTCCGAATTCACAATGATTCTCATTGTGGTTCATTTTATAATTATTACAACAAAGAAGTCACTAGCTTCTTGTGCAGTAAAAAAATTGTAATCAAAATTCAAAATTATTAACTAATGGAAATATAATCCCAGTTTTCCACAAGTAGATCAACAAATACGAGTACAAAATAAAAACTGTATTCATTCTCATCTTCATTTCACAGTGTAGGCGATTCCCCTGTTCCGAATTCACAATGATTCTCATTGTGGTTCATTTTATAATTATTACAACAAAGAAGTCACTAGCTTCTTGTGCAGTAAAAAAAATTGTAATCAAAATTCAAAATTATTAACAAATGCAAATTTAACCCTAGTTTTCCACCAGTAAATAAAAATACATTACGAACATTGTATTCGTTCTCATCTTTATTTCAAAGTTTACGCGATTCCCCTGTTCCGAATGCACAATGATTCTCATTGTGGTTCATTTTATAATTATTACAACAAAGAAGTCACTAGCTTCTTGTGCAGTAAAAAAAATTGTAATCAAAATTCAAAATTATTAACAAATGCAAATTTAACCCTATTTTTCCACCAGTAAATAAAAATACATAACGAACATTGTATTCGTTCTCATCTTTATTTCAAAGTTTACGCGATTCCCCTGTTCCGAATTCACAATGATTCTCATTGTGGTTCATTTTATAATTATTACAACAAAGAAGTCACTAGCTTCTTGTGCAGTAAAAAAATTGTAATCAAAATTCAAAATTATTAACTAATGGAAATATAATCCCAGTTTTCCACAAGTAGATCAACAAATACGAGTACAAAATAAAAACTGTATTCATTCTCATCTTCATTTCACAGTGTAGGCGATTCCCCTGTTCCGAATTCACAATGATTCTCATTGTGGTTCATTTTATAATTATTACAACAAAGAAGTCACTAGCTTCTTGTGCAGTAAAAAAAATTGTAATCAAAATTCAAAATTATTAACAAATGCAAATTTAACCCTAGTTTTCCACCAGTAAATAAAAATATGTAACGAACATTGTATTCGTTCTCATCTTTATTTCAAAGTTTACGCGATTCCCCTGTTCCGAATTCACAATGATTCTCATTGTGGTTCATTTTATAATTATTACAACAAAGAAGTCACTAGCTTCTTGTGCTGCAGTAAAAAAAATTGTAATCAAAATTCAAAATTATTAACAAATGCAAATTTAACCCTAGTTTTCCACCAGTAAATAAAAATACATAACGAACATTGTATTCGTTCTCATCTTCATTTCAAAGTTTAGGCGATTCCCCTGTTCCGAATTCACAATGATTCTCATTGTGGTTCATTTTATAATTATTACAACAAAGAAGTCACTAGCTTCTTGTGCAGTAAAAAAAATTGTAATCAAAATTCAAAATTATTAACAAATGCAAATTTAACCCTAGTTTTACACCAGTAAATAAAAATATATAACGAACATTGTATTCGTTCTCATCTTTATTTCAAAGTTTACGCGATTCCCCTGTTCCGAATTCACAATGATTCTCATTGTGGTTCATTTTATAATTATTACAACAAAGAAGTCACTAGCTTCTTGTGCAGTAAAAAGAATTGTAATCAAAATTCAAAATTATTAACAAATGCAAATTTAACCCTAGTTTTACACCAGTAAATAAAAATATATAACGAACATTGTATTCGTTCTCATCTTTATTTCAAAGTTTACGCGATTCCCCTGTTCCGAATTCACAATGATTCTCATTGTGGTTCATTTTATAATTATTACAACAAAGAAGTCACTAGCTTCTTGTGCAGTAAAAAAAATTGTAATCAAAATTCAAAATTATTAACAAATGCAAATTTAACCCTAGTTTTCCACCAGTAAATAAAAATACATAACGAACATTGTATTCATTCTCATCTTTATTTCAAAGTTTACGCGATTCCCCTGTTCCGAATTCAGAATGATTCTCATTGTGGTTCATTTTATAATTGTTACAACAAGAAAGTTACTATCTTCTTGTGCAGTAAAAACAATTGTAATCAAAATTCAAAATTATTAATAATTGCAAATTTAACCCTAGTTTTCCACCAGTAAATATAAATACATAACGAACATTGTATTCGTTCTCATCTTTATTTCAAAGTTTACGCGATTCCCTTGTTCCGAATTCACAATGATTCTCATTGTGGTTCATTTTATAAAAATTACAATAAAGAAGTCACTAGCTTCTTGTGCAGTAAAAAAAAAGTGTAATCAAAATTCAAAATTATTAACAAATACAAATTTAACCCTAGTTTTCCACCAGTAAATATAAATACATAACGAACATTGTATTCGTTCTCATCTTTATTTCAAAGTTTAGGCGATTCCCCTGTTCCGAATTCACAATGATTCTCATTGTGGTTCATTTTATAATTATTACAACAAAGAGGTTACTAGCTCCTTGTGCAGTAAGAAATAAAAGTTGTAATCAAAATTAAACAGAATTTTAATATTATAATAAACATAAAAGATGCAGCTAATAATTTTGTATTTTATAAAATTCTTTTGATATTTAAATATAACTTAAATAAATAAAACATCTAAACAATTCATTGTTGGTGATTGTTGGATAACAATGTCTTTGTAACAATAAGAGAGATTGCACTACATAACTGTTTACTAAATAATGCTTTTAAAATTTGTTTTAAGTCATTGTTGTCAAAATTATAAAGCCTTCTGTTATAACTGTAATAAGAACACCTGCATAACTTTATATTATTAAATGAAAGTAAACTAAACTCTGATTGGATGTTAAAACAATTAACTTTCTTATTTAACAAATCAAATTAAACCTTATATTTAAAGAACTATTAGTCAATAGAATTTAAAAATATCATCATGTGATGTCTTAATGGTCTTAAAATTATAAAAGAATTACATTAGTCATTCTGCATACAACTTCCAACAAAGATAGAAGCAAGAAGAGTTCTCAAGATAAAATGTGATATTTAATACATGAAGAATGATTGATTCCAGAAGATAAAAGAATTTATTTTTAATTGACGGTGAAGAATAATACCACCTACATTTACTTAATCTGCTGGGAACCTACTAAATGAATAAATTAGTAATTATTTCTACAAGAAACATTTTTCTTTATTGTTAAGTGTTTTCTTATCAAGTGTACCAACTTCCAACCCTGAAAATAGAATCCGGCTCTACTGAAAATTAAACCCAACCTGAACCAGTAATTATTTTTGGGACATAAATACTTCTTCAAAGTGTTAATACAACATCGGGCATGAAGTGAATTACGTCTTAAGTATGGCGCCTCCTACGCGGGAATTGAATCGTCACACAACCTGAATCATCATCATTCAACTACATTCGTCGGACATTCTGGAACTTCATAGAATCTAATACTTCATGGATCCAGAGGCATCGTGGGAAAATCAAATCAGGTGCCTATACACAATATCGGAGTTAGTACACAGCGACGAATGTAAGTAAATATAATTATCAATAATTAAATAGTTAAACTACATTTATTTGATTTCAAGAAATAGGAAGAGGTTATGTAGAAATGGAAACCAACGGAGAAAATAATGTAAATAGTGATAGTAATATGCTGACAAGTGAATTTGAATCCGTTAACTGATTCAAATTCACTTGTCGGCATTCACTGTCACTATTTACATTATTTTCTCCGTTGGTTTCCATTTCTATATTTCTACATAAACTTTTCCTATTTCTTAAAATCAAATAAATGTAGTGTAACTATTTCATTATTAAAATTTATATTTACTTACATTCGTAGCTGTGTATTAACTCCGATCTCGTGTATAGGCACCTGGTTTGATTTTCCCACGATGCTTCTGGTTCCATTAAGTATTAGATTCTATGAAATTTCTGAATGTACAATGAATCTAGTTGAATGATGGTGATTCAGGTTGTGTGATGAGTCAGGTCCCACGTATGAAGTGTCATTTTGAAGAAGTAATTCTCTTCATGTGCGATGCTGTAGTAACATTTTGAAGAAGGATTTAAGTCCCAAAATGTATTACTGGTTTAGGTTGGGTTTAATTTTCAGTAGAGCCGAATTCTCTTCTCAGGGTCGGAAGTTGGTACACTTGATAGGAAAACACTTCAAAATAAAAAAAATGGTACTTGTAGAAATAATTACTAATTTATTCATTTCGTAGGTTCGCAGCAGATTAAGTAAATGTAGGTGGTATTATTCTTCACAGTCAATTAATGATAAATTCTTTTATTTTCTGGAATCAATTATTCTTCTTGTATTAAATATTACATTTTATCTTGAGAACTCATTGATTCTATGTTTGTTAAAAGTTGTATGCAGAATGGCTAACATAATTCGTTTATAATTTTGAGACCATTAAGACATCACATGATGATATTTTTAAATTCTATTGGTTAATAGTTATTTAAATATAAGGTTTAATTTGATTTGTTAAATCAGAAAGTTAATTGTTTTAACATCCAATCAGAGTTTAGTTTACTTTCATTTCAAAATATGAAATTATGCAGGTGTTCTTTTTACAGTTATAATATAAGGCTTTATAATTTTGACAACGATGACTTAAAACAATTTTTAAAAGCGTTCTTTAGAACAACTGTTATGTTTCTTTTGACTTGACTTTTAACTACTGCTGGGACACGTGGGTACTTACAAAGACTAATATGTGTGTAATTTCAGATAGCAAGCTGTATGCTATAGTCTGTAACTATGTTTCAGGTTTAAATGAGTTTGCTGTACAACTGCTTGTCCTCAAATTCTATGGAACTATACAGGTACTTATTACATAAAAAACTATATTTATTGTGTAATTTATAATGTCTTTGAAAATATATGAGTGCGTCAATGCCATAGGTGCCTAACCTACAATTTAAAAAATATAATTTTCCCTGTAATTTATCTAGAAATAATCATCTCTATCAGAGCCACACCTGCCTATAACTTTACGGATGACTAAAAATTAACACAAAAATGTTACAGTCAGATGTGGCTCTGACAGAGATGATTGTTTCTGGTGCAATTACAGGGTAAAGCATTTTTTTTAATTGTGAGTTAGGCACCTATGGCACTGAGGCACTCATATATTGTTATTTCAAGTCTCCTGGAAGTTGGCTGTGCAGACATTCATCCTGAACACTTTTAAGGTCAGTCATAACACTCTTTTGGACGAAAATGTGTGAAACTTTTGTAAACAGAAGCTAAATTATCACTCCATCCTATTTTACGGGAAACAATATCTACTTATGTGAAGTGATGAGTTTTATATATTTTATATCTCTATATTGCGTTTAAAGAAGACATTTCCTTTTGAAGTATCACATTATCACAAGTGTCGAGTAATATTATCAAGACGAGTATGAAAGTAAATCATGATTCTACTAGTTCCCGTTTAAAAATGCATTTCCATCGAGAAATGTTCACTTAGAACAACCAGTATGCGATTTTGTCTTGAGCAATGGTTAGGGATTTATATTAAATTTGGTCTGTACGAGTTAATTACTTCTAGCTCTTAATTATATAACTCGATAATATTAAGTTTTATTTTCATTTGACATAACATTTTTTATCTTATTTTCCGAAACAAATTTTATAGCAGAGTTCTCTATTTTACAAACTTCTATTTTATATTGTTTCATTGTAAATCTTAATTTGTTTATTCTTTGTTTTAGTGAAGATAATTAATTTGTTAAAAATTATACATCCACACTATGAAGTTTATTGTGGGAACAAGATAAAAAATGAAGAACTCTGGATATCCGAGGTCAGGGTAGCAGACCAACGGTTTGCTGCGTCAAGTAAATATACCCAAATGAATGTGTATATAATTGATCCAGTCATATTATCGGGAGGACATAAATAACAGAAACCCGAGTGTTGCTGGAGGACTTAGAATTGTATTGCTCCTCTATGTTAAGCACATATATCAATATATCTACAATATATAAAAACATTATTTTTATAACGTTCATTTATATTTCAGGTTGAAATAATGAATCACGTTGCTGAAAGGCATGAAACTTTTTTCTTTATTTAAAAATCACATAGAAAAATTTTGTTTCACACTTATATAACTTGAAGAATCACATTTTTATTTATTTTTATGTTAACATTTTCTTAGAAAATTTGGGTTGACAAGATTCCACGTAAGACATAAGAGCATGAGTATCAGATGACACGTTTAATTTATTTATTGCACCTGTATGTAATCATAATTTGTTTTCAAGTGTCAATTTCTAATTAATAATTACATTTACAATTAGAAAAAACATCCCATAGAAACGACCTTCATAATAAAGAAAATACAAAGCAGGTAAAATATAGAGTGCCCATAAAGTTGCTATACATTTCAATGTTACCTCAGCGGCACAATAAACGTAATAGTGAATTATCTACCATTGCATGCCGGAACCTACATTGAAATTTCTCCCACAGAAGCGCTGTGATGTACCAATGCCGTGTCCAAAAAATTACCTGCCGTTTTTAACTGCAAAGCACAGAAATCTAAGTCAGAATCCAGCAATGGCAACCCGCTGTGCCTTGGAGATGGACGTCCGTGCTTGACTTAAATCGGAGTGGAGTGAGACGGTTCCCGGCAGGTATTCTCTATTTCAAACCAGTTGATAGAGATCCTCCCTTCACTCACTCCACTAGCAGGTACAGACAGCTAGTAAAGGGGAAGGTACTACTCTCTGTTACAAATACATCAGTCTTCTAAATTATGTTATGAAAATAAAATTATATTGGATTATATACTGAACAATTCGTAAATTTATAATAGTAATATAAAATAATAATAGTTATTTTTAATCAATACTAGTAAAAGTCATACTTCTCACTTCTCAATGAGAACGCACCCCAGTCAAACCCATTATACGAGATCGTCAAAAACAAGTCAGTTGCTGCTACAAACAGTTGGAGTATACATTACCGTACACAACAACAACAAGTAACGGAAACTCAACCTGCAGAAGATGGAAGGTAACTTCCGAAAGCGCTCCAGTTAATTTGATATACAATATTACCAAAGTTGAGGACGACGGCAGCTACCAACACGTACAATTTAATTTTTAAATTTCATCATAGTTATTTTTAAAACTTATACCAATATATATATATATATATATATATATTCATTTTTTTATGTTTTTACTTGTTTAACATATCCTTTGTATGCATATTTAAATCCCAGCTTCCACTGTGTCTAAATTATGTTTATGTGTATACCGAAACTAAAATATATATATATTCCATAGTAATTCTGCCCGAAGGCAGGTCCTTCACTACAATCATAGCATTTTCATGCTATGCTTGCAGCTTTACTAGGGAATTGTAGGTGTGGTAGCTTCCCGTTGCTTTCCACACCGGTGAAAGATGATGATGATAATGATAAGGATGATGATGGCCATATGATTTCGGGGACCATTTGGGCCTTAATGTTTTCCTGACATTTGTCTTACAGATGAGGAAAAACCCCGATAAAAACCTCACCCAGAAAAACTGCCCCGACCGGAAATCGAACCCGGGCCCGCTGCGTGACAAGGCAGCACGCTACCTCGAGACCACAGCGGTGGATATATATATATATATATATATATATATATATATATATATATATATATATATATACTATCAAACGTTTAACTGTGTTTTCCTTATATCTATCACACAATAATTAAGCACTAAGTATTACTAAAAAATAATTATTATCTAAATAGTTTTTAAAAAATGTATAAAAACAATCTATTAAACGCTAACTAATCTCTTAATTCTACTAAATAAATTATGTATTAACTGAATTTTCAAGACAATTCTAAAATCCGTCACACTGCTAGAACTAAGAACAGTCGACTGAGAAAGACATTTTTTTTTTTTGTGCTGTCAATACAATGTCAGTACTGAACTACACTATTAACAATAGATGGCCCTCCGCCGGTCTGCCACCCCATACTAAAACGGTGTGTTTTGTATTATATTAGTTATAGAAATCTTAATATAAATTCAAAGTATAACCAAATAAGTGAGGAATTAAAAACTATGTATCATATTTTTTTACAAAAATCCTCTGAAAAAGGGCTAAATTATCTATCTTCGGGTTTTTACAGATGCTGCCGTCTTCCCGTGCCAAACCTCCAAAGCCTACGGTCTTGCGCATCTTCTGTGTTTTGCTCTCTTCCTTGCATTACTGTCTTCATGTTTTCCTTCCATGTTAACTTTGGTCTCCCTCTTTTCTTCTTTCTGTTCGGATGCCATTCATATAGTTGCTTCGGCCATCGCTCATCTTCCATTCTTAAAATATGTCCTAACCATTTTAATTCCCTCTCTTCAATTCTTTCTATTATGTTTTCTTCTGCTTCCATTATGTTTCTAATTTCTTTATTTGTGACATGTTCTAATTTTGAATTCCTGGCACTTCTGTGTAAATAGTCCATTTCTAGATCTATTAGTCAATTCTTGTAGCATTTATTGATTGTTCATACCTCACTTCCATACATTGCAACATATTCCACCAATGTTTTGCCAATATATTTTTTGTGTCTGTCCAAATGTGCTTATCCCACCATATGGAATTTAACGATGATATTATTTTTCCACTCTATTCAAATCTATGCTTTATATTCTCTTTGCCTATACCTCCAATGTTATCTATAATTATTCCCAAATATTTACTTTGTTTTACTTGTTTTATTTGAATTATTTCTCCCAATGTTAAATTTTCTCTTTAATTGCTATTTATTGCCAAAAATTGTGTTTTTTTTTGTAAATTTACTGAGAGACCCCATGATTCATATGTGTTTTTCAACCTTTTTATCATGAATTCCACATCAAATTTGTCTTGCGCTAAAACCAGTTGATCACCCGCAAATTATAATGTCAGCAAAAATGTGTTGCCTATTGGAATACCCATACCTTTGCAGCTTTGTTTCCATTTCATTAATATAAATTCTACATAAATATTAAATAAAATTGATGATAGACTGCACCCTTGTTTCAATCCCTTTGTGGTTTTTATAGGATTAGATATTATATTTCCAATGTTAACATAAGCGGAGTTATCTTTATAGATTAGTTTAATCATTTCTATTAGGTTTCTATCAATATTGTATTTCTCTAATACTTCCCATAATTTGTTCCTCGGAATTAAGTCATAAGCTTTCTCTAAATCTATCATTGTCAAATGGGTTTCTTCTCCAACTGCAGTCCGTTTTTCAATTAACTGTTGTATCGCAAATATATTGTCAACACATGACCTTCCTGGTCTGAATCCATTTTGATCTTCTCCTAATTTGTATTTAATATCTTTTTGTAACTTTGTTTTAATAATTTCGTAAATATTCTATATAATGTGTTATTTATACTTAGTCCTCTGTAGTTTTTTGCGTCTCTTCTATCACCCTTCTTGTATATTGGTACGATGTAGCTTATTTTCCATTCATCCGGCTTTGATTGATTTGGTCTTTTAGCATTTTGTGTGTTTTTTTTCTAATGTGTGAGGAGCTGGCCCACAACATAAACCCCCAGCCTGGAGGATCAGGAAAATTTCTGTCTGGGTTTTCCTCCCATAGCCTTCGAAGATCCCTCTTCACCGCAAGGCAGCGTTTCTCTATTTCCCTTAGAGATAGGGTTGCCTCTTCCGCCAGATCCGCCGTGATGAAGGACTCCTGCGCCGACTCTGCCGTTGATGTCTTCACCGTAACCCTGGCTAGGGGCCCTTACAGAGTACTATCAGTCGGAGCCAACTGAACCCTGGTTTTTTAACGAAGTTGTTACTCCTCCCCCTCCTCCTTTCTCATCCGGGCTTGGGACCGACCATGGCGGAGTTGGCTAAATTCTAATATTTTATTTTCTGGTTTTCACAGCTTTGGGGGAGTTGGTTTCTATCTGGTAACAGCCACATTCCTAGCTTTGGCCTAGTTATCGTATGCACCCCTACAGTAGTGGGGTAGTAAAATGGCGTCCCTTTTATCAACTCCGTTGACGTAGATAATAGTGAGGGTCATACAATTCATCAAGTGAAGAGTTGGATTTCTTCCCTGTTTAAATGAGAGATGTGGTGGCGAGTAGTTAAAAGCGACATATATGTGTGTATATATATATATATATATATATATATATATAAATGAATGTTTGTATGTTTATTGGTTTGTTTGTTTGTTTGTTCGTACTTTATGTGCGGCCATACCGTTGATCCGATTGTGATGGGGCTTTTTGCAAAATGATCAGGAGATTCCCGGGATGAACATAGGCTATAAGAGAGTTGTGATACTCTACCCTACACCCTTAGAAATCGCCCTTTGTAGTGAAAAACGGGGGGGGGGGAAATAGCTATTTGGATGCTAAAATGGCTTACGCTGCCTAAACAATAAGAAATGCACAAAATTAATGTACACAGAATTGAATATCTCAAAAAGATCTACAAAAACGTCCGCGACAGCATATGTTTGTCTCTTACGGATAACTCACAATAACCATTTTTGCCTTTCATTGATGCCAAGAAGATCGAGACAAGTATGTAGATTCCTGTGAATGACGGGTATTCTTTTTACGGATAACTCACAATAACGAATTTTGTCTTTTAGTTCATTTATGCCAAGAAGATCTAGATAAGTAGATTCCCGGGCAACACCGGGTAATCAGCACGGAGAACCTTAAAATAATTACGATATACATTTATAATTATTTTTAATTTTACTTAAACTAATCATAAGAAATACATTAATGTTTGTCTTTCAGCTCATTTATACCAAGAACATCGGGATGAGTAGTTTCCCGGGTAAATAGCAAGGGATAGCTAAAAATAATTACGATATAAATTTTTCCTTTCACGTATTTAACTAAACATAAAACACATTAATTTTCGTATTTCAGCTCATTTATGTCAAGAAGATTGGGATAAGTAGTTTCCCGGGCAACGCCGGGTAGTCAGCATGGGGTATCTAAAAAATATAAATTTATAATTATTTTCCCTTTTTCTTATTCAACTAAACATAAAATCACATTAATTTTCATTTATTTAGGCGTAGCAGCGCATGCCGGGTATTAGGTAGTATGTATATATATTGGACACAGCCTTGGTACATCAGAACATTTCTCTGGGAGAAAACTTCAAGGTAGGATTTGGCATAAAGTAGGACCTAAGAAGGATCGAGGCTACTGGAATTCTTCGTGTCCGCCGTCCATCTCAACACACAGTTTCCATTTCCATAAAGTTAAACAAATCATACCTTGTGAATCACGGTGTTATCAGCAGGCTTTATATACCTCATTCATATCAGGCACCCTGTCCACACACTGCATTCTGAAATTCTGTCCAAACTTTTGGACTTTGCAATTTTCAGCTCCCGTCTCATCCTGTGAGTGAATGCCTTTGTACTTATCCCCAATCATCTACATCAAATGTGGAGTGTAGTATTCTTCACTGTACTCCCCTCGTAAGAATATCTCCTCGCTTTGATAACGGCCTAGAGCGAAACAAGGATATGGGGAATATTGAGTTTACATGCAGATGGATACATTCGTTTCACCGTTGTACTTACTTACTTGTACTTGTCGGTCGCGGTGGACTAGTGGTTATGCTCCTTGCCTCTGGTCCCGAGGGTCGCGGGTTCAAACCCGGCCGGGGTCGATGGATTTTCAGGACGGAAAAATCCAAGGAGCAAGTCCTCCGGGAGGGAGGAAGATTTTCAGGCTCGAAAAAATCCTTAAGCCTGAATGAAAAGGCCTCTAAGCAAAATTTACCGAATTTCCCCGTCCTAGTACTACCTTGGTTTCCTAGATGTCAGTATGAGGCGGAACGCTGACCACGGACCACTCAAAATGACATCTATACGAAAACAAGTGTAACTAAATTAGTATGGTTCAAATTCTTGCCTGTAGGGGGAGAGCGCTTAAATCTCTGTTAAGGAAAAAACGGGCTTACAAGAAGACTTACTTGCTGGCACTATCCAACCCGTAGGTTCATGGTCGCGCGGACATAAGCTCTCCATACATCCCTATCCTGAGCTAATGCTTTCCAATCATTTCCTGTATAATCTATTTCCCTCAAATCATAGTTAATGTTATTCTCCCACCTCATTCTTGGTCTACCAACTGGGCGTTTTCCCTCTGGCTTTCCTACAAGAAGCTTCCATGCAAGTCTTTCATTCCCCATACGTGCAACATGTCCTGCCCATCGCAGTCTACGAGACTTAATTGTTCTTATTATATCTGGCTTGCTATAAAATTAAATAGTAGAGGAGATAGTGCATCACCTTGCTTCAACCCATTCTGGATTTCAAAAGTGTCCGAAAACTGTTTGCACCTTACTCTTTGTGCCATTTAGACACATTCGTATAAGTCTAACTTTTTTGGAATTCCGAACTCCAGCAGGATACTATATAACTTCTCCCTCTTAATTGAATCATATGCTTTTTTGAAGTCTACATATAGTTGATGTACAATATCATTATATTCCCATTTATTTTCTTATACTAAAAATCTGATCTGTTGTAGACCTGTTTCTTCTAAATCCACATTGATGATCTCCTAGAATGATGCCCCTGTAGTTGTTGCAATCAGTTTTATCTCCTTTCTTATAAATTGGTACGATAATTGATTCGTTCCATTCATCTGGAAGAGGTTCATTTTCCCAAATCATACTAAGCAACAAGCGTATCTTGTCCATCAATTTTTCTTCCCCTGATTTATTCAATTCTGCTGGTACTATACATATCAAATTATATTAGATGGTACATATCCTTGCAAACGAGCAAAGTATATTTTGTTAATTTGACTAATACACTCACATTAGTTTTAAATGTTATATTTGTTTTTAATTATGCTTACAGTGCATTGCCAAACTATGTTTTCGAAATGCACAATACAACCTGGACTCGTGTAGTGTTCGGCTCAGCCGCATTACTGCTTGGGACTTTGTTTCTCTGGTAGTAGAGTACCCTGTATATCTGAATTTGTTTACAGTCTGCTTAATGCCAAGTATCATATGTGTTTTTCTGTAGCAGTTTCTCTGAAATACACTCTGGAGATGAGCATAGCTTTTTCCAAATATACGGCACTACACCAATATGATTCGTTCAGCAATGGTAAACATTTGGATGTCTTCACTGTATCTATTTCATAAATCAGCTATAGTTACGTTTTCTGTGAAACGTATGAGGACTTAATGGGCACACTGTATGTATGTGAAACATAATATAATGGAATAAAATACGGGATTTACCCCTTAAATTAGCAATGTATACTGCGAGATACATCGGATTTAATTTAATAATTTATTAAAAATAGAAAATCTAAAGGTTCGGGGTTCGATTCCCGGTTCAGGCAAAAAAAAATTCTCTTTACCAGAACTACAGAATCTTTCATTATAAGAATATATATTCCATTCCATAGTAATTCTACGCGCGGGCAGGTCTTTCACTGCAATAATAGCATTTTTGTGCTATGCTTTGCAGCTTTACTAGGGAAGTATAGTTGTGGTAGCTTCCCGTTGCTTTCCACACCGGTGAAGGATGATGATATGATAAGGATGATGGCCGGATGATTTTCGGGGGCCGTTGAGCCCTAAGCTTCCTGATATTTGTCTTACAGGTAAGGAAAAATCCCGAAAAAAAAAACTTCTCCAGGAGCCTGTACCGACCAGGAATCGAACCCGGGCCTGCTGCGTGACAATGCAGCACTCTACCTCGAGACCACAGCAGTGGACAAGAATATATATATATATATATATATATATATATATATATATATATATATATATATATAATGTTTTAAATAGACTTGATATTCATTCATTCATTTTGAGAATTTTCCTCATCATTGAGGGTTTTCTCCAACCAATTCTAATAATTAACATGGGATTTAAACAATACATGAATGACTACGGACTTATAGACCATCAGTTTGTAACAAACATTCACAAATGTTAAAGTTCTGCATCGTTCTCTGTCCTCTGTGTCTTCATCCGTTGCACCAAATTTCCTCATTGAATTCTGAATGTTATTCTTCCAGGTTGTTCTTTGTCTTCCTTTTTTGCTCCATCTTTCAATTTCCTATAAATAGACGGCCTTTGGTAAATCTTCCATCATGCATTCTTCTTACTGATTTTTCAATTTCACCATTTTTTATGTTTCTAAAGTGTTCTTTTTTGCGAGAGTCTAAGTTCCTTTTCGTTTTTCCTATATTTACTTTATTGCAAACTTTGCAATTAATTTGATAAATACCAGATTTGTTATTGCCTGAGGTGTTAAGTTTTTTATTAGTTAATAGAAGATTATCCAGGCTGAATTTGTTAATCAAAGTCAATGTTATATTAAATTTCTTTTTTAATCTTTTGAAATTTGTTATGAACTTCTTCAAAAGTACACCAGATGGCAGTTTAGATAATTACTGGCAAAAGAAAAAATGTACAGTCGTGAAAATAGCTGAATATGGGAAAGATGTTTTTTTCCGATACTGCAGTTCTGTGTTAAAAAACATAGATATATGAGGTAAGAAGAATTCACGATTCATTTGATTCTTATTAAGAAAACCTCATAATGTAAAAATTTCCAAATGTATTATATTAAATTAGGAAAAATATAGTTTAAATGAGAGATTTGGCGCTTGATTTTAGTGTTTTTTTCAGTTAAAAGTAGCAGGTATTTTTTTTGGACACAGTTTTTGCACATCACAACGGATCTCTAAAAGAAATTTCAAGGTAGGTTATGACATGCAATGGTTAAGAGTTCCCTTGTTACTTCCAATAGCAGGGATTTTATTGAAGGAAGTGGACAAACTAATTATTTCAGTTCCTCTGATATAAGGAAAACTTACTGATATTAATTAGAAAATTAAGGAAAAATACATAATCAGAAACAAATTAAATTATAAAACAATTTTATTCTTTTTATCCTGTTCAATTAATTAACTTCCTCAATCAACATGTTAATTAATATCAACTGAAAATGATATAAATACTCCGTCTAGAGTCAGATCACTCATTCAACACATCACAATGGCTTCAACAGTTTTTCATTACGCTGTCTTCGCACTTCTTGTTGTTCTTCCAATAACCATGGCCATGAGTCCTGAAGAACAGCACTACCGCAGAATCAGCCGGGAAGTCAGTAATGGTAAGTACAACACAAGTATTTATTTTCATTAATAATCTTTAAATTAAACATAGGCTCAATTCTGGAAATGCGTGCTATTATGCATTACAGAGACACTTGATGTCCCAACTCCTTTCAAAAAACGTTAAACTGAAAATATATCTTCTTCTTCTTCCTTCCAAGTATTAGGCCAAGGCCTGTTACGATCCTATAGAAAATTTTCCCTCAAGCGTTTCATAGGACGGCCCAGTGATCTTCGTCCTCTTGGTATATAATTATAAACGGCTTTGGGGATCCGATTTGAACTCATTCTTTCAAGATGGTGTTTCCAATTTAGTTGGTACTGTTTAATATATTCCAAAATTGGCGTAGTCTTCAATTCTTTTAAGATATCGGTGTTCCTTTTCCGATCCCATCTGGTGTAACCCGCTTTTCTGCGCATGAATCTCATTTCACAAGCCGTTATTCTGCTTTCATGTTGTCTTTTTAGTGTCCATGCTTCACTACCATAGGTCAACACTGGTCTAGCCAAAGTGTTACATAAACGTAATCTGGTGTTTTTTTTTGTACAAGGGATGGTTTCATAACTTGATTAATAATTCCTAAACTTTTATTATAACTAGTAATTTTTTCAGGGATATCTTTTTCATCCCGGATAGAGAGATGGGGTCCTCATCTAGGGGATATGTGGATGGCGACCACAAGGTGCCCAAGCTCAGCAAAACATTTCTTCCACTTACTTGTGTTTTGCACTCTTTTAACTTTACTATCTAACCTCTCTTGGTTAACTCTTGTTTTTTTCGACCCCGACGCTATTAGGGCATCTTAGGGCTAGGGAGTCTTTCCTTTCTTACATTTCTTCTTTCCTTCATTTTCTTTTCTTCTCCAGAAAAGCCTGACCAGAGGCTATAAGATGGCAGCCCCATCACTGGTCTTGCCTTCCTTTGGCCAGCAACCAATCGAAGGGACTATTATTATGATTTCAAGTCTTATACGAGAATTTCCCGGAAGGACTGAAAATGTATAAAACTATTATTTTACCAGTTATATTATATGGGTGCGAAACATGGCCTCTTACTTTAAGGGAGGAAAGGAGATTACAAGTATTTGAGAATAAAGTACTTAGGAAAAATTTTGGACCAAAGAGAGATGAACAGACAGGTGAATGGAGCAGACTACATAACAATGAACTACATGGTCTTTATAGGAAGCCAGATGTAATAAGAACAGTTAAGTCTCGTAGACTGCGATGGGCAGGGCATGTTGCACGTATGGGAAATGAAATACTTGCATGTAGGAAAGCTAGAGGGAAAACGCCCAGTTGGTAGACCAAGAATGAGGTGGGAGAATAACATTAACTACGATTTGAGGGAAGTAGATTATACAGGGAATGATTGGAAAGCATTAGCTCAGGATAGGGATGTATGAAGAGCTTATGTCCGCGCGGCCATGAACCTAAGGGTTCGATAGTGCCAGTGAGTAAGTAAGTTTATCGGTCCACTAACAGATGGAGTAAGAAGCAGTTCTCATGGATGACAGAACATCGGTCGTGATATTACTGAAGATGAAACTGCCTTGGTTTTGAAACCGGTTTAATTAGAAGACAGGATCCGAGGTGAGGTATAAAGAATGCTATTTTAAATGTTTTTTAAATTAATTCCTACTATTTCTTTTACAGATGAATATGCTTGTGAGAAACCATGTCTTAACGGTAAATGTGTCGGAGTCAACGAATGTGCATGCCTGCCCGGATACAAGAAAACTGATAGTGAATTTGAGTGCTTGCCCCACTGCGACTACAGTTGTGGTGCAGGATTCTGCTCAGCACCAAACTGGTGCACCTGCACCGGGGGAAGTGTCTGGGACCATGAAATACAAATATGCACCGCTAAGGCTAACTAACTTTCATTTTATTTGGAAAACAAAAATATAACAAATCTTCATCAGAAACTTTGCACAATGTTAATATTATATTACAATTTTAACTTAAAATTTGTATTTTATTCAAATTAAATAAAGTAATTTGCAAATACTTTTTTCTTTTATTTCAGGATTGTTTCTGTTATATATACAGGTATCCTCAACCAAAATTTACAATATTTTTCCACACTTCCCGGTCTTGCGTGTCTGCTTCTGTCATATTTATATTCTTTATGTTGTCTTGAATTCCCTTTATTCACGTTGGCTTTAGTCTTCCACGTTTTCCTTTTCCAGGAGGTATCCATTTCAATACTTGTTTGTTTCGATATTTTTATTATTCAATAAAATCAATTGATTTGGCATTTATTTGATGAAAATTCATATTTATTTAATTAAATGAAAATAAAACTTAAAGTTTTATATGATTTTCATATTTATTAAAATATCAATTTGTAACAACTGTTTCGGTACTTTGTACCTTCTTCAGACATGATTACAAATTCATTCATTTGTCTGAAGAAGGTACAAAGTACCAAAACAGCTGTTACAAATTTATATTGTAATAAATATAAAAATCATATAAAACTTAAGTTTAATTTTTATTTAATCAATTTTTTATTATTCATTTCATACATCTCAATGATGGATAAATCATATTTGAAGAGAAAATTATATGTTCAGACTCTCTAAGCATATAAATTTTCTCTTCAAATATGATTTATCCATCATTGAGATGTATGAAATGAATAATAAAAACATTCAAAGAAGCCGTACTGGCTTTATAATGTAATGTAAAATTCCCAAATAAATGTCTTCTTAATAAAGAAGCCACCATTTGCAAGATAGAAGCAAAAGTTTCATAGCATTTGATATGCGGGAATTAACAGCGTATATAAGATAAACGTTTGCATTTAGATTGGAACTTGCTCAGGTAGTTCAGTCGGTAGAGTATTGGCCTAGAAAGCCAAAAGATTATGAATAATAATAATAATAATAATAATAATAATAATAATAATAATAATTATTATTATTATTATTATTATTATTATTATTATTATTATTATTATTATTATTATTATTATTATTATTATTAGTAGTAGTAGTAGTAGTAGTAGTAGTAGTAGTAGTAGTAGTAGTAGTAGTAGTAGTATTATTAATTATCTCCATGATTAATGATTTCTCACTATCACTGTCAAATCAAAGGTTCATGGCCGCGTGGACATAAGCTCTCCATACATCCCAATCCTGCGTTAATGTTTTCCAATCATTCCCTGTATAACCTATTTCCCTCAAATCACAGTTAATGCTATTCTCCCACCTCATTCTTGGTCTACCAACTGGGCGTTTTCCCTCTGGATTTCCTACAAGAAGCTTCCATGCACGTCTTTCATTCCCCATTCGTGCCACATACCCTACCCATCGCAGTCTATGAGACTTAACTGTTCTTATTGCATCTAGCTTCCTATAAAGACCATATAGTTCACTGTTATGTAGTCTTCTCCCTTCACTGTCTGTTCATCTCACTTTGGTCCAAAAATGTTCCTAAGAACCTTAATTATTGTTATTGCATGTATAATTGAACCTGGTGAAGTCTTAACTCCATCAGGTAAAATAAATAAATAAAAATAACAATATATTTGGCTCCCTAAAACTTATTAAGCACAAAAATGAGTAGTCTATATGCCTTGCTAAACTTTTCTTCGGGATACAGAAGGATAGGTTTTTGCTTAAAAGCCACAGAATTAATGTCAAGGGTTTAGTTTTACAGGAAGTGGTCCAGTCAATGTTTATTTTAAGTTAAAAATGTCATTTCCTGCTGCACAAGGATTACTGCTAAAGGAAATATACACATATATAGAAATATACAAACACTGAAACCTGACAGGAACTAGTATCATCCTCTTTATCCTGTGGTATTGCCCAATTTCCTCAAACACTGTTAATATAAATTGAATATACTTGTGATAGAGTTAGTCTGGTTTTATTCACCGCACAATGGCAACCTCACTTCTTCCTTATGCCATTCTTGCATTTATTGTGGTTCTTCCAGTAATTATGGCTTTTCCAAGAGAATTCTTACTCAGAAATGAGAGAGGTAAGTATCCATTCATCCATAGTAATTCTGCCCGAGGGCAGGTCTTTCACTGCAATCATAGCATTTTCATGCTATGCTTTGCAGCTTTACTAGGGAATTATAGGTATGGTAGCTTCCCGTTGCTTTCCACACCGGCGCAGGATGATGATGATGATGATGATAATGATAAGGATGATGATCATGATGGCCGGATGATTTTCGGGGACCGTTGGGTCCTAAGCTTCCTAACATTTGTCTTATAGGTGAGGAAAAACCCCGGAAAAACCTCACCCAGGAGGCTGTCCCGACCGGCTACCTCGAGACCACACGGTGGACCAATAAACATATTCATGAGAGAGAGAGGGAGGGAGGAGAGAGAGAGAGAGAGAGAGAGAGAGAGAGAGAGAGAGAATGTTTGTTAATAAACTGCAATGATTTAATATATCGCTTATATATACTTATATGCCTATGTAAGACATCAGGTAGAAATATTGATAAATCTTTATGTGTACATATATACAGGATGTAACTGGACCTCACCGACAAAATGATAGGGATGAAGGTCATGCAGAGAGGATCATTTTTTGTGAAGTAACATTATGCACAGATGAAGGTGTAAGGATCGGAATTGAATACAAATAATTGTACACGTATCATATTATTGAAAAGACATGTTTTATACAATAAATGTTCAAACAATAAGGGTTTTGACGACGTCAAAAAGAATCCTGCCATGCTTGGCCGTGCTGATCGATCGTTGCTGCGACGATATCAAACATGCAATGAGGCACAGGATCACTTTTTGATCACTTATTGTTAAAACATGTATTTTTCAATAAAAGTATACGTGTACAATTGTTTGTATTCAATTCCGACCCTTACGGGTGAACACCTTCATCTGCACATAACTCATAAACGACGTGTTTGCGACTGTATGTTCCTTCACAAAAAATGATCCTATCTGCATGACCTATCATCCCTATAATTTTGTCGGTGAGGTCCTGTTACACCCTGTATATTATTCAATGCCCCAAGGTTGTCATTTCGACATTCCTGGTGTTCTCTCCTGGCATTGGCGTAATTGCAACCCACTTCTGAAGTTGGGGCGCCTGGAAGGCGGAGTTACGCTGCCCCGATGATATGATGGGCGATGATGAGGGTGATAGTGGTGCGCCAGGAGAGCCCATTCCTCAGACAGTATAACAATCTTTTAGAATGCATCTTGCTAGAACATGGAGTTCTCCTCCACCCTATGTCAGAGACTGCCAAACTTTAACATCTTTCGGAATCAAACCAAAACATTTTTTTATTAACTGACAGAAACATCACTAATGGTATTTTTTTAACAATTAAGAATTTGTTTTTCCTTTATTTAATAAAGGAAATATAAAGATTTATGACCAGCCTCATGGGCTAGTGGACAGCGTTTCTGATTACTGTTCATTATGTCCCGGGTTCGATTCCCGGTCAAACCATAGGACATTTTCCTTAAAGGGAATTATTCCTGTGGTTGCTCATGGTTTGGAATTTAGGTTATGTTATTGACAAAGCCAAGACGGTTGTGTCAGGGATGATGATGATGATGATGATGTGTGTGTGTGTGTATATGTTGACTTTCAACCGAATAGTGATCTATCTGTAACAAAATGGCGGAAGCAGTTAGTCAAGTCATTAATAGCAATACAGAAAAACAATTGTTGCACATATGCAAATTCATTCCATCACAGTTCCGTGAATTCTTATCAGAATCTTAGAGAAATTAAGTGAAAATAATAAACATACAAATAATGTAACGAAATAACATTAAATGGAAAATAAATACTGAAAACTGATTAAGTTAGAAATGTTTTAATCTGAAACAGTTTTCAATACGTATTTTCTATTTCTTATTATAGCATATTTAGTTAAATATGCGTTACATCATTTTTCCACCCTGTAGAGATAGAACACTTTTGCACTCAATTCTGTATTGAATTGTCAATATTCAGTTAGTAGCATGTTATTTTGCATTCAAATTGGCTGTATATGTTTCCAATAGGATAAGATATTTAAAAAGTACTAGTGGTCGTCCAGGGGTCGAAATTCGACCACATTCATTAAAATGTTAAGTTTGTCACAAATCCGTCATTATGCGTTTAAAAATACGAACGATAGGAAATATGTGGTATAGCTTGGCTATAGGTCGTTTCACTAAGGAAGAAGCATGACCTACAAAGCTCGCGCAGATAAACGTAGGGTCTTGGGGAAACGATCCCTATCAGCAGGCTTTGTCCGTATCTGCAAAATCATGGTTACTAGTCGTAATGAAAATATTAACCCTGAATAGGAAATGATTATAATAACTGTGTATCACGTCAAATTCCTTAAGGGCACCGGGTACAAATTTCCTTGTAATTTGGTTTAAAAATAGGACATACAAAAATAATTATTTTTTCAGCTTATTCTTAAGTTATGTGTATTAAAATTATGTCACTAATTAAACAGGTCTTCCTGAACATAATGACACTTTGGTTAACTATTTAGACATAGTTCTTTATGAGTAATTTAAAATGCAAAAAAAAAAATCCATTATCTTAAACAATTTTGGTACAATTTTTTCACAAACTACTTATCCAATTGTTTCCAAAATTTAGTATGTTATTGTCCATGGTTCATTTGACAATAATAAGATTTGCTTGTGTTCAGATATGGATTGTAATTTATTTTAAAAAAATTCAAAGACCATTTTTTTTTTGTTAAAAATGTTGCATAATTTCTTTTCTTTTTAATTTCAAACACTATCAATAGCACAAAGATAAATTTACCTTATTATTATAGAGCTCTTTAAACTGCATATTCATGCCAAAAATAATTATCCTATCTTTCATAGTTTCAGAGAAAAGTGTTCCAAAATATTAAAAAATACAAGTTACGGGAAAATGCAAAAAAAAAAAAAAAAAAAAGTGCAAATTAGGAGAACACAGAGACGCCATTTTTAAAAATAAATTTTTATGGGTTTAAATTTCCAAAATTGACAGACTAATATTACACATCGATAAAATAGACCTATTGGATTTTTTTGAAGCAAAAAAAAAAAAACTTTTTTTAACTCAAATAAGTACTGGGTGTCCTTAAAACTGGAATAAAATTATTGCAAACCAATAATTTATCAAATATTATTCATGTTAATATTAATATTATTATTTTTAAATCAAACTCATCATTTACATTAATTATATTGGATACGAGAACTCCATTAGGCCTATAGTAAATTTCGAAACCTAATGTAATAAAAATAAAAAAATAAAATAATTTTGAAATGGGTAGGACATGTAGCACAAATAGGGGATGAAAGAGGTGTAGGCTACGGAAGCTTCTTCTAGGAAAACCAGAGGGAAAACGGCCAGTTGGTAGATCAAGAATCTTACGAGGTTTTAGAAGTAAGGTGACGAAAACTAACATTTTTAGACTGACAGTACACTATTTTTGAATTGAATGTGTATGCCTGTGCGTTAGACTACCCGCAGTCAAGGGGATGAAACTGGTCTTCTGCGCATCTCAGCACATGCTTCTTGCTTAGTGAAACGGTCTCTATGCCATATTAAAAAAAAAAAAAACAATAACGCGTCATTTGAAATTTGTATACTATTTAAATTTGCATTTAGCCTATTATTATGTGTACGGGAATATAGATCCGTTCTTCTTTGTCTCTCACTCCGACCCGTCAATGTTCTATGTCGAGGCAAAATGAAGTAGGTGCGAATGTGTAATATAAATATATATAAAATTAAATTACTGAAACCGAGATTAGACAGGATTTAATTTAAATTTAAATAATAAATTGTACTTACTTTTTTAAAGTACTATTAGTAAATACGCGAGAGTAAGTCAATTCACATTGCTGCTGGGTATACTATTTACACGACTTAAATTTGCATTTTCCCTATTATTATGTGTACGGGAATATATATCCCTTCTTCTTTGTCTCTCACTCCGACCCATCTAACTAACTAACTCATTGGCACTATCGAACCCGTAGGTTCATGGCCGCGCGGACATAAGCTCTCCATATATACCTATCCTGAGCCAATGTTTTCCAATCATCCCCTGTATAATCTACTTTCCTCAAATCATAGTTAATGTTATTCTCCCACCTCATTCTTGGTCTACCAACTGGGCATTTTCCCTCTGGTTTTCCTACAAGAAGCTTCCATGCACGTCTTTCATTCCCCATTCGTGCCACATGTCCTGCCCATCGTAGTCTACGAGACTTAACTGTTCTCATTATATCTGGCTTCCTATAAAGACCATGTAGTTCACTGTTATGCAGTCTTCTCCATTCACCTGTCTGTTCATCTCTCTTTAGTCCAAAAATTTTCCTAGGAACTTTATTCTCAAATACTCGTAATCTCCTTTCCTCCCTTAAAGTAAGAGTCCATGTTTCGCATCCATGTAATATAACTGGTAGAATAATAGTTTTATATATTTTCAGTTTAAAGTTTTTTGAAAGGAGTTGGGAATTCAGGAGTCTCTGTAATGCATAATAACATGCATTTCCAGAATTGAGCCTATGTTTAATTTCCTTGTGCATCTCATTCCTGTTTGTGATGATTATTGTTCCTAGGTATTTGAATTCAGCCACTTCCTCAAAATTTCCCTCATTTGTCATTAACTGTCCATTTCCATTATATAATGCATTTCTATGTGTGACTACATATTTAGTTTTATTGATATTTACTTCCAGTCCCAATTTCTTAGTGTTACTCAGTAGTGTGTGCGTGTTGGCCTTTAGTATCCTCTCGCTATAGGCCAGTAGTACTACATCATCAGCATAAACTAACAGCTTATTAATACCATTCAGTTGTAGGCCTTCTTCATCCTCTAAAGATTTGATGGCATGCTCTAGTACAAAATTAAATAGTAGAGGAGATCATTCCGACCCATCAATGTTCTATTTCGAGGTATAATGGAAATAGGTGCGAATAAGTAAAAATAAATGTAATGAAATTACTAAAATCAAGATTAGACAGGGTTTAATTTAAATTTAAATAATAAAATGTACCCACTTCTTTAAAACACTAATAATAAATACGCGAGATTAAGTCAACTCACACTGCTGCTGCACAATTTTCTTTTTACAACAATGCACTCTCAGTATGAACGTAAACAAATGAATGAGTACACAAAATGAATAACACACACAAATTCCTTAGAGACAATTTATTTTGTTTAATCTAATTTATTTGTAACACATATTATACATAAATTTTATTTTTCTCTCCTTCTCTATATAAACTTTAATTATGCCAAATATCACGCTCCTCCGTGCGCCCAATGTGCTTATAAAGGTGTACAAAGTTTTTTTCTTCACGTATTAATATATTATAGATATGATATATTAAAGGCAATAGCCTCAAATTGAACATTATACTTTTTTTTTCGTTTTCCCTACAATTTGTAATTTGTGGGTTCTATCTCTTTTCGGGTCAACTATTCAATTGATATTAATAGTGAGTGGAGAAAATATTTTTAACGACTCACCTCATATCATTTCAAATTTCTTTGATACCGACGGTTTCAGACAATATCTTGTCCCTCTTCAGTCATGGCTTCCACTGATGAAATTCTCTGGTTGTTGATCTCTCCAAGGACACCGCCTCCTGTGCTGCCATCTTTGGTTGGGATTATAAACTTTGTAATTCAATTTTTATTCACCGGAATATCGAAGTTCATAAATCGATATTTGTTCTTCTGAATGAATATATTTTCTCAAATTGTCAATTCCAACGGTTTATCCAATTGTTTCAAAAGTTTTTGCTTCTTTTTCAATTTTATGATGTTCTTGCAAACTATGTGCAGCAATTGCTGATTTTTCAACTTCACAATTTTTAATATTTCTAAAATTTTCTTTAGTGCGTGTTTCCAAATTCCTTTTTGTTTTTCCTATGTATACTTTGCTACAATCATTACAATTTATTTGATAAATTCCAGATTTCTTACTGTCATTTTAGAAATACTAAAAATTGTGAAATTGAAAAATCAGCAATTGCTGCACATAGTTTGCTAGAACATCATAATATTCAAAAAGAGGCAAAACTTTTGAAACAATTGGATAAACCATTGGAATTGACAATTTGGAAAAGATATTCATTCAGAATAACAAATATCGATCTATGAACTTCGATATTCCGGTGGATAAAAATTGAATTACAAAGTTTATAATCCCAACCAAAGATGGCAGCACAGGAGGTGGTGTCCTTGGAGAGATCAACAACCAGAGAATTTCATCAGTGGAAGCCATGACTGAAGAGGGACAAGATATTGTCTGAAACCGCCGGTATCAAAGAAATTAGAAATTATATGAGGTGAGTCGTTAAAAATATGTTCTCCACGCACTGTTAATGATATAACATCATAATGTTTACTTCCCAATATTAATTTAAATATATTCAATTGATAATTGAAATTGTTTTTACAGCTCAGTCACTATGCGACAAACCTTGCATGAATGGAGATTGCGTTGGGGTCAACGAGTGCCAGTGTACTCCAGGGTACAAGAAAGGTTACAACAAGTGGGTCTGCTTGCCACATTGTGATTTTGATTGTGGATATGGTTATTGCTCAGCACCAAACAAATGTACATGCACCGGAGGACACATGTGGATGCCAAAACGCAATATCTGTGACTAATTTCCCTATTCCATTCCTATTGACACAATAATTTCCCCATCCTTTCTCTCTTTTTTATGAAAAATTGGACAATAACACAAAATTATTAGGATTGAAATATAAAAACAGCATTTTTATTATCAAAAATGAATAAACTTAATTCATAAAGATACCTTATATTATTTTTTAAGAATATCTCCTATAAATCCATCTTTTGTTGTGTATTTTAGGTAAAAATAAAAAAATCAGCAGCATAAATAACATTTGTAGCGTATTGTGCCATGAAACATAGATTCCATTTTAAATCAATTTTATTGTAACGTTTTATGATTTTATTAATATGTATATATCCATCCATCCATAGTAATTCTGCCCGAAGGCAGGTCTTTCACTGCAATCATAGCATTTTCATGCTATGCTTTGGAGCTTTACTAGGGAATTATAGGTGTGGTAGCTTCCCGTTGCTTTCCACACCGATGAAGGATGATGATGATGATAAGATGAATATGAATGATGATGATTGAGATGGCCATATGATTTCGGGGACCGTTTGAGCCTTAAAGTTTTTCCTGACAGGTGAGGAAAAACCCCGATTAAAAACCTCACCCAGAAAAAACTGTCCCGACCGGGATCGAACCCGGGCCTGCTGCGTGACAAGGCAGCACGTTACCTCTAGACCACAATGGTGGACTATCTTAATCTATAAAAATTACGTGTCACGTTGTTTGTCCACGATGGAATCCTAAACTACTGAACCGATTTTAATACAATTTTGCACACTGTGTGCTGTTTGATCCAACTTGAGACCTACGGTTGTTTATAACTAAATTTATAGTCGCATTATTGTTGTTGCAAATTATTTGTTTATTATTTAACAAAGAGTTATAATTATCTGTGAGTTCCATACGATTCTAACAGATGACCGTGTAAGGTAATTGGTTTATTATTTAACCAGGTGGCTGTGATTTTTGTTGCAACCGTGAATTTCAATTGGATTACAAATATATTATTTCATAATTTAAGTGTGTTTGTGTTTATTTTATTTTCAATGTATTGATAATAATATTAATTTGGTGTGTAAGTATTAGTTTTAAGTAATCTGGCTGAAAGACAGCAACTTAATTTAAATTTAACTGGACCGAGAAGGGACATTGAACGATGTGGCGAATCAGTTCTAGAGACCATGAATGATAAGATATCAAGTGAATTTCCGCAAATTGGTATAGGCCTATGTGGCATAAATCTTACATTTAAGAAGAATGTCAATTTAAAAACATATGAAGATCCTAAGGAACGGAATAACAGAATTGTAAGTAAGTCTGTTAGTTATAATAATATGCCTAATATTACAGAAACAATCTCCATGCCTCAATTAAATGAAAAACAAGATGACTATAATATATCACCAGATGATATTACTATACAGAGACTTCTTGATGATGATGAGAATCCAAACTGCCAGCAAGTTCGTAGAAAAAAACGAAAGTATAATGAAATCAGTAAACCTCCTCAAAATATTCCATCAATAAATATATATAATCCTTATGATACACTTATGGATGATACTGAGAATGCAGACAACATAAATTCATCTCAATCAACAAAACCACTTCCACATAAACCACCACCCATATTTATACCGGGTGTAGTTAACGTACCAGGACTAAACAATTGTGTAAAACAAAAACTTTCTGATTGAGATTTCTCACTTAGTTTACTACAAGATAATTTAACGTATACCTTAGCCACAGCAACGCGTGGCCGGAACTTCGATGTACATTATATATATATATATATATATATATATATATATATATATATATATATAGGGGCACGCCGTAGCGTAGCGGTTAAGGCACTGAGCTACAAGCCGGAGGGTCGAGGGTTCAAGTCCCGTTGGGGTCAATATTTTTAAACTGACACAAACCCTCTGGCGGCACTATGGCCCTGGGGTCGACTCAGCCTCTAACGTAAATGAGTACCAGACGCTTGTTCTGGGGTAAAGGCGGCCGTCACGCAGGGTTGACAACCCGGCTGACAAAAAGTGCCGATTGTCTAGAAAAAGTGGGAGTCTTGACCTCCTACTACCCCAAGGGCCTCCTGAGACCTGTTGTGGGATCAGTTTACTTTATATATATTACTTTATATATATATATATATATAACAAAGTCGGACTAGTTACACTATTTTTTATAACTCAAGAACGGCTGGACCGATTTTTATGATCTTTGATTTGTTGGATTTGTTTCCGCCCCGAATAGCAGATAACTATTAAAACATCGGAAAAATTAACTTAAAAATATTTAAAGGCGATACGACGTTCGCCGGGCCAGCTAGTGTATATATATGTTGAACAGGAACCCATGTCCGCGTTTCTTGACGGTTGTATTTTTACCGTTAAAGAACAATTCTATCAATATTATCTTAAAATGCATATATTAAGGACAAATGAGGGAAATTTTGAGAAGTATCTGAATTAAAATATCTAGGAACTATAATCACAAATAGGAACGAGATGCACAATGAAATTAAACATAGGCTCAATTCTGGAAATGCGTGCTATTATGCATTACAGGAACTCTTGTCGCCCCAACTCCTTTCAAAAAACATTAAACTGAAAATATATAAAAATATTATTCAACCAGTTATATTATATGATGTGAAACATGGACTCTTACTTTAAGGGAGAAGATAATATTACTTGAATTTCAGAATAAAGTTCTTAGAAAAATGTTCGGTCCAAAGAGTGATGTAGAAACAGGTGAATGGAGAAGACTATTTAAACAGTAAGCTAAATGATCTTTATAGGAAATCGGATATAATAAGAACAATTCAGTTTTGTAGACTGCGATAGGGCAGGACATGTGGCACGAATGGTTAATGAAACAGGTGCATGAATCCTCCTTATAGGAACACCAGAGGGAAAACATCCAATAGGAGGGCTAGAATGAGATGGAGGAATAACAATCACGATTTGTGGGAATTAAATTATACAGGCGATGATTGCAAACATTAGCTCAGGATAGGGATGTATGGAGAGCCTATGTTCGTGCTGCCATGAAACCTATGAGTTCAGTACCTATGGGTTCGATAGTGCCAGTGAGTTAGTTTTTAGTTAGACTGATATTTTAGGTACAAATTTTAATATTTTCACTTCTTAAATAACAACAACGTTCGTTCAGAATGAATTTTAAAAGTATTGACACTGTGAAATGGTTTAACGTTGATTGTTTAATCAAACGAAAACATTGGTTGACCACATAATTATCATAAGTAATGCCACGAGTGATTTCCGAATTTATCTAGAGAATTTGGAAATCAAAAGTGGCATTTGTTAGGACTATTTAACGAATAAAATTAAGCTGTTTACTCACAAATCATTGTTTAACTATAGTTATTTTAAAATATTTATATATTTAATGTAAACGGCGATGTTTGAAAACAAATCAGAAATGTGAGGTTATGTTCATTCACTGCTGCTTGATCATATTATGTATTAAGATCGCAATATTGTAAGAGTGCACCCAAGTGGAGAAATAATGAAACACATCAAACTATATATCATAATCAACATTACGGGTTATTCATTTATTTTTGTAGTAAACATCATAATCATCATCACTCCAGGGATTAGGCAATTGCCCGTTCCGACTTCATAATGCATCAGCCCAACTCTTCTAGGTCTTCCAACATCACGTCTTCCTCTTGCTTAATAATTTCTTGCTAACAATGGATATCTCTCCTTACTCATTCCATACATGTGATCAATCCATTTCTGTCTGTAATTCTTGACTTTATCCAATAAAGGCTGTACTTTCAATTCTTCTCTTATATCCTCATTTCTTATTCTATCAAGTCTTGTACATCCTTTTACTTGTCTTAGGAACCTCATCTCCGCCGTCTGTATTCTATCCTTCTGTTTTTTCACTGGAGCCCAAGTTTCACATCCATACAATATTGTGGGAACTACCATAACATTATACATTTTTATCTTGGTTTCTTTTCTAATTTTATTTTTGAATGTTCTCTGTATTGTTCCACACACCGTCTGAAATTTATTTTATTTTGGAGTCAATTTCTCTTTCCACATTGTAGCCAACATCACAGCCCAAATATTTGAAACTAGACACCTGTTCTATAATTTGATTTTCTAAAATAATTTTGGATCTCACTGGATCTCTTCCTCTAAAAGCCATGGTCTTCGTTTTCCTTACAGAAATCTTTAGATCGTATAATTTACATATTTCATTTAATGCATGCTTTGATTTCTGTAAGTCGTCTTCATTTTTCTGTATTATGATTACATCGTCAGCAAATAGAAGATTATTTATGCATACTTTATTATCCATTCTTATTCCTGGATTCACTAAAACTTTCCATTTGTTTAAAATATCGTCTATATATATATATATATATATTAAACAAAGTGGGTGATAAACTACATCCTTGTCGTAATCCAGTATTTGTTTTGATTGTATCTGTTCTTTTGAATCCGGTATCTATAATTATATTTGTGTCTTCATATAATTTCTTTATTGTTTCAACAAGGCACAGCGGGTATCCTTTCATTCGTAATATTTCCCATAATTTTTGTCTGTTTACTCGATCGAAGGCCTTATCCAAATCTATAAATCCTATGTGAGTTTCTAAGTTATGTTCTCTTCTCTTTTCTATGAGTTGTTTCAGTGTAAAGACATTGTCTATACATGGCCTTCCCTTTCTGAATCCACTTTGTTTTCATTTATTATTACTTCTGTTATGTTTCTCAATCTATTATTTTATTATTTTCGTATATATCTTGTAGCCAGTATTCATTAAGCTAATCCCTCTGTAATTCTCGCAATTTCTCCGGTCTCCTCTTTTGAATATATTCTTCACAATTGCTGTTTTCAAACTCCATATTTATATTATCTAATCCTGTTGCTTTCCTAATCTTAGCAGTTTTCAAAGCCATTTCTAATTCATTTATGTCTATTACATCAATATTTTCCACTTTTATTTCTTCCTCAGTGTTCTCTTTTCCTTCAATTTTCTCCTTTTTCCAAAGTTTTTCATAATGTTGGATCCATTCTTGTTCTGGGATTATATTCAATCTCGCAGAATCTTTCTCAGTCTGATTTAGATGTTTCACTAATTTATAACCTATTTCTTGTCTTCCATACATATCATGTTCTACTGAGCTTATAAATTTATCCCATGACTCCTGATGGGCTTTTCTTATAATGCTTTTAGCAATTCTCCTTTTCATTTTATATTCTTCATAAGATTCTTCTGTTTTCAGTCGTAAGTATGTATGATATGCTTTTTGTTTTTCATTCACTGCATTTTGTATATTCGCATTCCAAGTTCTCAAGCCCTTCCTATTTCTTATTCTATTTTTCTTTCCTAATATCTCATTTACTGTTTTATGTATTACATTTGATATATTTTCCCATTCATTATTTATATCTTCTGACGTCGCTATCTCTGATATATATTTATTCATTCTGCTTTCATAATGTTGTCTAATACTTTGATCTTGTAACAAATATACTTTATATACTTCTTCTTGGTTTCTTTTGTTCTTTATGTTATTTTTCCGCCATTTAGCTATTATGTTTATTTTACTTATCACGAGATAGTGATCAGAGTATATATCGCTGCCTCTATGTACTCTCACATCTTTTACCAAGGCTCCAAGCTTGTTGTTTACGATTAAATAGTCAATTATTGATCTTGAGTTATATCCACTTCTTGTATATTTATGTATGTCCTTTTTTCGGAAATAGGTGTTCATTATTTTTAATTGATTATAGGTTGAAAACTGTCTCAGATCCTGTCCATTATCATTTATTGCTATTTCTCCATTATTTCCTACTACATTAGGTATAGGGACATTGCCTACTCTGGCATTTAAGTCTCCACTTATTATTAAATGATGATCTTTTGTATATTTATCAACTAATGTTTGTAATGTTTTATAAATTTTTGTTTGTTTCTTCTTTCTTACCTTCCTCTGGGGCATACACAGCAATTATCATCATATATCCTCTTTCAATTTTAAATCTGGCTATCAGGATTCTTTCATTTATAAACTCATAGCTATTCAATTTGTTCTTCCATTTTTCATCTATTAAAATTGCTACTCCACACTGCGCTCTTGTCTGTTCTACTCCGCTATACAACATAGTATAGTGTTTAAGTCCTTTGTTCCTTTTAGTTTCTTCTTTGTTTCTGTTATTGTTGCTATATTTATTTATTTTTTCTTTAATTCTCTTTCTAATTCTTCTTGTAGTAAACAACTCAGTAAAATCAAGGAATCTTTTCATTATTTGCTATATTCAATGTGTTGGAGAAAAATAATGCTTTGACCTGTTCAGAACATTAAAATGGAGGAGCTTTCTTTATCACAAAAGAAGGAGCTGATAAAGAGGAATCGATAAAGAGCGAGGTGAAACACGACTGTCATTGGTTGTAAAACAAAATTCATTGAAACGTGATTGGTCATTGACTAGCATTTGTGGCATGAGTTAAATAGTCATAAGTAATGCCACGAGTCATGGAAACTTCTTGTAGGAAAGCCAGAAGGAAAACGCCCAGTTGGTAGACCAAGAAAGAGGTGGGAGAACAACATTAACTATGATTTGAGGGAAGTAGATTATACAGGGAATGATTGGAAAGCATTAGCTCAGGATAGGGATGTATGGAGAGCTTATGTCCGTGCGGCCATGAACCTACGGGTTCGATAGTGCCAGTGAGTAAGTAAGTAAGTAAGTAATGCCACGAGTGATTTCCAAATTATCGATAAATTCACGACTCAGGAAGTGAGGAGTGAATTTATCTAGATAATTTGGAAATCAAGAGTGGCATTTGTTAGGATTATTTAACGAATAAAATTAAGCTGTTTACTCACAAATCATTATTTAAATACAGTTATTTTAAAATATTTATATATTTAATGTAAACGGCGATGTTTGAAAACAAAAGAGAAACGATTGGTACGCTTCATTTCCTTCCTTTGTTCATCACTGCAACCAGATCATAATATTATTTATTGCCAAAGGATCGCAATATTGTAAGAATGCATGCTAGCGGAGAAATTTATAACCAACGTTATAGGTTCCTGATGTCCTATGATGTAAATATGTCAATTATATTTTTCTGGAACGTCATATCCTGGAAAAATAATTAGTTTAAGAAAGTGCAAACAGGGGTTTTTTTTGTGGTATAATCAATTGTTACAAATGTTTTTATATTATCTCTCGCATTTGCTTTCTGTTGACATTCATGCACTATATATAGAATCTGGTAGCCGTGTTTCTTAAGGTACGTACACACCTGCGCGCCGCAAACACGAACGGCGCGCGCGTCTCTCACCACGATCCACTCATTGTCGGTTTTTTCCACGAACACTTTGATGGTTCGCTGTTTAGATTTGGACGGGTACCTGAGAGGTTCGTTGCTTTCGGTGCGCACCTATTATTTGAGTATGGAGTGGTCAGAGGAAAACGTGTTAAAACTTGTTGACATTTATAGAAGCAAGCAATTATTGTGGGATCCACAACATAAGGATCATTTTAAAAAATCATTGAAAGGAGATGCCTGTTTTTTTTTTTCAATGATATGTGTTTTTTTTTCGTGTGTACTGTAATTGTATAAATAAATTAGAATTATTTAGAAAACATTATTTATTTAAGACGTTCATTTCATAATATTATGTATGAAGTATCACAAAACAATACAATATATAAACACATTTATTGCTAATTATTTATTTATCTCTTCAAAGACTCCAAAGAGCAAGACTGCTCATGTTAAGGGGCAATATACAAAAAATAATGGCCATAAAACAATTAACAATAAAAAACAAGAAAACAAATTCAGGCATAAGTTTAAGTAATACAAACTACTATAGATGCACAATATATATACACATATAAATACAATATTTAAACAGGATAATATTAATAATAATAAAATTAACAAAATTAACTAAGAAAGCAATGAGAAAAAATATTTTTTAATACAATTAGAAAAATGTTTAACATTCGTGAAATGTTGATATTCAATAGGTAAGTAGTTATTTTAATGGTTGATTAATGCATAACGAATCCCTTTTATACCTTTTTTTTTAGAAACTAGTATCTTTGTGCAATAACGTACAACCTCTAGTATAATAATCATGTACATTTTTATTAAAAATTAAGGCCATGTTATGGTGAGATAGATTCTTAATAATTTTAAACATATATATACAAATCATGTCCACCGCTGTAGTCTCGAGGTAGCGTGCTGCCTTGTCACGCAGCGGGGCCCGGGTTCAATCCCCGGTCTGGGCAGTTTTTCTGGGTGAGGTTTTTATCGGGGTTTTTCCTCACCTGTAAGACAAATGTCAGGAAAACTTTAAGGCCCAAACGGTCCCCGAAATCATATGGCCATCATCATCATCCTTATCATTATCATATCATCATCATCTCATCATCCTTCACCGGTGTGGAAAGCAACGGGAAGCTACCACACCTACACAATTCCCTAGTAAAGCTGCAAACCTGCCTTCGGGCAGAATTACTATGGATGGATATACAAATCATATATTTTTTTAATTCCTTTAATGCTATAATATTTGAAAAAGTATAAATAAAGTTATAAGATGTAATAAGTAATAAGCGTGACCAGACGTCCCGATTTTGGCGGGACAGTCCCGATTTTTAACAATTTGTCCCGCGTCCCGCGGCATTTAAAAAAAAGTCCCTATTTTTGGGAAAGAATGCAGGACAAGCGGGAGAACGGAAAGGGAATAGACATCGTTGGTTACACCTGCTCTGCAAAATGTCTACTGAAGTTTTGTGGGTTTCCTATGGATCGCAGGAGGTTCGTTGAAATTAATAATTTCGACGAACATAACACGCGCCGCGCGCCGTTCGTGTTCGCGGCGCGCATATGTGTACGTACCTTTAGAGTCAGTCACTGCAAAATAATGCTATGACCTATTCAGAATGTTAAAAAGGAGGTGCTTTCTTTATTATGATAAACTTTAGTTGGTAAATTTTAGGTGAAACACGATTGTGATTGGTTGTAAATAAAAAATCATTGAAATGTGATTGGTCATTCACTTCCATTTGGGGCATGAGTTAAATAGTCCATAAAAGAAATAAAGAAAATGTACTTGTATGCATTTAATATATAGGTCTATAACTAACTCACTGGCACCCATAGGTCCATGGCCGCGCGGACATAAGTTCTCCACACATTACTATCCTGGGCTAATGTTTTCAAATCATCCCCTGTATAATCTACTTCCCTGATATCATGGTTAATATCATTTCCTCACCTCATATTTGGTCTACCAACTGGACGTTTTCCCTCTGGTTTTCCTACAAGAAACTTACATTCACCTCTTTCATTCCCCATTCGTGCTACATGCCCTGCCCATTGCAGTTTATGAAACTTAACTGTTCTTATTATATTATGTAGTCTCCTCCATTCACTAGTCTGTTCATCTGTCTTTGGTCCAAAAATTTTCATAAGAATTTTATTCTCAAATACTCGTAATTTTTTCACCTCCCTTAAAGTAAGAGTCCATGTTTCGTATCCATATAATATAACTGGGACAATAACAGTTTTATATATCTCCAGTAAACGCATTTGAAAGGAGTTGGGACGACAAGAGTCCCTGTAATGCATAATATAACATGCATTTCCAGAATTGAGCCTATGTCCAATTTCTTTTTGCATCTCATTCCTATTTGTAATTATTGTTCCTAGGTATTTGAATCCAGCCATTTCTTCAAAATTTCCCTCATTTGCCATTAACTATTTCCATTATATAATGTATTTCTATGTGCGAAGATATGTTTAGTTTCGTTGATGTTTATTTCCAGTCCCAATTTCTTAGTGGTACTTGATAGTGTGTGCGCGTTGGGCCTTAGTATCTCCTCGCTATCGTCCAATAATATTACATCATCATAGACTAACAGCTTATTAATACGATTGAATTGTAGGCATTTTTCATCCTCTAAAGATTTGATGGTATGCTCCAGTAAAAAAATTGAATAGTAGAGGAGATAATGCTTCTCCTTGCTTTAACCCATTGTGAATTTCAAACTATCCATTAACTATGATGATCTTGAAAAAGATTTCCGGGCTATAAGCCGTGGTCTCAAGTCTTGAAGTTCCCCGACGTTTCACCAGAGACTTCGTTTGGCATCTTTAAGGGTTGTCTTGAGACTTGAGGATGCCATACGCAGCCTCTGGCGAAACGTCGGGAACTTCAAGCCTCGAGATCACGGCCTATAGCCCAGAAATCTTCTTCAAGATCATCTTAGCAACTCCGGCCGTGAAAGTCAATCATTATCCATTAACTGTTTGCCTACACGCACCCTACTCTTCGTGCAATTTAGACACCTTGCAAGTTCATAATTATCTATAAAGGAAATAAAGAAAGTAAATGTAATTATTTGCATTTGACCGATATTTTGAATAATATTGAGTATGTGTGTGTGTGTGTGTGTGAGAGAGAGAGAGAGAGAGAGAGAGAGAGAGAGAGAGAGAGAGAGAGAGAGAGAGAGAGAGAGAGAGAGAGAGAGAGAGAGATTGAGAATGAGAGTTGGAGAGAAAAAGATGGAGAAGGAGAAACACTGCACTGCACAATAATGATAAAGGCACTTATCAGTTACAGCTGTCAAATGATTTAATACTTGTGTCTTTAAAGCTGTACAAATAAAGGCTAAGCTGCAAAGTCTGGCAACAGTGCAAAGCTCGCTCTGTAAGCACGTCCGCTAGCTCGCGTGCCTGTCTACTTCGCCTGCAGTACTGCGTAATACTGCACACGTAAATATGGCTTCCACACAAAACAAGAAATTCTATAACAGATTCAAACCGGAGTGGACTCTACTGTTTTTAAGTGTGGAACAAAATGGCGACGCGCGTTGTTTGGTTTGTAGAAAGAATGTAGTGTGTAAAAAAAGTAGCGTAAAACGACATTATGAAAAACTTCATCAAGAACAATACAAGAGCTGTTCAGGACAAGACCGATTCCATCTCATCAGCTTATTAACTCGTAAGGTAAGTACAATACAGTGTTTGGAAAAAGTCGGTTATTTGACGGACACGAATTATTGTTAAGTTCCACATAATCGCAGTGCGCATGCGCGAGTTGCAGGAGTTGCTGTAATAGTTAATGTAGCCTCCGGTAGATGGCTCAGCAGTCGGCGTTACCAACTTTGGGAATAAATTCCCAAATGCAAAAAAAAAAATGGACGTAATAACTTGCCATTTCCTAACCAAAGAAAAAAATTTACATGGACATTATTTATTTTCAAATGCTAAAAAAATGGACGTAAATCAACTTCCCGTTTCCTAACCTAACAAAACAATTTACATGCGTATTTTTAATGAACTATAAATTAATTTTACGTATACGAACACTAAATATGGCTTTCGATTATTTTCAAATGTTGGTAACACCGATTTGAGAGCCACCTAGCGGATGTTTACATGAAGCATTTCGGTGTCTCTAAAATCCGATGCACAAATTTCGCGTAATTTATAAATATTTAATAATCGTAAGAAATGATTAAAAAATGTTTAAAATAGTAAGAAACTTGTTTAAAAGTGTATAGTGCATCAGTGGCATAAGGATGTAAGTGTAGAATTGTGTCCGCCAAAAAACGGACCTCATCCCACTGTTTTTTAACAAGTGAACTGTCAACCATTGCATGCCGAAAACTACTAAAGTTTCCATTAAGCGCAGTGAGAATGGTTTCTAAATCCCTGACAGGCACCACGCGCATGCGTCAACAAGGTGTTATTTTCAAATTATTTCCGACCATTTACAATAAATTTTACAATATTTTTAAACCGATTATTTCAATATATTTTTCTATGATATTAACTACATACGTAACATGAAGACGTGGCAGCCATATTGATTTAACGAATATTCTATACAACAACGCATGTTACAGTGTAGCCAACATAGAGTATGTATTTAAGAATTTCATAACTTACTACTTATTTTTAGGCGTTGCATTCTTTCACAGGTTAGAGTGCTTTAATTGCATTAGGTTAGCTTTAAGGTTGGTCTTTCACAGGTTAGAGTACTTAATTACGTTATGTTGGTATTTCACAGGTTAGAGTATTTAATTGCGTTAGGTTAGCTTTTATCTTGGTCTTTCACATGTTATAGTACTTAAATTGCGTTAGGTTAGCTTTTAGGTTGGTATTTCATAGGTTATAGTATTTAAATTTCTTTAGGTTAGCTTTTAGGTAGGTCTTTCACAGGTTAGAGTATTTAAATTGCGTTAGATTAGCTTTTACCTTGATCTTTCACAGATTATAGTACTTAAACTGTGTTAGGTTAGCTTTTAGGTTGGTCTTCCACAGGTTAGAGCATTTAAATTGCATTAGGTTAGCTTTTAGGTTCATTAAATATCTTGTATGTGTTGGCTGCATCCCGTGATTCCATAATGTAAACCACTTCGTGTTTGTTGGCGCATGAGCGTGGTGTCTGCCTGGGACTTAGAAATATTTCTCACTGTGTTTAATGGAAACTTTATCCTTGAAATCTCTTCCAGAGAAGCGTTGTGATGTACCAAGGCCGTTTCCAAAAAAAAATATATATAAATATATATCTGCCGCTTTTAACTGCAAGGCACAGAAATCGAAGCTAGAATCCAGCAACGGGCAACCAACTGTGCGAAACAGACGGATTTCCCTTCGTAAACAGAGCTAAGTGAAATGAAGCGGGATGGTAATTCATAAGTCAGGAGTTGTATTACTTCGCTGTAGTTTAAATGAGAGATTTGGTGCTGGATTTTAGTGAATTGTAATTAGAAGCGGCTTTTTTTTTCTTTTTTTTTTTGACACGGCCTTGGTACATCACAACGCTTCTCTGGGAGAAATTTCAAGGTAGGTTTTGACGGTTTCCTCGTTAGTTAACTATTAGAGGTATCTTTTCTTTGGGTTGGTATGTTGACTGCATAACATTCATCAATCTCTAGGGAAATAAGCGTAACTAAATTAACTTGGCTTAGTAACTCCTAACAAAGGAGAGTCTAAGGCCCAACACTGGGCTCTTACACCATTGTAGATTAACTCAATGGCACTATCGAACACGTAGGTTCATGGCCGCGCGGACATAAACTCTCCATACATCCCTATCCTGAGCTATTTTTTTTCAATCATTCCCTGTATAATCTACTTCCCTCAAATCATAGTTAATGTTATTCTCCCACTTCATTCTTGGTCTACCAACTGGGCGTTTTCCCTCTGGTTTTCATACAAGAAGCTGCCATGCATGTCTTTCATTCCCCATTCGTGCCACATGTCCTGCGCATCTCAGTCGACGAGACTTAACTGTTCTCAAATATATCTGGCTTCCTTCGAAGACCATGTAGTTCACTGTTATGTATTGTATAGCTGGCTTAACTTGGCAGAGAGAGAGAGAGATGGAGAAACAAGGGTAGATCGTTGACCGCTTTAGTGTAGAGACAAAAGAAAGAACCTACCCTGTTGTCAGTTTTCCTCTTCCCTATTAACATCTGGTGAAGAAACACCCGACAACACTGGTGCGAGTGAGAGAGGTGTGTGCAGTTGTCTCATTCTACAAATTTCTCGTAAAGTTGGAAACCAGAGAGACTACAAGTCTTCTCCATTCACCTGTTCATCTCTCTTTGGTCCAACAAACTGCCTAAGAACTTTATTCTAAAATATTCGTAATTTACTTTCATCCCTTAAAATAAGAGTCCATGTTAGCCATTATAGACAGATTTTTTTTTTGTCTAATGCCACCAGGTTGTACGATTTTATGACATTTGTGGCTTTTTCCTCTGGCATTGGCGGAATTGTAATCCATTTCTTAGGTTGATACACCTGGAATGTGGAGTTACGTTACCCTGATGAAATTTTATATAATGCATTTCCAGAATTGAGCGTATGTTTTTTAATTTATTTCTGGATCCCATTCCTATTTGTAATTATTGTTCCTAGATATTTGAATTCAGCCACTTCTTCAAAATTTCCCACGTTTGTCATTAGCTGTCCATTTCCATTATACAGAGTGAAAATTATTTAAACCGACAAACTCTGGGAGGTTGTAGGGGACACCAAAACAAATGTTTTTCCCTAATGCCATTTTTCCCTATGAGAATTATTTAAACCGATAGAGGGCGTATTACGCTCTTTAGTTGTCATGACTGCAATTGCTGTTGATGGTAGGAATTGTTTTGTCCACCAGTGTAATAATGAATTTTATCTGTTTACTAATGGAGCGATAACCTGGAGTGAGTACACTGATATGTGTGGGCCGGTGTTGTTGGGGACTGTTTAATTGGGACATATATCCTACATAGGCCATTAAATGGCAGGCACTATTACAATTTTCTCGCCAGAGCATTGCCAGAATTGCTGGAAGACGTCCCGCTCCCTACAAGACAACGCATGTTCTAACATGACGGGGCGCCAGCACATTTTAGTCGTCGTGTGCGTCGATTCTTGAACCAACGATTTTCAGAAAAATTGATTGGCAGAGGTGGTCCTGTACCATGGCTTGCTCCATTACCAGATATTACCCCTTTGGACTTTTTTGTGTGGGAGAGATGCGCAACCTTGTTTACACAACTCATGCTGCATCAGAAAGTGATCTTCCTCTACCGGTTTAAATAATCCTCATAGGAAAAAATGACATTAGCGAAAAATATTTGTTTTGGTGCCTCTACAACCTCCCAGAGTTTGTCGGTTTAAATAATTTGCACCCTGTATAATATGTGTGTGAACATATATGTAGTTTTATTTATGTTTACTTCCAGTCCCAATTTCTTAGTGTTACTCAACAGAGTAAGGAATATATTTCAATAATTAATAATTAAAATCTTATATATATATATATATATATATATATATATATATATATATATATATATATATATATAGTGTAATTAAACAAAATACGAACGTTGAAACTTCAATTGTGAATAAAAAAAAGAAACGTATAAAATGGTATGATCATATTAAAGAGGATGACAGAAAACAGATTCCCAAGAAGAATACTAGAATGGTAGAAGAAGACAGACTGCCAAAAATAACTTGAACTGGTGGTGTTTTGAGCAGCATGAGAGAAAAAGGATTGGACGATGAAGATTTGGAATTACAGAGATATGTGGCGGAGAATGACAGTAGATTAACTGGCGCAGGAAGATGTGAAACCTGCTAATAAATAAATAAAGATACAGATCTATATAATGATATGCACACCCTTAGACAAAAAAAAATAGTTTTATCTTGATTCCATCAACCGATCGGGGAACTTCGTGAGCACTCGCAGAAGCCTTATTCACATTAACACGTTTGCAGTAATTGTACTGTGGTGTTTGCTAGTTAACGTAGTGCAGACTCAAGTAACGTAAAAGAGAGAGCTTGTCTTTGTGTGTTTCCGTGGTCGAGCGGTTTAACACACAACATCGGCGTTCGTAACCTCACGGGTTCGATTCCCGTTCTACTTTTTTTTTTTTTTTTACTGAATGTTAGGATAGCATTTCGCCTGTAATATAATATTTCATATTTAATTTTATATTTGAATGTTATGGCTTTAATGCACACACAAAACACATAAATAAAAACATTCTAATAAATTAAATGAAGAAAGAAAATAATATCTTCTAAAATGAAAAACTTTAACAAAAAACAAAATCAATATCGGGTGTATGAATCCTCAGCATCTATGTCCGCCCTCAATCTGCGGGACATTGATGCAATCAAATTTCTACAAGCACGTGGACGATCGGCTAGAGCATCCCAGGCGTCTGGAATTTTTGCCCATAAGTCATCTTTCGTTTTTCGTGCATCTGCAGGCCAATTAGAGTTCATCTCTATTTTCATCTTAGCCCATACATTTTCGATTGGATTCAACCTGGTGAACAGCGAAATTTGATTTGCCTTCTACCGTAACAATGAAATCAAATTTCGCTTAACATATTTCAGAAAGCGGCCATATTTTGAACAATATCGATAATAGAATATAAATTATACACAGAGAAAACAACAGACACAAAATTAACATTTTACAAGCAATCGAAATTATCAAGAAGGCCAAGAATACAAACATTCTCAACGAAAATGTGTCTAATAAGTAAAACCCTCTATTAGACATACAGTTAATTCAATACTACTACAACAACTCCAGAAGATGAAGAATGCATCGAAAGACCTTGAGTGAAATCAACGAAAATTTTAGATAGTTGAGGAAGACGGTAGTATACAAGGTAAAAATAAGTAATAGTTTAAACAAACTAAAACAACACGCTTTAGTAGAAAACCGAACTAAAAAAATGAAAAATAATTTTACTTTCCAAAACGCTTGGGATAAAATTAAAGTGGCCAACAAAAAAATAATCTCCAACACATCTAGAATAAAACTAGAGTTATCTACAAAAAAAATAGTTTTAATATCAAAAGCGTGGGGTGCTCTATATCAATTAATACTTATATTTGATAATAAACAGATATTGGTAAAAGTAAAGTCTCTAAGAAGGAAACGTAAAAACCATAAAAAGCACCCAACGCTTTTGATGGTAAAATTATTTTTTGTAGATAACTCTAGTTTTATTCTAGATGTGTTAGAGATGATTTTTTTGTTGACCACTTTAATTTTTTTCCCGAAGCGTGTTGGAAATTAAAATTATTTTTTTAATTTTTTTTTTGGTTTTCTAATAAAGAGTGTTGTTTTAGTTTTTTAAACTATTATTTATTTTTATTTTTTAATTTGGTTACGTAATAAAGCGTGTTGTTTCAGTTTTTAAACTATTATTTATTATTTTAATTTTTAGTTTAATTGATTGTCATAAACCGGAATCCCATGAAAATTTAATTGCTTAATACTTTCCTATAAAAAACCTCCGGCCCGGATTTGAACCAGCGACCTATTGATTGCTGAAATTATATACCACTACAGCCCACCGCTCTACTTACTTGAGCTCTTACAACGATTGACTAAAAAGTCGATAAGTCCGCAACCTATTACACAGATTTTTATTTTTTTGATTTTCCGATGATTCTGGCCAGGATTTTAGAAAAAATATGAAATTATTGTATTGTCATGGGTCATTTACAAGTATACAAAGTTTCAAGTCGATCCAATGTTTTTAAGTGGATGAAAATCGTGTTCAAAGATTCCGTTACATAGATACAGGTTCGTTACATAGACAGATACAGGTCAAGCTAATATAAAGCGTGTAAAAATATATAATTTAACATTGTTAGAACCTCAACGGTATACAAATATTATGAACTTTAAAAGTATAGATTAATTAAAATGTCGAAATAAAATGTATTTAATTCATAAAACGTTTTATTTAATGCAAATATCACGAAGAAAAACTGCGTAATTCAAGACGCAAACCTGCGATCTTCATTAACAGAAACAGTGACCGCGCGCTTTACCGCTGAGCTATCGGGATACATAGAAGAATCTTCAGTTCATGCCACATAACACAGTAGTCAGGGACTGCAAATTATGACTAGTTTCCTAGTTTGAACCTAGCGCTGTGCCGAGTATGACTTAGAAGAAATGTGCGTTCAAGAGATGACTTTTTTTTTTGTCGAAGGGTGTACATGTGGCTTACAAGAATTTGGTATATATCGAGCTAAGATCTGTGTACTAGAATTCAACTTTATCTTAATTCTATAAAAATTGGGTTACGAGATTTTGCATCTTAAACGACATGTCAAGTTTTATGAAAGATCCACAGACTGTTATTTGCGTTAGAATATCTAAAAAAAGAAAAATGCTGCATAAATGAGTTGAAAACTGTAGACAGTCCACAATGGTAGGTATGTTAAACTATTATTTCACCGTTTTAAAGAAAGCTTTAATCACAATCTACCAATACACTGATACTCTATTCGTACACGCTTTATATTAGCTTGACCTGTATCTATCTACTTATCTATGTAATGGAATCTTTCAACGCGATTTTCACCCACTTAAAATCATTAAATCGACTTGAAACTTTGTATACTTGTACATGACGAATGACAATACAATAATTTCATTTTTTTTTTCTAAAATCCTCGCCAGATTCATCAGAAAATCAAAAAAATGTGTCTGTGTAATTATGTAACGGAATCTTTCAACACGATCTTCACCCACTTAAAATCATTGGATTGACTTGAAACTTTGTATACTTGTAAAGGTCCAATGACAATACAATAATTTCATAATATTTTTCTAAAATCATAGCCAGAGGTCATCAGAAATAAATAAAAAAGTGTCTATGTAATTATGTAACGGAATCTTTCAACACGATTTTCACTCACTTAAAATCATTGGATCGACTTGAAACTTTGTATATTTGTAAAGGACCAATGACAATACAATAATTTCATAAATGTTTTCTAAAATCCTTGCCAGAATCATCAGAAAATAAAAAAATATATAAAAACCGGTATAATAGGTTGCGGACTTATCAACATTTTAGTCAATCGTTATAAGAGCTCAGTTGGTAGAGCGGTAGACTGTAGTGGTATATAATTTCAGTAATCCGTAAGTCGCTGGTTCAAATCCGGCACGGAGAATTTTTTTTAGAAGAGTATTACTTTTAGCTCATACTTCAATAGTATCGAATTTAAAGATATTTACATTTTTATCTTATTCTGTAAAATGTTAAAACTAAAAAATAAAAACAAATAATAGTTTAAGAAACTAGAACAACACTCTTTATTAGAAAACCGAACTGAAAAATGAAAAATAATTTATATTTCCAACACGCTTTGGATAAAATTAGAGTCGTCAACAAAGAAAACATCTCCAACACATTTAGAATAAAACTATAGTTATCTACAAAAAAATAATTTACCGTCAAAAGCGTGGGGTGTTTTTTATGGTCTTTACATTTTCTTTTTAGAGACTTTACTTTTACCAATATCTGTTTATTATCAAATATATTAATTGATAAAGGGCACCCCACGCTTTTGATGGTAAAATTATTTTCTTTTTGTAGATAACTCTAGTTTTATTCTAAATGTATTGGAGATGATTTTTTGTTGACCACTTTAATTTTATCCCAAGCGCGTTGGAAATTAAAATTATTTTTCATTTTTTAGTTCGGTTTTCTAATAAAGCGTGTTGTTTTAGTTTTTTTAAAACTATTATTTATTTTAATAGTACAATGTTATGTGACTGATGATAATGGCGCGTCCCATACCATGGCACCATAGTTGCTACGCTCAACACATCTCCACAGCAACTCGCTCTTGGCTTACACTAAATCCAATATGAAACATTCACGCTCTCTCGAAAATGTGCACCCACAACCTTGATATCATTGCAGTGCATCATTTTATTATTATGCTCTACTCCTTCCAACGAAACATGCTAAAAATGTTCTCGTTTTATTTCCCTTTCTTATTTTCTTCTTACAAAAGCAATATAAGATATTTATCTTACCTAGTTCTCGGTTTATCAGGCACACCAATGAAGTAGAATCGGTTTTCTTTTCTTATTCTACTTTATAATCTTTCACTACGACAAAATTTTCACACATACGGACCATTGTTAAAATCGCGGGTTTCTTATGTTATATTCCCTCGCTTGAATTATATCGATGTACTGTATGAAGAGCACGGTGAATCTAGTATTATCCACGGCCCCCGAAAGATTCAACACCCTCGCTTTGCAATTCTATCGATGTACTCGTAATGGAAGAAGTCACGGTGAATCTATTATTATCACGCCCGCCCGCAAAGGATTACTACAACCCCCTCGCCCGTTGAATTATACTCGACCATGCACCCCACAAATCGATATCTACACAGGCCCCATGTTTTCCCAAACTATTATATAAACATTGAAAACAATGTTTTGACTCAGTAATTTCAATAAAGTGACTTTCTTTTCAAAAAAATAGATTCAATGTTAACTTTACTCGCAAAATCAACGATAGTACAAGAAATTCGTTTCAATATAGGTAAGTAGAAATAATTCTTCTTCTCGAGTCTTAAAATGCTTACTTTGAACTTCCCATTAATGTCGTATGGAGGGAAATAAAACCCATGTCTAATTTTGATATTTTCTTTATGTAGATCTGTAATAGGATTCCAGAATGAAAGTTTCGTGAACATTTAGGATTTTTTTTTGTCCATTGCCACCAGATTATATTTTATGATATTTCTGGCTTTCTCCCCTGACATTGGCGGAATTGTAATTCATTTCTTAGGTTGGGGCACCTGGAAGGCCGTTACGTTACTCCGATGATATGATGGGTAATAAGTGATACTGAAACGCTAGGAGAGTCCTTACCTAAATTCCAGACTATGGAAAACCACAGGAATAATTTCCTCTAAGGAAAAATTCCTATGATCTGACCAGGAGAATTTAGGAAATTATTTTTAAAGTGTGCATTTCAATTGTTTCCCACGTGGAAATTACAAATACAGCACCGAGCGAAAAGGCTCAATGATAGGGCTTGAGACTTGTATTTGGGAGGTACCGGGTTCAATTCCCGGTTTCCACTAACCTGATTGAAGTTTCTTTTTGGTTTTATTAATCGTCAAAGGCAAATACTGGGCTGAAATTTCATAACCAAGACATATTTCGTCATTTTCACCATTTGATGATATCAGTAAACAAATAATATATAATACAATGAAATAAAATAAATAAACGCTATATAATCTACTGTTATATGCTAGGCTGCACGGATAATGTTGCAGTGACTTCAGAGGTAGAGTTGGCTTTGGTTAAAAAATGTGACAAGTTTGGATGACATGAGTCCATGTAATGCATTATGGCATGAGTTTCCAGAGTTGAGCCTATGTTTAATTTGTTTATTTTTTATTTTAGATTAACATTAAGCCGAACGTTACAAAGTGGAAAGAATCATCATCGGCTTCCACGTCTTCATCTGTGACGGGAATTTCATCAAATCGGGTGAGTTAAAAGACAATTCAACATCTTATTTTAGTTATTTTTTTCTTAGGAAATACAAAGAGGTCCACCCGTGGATATTCCAATAGAGAACAAGTGACAGGGACATGTTAGCCAACATAATAATACACATTTCAGGTATCAGATTGCAGTTTATATATATATTTTTTTTTTTCTTCTTCGTTCTTCCATTATAGGTTTTAACCTGTTCTTTCTTTAATTCTTGTTGCCTCATCTTAGGTCGTCATACCACCGCTTTCTGGGACGTCGCTGTTGTCTTCTGCCCCTATGTAGATTATCCCTTGCAGTCTTGACAATTCTATTGCTGTCCTTACCGCTTATATGCGCATCCCATTCTTGTTTCCTCCTATATACCCTTAATATATTCGACTGCACATATTTATGATACTTTTACTCCTTTCTCTATCTCATAAAGTTTTCCCCACAATTTTAATAAATATTTTAATTTCTGTTGTTTCCAATAATATTTTTTTTTTACGGTATCCGGTCTTCTTTCTGCCTGATAAGTTATAACAGGTCTTACTATTATCAAAGGGAACTAATACATATAACAGGAGGAGTTAGACAAGGTTGTCCACTATCAATCACTATTTTTTAATACCTATTTTGACGGCATTATAAGATCATGGAAGCAAATGACGATTGGGGGAATTAACTTAGGAAATATAGTAATAAAAACAGTAGCCTTTGCAGATGACCAGATTTTAATAGCAAAAACAGAAGACGAACTACAAAGAATGCTATATAAACTAAATGAAATATCAAAAAAATACAACATGGAAATGTCATCAGAAAAAAAACAATGGCTTTTAATGGCACTAATCCAGTTCGGACAAAGATAATATTAAAAAATAAACCAATAGAACATGTGGTAAGACATAACTTCCTAGGTTGCAAAATAGCATACACAGCGGAAACAGGTATAAATAACAAACTAAGGGCCGGTTTCACCAACATCGGTGAAATTTAACCTTCACGACGAGTTACATAACCGGGAGAAAAATAACTAAGCGTGTTTGCGTTTCACCACGCCATATAACACCGACGTAAACAAACGGGCGGTTTACCGTTAAAATTATTTTGAATCGTATATTTCTCATACCTCATATTCAAGCGGAACAAATTTGTAGGAGGGGAAAGAAATGCTATTGGTTGTTACTTATCGCGTTACCATAGAAACCTAAATAAACACATTGAACCAACACAAACACGTTCCACAGATCACGTATATTAGTACACGTGGAAAATTTGCCAGAAATAAAGAACATGTCCAACGAAAGATTTTCAAAACTATAATAGAATTAATATAGAAACGTTGAAACTATAGGAAATAAGAAACTATCCATAAAACATGCGTAACGACGAAAAATATTTTTTCTTGATTAGGCCTGTTTTTAAATTAACCTAATGATTGATTTAAAAACACTTTTACATTAATATAATATGGTAGTGTATTATCATCATCATCATCATCATCATCATTGGAATGCTTTAGTATATTTGGGTTATGTAAAAGTTTTCATGGAACAAGCCATTTTAATGGTATAAGAAGAGCAATTATTTTGGTTGGGACCATGTATTACAGTGTTTACAAAGTATCTAATCCATCTCCTGAAAATGTTGCTGCTGTAAACTCTCATTCTTGGAAGAATTATTTAATAACATGCAAAATGATTATGATAATGCAAGCCATGTTATATATATATAAAGTGATTTGGAGCCATTAAGCAACAAATCTGATGAGAGGTCCTTAAAAAAAATTCCAACATTTCTCCCTCTCAATGCATAGAAATGCTAGATTACAAACACTTGTGATTCATGGTTATTCAGGTGTAATCATAATATAGGAACGTCCTGTCTGCGGATGAACTTGTGATGGAAGAGATTAGTTTAATTTGTAAAACTTGGAGTAGATCTTGGGAAGCTCAATTTTTTTGGTTGTTCCTGGACCTATTATAAGAACAGTGAGAGTTTTATTTTTGTCTTACATATATTCATTATTTTCATTGTTGCACTTTGGAATACTGCAACCCAGTCTTAACGAATTTCACTAAAAATGTTTGACTTTATCAGACCCATACCCTTGTCACATTCTAGGTATGTAGGTCCACTTATTGGGAATGTGACAAGAACTGACTGCAAATGTGTCTTCTCATGAACAATGTAGTGTAAATATCTAAAGAGCATGTAATTTTTATTTGCCCTCCTGCAGATTCACAGAATATATTTAACTACTAGATTTTTGGGTTAAGGATGTTTGTAATATACTGATTAATAAGAAATGAAGTTACCTTATTGGCTCCTTTCCTACCATGAGCTTCAGAATAAATATAGAAAATGACCTTGTTATCAAACAACTTTTGAATGTTGAAAGAAAAGTAGCTAAATCGTTGCTTGTAATATATGATGTTTGGACAGGGGAGATTTTTCTGAAAATCCATGGAAATAAATTTAGTACTTCTCTTCCATGCTTCCCTCTGGCCGTTATAAATAATCTCAGTTCTTGCTATGTGAACCTTGTTTTCAGTTTCAAGATACATTACCTTCTTCTCTACCTCCAGCCTCATCTCTTCATTTGCAATGGTACTTAACTGAACAGGAGCGACTTCTTATTAGCAGTAAATTCATCACAGATACTATACGAATCGTTTCTGGGGTATCCAAATTAAATGTTGAACTGTGTTATGAAAATGGTTTAATACATTTCAGAAGATATAAAGTTTTCAGAATAATTGTCTTTATACATGTTATACGTTGTTAAAAATACACAGTTCGCCAGGTAAATACAACTTCTGTTTTCTTTATGCTATAATGGCTTTCAGGACCCTTAAATGATGTGTGTTCCATAACCAGTTTTGGACAATTTGGTCTGCCTGTTGGTGTGTTTGCCTTACATATCCTTGCCTATCTCTGCATTAGTATTTATAGATTTTCGGATATTTTCAATTCTCTATTTTGAAATGGCATTTATAAACCTGAAAACTTTTTTACATATATCTTTATTTCATTTGCATAATTTTCATCTGAAATTCTTACCTTGTATCTGAAACTTTACTATGAAGGAGAGCATCATCTTCATTTATTTTGGCCTCCTCTGTTTAATATTGTGGGACCAAACATATATATAAAGTTAATAGTGAGTGGAGAACATATTTTTAATAACTCACCTCATACAATTTCAAATTTATTTGATTTAAGACCATTAGTTTTGAATGAATTTTTCATTCATCTTCAGTTTATTTTCAGTTGTTGATTTCACCAATTCTCTAATTCTGCCATATTTGGTTGGCATTATAAATTTTTTTCTATAGGAATATCAAAATTCATTGATCGATATTTATTCTTTTGAATGAATATCTTCTCCCAAACTGTTCATTCTAATGGTTTATCCAATTGTTTCAAATTGTGAAATTGAAAAATCAGCAATTGCTGCACATAGTTTATTAGAACATCATAAAATTAATAGAGATGCAAAACTTTTGAAACAATTGGATAAACTATTAGAATTAACAGTTTGGGAGAAGATATTCATTCAAAAGAATAAATATTGATCAATGAATTTTGATATTCCTATAGAAAAAATTTTATTTCAAAATTTATAAAGCCAACCAAAAGATGGCAGCGTTAGAGGTAACCATGGTGAAATCAACAAACATAGAATTTCAACAGTTGGTGTCATGAAAATAAACTGAAGATGAATGAAAAATTCATTCGAAACCAATGGACTTAAATCAAATAAATTTGAAATTGTATGACGTGAGTTATTAAAAATATGTTCTCCACTCACTATTAATGATATAACCTCATAATGTTTACTTCCCAACATTAATTTTAATATATATAAAGATTGTGCCTCTAACATTGTAAATTTTGAATTTGTTGATTCATTTATTTTGCTGATTTACATCAATACGTTTTAAATATTTTAACCTACAATTACAGGAGTCTCCAGTTTCATGAATCTGAGCTCTCAATTTTTTGTTAGTATCTTTCATCCTGCCAAAAACTCTTCCTCTTCTTACAGCTTTCATAAGATACACAGTTATTGATCATACTCATTCATTTTGAATGTACGTGATTCCAGTTTTCACTTTTCTCGCACAATATTACTAGTAAAACAACATATGAAGCAATACAATGAAAAAATAGTGTACATGTAATTCTCCTCCCAAATAAGACCAATATTGAATAAATCCAGTTCTATTACTCTACACCTGCACTGCAACAGTTAGATTAAAATGACTTGCTTTCCTTTTCCCCTGTTCACTATAGACTTACCTTTTTTTTTCACTATCAAATGGGCCTTGGGTTCGATCCCCGGTCGGGACAGTTTTTCTGGGTTTTTCCTCACCTGTAAGACCCAAACGGTCCCCGAAATCATATGGCCATCGAAATCATTGTATTCATATTCATCTTAGATTAAGCTTGGGATTAGGGACTCTCCTGGTGCACCACTATCATCATCCATCATATCATCGGGGAAATGTAACCCTGCCTTCCAGGCGCCCCAACCTCAGAAGTTGGGTTACAAGTACAGCCATGCCAGGATGGGAACACCAGGAATGTCGAAGGGCAACCTGGGGCATTTGCAAAAAAAAAAAAATCTCAGTGACTAGCCTTACTTTTGCTCCATAATTTAGCCCATATAAAATTCACTGCTCAAGCTATATGAATGTGCCCTTAACTGATTTTTTTTTTATCACATTTACTGACTTACCTCTCTTTTTCCCTATAGTCTTCAATTCCATCACTGCATTTCCTCAAGAAAAGATAGTCTCCAACGTAACATACAGGAATATTAATTAAATTATTTGGAGTCAATATTAATGTTGATTATCTTGAACATGTTTCGCTTATATCATAATCATTGATATGCTATAATCGAAACATGTTCAAGAACAAATCAACATTAATATTGAGTTAAGATGAACAGACTCCAAATAATTTAATTAAAAGAACCTCAAAATATTACTTCCTAAAATAAAACATTAAATACAGGAATAAGTTTGAAAATGACTTGAAAACACTAGTGGGTAACACATAGAAGTAATTATTTTGAAATTATATTTTATTTAATATTTTTCAAAATTATACAATAATTCATATAAATAAACTCTTATTATTTACTGCTTCAAATATCTTATTGTTTCTATCAGATACAACAAACTGCAAAACATAAGACTGAGGAACATGTATATAATTTACTCATTTTTATAATTTCATACTGCTTAACATTCTACAGCATCTCTCAAATGTTCACAGGCAATCAGTTTTAGTAAATATTTAAAATTGTACTGCACATTTTGAATGTATAACAATAAATCACATAAAAACCTAAAATATTTTTAAATTATTACAGTATCATCACTGATTAAAATATTATAGAACAAAAATATAATTAACAATTTACTCTACAATGGGATTTTGCAATTTGCAGTTAAGCCCTGTTCCATAAATCTTCATTTTTAAAGAGAGTTATGATATAATCAGATGTAGTGTAAGAACAGATTGCAGTAAAATGGCACAAAGACAACATCTGGACCCTCTGCTTCGGGGTAGAATTATTGGGCGGCTAGAAACAGACAGACACAAACTGAGGTCTCCATAGCACTTATGTGCCACAAAATGTTATATCTAGGTTATGGCGACGGTTCCAAGAGACCGGAGACGTTAGGCGAAGACCAGTGGGAGGTCTTCCAAGAGTTACAATCCTCAGCAGGATCGATATCTTGCGTTAACTGCAAGAAGAAACCGAACAATGTCTGCCAGACAACTGAGTTCAGAACTTGCGGCCGCCTCAGGTATCAGAGTATCCAGACAAACTGTCTATAGAAGACTCAGAGCTGCTGGTCTGTATGCTAGGCGGCCTGTAGTGTGCGTCCCACTCACCCTTGATAACAAGAGAGCACGTTTACGGTGGAGTCAGGAACATCGCGACTGGACTCTAAATCAGTGGAGCAGCGTGCTATTACAGACGAGTCCAGATTCAGCTTGAACTGTGATTCGCATTGCGTGACTATCTGGAGGGAGCAAGGAACTCGTTACAACCCCATGAACATCATGGAAAGACATCCATTTGGTGGCGGTGGTCTCCTGGTATGGGAGGTATAATGATGAATGCACGCACAGAGCTTCACATCTTCGCAGGTGGCACTGTTAATGCTCAGCGGTATAGAGAAGAGATCCTGGAACCTCATGTAAGACTTTTCAGGGGAGCTGTGGGTCCAGAATTCATATTCATGGATGACAATGCCCGACCTCACAGGTCACAACTGGTGGATGAGTTTCTTCAGGAGGAATATCCAGCGTATGGAGTGGCCAGCGAGGTCTCCGGATATGAATCCTATAGAGCATGCATGGGATGCCTTAGGGAGACAATTGCATCTCGTCAGCCTCCTCCGAGGACACTTCAAGACCTTCACATTGCTCTTCATGAGGAGTGGAATTTGCTGAGCATCGAACTCCTGAACAACCTCATCACTAGCATGCCACGTCGATGTGAGTCTTGTGTAGCTGTCAGGGGTAATCACACCCCATACTAATCATTTGAACCATTGTTGTTCAACTTTTATGTTCGAATTCTGAAATGCAGTTTTCGTTTGTTGTGAAAATGACAAGTGAATGACGTATTCATGCCATTGTTTCTTTCGTGCCATGTTTCTAATTATCTGTGACATACCTTACCAAATTTTGTATTATTCTGACAAATGCTTTATAATAAGTCGGCAAATGAACTAATTATCCTTAACTTTTGGACACCCTTGAAATCCATCTCTCCAAACCCAATTATGAAAAAAATATTTATAGAGAAATTATAACAAAGTTATATGACGTAACTAACAACGTTACATTTTACAATATGAGAAATGTAAGCTAGGGTGAGTTATTTTTTTAAGCTGTTCTAAATTTAAGACTGATGTGTATAAATATTTATAACTGTTAGACTTAATAGTTGCAAATGTTATAATTTGCCATAAATTGTTCTTCACCTAGCAATGATGTCACAAAATGTCATATTTGATTTACAAATAGCCTTCACTTTTAAAGAGAAGTAGTATTTCAAGTTACTTGAACTATTCTGCAACACCATCACCAGGTCTTTATTCTTTGTTTGTGTAATCCATTGAACTTCCGGTCTTTAGGGATGTAGCTTGAAGTCGAGAACTTGCAATGGCACAACTGACTCGGCAGACAATATCTTAGGACTGTTGATCTCCTGATCCCTCCTGAATGATGAACCCTTATCTAATCATTGTCCAAAGCCAGGAGCAGCTGATTTATTGGAGAAATGGCTTGATTTGTAAAAAAAAAAGCAGTATGTAATATAAACTTATTGTGTTGTACAGATCAACTCACATAATACACGCATATAGCAGTACAAGTGAATTATTCATAACTAGCTGAAGTTATTTTATCAATAATTAAAATTAAAGATTTCACAATCAACATAGTATACCACTGGTGTATAATACATAAGGATTTACTGTATGCTGGCTCAACTGCACTTTTACTAGCGCTTGATTTTTCAGTTATATTATTGTAATAAAGAGCTATCTCTTCTTTTTGTAAACTATAACTCTTCTTTTGTATTTACTAACATTATTTATTATTTTAAACTTTTTCAAACAATTTTATAACATTATTAGACAGTTTTGAAGTATTTATTTAAATATGCAAATCACAATATTATGACACTGTTAGACAATATTGTGATGCTAACTGCTATTTTCTCCACAGAGTATATTACTTAGTCTATGATTTTTCTATCGCTGTTTTGGGTTATCGCTGGTTGGATCAGCGTTAGGGAGCGATAAGTAAGTGTACACCCATTTTTAATAAAGTTTGGTAAATTTAATATTATTAATATATCTTTATAACATAGATTTGGGGACTTATTGCAAATATTGGTCATTTAAATTTCATAGCGACGGATAGTAATCCAGGATGATAATCAATATGTGGTTCGATTGTGGGTTATCGGTGGCTCTACAAACTCTGGTGCATGCGCACTGTTATTCTATAGGACTTTGAAAATATTTGACGCTAGTTTAAGTGCAGTTTTCCCTGTATGCTTAGTAACTTGCATTTCTTACAATTTGTAACTTCTGTGTATCATAGATTTGCACATGCTGATATATCAAATGTTATCATTGATCTGCAGTTACTTCATGAATTATTTTTAGTGCTACAGGTGTTTAGTCTACAATATTAAGACTCGTCAAAACATATTATTTAAAGAAAAGTAGTATCACAGAATTAGAATAATAAAATCAAATAATAGAGAAACTGCTGATTACATATAATGACTGTTCTGTTCTGGAACATGTTTTCAGAGAAATACTTGATCTTACAATTAATGACAATATATGTTAGGCCACTATACAATTTTAGCATAATTCCCACTGCTCTAACATTAAATAACAGGAAAATTGTCTTGGATGTCAGATATATTACCGGTACTGATTATCTACAAGGCATTTAAGATTAACACATTTTTGGAAATTATCTCTAGAAATATTTGTATTTAGACCTAGGATCTCATTACTTGTTCTATATTGTAGGTATATACATACTAGATTTAAATTACGGTACTTGCTAACAATTTCAACAAAAATAGGCCTACTGTATTTAATATCCCAAAATATTAAGAATGTCAAATAAAACCAAATATTTTATAAAATATATTTCTGTAATTGGTAATTAAATATATAGTTAAAAAATAGTCCATAAATAATAAACATAACCTCACATTATTTTGTAATGATACTAACTTGCTTTTAAATATGTATTCATGAGTGAATAAAATTAGTAATTCATTGTGTAAAGTACTGGTATTATACATCAATAAAGTCAGTTTCAATAATGAAATAAACTTACCTCTCCGATGATCCAAATGTGCAGTAGCCTATCAGGTAGACAGGCCTGGTATCTTCGAAAGTCTGCGATATCACTGTAATCGTAATTTTCAAACTATTCACACAGTTCTTCTACCCAACTAGAGTATTTTTCAATTCAATTGGCCTTCAAAATAATAATTAAAACCATATTCACGTTCAATGTTAAAAATGTCCAGTCTTTCACACGCCATTTTAATATAGGAATCACCCTCCGTTAATATCACCCTCCGATTCTACCGACCAAATTCGTGCGGTTACGGTCTACTAACGAAATACGACGAAATAACTCCCGGTAAAAAGTTACTGTTGTTGGTGAAACGCAAATTGTAGTGAAGCTGGGAAACGCTCCGTTTAATTCACCGGTAACACGGTTACCTGTGTTGGTGAAACCGGCCCTAAATAAGTTTAATTATATAACAGGAAAACTAAAAAGAACTTTGAAAAATAATGCCAGGAAAGACTCTATAATGAAATTAAACAAGACAATGGCAGTTCCTATTATTACTTTTGTACCCGAAACCTGGACATTGACAACAGAATACAAGCTGCTGAAATAAAATTCCTCAGACCAATACCAGGGTATCAAAGAACAGACAAAAAACAGCACAACTAAAAATAGAGGAATTAAACACAACAGTAGTGAAATACAGAACAAGCTGGAAAGAACACTTAGCAAGGATGACTGAGAATAGAATATCAAAAGCAGCATACAACTATTCACCACGAGGAATAGAAATTTGGGAAGACCAAAGAAAGGATGAAAACAGTAGCAATTTAGAGCCGGAAGAGGCTAGTAAATAAACCTAAACCGTGACGAAGAAGAAGAGACTATTATTTTATAAATTCTGGCCTTAGTTTCCGTTTTTATATGTTCTCTTCTTATTATTCATAATTTGTAGGATTTTCACCCTGTTTATTACCAAAATCACTTCTCGGAAGAAGACGGATATGCATTCATTGGCTGGTCTTCCTCTCGTTCTTCTCCCGTCCATTGGTCTATCTTCTTTAACTCTTTTTGCAAGTCGGTTGTCTTCCAATATTTTCGTCTATCTATAATAAATTTGGTTATGTCTTGATTATGATATTTGTACCTAATTTCTGTGTTGTGTATTTTATCAAATAATGTTTTCCCCTGAATAGTTCTTAAGATCTTCATTTCACATGTGCTTATTATTTGTTTAGTTTTTGTTATATCAGCCCTAGTTTCTGCTCCATATACGATAACTAGTCGAACTATCGTTTTGTATATGCGGATTTTGCTTTCTATTGACATATCTTTGTTGGTCAAATTAAATATTTCATATATCCTGGTGTTTGTGCTGCTTTATCAGCTTGTTTCATTACTTCTTTTATTAAAATTTTAGTGTATGTTATTAATACGTCTAAATAATTAAATTTTAAATGTTTATTTTTTCAAATTGTATCATTAAGACATCCAGCAATTTGATTACCTTTAATAACCTGTTGTCTTGACGTCATCTTCTATATTCCCGTAACTTGTAAATTCAATTATGGGCAAGTTAGTGTACGCCAGATTAGTTTAGGCCCTATAGTTTATTGGATAAGCTGGCGCCCCTTAATGATAAGCTGGGTATTCTGTTTGAACAGTGAATAGTGCACGTTTTCCATTGTAAATATGGCGATTTTAGGTTAATATTCTTTCAATTCAACATTCAATTCTAATGATGTTTTTAAAAATAAAAATCACCGTATATTTTTTCCTCAAGTAATTATTCACATAATCGGCAGCGGCGATTTAGTGTTTATGCTCCTTGCCTCTGGTCCCGAGGGTCGCAGGTTCAAACCCAGCCGGGATCGATTCTTTTTTTAGGACGGAAAATCCAAGGAGCACGTCCTCCGGGAGGGACTTTAAGCCGTGGATCCCGAGTCTGAAGATTTTCAGGCTCGTAAAAGATCCTTAAGCCTGAATAAAAAGGCCGAAAACTGCACTTAAACTTACGTGAAATATTTTCGAAGTCCTATATAACAACAGTGTGCATGCGCCAGAGTTTATAGAGCCAGCGATAACCAACCATCGAACCACATATCGATTATCATCCTCGATTACTATCGATATCGTACTAAAGTTAAAAAAATCTTACGCTAGATGGCAGCATGTCGCTATGAAATTTAAATGACCAATCTTTGCAATAAATCCCCAAATCTATGTTTAAAAAATATTAATAATATTAAAATTACCAAATGTTTATTAAAAATGGGTGTACACTTACTTATCACTTCGTAACGCCTATCCAACCAGCGATAACCCAAAATAGCGATAGAAAATTCATAGACTTAGTAATATACTCTGTGGAGAAAATAGTTAGCATCATAATATTGTCTAACAGTGTCATAATATTGTGATTTGCGTATTTAAATAAATACTTGGAAATTGTCTAATAATGTTATGAAAATTGTTTGAAAAAATAAAATATTAAAAAATGTTAGTGAATACAGAAGAAGAGCTATAGTTTATAATAATAAACTGAAAAATCAAGCGTAAGTAGAAGTGCAGTTGAGCCAAAAGGCCTCTAAGCAAAATGTATCTAATTTTCCCATCCTATAACTACCTTGGTTTCCTAGATATCACTATGAGGCGGATTGCTGACCACACTCAATTACATATATCCGAAAACAAGTGTAACTAAATACGAGTAGTATGGTTGAATTTCTCGCCTGTAGGGGAAAAATCTCACAAGTCTCGTTGAGACACCTGGAGGCTTATATATATATATATAAAATTCACATGCTGCAACAATAATTCGTGAGTTTGTCGGTTTTTTTCATTTAAATTTATGTAAGTGGACTCATAGCATAGAATCTCCCATTTTTAGATTGGTGTAGATAAAATGATTCCATTACAGGCCATAAAGAGACCCTTGCGGTAGTAGGAGATCAAGTTCCCTCTCTCTCTAGGCAGTCGGCACTTGATGTCAGCCCTGCGTGACGGCCGCCGTTACCCCCAGAACAAGCATCTGGTACTCATTTTAATTTGAGTCGACCCCAGGGTCATAGTGCAACCAGAAGTTTCGGGTGTTCAAAAATCCTGACTCCGAGACTCGAACCCTCGACCTTCCGGGTAAGTATTGCCTTAATCAACTACGCTACAGCGTGCCCCCATTAGATTGGGTAGGTTAGATTAGATACCGGTACTCAGAAATATGCAATTTTTGCTATTAGTCATTCAAAATATCTCTGCAGGCAGAAGAATTACGAAGCTGTTTGTTGCTACATGTGACGTCATATAAAGCAGTGTACACTGTCAGCGCCCCACGTCCCATTCCCCTCGGCATTCATAGATAGCAGTGTCACGTGTTCTATTCCTGCATAAACACGACTGCAGTGCCCTCCGTCAACAACTGCGCTTACTCCTTAAACGGGTAATAGCGTGTCTTCATAAGTTGGGTGTTTTGTTTTAGCAATTTTAATACATATATTCCAATTATAAAATGGCAATTTTAGGTTATTTTAAATTCAACTTTACATTCAATTTTCAGGCATTTTATGTAATTATTAAAAAATATATAGGTATATTGCAGGAGTAATTATCAACTTACTGCTACAATATATATATATATATATATCTCCATCCATAGTAATTCTGCCCGAAGGCAGGTCCTTCACTGCAATGCTTGCAGCTTTACTAGGGAATTGTGTAGGTGGTAGCTTCCCGTTGCTTTCCACACCGGTGAAGGATGATGGTGATAATGATGATAAGGGTGATGATGAAGATGATGATCATATGATTTCGGGGACCATTTGGGCCTTAAAGTTTTCCTGACATTTCTCTTACAGGTGAGGAAAAACCCCGATAAAAACCTCAGCCAGAAAAACTGCCCCGACCGGGGATCGAACCCGGGCCCGCTGCGTGAGAAGGCAGCACGCTACCTCGAGACCACAGAGGTGTATATATATATATATATATGGTGCGCGGTTTAATGGGCTTAAGTAAAAATAAAACAAAATAAAATAAAACACTTTTCAGGAGAAGCAAAATAAACTTCAAAATGATAATTAAATTTTATGTTCCTCTAGGTATTCTGCGTTTTGGAATGTAATTAACTACTCATTGGCTCTATCGAACACATAGGAACATGGCTGCGCGGATATAAGCTCCCCACACATCACTATTCTGAGCTAATGTTTTCCAATCATCGCCTGTATAATCTACTTCCCTCAAATAATGGATAATATTCTCCCACCTCATTATTGGTCTACCAGCTGGGCATTTTCCCGGTTTTCCTACAAGAAACTTCCATGCACCTCTTTCATTGCCCATACATGTCATATGTCCTGCCCATCGCAGTCAACAACTGTTCGTGTTGTATCTGGCTTCATATGAGTATCATGTAGCTAGTATTACAGTGTTCTCCATTCACCTGTATGTTCATCTCTTTTTGGTCCAAAAATTTTCCTAAGAACTTTATTCTCAAATACTCGTATCTTCTTTCCTTCCTTACAGCAAGAGTCCATGTTTCGCAACCATATAATATAACTGGGAGAATAATATGTTTTGGAATATAATAAATAAATAATCGTATTTTGCGATACGAGTGTGATAAACACTTGATACGGATTGAGGAAAAGTTTAAAAAAAACGAAGCGCTTGCGCAGAGTTTTTTAAATTTCCGAGATTCCATTACGTTTACCACACGAGTATTGCATACTATTTATTGCACTATGCGTATTTATTTTAGTAATTAAGATATTAGCTAAAACATTAATAAATATAATTGAAGATAAATGTTAGATTTCAGAAGGTGAATCTGCTATGTGTTGCTATGGAGAAATAATAAATATTGTTGGTAATGTCGCCATCTTACATTTGTTAAAACTGTAAAACCAATTTGATTTGGGTTTTATTTTTGATTATGAAGGAAGTTTTAGACGATGTGCGCAGTGATGATGAAATAAAAGAGGCGTAAAAAGCTGGATGTGTTGAATTAATAGAAATTGCAGTATCACTAATGCTTTTGGTTATTTTTAATTAATTAAAATTTCTTTTCCTTTCATAGCAACCGATTGTATGAGGGAACGTCAAATCACGATGAACATCAACAATAGCTGTAAGCATACAATATTAGTTACATACTGCAAAAATATTCTAAAATACAGAATATTAATCGAACATACTTTTTAGAGATCTTGAGGTTTATTTTGCTTGTCCTGAAAAGTTTGGTTTTCTGACTTTAGCCCATTACACCGCGCACAATTAAATATTTCAATTTATTTTTAGTTGTACATGGCATAATCATCAAAACCCAAATTACTTACCTTTTTGTCTTGGATTTTCAAGTTGAAATAGTTGACTCTTCCTTCCTTATTATCCATATAAGATCTACATGCTGTATTTTGCCAATGCACTTTTATACGTGTATAATGAAATGAACTTTGGATCTATATTTGATGGCAGGAGATATTGTAATAAAAGTCTTGTATTAAAAACACACAACTGCACTGTTTTAGACACCGCGACGCACTGTTAATTACTCAAGTTACGTATCGTCTGTCGATTCAACTGCTCCCCGAATATTATTGGCTCAGAAACCCTCGAGTTCAAGGTCTCTTAAAATGATTCATATTCTTAGCTATATATTTCAATTTTGACTTACCTTATACCTAACTGCAGCTAAGGAGAAAAGCATAAAAACATGGCAATTTTAAACATTAAAAAGGGGATTGTAGGGCACATGACTCGATATCGTAATCTTCATATTTATATCCAACACTAGCTGGCCCGGCGAACGTCGTATCGCCTTTAAATATTTTTACGCTAATTTTTCCGATGTTTTAATCGTTATCTGCTATTCGGGGCGGAAACAAAACCAACAAATCAAAGATCATAAAAATAGGTCCAGCCGTTCTTGAGTTATAAATAGTGTAACTAATCCGACTTTGTTTTATATATATATATAGAAGTCCCGGCCACGCGTTGCTGTGGCTAAGGTATACGTTAAATTATGTTGTAGTAAACTAAGTGAGAAATCTCAATCAGAAAGTTTTTGTTTTACACAATTGTTTAGTTCTGGTACGTTAACTACACCCGGTATAAATATGGGTGGTGGTTTATGTGGAAGTGGTTTTGTTGACTGAGATGAATTTATGTTGTCTGCATTCTCAGTATCATCCATAAGTGTATCATAAGGATTATATATATTTATTGATGGAATATTTTGAGGAGGTTTACTGATTTCATTATTCTTTCGTTTTTTTCTACGAACTTGCTGGCAGTTTGGGTTCTCATCATCATCATCAAGAAGTCTCTGTATAGTAATATCATCTTGTTTTTCATTTAATTGAGGCATGGAGATTGTTTCTGTAATATTAGGCATATTATTATAACTAACAGACTTACTTACAATTCTGTTATTCCGTTCCTTAGAACCTTCATATGTTTTCAATTTGACATTCTTCTTAAATGTAAGATTTATGTCACATAGGCCTATACCAACTTGCGGAAATTCACTTGATATCTTTTATCATTCATGGTCTCTAGAACTGATTCGCCACATTGTTCAATGTCCCTTCTCGGTCCAGTTAAATTTAAATTAAGTTGCTGTCTTTCAGCCAGATTACTTAAAACTAATACTTACACGCCAAATTAATATTATTATCAATACATTGAAAATAAAATAAACACAAACACACTTAAATTATGAAATAATATATTTGTAATTCAATTGAAATTCGCGGTTGCAACAAAAAGCACAGCCACCTGGTTACATAATAAACCAATTACCTTACACGGTCATCTGTTAGAATCGTATGGAACTCACAGATAATTATAACTCTTTGTTAAATAATAAACAAATAATTTGCAATAAAAATAATGCGACTATAAATTTAGTTATAAACAACCGTAGGTCTCAAGTTGGATCAAACAGCACACAGTGTGCAAAATTGTATTAAAATCGGTTCAGTAGTTTAGGATTCCATCGCGGACAAACAACGTGACACGTAATTTTTATATATTAAGATATAAAAATGAATGTTTATTCGTAGTTTATGCGCGACTATACCGTTGATCCGATTGTGATGAGACTTTTTTGCCAAATGTTCAGGAGATTCCCGGGATGAACATAGGCAATAAGAGAGTTGTGATATTCAACTCCTACGCCCTTAAAATCGTCCTTTGTATTGGAAAACGTAGAAAAGTACCTCTTTGGACGCTTAAATGGCTTACGCTGCCTAAACCATAACAAATACACCAAATTAATGTACACAGAATTGAATATTTCAAAAAGCCCTACAAAAAAGTCCGCGACTACATATGTTTATCTCTTACGGATAACTCACAATAACCATTTTTGTCTTTCATTGATGCCAAGAAGATCGAGACAAGTATATAGATTCCTGTGCAAGCATAGCAGCACATTGCGGGTATTCTTTTACGGATAACTCACAATAACGAATTTTGTCTTTTAGCTCATTTATTCCAAGAAGATCGAGATAAGTAGATTCCCGGACAACGCCGGGTTATCAGCACGAATAGTCTTAAAATAATTAGGATATACATTTATAATTATTTTTAATTTTACTTTTTCAACTAATCATAAGTACATTAATTTTCGTCTTTCAGCTCATTTATGCCAAGAAGATCGGGATGAGTAGATTCCAGGACAACGCCGGGTAAACAGCACGGGGTATCTAAAAATAATTACGATATATTTTTTTTTCTCCCAATTATTTAACTAAACATAAAACACATTAATTTTCGTATTTTGGCTCAATTATGTCAAGAACATCGGAATAAATAGATTCCCGGGCAACGCCGGGTAATCAGCACGGGGTATCTAAACATTTATAATTATTTTTCCTTTTACTTATAACTAAACATAAAAGCACATTAATTTTAATTTATTTAGTCGTAGCAGCGCACGCCGAGTATTAGCCAGTTTATAATAAAATCGCCGAGTTGAAAAGGGAAGAAACTCCAAATATCCTACTTTTGAAAAAATCTTAAAAAACTACATAACATTTTATTGCTTACTCTGGCAAATTTTTTACCAATTACAAAATTGATCCTCTGCTTTTTTATGCAAAAAATTATAAAAATACTGTTCATTTAACATTGTGTATTGTTAATCGACATTTTCCAAAGAATGGCAAAGGAACGTAAAAGTAATACCCAAAAATGTGTTTTCTTGATGTATTTGAAGTTTTGAGCATTGCAGACTCAATTCTGGAAATGCGTGCTATTATGCATTGCAGAGACTTTTGATGTCCCAACTCCTTTCAAAAAACATTAAACTGAAAATATATAAAACTTTTATTCTACCAGTTATATTATATGGGTGCGAAACATGGACTCTTACTTTAAGGGAGGAAAGGAGATTAGAAGTATTTGAAAATAAAGTACTTAGGAAAATGTTTGGACCAAAGAGAGATGAACAGACAGGTGAATGGAGAAGACTACATAACAATGAACTACATGGTCTTTATAGTAAGATCAGTTAAGTCTCGTAGACTGCGATGGGCAGGACATGTTGCACGTATGGGGAATAAAAGACTTGCATGGAAGCTTCTTGTAGGAAAACTAGAAGGAAAACGCCCAGTTGGTAGACCAAGAATTAGGTGGGAGAATAACATTAACTATGATTTGAGGGAAGTAGATTATACAGGGAATGATTGGAAAGCATTAGCTCACGAGAGGGATGTATGGAGAGGAGAGCTTATGTCCGCGCGGCCATGAACCAACAGGTTCGATAGTGCCAGTATTTGAAGTTTTGAATGTAGTTTTCTTCTCTCATAATTACTAATAAAGTTTATTTGTGTATTAAAGCTAAATTAATTTTTGGATTTGAAAAAAAAAGGAAGAAACTCCATTGCCTTCATGTCTTCAAAGAGCGATAAAACACGTATGTACTACAGAAATTATGAATTCTTGTTATATTTGAATTACCTGTAAGCAGAGGATCAATATTGTAATTGGTCAAAAATTTGTCAGTTTTTTAAGCTCTTCTCAAAAGTAGGGTACTTGGGAGTTTCTTCCCTTTTCAACTCAGCGATTCAATTCTTCTCTACGTGTATTTGTCACTATTTTTTTTTTTTACTCTAAGCGCGATAGGCTTAGAAGGCCCTTGGCCTTCCAGCCGCCTGCTGGCCTCACGTCCACGTGTGTTAAATCACAGATTTTGTCGCTCTCATCCTCCTAAACGACTGGAACGATTTTGATGAAATGTTTTGTGTCTGATTGGGTCCCTCAATGATTAGATTCACAACTGTACCCTATAAAACAATTAGGTGAAAACTTAAAAAATCTGTCACAATTTTCGATGCTTCACAACGAAACACAATATATCGTATTAAAATAAACCGAGGTAAGTAATATAAAAAAATGAGCGAAATCCGACAATTAGAAATAAAGGTTTACCTGAAATCCGAAAATGCCTAAACGACTGGACCTACTTTGATGAAATTTTGTGTTTGAGTGTGTCCCTGGATGTTTTAGATTCACAATTAGACTCTCTAAAACCATTAGGACGTGAACTTCGACTTAGACCAGGGCCAACCTTTTGTCGGTCATGATCACCCTAGCGTATTGCCTTAACCATTACGCTACGGCGTGCACCAGGAACAATAATCACAAATAGGAATGAGATGCATAAATAAATTAAACATAGGCTCAATTCTGGAAATGCATGCTATTAGGCCCGGGTTCGATTGCCGGTGGGGACAGGTTTCTGGGTGAGGTTTTTTTTTCGGGGCTTTTCCTCACCTGCAAGACAAATGTCAGGAAGCCTAGGGCCCAATGGTCCCCGAAAATTATCCGGCCATCATCATCATCATCATCCTTCACCGGTGCGGAAAACGGGAAGCCACCACACCTATAACTCCCTAATAAAGCTGCAAAGCATAGCATGAAATACTATAATTGCATGAAAGACCTGCCATCGGGCAGAATTACTATAAATGGATGGATGTATTACAGGGACTCTTGTCAAACTTTCTTTCAAATAATGTTAAACTGAAAATATATAACATTGTCATTCTCCCGTTATATTATATGGATGCGAAACATAGACTCTTACTTTAAGCGAGGAAAGAAGATTACGAGTATTTTTAGAATAAAGTTCTTAGGAACATTTTTGGACCAAAGAGAGATGAATAGACAGGTGAATGGAGGAAACTACAAAAGTGAGCTTCACGGTATAGGAAGCCAGATATAAGAACAATTAAGTCTCGTAGATTGTGATGGGCAGAACATGTGGAACGTACGGAGGATAAAAGAGGTGCATGGAATCTTCTTATAGAAAAACCAGAGGGAAAATGCCCAGTTGATAGCCCTAGAATGAGGTGGGAGAATAACACTATCGATGATTTGAGGGAAGTAGATTATACATGGGATGGTTAGAAAGCATTAGCTCAGGATAGGGATGTATGGAGAGCTTATGTCCGCGCGGTCATGAACCTATGGGTTCGATAGAGCCATTCAGTTGGTTAGAAACACTTTAAGCACAAAAATGTTTTTATTATAAATTTAACGTCTCTCATCAAAGGACAAATTATATTTAAAGAGAAATATGTATGCCTAGATTGGGGTTTGAATACAGGACTTTTAGCTTTAAATGTTAATAGTGGAATGCAGGCTTTCACGGCCGGTAATCATGGTAGTAAAAGATTCCGGGCTATGTGGCCGTGGTCTATAACTGGCGTTTCTCCCTCAACTGCGGAGGGCATCTTCAGTGGCGAGCGTTAGAAGCTGTTGTTTCCCTGTCGTAGACTCGACTGCGAATCATTGGCAGTCGAGTCTACGACAGGGAAACAACAGCTTCTAGCGCTCGCCACTGAAGATGCCCTCCGCAGTTGAGGGAGAAACGCCAGTTATAGACCACGGCCACATAGCCCGGAATCTTTTACTGCCTTTAAATGTTAATGCTTTGCCACTGAACGATCCAAGGCATCCTATCTAAATGCTTTCGGGAATTCAAATGTATAAGAGAAACATTTTGCATTTAGATTGGAGGCCTGGATAGCTCAGTGACAGAGCACTAGCTTATAAAGCTAAAGGTTCTAGGCTCAAACCATGGCCTAGGCACATACTTTTCTTAATATGTTTTTATTATTCATTTCATACATCTCAATGATGGATAACTTATATTTGAAGAGAAAAATTATATGCTAATGCTGGGGTTTGAACCCAGGACTTTTGGCTTTCTAGGCCAATACTCTACCGACTGAGCTATCTGAGCACTCCAATCTAAACGCAAATGTTTCTCTTACACACACACACACACACACTATTACGCTCTTGGTCAGTTAAGCCCTGCCGTAATGATAGCGTGAAGATCACTATTGTTTAAGTGGTCTTTGGCTCGAGCGGTTGGCCTTGGTTTTGGAGGGTGAATTCCACATTTAAACATGTTAAAAACACAGTAAACGAAAAAATAACATTATTTATTAAAATAAATCCAAACATAGAGAAATATTAAAACCAAACATATAAAACACTTATTAAAATCAGCTGAAATCGCCATATTGTCAAGCGTCAAAATACTAAAAGTGTTAAAATTCAGAGAGAGAAAACAAACATTTAAAATATTCAACTTTGTTCATTATTCTAAGTTCTTTGGACCATTTGGTCCTTTAATTAATTCTATGTCTGAAAAATGACCAAAAGGATGATAATAGATAACGGTTCATATTTACCCATGTAGAGCTTGTCGAGCTGCGCCCCTCTGCAGGGGGACCGCGTTCGGTCCCCGCCGCCGTTCTGCCTTCGTTAAAAAAATCGCGAGTATTTATATGATAAATTTTAAGTTTCTAATCGGGGAAATTTGGGTGTAAAGTTCATGATCTAGTTTGAAACCTTCATCTATGTCAAAATGGAAAGCTTTGTTCTACTTTCACTTCTTGCACTCATTTTACTCTTATCTAATGTGGTCATCTTTCTAACTAAACAATTCTGGAATATGTGACATTGGTTTTGATCCAGGATATAGAAACACGCCTTTTTACTAGCGTTTTTTATATTATATGAGTATGAACTAATATGTTTTTCAGTGCGGATAATTATTCCTTATTTTCTGATATAATACACATGTATATGTGTCTATCCTTTATCGGCTTTTTATAGTATTTTATTATTATTGCAGTTGGGCCCTAGTGTTGGCATAACACACACACAGACTATATAGGCTATGTATGTATTGGTGTAGAAAACCGAACCCCCAGTCTGAGTGTATAATTTTTCTCTTCAAATATGATTTATCCATCATTGAGATCTATGAAATGAATAATACATCGAAAGAGGTCGTACTGGCTTTATAATTTAATGTATAAGTTCCCAATAATTGATCTTCTTAATAAAGAAACCGCCATTTGCAAGATCGAAGCAAAGGTTTCGTAGCATTTGGCGCTCGGGAATTAAGTGTATATGAGAAAAAAAATTTGCGTTTAGATTGGATTGCTCAGATGGCTCAGTCGGTAGAGTATTCGCCTAGAAAGTCAAAGGTCCCTGAGTTCAAACCGCAGTGTGAGCATATAATGTTTCTCTTCAAATATGAGTATATCTTGTTAAACATTTCTTCGGGAATCAGGATGTTAAATGACTTCAGGATATTGGGAGTTAAGAAGTAAAGAATTACATTTCAATAGTGAAGATTTGAGTAGACTTCTGAAGAAGGCAAACATCTGTATGGAATCGTCATCCACCTGATGATGATAGCAAGAAGTGCTAGAAATCTATAATAGAAAGAATATTAACACATATTTCCTGAGAAAACTTAAATTTAAATCATTTAATAAACTGATAAAAAAACTTTTTACAATAAGGATACAAAAAAAGAAAAGGTAACTAATTCCTTTCTACTGACAGGACAAACTATATATTCCATAAATATGGTGAATCCAGAATGAGCCTACCTCATAAATTGTTGTGTTCCATTTGAAAATGTTTCAATATGCCATGCATACCATCAGCAGCTTTTCCAGACTGTTAATTTTATGTTGTTAGCCCTGGATGTCAACTCACACTCCATCTCATGGCTGACCGAAAAACTTGCAAATTAAATCTTTTTCTCCAGGAATTTCAAAATCCATAATTCTGTTTGTTTTTTATTTTCTGGATGTAGATATTCTCCCAATGTAGAGTTCTTTTGTATTTTCCAACTGTTTAATTATTTTGTGTTTACATCGATTTTATGCTTTTCTGACCGAACATAAGCTACTCATGGTCACACAATAAATTCCAGATGATTTTAACGAATTTAATATCAAATTAGCACCAAAAAATTATTACAATCTAAATAAACTAATCAAAACGAACAAAAATAAAAAAATCAGGAATATACCAGATAAAATGTGCTGATTGTGATAAGATTTAGGTCAAACAAAGAGGAACTTGACCATTAGAACATTAGAAATGTAAAAATGGAGAAGTAGAAATATCTGCAGTTTGAGAGTAAAATGACAATGTCCATCCATAATTATTCTGCCCTAGGGCAGGTCTTTCACTGCAATCATAGCATTTTAATGCTATGCTTTGCAGCTTTACTAGGTAAGTATAGGTGTGGTAGCTTCCCATTGCTTTCCACACCAGTGAAGGATGATGATAATGATAAAGTTGATTATGATGATGATGGCCATATGATTTCGGGGACCATTTGGGCATTAATGATTTCCTGACATTTGTCTTACAGGTGAGGAAAAACCCCAAAAAAACTTTACCCAGGAGTCTGTCCCAACCGGGGATTGAACCTGGGCCTGCCTGGGCTGACAGGGCAGCTTGCGAACCACCCCATACCCCTCGAGACCACCGCGTTGGACAGAATGACAATGTATAAAACTTATTTCAAACCAGTTCTAACACATGCAGCTGAGACTTGGACATATACAAAGAAGGATGTGAGCATAATCCAAGCTACAGAAATAAAATTCATAAGTGGAATTGTATATAAAACAAGGGGGGAGAGAATAAGGAACGAGAAAACCAGAGACACATTAAATGTAGAAAAATTAACAACGGACATAGAAAGAAATAGACTAAAATGGTTTGAACATTTAAAAAGAATTGAAAGACCATTACAAAGACTATTAAATCTAAAGAAAACGAAATAGATGGATTAACCAAGCGAAGAAAAGTTTACAAGACTGGGAAGAACTGAAAAGAAGGAAAGCATGGGAAGAATGGCCTTCCAAAAGGAGGACATGCTAAGAGGATGATATGATGAGAAATATCTGCAGTAGCTGTGCTCACGTCTGATTAGAAAAACAAAACAAAAAAATTGATCTGAACACCAGTTTATTAAAACAGAAAATACAATGAAATTCCCGGGGAAAAGGATTTTATTTAAAAGTTCTTCAGTCAACCAAAAGATGGGGTGGGAGTCGACATCCAGGACCAACAACATATAATTCAACAGTCTGGACAAACTGATGATGGTATGCATAGCATACTGAAACATACTCAAATACAACAAAATCATTTATGAGGTAAGATGAAACCAGGTCGCCTTATTTACGAATAGGATTACCTATATTTAAGGATGGTGATTTATTTTGTGTGTGCATATATATATATATATATACACATATATATACAGGGTTCTTCATTTATAACCTAATGGGCACACGGCGTTTTGCCTCTCCTGAGCTCTTACTAAATTCCCCACCACTGGCAGCCTTTGAACGTGCACATCTGCTAGCAGTGGCACTCGGCAGTACTGTATCATCCAGCAATATGAACAGGCGATTTAATCTAGAGCAACACATATTTGTGTAAATTAATGAGTCATTTTTTAACATCTTACCTCATATTTTATGTTTCTTCAAACATGGGAACTAGTTTTCGAGAGAAGGATCTCTCTCATTTTCAACCGACATAATGTCGGAAAATGAGAGAGATCCTTCTCTCGAAAACTAGTTCCCATGTTTGAAGAAACATAAAATATGAGGTAAGATGTTAAAAAATTACTCATTAATTTACGAATTAAGAACCTCGTAACGTTATTTCCCATATTAAACTATGAACATCTTTGTGTGTAAAAGTTATTTTCATTGTGAATCACCAAGCCATGATCGCGACAGAGTATATTGAAAAGTTCCCTGGTAAAGTGCCTCCTTCCAGATTTACAATTTATGAGATTGTAAACAAATTCAAAACCATTGGATCTGTGTTAAACAAAAAATTTAAGCGTAAACATACAGTTTTAACAGAAGAAAAAGATGAAATAGGCACAAGTTTTGAACATACACCAACAAAATCTGTACTAAAATTAGTACAACAGGTGGGAATATCAGAGTCTTCTGCAAATAGAGCAACTAAATTATTAAAACTAAAACATTTTAAGTTTACATGTGTCCATTGTTAAAAAACAAGGTGATGTTTCCAGCATCTTCTATAAGGTAAGCTTTTTTTATACATGTAACAGCAAAGCCGGCTGTGGCACACCCAACTGCAAAAAAGCAAAATGCAGTTTGTGCCCATTAGGTTATAAATGAAGAACCCTGTGTGTGTGTGTGTGCATATATATATATACACACACACACATATATGAATTTGAAAGTTTTCTTGGGTTTTCTGCGTCTTGGATTCAAGTTCGGCCTCTGTCCACTGATTCCGACGTTTCGGTATGATCCCTTATGCCATTATCAAGGAATGATAAGTTCAAGTCACAGGTTTAGATCTTATATAATAAAATACATAGAGTTTTCTCTGTGGACCGTTTACGAAGACGTACACCCTCCTGTTCCTGTTTCGTTGACAGCACTTTTTTGCCATCCAGTGTGCTGATTCCGGGAATGTTCTTACTCCCTCGACAGCAAAATATCTAATGGCTATCACTAAGTGGCTTTCTTAAATGTAACCTTACCTAAACGGTGTTATTAGGAATTTTGTGAGATATGGTTACGAAGATGTTATGCGCTGTGATGTAATTTAGCATCATGTGTTTAAGTTGTCCACTTTTAAGCCCTAACGGAGGTTGTTCTTCCGAAAATATGTTTTTATGCACTGTACGCCATTGTGGCAATTGTCCTATCGTGCATACTATTGGGTTGTCATGTTCCAAAATGTTTTGATGCATTTTGGTAACTTGTGCTTTAACAATAGCATCAAGATAGGGTAATTTAGCTGCATCATGTAGCTCTGTTATTCTTGTGTACATAGGTGCCGAGAAAATAATTTTGAGGCAACGGTTCTGAATTATCTGAATTTTCTTTTTGTGCTTTTTGGCAAGAATACTCAGTGCTTCACAGCCGTACAGTAACATACTACGGATTACTGCTACATATAATGTAACCTTAATCCGTCTAGAAATTGTTTCATCCCGGAAGAATGGATATAATATAGCTATTGCTGCATTTGTTTTGCGTTGTACATCATTTACATGATGTTTAAAAGTTAATTTAGGGTCGAGATGTAGGCCAAGATACTTAACTGCAGTCTCGTTGCGCAGAATTTGTGCACCAATAGTTAGCTGGATAGGTGGAGGTTGTGGACATTTGGTAAACAGGATTAACTTGGATTTGGTAATATTGAGTTTAATATTCCAGAGACAGTACCAGTCATAAATGACTGATAGCGATCTCTGGAACGTTTGGATTCTGTGGTGCAAGGAGCTAAGTTTGGTTTGGAAGTAAAAGCATGTATCATCGGCGAATGATGCAGCTTTTACTGAAGGAGGGTTTGGGAGGTCCGAGACATAGAGGTTGTAGAGCAGTGGAGAAAGGACTGCTCCTTGTGGTACACCCGCTAGTATAGACTTGCAGTTAGATCTGTGTCCATTTATTGATACAAACAATTTCCTATTTACAAGGAAGGTAGATATAATTTTGATTAAATTTGGTGCCAAATTGAAACTTATTAATTTGTATATCAATCCATTGATCCAGGTTGTATCGAAGGCCTTCTCAATGTCTAGAAATATTCCTACTGTGCTCCATTTGGCGTTGAACCCGGTGACAATCTGATCAATAAGTCTCGCCAGTTGTAGTGGGGTACTATGTGCATTTCGGAAACCAAACTGATAATTTGGAAGTAAATTTTTTGCCTGGACTTCTGTTTTTAGTTGCGCCAAAATTAGTCGTTCTAGTAGTTTACCCAGAACTGGTAAGAGACTTATTGGTCGAAGGTTGTCGGGAATTGAAGGATCCTTGCCAGCTTTGGGGAGCACTATGACTTTTGCCACTTTCCATGCTGAAGGGAAATAGTTAAGTTTAAAACAAAACTTAAATATTGTAAGGAGAAGGATGAGGGCTTTTTGGGGCAAATGCTTGACGGCCAAATTGGGGATTTTATCTGCGCCTGGGGCACAGCTATTTCTTAAGGAGTGGATATGGAATTTAAGGTCTTTTAGGTGAATATTAGGATAGATGGGCACTGTAGGAGTAGCAAGAAAAGCGGTAACCACGTCGTTGACATTAGCTTCATGAACTGGTGTGGTTAGCTTATGCGGACGGAATCGGTCTTCGAGATTTGATGCAGTAAGTTGGGTCTTTATCATGGGGATAATGAGCCCAACTTCCATTATTGTTAAGCGCAGTTGGTGCTCTACTAATTATGATTCTTTTGATAATCTCCCATGGGGGAGTTTTGTTAGCATTATACGTATTTAGTGAAAGTTGACAATCAGTATTTCGTTTTTCTCGAAGTGTATTCCGTACAGCATTTGTATACCGATTGTATTGCTGTTTGTATTCAGGTGCTCCATAGCGTCTGTAGAGTTTTTTTGAAATGTCGCTTACGCTCAAGATAATGTAGGAATGTTGGGTCTGTGTTCGGTGTGTATCGGTTTGTGTGCGTGTTTGTTGTTGAATACTGTAGTGCAGTGTTTATGGTGGCCTGAAAGTTTTGAATCGAAAGTTCCAACTCTTCAGTGGATTCGACCTGAAGTTTAGGGTTCACCCACTGAGAGAGGAGTTTCGAGTATTCTGTCCAGTTTGTTTCGGAAGTGTAATTTTTGAAGGGAGGTGTAAGTGTGAGATTGGTTGTGACTGTGAACAGTATTGGTACGTGGTCTGATTCAAGGTCATGCTGTAGTGTATCAATGTTTGTGGAGATGACTGTATTTTTTGATATTGCTATATCAAGTATGTCTGAGCGTAAGCCTTGAGGTGTTTCCTGGAAGTGTGTGTGTTCTGTAGGGGCCGAAATTTCTATGTTGTTTTGTTGGCAATATGCCTGTAGAACCAGGCCAGAGGCATTAGGTACTCGACAATTCCAGAAAAGATGTTTGGCATTGAAGTCTCCCGCTAGTATGAAACGAGGGGAGAACGATGTTAGGATATTTAAGTCGTGTCGAGTAAGTGGTTTTATAGGAGATTTATAAATTGACGCTATGAAGAGTTCTTCATGGTGTGATATAGGGATTATGATTCCAGTGGCTTCAATGAATTGAAGCCCCTGGATTTTAATGGAACGGTGTCCAATGGATTTTTTAATGCAGAGGGCAGTGCCGCCCATGGGACCAGTGAGTCTGTCTTTACGGTATGTTATGTAGTCAGTGAAACGCAAGCGATGATTTGGCTTTAGGTGCGTTTCATTGAGCATTAGTATGTCTATGTTTTGTTGATGCAATACAATTTCCAGTTCTTGGACCTGTTTGCTAACCCCATTGGCATTGAAAGTCATGGCATTGAGAATTGCACTTCGGGTGAATGTGTTACACATTTTCGAAGAACATATTCATCATTTGCGATATGAACATGAATTTCTCCAAAGGGGCTATTTAGTTTAGCCATTAGTGGCTGGATATCTCGAACCAGATCGTTGACTGAAGCTGGTGCAATATTATTGAAGTTGGTCGTCTGCTGGACGGCAGCAATGCGTTCTTGTGCCTGTTGAGCATTTTCTACTTTCGCTGTTGTAGCCTTGCTGTAATATATAGTGGGACTGACTAATTTTGAAGTGAAAGTGCGCGGAGCAGGCTTAGTGGTCGGTAATTTTGGTTCACGCGACTTTAGGAAAACTTCATTGGCTTCAATATATTTCGGGCATTTTTTATATGAGGCTGGGTGCCCTTTTTCTCCATAGTTGGCACATTGTAATTTGGAAGTGTCAGTTTGAGCTTCCACTCGAATTGGACACTTCAAATGACTATGCGGTTGCGCGCATATTACAGAACATGGAGTAAGATTGCACCCACCAAAGGTATGATTGAAACGCTGGCAACTAAAGCATTGCTTTAGTCCAGCGCGAGGACGGTATGCTTCAGTGGAGACTACAGCATATACGAGTTTTTGGAGATCATAGATATCTTTGGCTCTTTCAGTGTTTTCGAGTTCAATTAGGTATAGGGGAAGATTTACAATTTTGTCATCTTCTTTTTGGTGATTTGCTTTATTTGACGGACTAGATATTCAAGTTCTAACAATTGAGATTTGATGTCGTCGATGTGGACGTTATTAGGCAGTCTTTTGAGCATTACTTTTAATGGGAGATTTTTTTTCATTTGGAATGTGTAATATTCCTTTTTTACTGAGTCGAAAAATGCTCTGATAATTTGGAAATATTCCAGATTGGTGGGATAATACCTCAGTCCTTCATGTGTGTTTACAACTTTTAGATCTTTCTTAATGACGGCTCTTAGCTGCTTATTCATTTTGAAAAGATCACCGTGACCTAGCACCGTTATTGGCGGAGGACGAGGGTTTTTTCTTTGAACAGTTTGTTGTTGTTTTTCACTTGTGCTAGGTTATGCAATCGATGGTGTAGTCTCCATGATTTCTGGTTCGAGAGTTGTTGCAGATACACCTGCTTCTGATTGCTCATTGTCGTCGTTTTCTGCCAGTATAGAAAATCTATTTTGAGTTTCAACAATAGGAGTGAGATTTTGTTTTCTGGTTTTTGGATTTATTTCCAGATTCGTTGTTTTTTCTTTTACTACCTGTTCCTTTAGTACTTTCAGTTGGATTTTCTTTCCTGTGTGATTTGGGATGACTTATTGGTTCGTCTGGTTTGGGCTTATTTTCCTGCTGCTGGACACTGGTGTTGAGGCTTGGGTAGTCTTCCTTCCCTGTTATGAAACAAGCTGTTTGAATTTCAATTACTGTATTTTTGGCAGCATGATGGAGTACTTGCAAATATTGGGAAGTATTCTTTATTTCAGCTTTCCTGATTGCGTCTAGCTTCTTTAGGGTGTCAATAGTTAAATCATAAGCACCCATCCAAGGTTTTATAATGTAATTAAATACCTTCAGTTTTCAGTGTGGTGCGTTTCGGAAGCCATACACCCATCCAAGCGTCGACTACACTCAATATTGCCCAACCGTGGTTTTCTTCATATATTCTTCGCTGTTCTGTACCATCTACATGGAAAACAGCGAAGAAGATATGAAGAAAACCACGGTTGGGCTACATTGAGTGTGGTCGACGCTTGGATGGGTACGGCTTCCGAAACGGATCACACTGAAAACTGAATATGTTTAACTACATAAGAACTAAACCTTAGATGGGTGTACGGCTTCAGAAACGGACCACACTGAAAACTGAAGGTATTTAACTACATAAGAACTAAACCTTGGATGGGTGTACATCTTCGGAAACAGACCACAGTGAAAACTCTGTGTATTTTATTATATAAGACCTAAACCTGTGACTCGAACTTATCATTCCTTAATAATGGCCTTTCATATTCATATTCATATTCATATTCATATATATACACACACACACATCTATGGCTTAAAACATATAAAACATTTTGATCTTATTTACCACAAGGAAATTATACTTAAAGTCTGCCTACTGATGACATTACTGCCACTCTGACCAGTAGATGCTACAACATGCTAAACGTGTAAATAAAAATTCTAAATTTCTGATTTTAGAATGCTAAAAATCACCACCCCTAGCTATACACATTATTAAAAAAAATCATATTTGAAATAGAGTAAAGCCAAATAAATTGTCTGGATCGCAGAGACATTTTCGTCCAGCACATGTCCTTTCTCTTTCTTCCCCTCCACTCCCTGAGAGCATTTATCATATGCTCACATCTTGACTTGCATTTGGTCATGTCCCTACTGTCTCCCACCTGTCATCTGACCTTATACATCACTAAAACATGCCCATTCATTCATATCACGGACAATATATTTGGCTATACCTCTACAGTCCTTAATATAATACTGACTTCATAGGCAACATAGCCTCAATACAAATAAAGTTATATCAGAGAACTTTACAATACAATGAAACACACAAACAACTGAATTATAATAATGTATACAGTATGTTTCGAAACCATTCGTTCAAATATTTGGCTATACAAAAAAAATGTATTTCGATAAGGAACATGTGGTCTCAGAAGTGAACCTGTAATGTTAGAGAAAATTTTGTTAATGGTGCTGACATAAGTTGTTGTGTCGGTCAAGGTGACCTGGCCACCCAGGTAACCTGACCTCACGTGTCTGAGAGCACATGAAGCAGCTGGTGTGTGAAACCGTTGTGGAAACAGAAGAAAACCTCATCGCTAGAATTCCTATCGCTGCTGGGACCATTGCAAGTATGACAGGAATCTTGGAACGAACACGACAATCAATGGTCAGACAATGTACTGCACGCATACAGGCCAACGGTCGTGCATTCATGCAATTCCTGTGATGCTACTGCTGTAATTAGCAAGTTAAACTATCTTCTGTGTAAATCGTCCCTAACATCACAAGTTAGCTTCAGAGACCAAATGTTCCTTAGCGAGATACATTTGTTTTGATGTTTTCTACCTCCTGTATTAATTAGAACGAATAATTTTGCAACACCCTGTATGTTACATAAAACAAATTACCATCTTCAGTAATAGCTGGTTTTACCTTAATCAATCCACTTGACTGTAGTCAAACATGTTTTGAATCAAATACCTCCAAAGAGCAAATCAACACAGCTTGGCTCAAGTATCCAGTATGCGATTAAAGTTTAAAAATACCAAACACAAGTTTTGTAGAATTACAGTATATATTTAATAACACTTGCTATTATTAGGGCATTCGAGAAGTAATGACAACACTGTTGTAAATCAGCAAACCTATTGGTGACCATTGTAATCTTGTAGTATGTTGTTGAGCAGTCTTTGTTGTATAAATATGTAATATTGAAAGTCTCCAAATAGCAATATTTTGTGAATACATTCACTGTTTCTCACATTCAGTAATACCTCCCTAAAAAGATGTTTGCTAGAATGTTTAGAAGGTGGAATTGGGATGTACTCGAACATCGCCAAATTCACCAGACATGAGCGCCTGTGACTATAATTTATTCTCAAAGATCAGAGAACGTCTACGAGGCATTCAATTACAACCAAGAGTTGATAACCAGAAAGTTCTAGAATGATCACATAAGAGAGATAACCAGAAATGGTGCTGCAGATGGAGTCTAGCATCTTCCAAGGATTTTGTAATGTATAGCTGACTTGACAGGAGACTATAGGGGAAAGTCGTATAAGACCGTCCGGCGGCTATGTCCGGACATACCTATTTTTAGAAAAACGTCGCTAGGTGGAAGCACAATCTGCAGTGTGTCTTGAAGTCTGTCTTGCTACAGTTGATTGAGCGGCAGTGTGAGTGAGTCTTCGCTATAAGGTAGTGTGGTTTATATAGTGTTTTCGTTTGTGCGCGCAAGTAGTGTGTCTTAGATTCAATACATTACTGCTCTACAACGGGTAAGTGAATTTACTCTAACACATGCAATTGTGTACGTAACATTGTTAAGTAAGTAATTAAGGAAGTTAAATATAATATGTAGCATGCATAAGGAAGGGCGGGAATTTTAATTAGGGTGCGTGTGTCGGCTAAGATCGGACAGTGTACATCGGGTAAGACCGGTCAGAGATATAATTGCATTTCTCTGTTACAGTTTTCATCAGCTGAAAAAACAATGTCAAACAAAGTGAAAGTAAGTGTCAAGGGCAAGTGGACCGAAGAAAACATGAAACTTGCACTGAATAGCGCATTGACTGGAAGAACCAGTGTGAGGGAAGCAGCAAGACTGCATGGTGTACCAAAGAGCTCACTACAGGACAGGGTCTCAAAGTTAAGAAAGGGAGAACAGGTAGTTGTAGCAGCAAAATTAGGAAGATTTGAACCCACATTCCTTCAAAGTTGTGAAGAAGCTAGCAAAAGGAGACTTGCGACTAGGAAAAGACGAGCAGAGAAAAGTGAGGTCCTGACTGGAAGTCCATTCAAAGAGAGACTCGAGAAGAAGAAAAACGAAAAGGATGCCAAGGAAGAAAGAAAACGTCGCAAATGTTCAAAAATGTTGAACTTACGTGAACCGTCTACTTCAGCAAATGTTCTGGTGGGCTCCGATGAAGCTTCTGGTTCCAATGAAACTTTCTGCATTTTGTGTGGCGAAAATTTCGAGGAAGACTGGATCCAATGCGAAGATTGTAAGGGTTGGGCACATGAAAAATGTACTAACACGGACAATTCAACAGTGCACTATAGGTGTGACAAGTGTCTCCAAATGTAACATTAATTTCTATGAAAATGAACTTAATAAAGTTGATATTTAGTGAACTAAATTGAATGTCCGGTCTTACCCTCCATGTTAAAATATATCAGAAAATTTTATGTTCCACAATTATTTTTTATCTACTATATTAATTTACATTTAGTATATTTTTGTAATGTAGAATGTTCTCTAGTTCAATTAGAGTGTAATTAATTTTTTTGTTTTTGTGTGTAATAAAAATGTAAAATAATACAAAACAAATTTGTAAGTGTCCGGACATAGACGACTTTCCCCTAAATGAAGTCCGTAATGTCAGAAGTAACCAAAATAAATTTTTATTGTCTCACCGGGTGACACTCTCAAATAGAGCTTAACCCCTGTACAGGGAGGCCTTTGCCCTAAAGGGACATATCAGGCTTTATTTATTTATTTATTTATTATTTATGGCAATGTTGCCATTACTTAATGAATGCCCTAGTATTTACAATGTTTTATAAACCTTTTCTTTAAATACTTAACAAAATACGGAAACTGCTATTGAGGATGCGGTAGCCATATTAGTAGCTGCCATATTATTACTCAATGCAGCCAATATTTATTTCCGAAGTTCCTTCTATTCATGCAGCCAAGTTTCTATCTTCAAACTAAATGTGATCAACACAACTAATTAAGTTTTTACAAATCAGTCTTTACTCACAAGACAAAAAAAAATGCACACTGTCATTATTTTAGTGAAATTGTACCATTATGTTCTTACAGTCTTTAAAATTGTTATCACTACTGCATCTGCAAATACCTAGCAGAAATAACACAAAAGTCATTGAAGTCTGGTGCCCTATTTTCAATATTCATTTGCTATGAATTTATTAAATTAAGAAGCAAAGATAAAGCTATGGCACTACAGGCATTATCAGGCCCTTGGGATAGTAAGGGATTAAGGCTGCTCGCATTTTTGTATTATTCTAATTCTGAACCAACAAGGAAACTGTAAACCATTGCATGCCAAAACCTACCTTGATTTTTTTTTCAGAGAAATGTTGTAATGTACAACAACCGTTCAAAAAAAAAAAAATCTGCCATTTTAACTGCAAGACACTAAAATAAAGTGCCAAATCTCTCATTTAAATGTTAGGGAAGAAATACAACTCCTGTATTGGCAGACTGGAAAACCCTCACTACCTGCCATCCATGCCGAGTCCTGCCTCACTTCACTGTGTGCTTAACTCAAGCAGGGATATGCATGTCATCCATACAGTGGACTACCATTGCTGACTGATTCTCTCTTCGATTTCTGTACCTTGCAGGCAATTTTTGGACATGACTTTGTTACATCATAACATTTCACTGGTGATTGATATCCAATCGAAACATGTTCAAGAACAAATCAACATTAATATTGAGGTAAGATAAACAGACTCAGAATAATATAATTAAAAGAACCTCAGAATATTACTTCCTAAAATAAAACATATATAATTACAATTTTTATACGTTAAATAAGCAATACAAAATATGTTGGAATTTCAACTGTTTTGAAATGGCAATTAAATCCACCTTCATATAAGTTTAACCTTATAATCCATTTAATTAAAATTGTATTGTAATCCACATCATTTCCATACAATTTCTTAACATTGGACAACAAAGCATATGAAAAGCGGTCAGAAATAAATTAATTTTTGAACAGTTTAGTGAAAAATATTCTACCTCAGCCATTGAGGACATGTTAAACACAACAGGAGAATTTACAGGTTAGCCAGCATGGAACATGAATTCTGCTCATAATGGAGTTGTACCGATAATAAAGGTATCTAATGACATCATGAAAAAAGCATAAAACATCTAATTAGGTAGGCCCATACACAATTTTTTGTCTATTGTACACAATTCAGTCATATGGCATTTAAAAGAAGTACCATAGTTCCTCCAATAGACAGAATAACACCTCATGTAAGTTTGTTTACAGTACAACCGGAACTTAGTTGTAAACACATTGGGATTTGATTTCTATAACTTTCAGCACAATGATTCATTAATTCACAAGACAAAAAGTATAGAATAGTAACAAATAATCAAATCCCTAAATTAAATCAGATTTTCTCATAACGTAAATTTCTATTTGAAAAATTAGGCAAGATTTATATCAGTCTTTTCTTGCCTAAGAGTACACACACACACATGCACACTAACAATCCCTAACAAATTTAAAGACTGTTGTCTTTAAATGTGTTGTTACGAGGAAGATTTGCCTTTAGTGTTCATAATCATATTAACAATATTTGCCTGTAATTGATTTGAAGTTTCAAGTGGAAGTACTCTCAATAAGGAAGCTATATATTTACCAAACTGATCAAAACTATCTTCCCCTTGAGGGTTAATGTTTATAACTTTATCACAAACCTGTTCAAGTTTCAGCAGTGCTGAATCTATGTCCGTAACTCTTAGGTATTTACTTTCAGACATTATGGGGTCGTCTTCTGCTTTCCTCTTCTCACCAGTATTTATTTTTGAAGTCCCTGGCATGTCATCAAGTGCACTACTTTCGGACACTAGTGGCTGTTCAAAAACCTTTGTTTCTGAAATATCAATTTCAGATCCAAAACAGTCGCCAGTGTCAGATTGATGAAATTCAGAATATGATTCATCCGAAGATCCACTTTCAGTTTTGATGAAAACTGATTCAGTCTCAATGGAAGTTTGAGGCGTTGCAGCTGTAGATGGAGCTGGTGTTGCTACCGTAGACGAGACAGATGCAGACGCTGTAGATGCTGTAGGCGTGGCAGATGCTGGGGTAGATGACTGCGCTGAAGAATGGGAAGTCTGTAAAACAAGAAAATAAATCTTTAATCATTACTGAAATCATGAAGAAATTGTGATATTAGGTGATTGTTTTGCATTTTCTAATATGCAGTGTGTCCAGCAAATTACAAAATATGAAATTCCCGACTACTTCCAGGGTTTTCCATGGCATCAAATAATAATTCCTGATGCATTGACTTAGTCTTTCACGGCCAGTCATTATGATGACCTTGCAGAAGTTTTCCGGGCTGTAGGCCATTGTCTTGAGGCTTGAAGTTCCCCGATGTTTTGCCAGAAACTGCAACTGGCATCCTCAAGGGTTATCTCAAGACTGGCAAAACATTGGGGAACTTGAAGCCTCAAGACCATGGCCTACAGCCCAGAAATCTTCTTCATGATCATCATAATTACTGAGTTCCCTGAGTGCTAAATTGAATTAATCCTAGTAAAGCTAATTTAGAAAAAAAAATTTTTTTAAATATGTGTAAGTAATAAAAACATATAATTTATTAATATGGTAAGGTCTAAAATAAGAATAGCAAAATATTTCTTTTTAAATTTGTATGTAAAAAATGATATGATAAAGCATTGCAAACATTCTGACATTAAAATTATTTTATTCGTGTCTCTTTTTTTATTGTTTGATTTTTTCGTCAATGACAGCAGTATCTTTGCCTACTTCATTATATAGTTTTTTTTTTCAGTTCTTTTATAAAAATCTCAGCTTTTCTTTTTTCAACTTTGGCTTTTTTCTATTTTGAGCATTTTTTTTTTCGATGTACCTCTACTTTCTTATATCTTAAATATTTATATATATTCTGAATTTAATCCAAGATAGAAACACATCGCTTTAGGAATTGTGTCTATTTCCCGGTTTATCTAAGAGGCAAAATTATACTCAAGTCTAATTTTTTTCTAAATTAATTCACAACATATTTCCTATTTTAAGAAACAACAAAATATTTGGCATTATATTTGCTTCATTGTATAAAAATAATTTCATTAAACTATTCTTTTTACTGTTGATAGGCCTAGCCATGAGTTTTATAGGTACCGCATTGTAAATTAAACAACAAATAGCAATAAACTTGTTTTAAAATATATCATAACAATCATACTACAAGTTACAAGAATGAAAAATATTATAGGTCTATCTATTGTAATAATAAATTGACAAAATAAATTAATACTCGTAGTAGATTACATGGACTATTTAACTCATGCCCCAAATGGGAGTCAATGACCAATCACGTTTCAATGATTTCTGTTTTACAACCAATCAGAGTCGTGTTTCACGAAATATTTATCAGTGTTAAAATTACCATATATTAAACAAAGCTCCTCCTTTTTAATATTCTGAACAGGTCTGACCGTTATTTTGCAGTGACTGAGCCTATAAGAAATACGGCTACCAGATTGTATATATAGTGCATACATGTCAACATTTGTAGCAATTTATTATACCACCAAAAAAAGAAACCACTGTTTGACTTTCTTAAATGTATTTTTTCCCAGGTAATAATCCAGAAAAATATAATTGTAATATTTACATCATACGACATCAGAAATGAATTAATATACAGATTGATGTTTCATTTTTTCTCCACTAGAGAGCATTCTTACAATATTGCGTTCCTTTGGCAATAAATAGTATGATCTGGTTGCAGTGATAAACAAAAGAAGCAGTAGAAGCGTACCTATCGTTTCTCATTTGTTTTCAAACATCGCCGTTTGCATTAAATATATAAATATTTTGAAATAACTACAGTTAAATAATGATTTGTGAGTAAACAGCTTAATTTTATTCGTTAAATAGTCCTAACAAATGCCACTCTTGATTTCCAAATTCTCTAGATAAATTCACTCCTCACTTCGTGAGTCGTGAATTTATCGATAATTTGGAAATCACTCGTGGCATTACTTATGATAAAGTTTCCATTAAAAGCAGTGAGAAATTTTTCAAAGTCCCAGGCAGACACAATGCGCATGTGCCAACAAACACGAAGCAGTTTACACTATGGAATTGCACAATGCAGCCAACATATACACAACATTTAACGAACCTAAAATCTAACCTAATGCAATTTAAGTACTCTAATCTGCGAAAGACGAACCTAAAAGCTAATCTAATGTAATTTAAGCACTCTAACCTGTTAAAGAATGCAATGCCCAAAAATAAATAGTAAGTTCTGAAGTACATACTCTATGTTGGCTGCACTGGAACATGTTAAAATCAATACGGCTGCCACGTCTTCATGTTATATATGTAGTCAAATATCATTGAAAAATATATTGAAAAAATCATTAGAAAAAATTAAAAATTTATTGTAAATGTTCGGAAATAATTTGAAAATAAAACCTTGTTGGCGCATGTGCATGGTGTCTGCCTGGGACTTTAAAAAAGTTTCTCACTGCGCTTAATGGAAAATACACGTTCAGAAAGTTCCTGCACAATTGCCATCTTGTATGGATGGAAATGAAGATCATCATGAAGTATTCTCCTTACAGAACGATCGGAAAGTCCAAGGGCAGACGCATGTTTGCGCGCAGAACGCCGTGGTGATCGCAACATTGAAGCTCTCACTACCTCAATGTTCTCAGGTGATCTAATCGGCCGAGGGACTCCAGTTCTTCGTCTTGTCGCACTTGCAGTTTGTCTGAACGTAGTGACCCACGTAACAATTGATTTCCGGTCCGGGACAGGGGCCAACGGGGCTAATTTAAAGCGATTCCGAAAGGCGCGCCGGGTTGCGATCACAGAACATCCGCTCGAAAAGTAGGCCTCAATGGCAAACGCACGCTCCTCACTGTTCCAACGCATGATGGCGACTGAACTGTGTCAGGACAAAACTTTATAGTCCCCCCTCTCGAACGAGACCACTAGCGCTCCGCTACGACATCAACCGACTAAATGGCGCACATTTTAAAAAAGGAAGTTATGCTGCCGCACCCGGTACAGCCGATTAGAAAAATGTCTTACTGTGCTTAATGGAAATTACAGTAAATTTACTTGAAAACATATTTTTGAGTGCATTGTTAACATAACTGGCACTATCGAACCCGTAGGTTCATGGCCGCCCGAACATAACCTCTCCATACATCCTTATCCTGAGCAAAAGTTTTCCAATCATTCCCTGTATAATCCACTTTCCTCAAATCATAGTTAACGTTATATTCTCCGACCTCATTCTTGGTGTACCAACTGGGCATTTTCCTACAAGAAGCTTCCATGCAAGTCTTTCATTTTTCCATTCATGCCACATGTCCTGTCCATCAAGAGACTTAACTGTTATTATTTCTAACTGACTTCCTATCATAATATTATCATACTAGATGTTTTAAAATACAACAGCTTAATATTAATTTATATATAAATAATAATATTTGACATTGTTGGGCGAGTATCAACTAAATACATTTTGTCATGACATTACATTTCCCGTAAAAATAGTATTAGCTCAAGTAATTTTAACAATTTCTAATTTACTTTGCCCACTGAAAAATTGGCGAGTGTAAAATATGCTATTTTATAAAATTAGAAGCCCTGGGATAAAGTTTCCATTAAACAGTGACAATTTTTTCCAAGTCCCAGGCAGACACCATGTGCAATACGGAAACAAATGCAAAGCGGTTTACACTATGGAATTACGCAATGCTGCCAACATATACACGATATTTAACGAACCTAAAAGCTACCCTAACGCAATTTAAGTACTCTAACCTGTGAAAGACGAACCTAAAAGCTACCCTAACTCAATTTGAGCACTCTAAGCTGTGAAAAAATATATATAAATAGTAAATTCTGAAGTACATACTCTATATTGGCTGCACTGCAACATGTATAGAATATTCGTTAAAATCAATATGGCTGCCACGTGTTTATGTTTCGTATGTAGTTAAATATCATAAAAAAATATTGAAATGATCGTTAAAAATGTTCAAATATATTATAATGGTGGTAAATAATTTGTAAATTAAACCCTATTGGCGCATGCACGTGGTGTCTGCCTGGGACTTAGAAAAAATACTCACTGCACTTAATGTAATAGGAACTTCAGCCGAAGACCTGTTTTCTCATTTTATAAGATATCTATGGAAATGAATGACCTTGTCTGTAAAATCTCGTGGTAACTTCTGGCACAACGTCGTTCTTCTACGTAGTGAAACACCTTTCCGTATCATGAATCGCCGAAGCCACCCTCTACTGGCCTTGAAATCGTCTATGTTGTGAGAATTAGCAATTTCATGTGCACATAGCTGTAGCAATTCATGTGTAAACTGCGACACCGTCGTTCTGCAACTGTTCAATATAAATTACAAGTTCATCTTCTACAGCGGGATATTTACCAGTTTTCGGGCCACGAAATGCCTTACTATCACTTAAAGCATTTTTTAGCGCGTCTTTTTGTTTCCTCCAATAACGGACGTTGGATTCCAGAACTCCGAATTCTCTTTCTGCTGCACGATTACCGAAATGTTCCGCGAAACTTATCACTTTTAATTTATATGCTGCTGTGTTATTGTTGTTTTTCTTTCCCATCTTGAAATACGGTATATATGCAAGTGCACCTTAGAAGCGCTCAAAGCCAACTGAAATACTGGTATTTACTTTTCTAAAACTTGTCTCTGCCAAGGGCAAGCATTGTTAAAGTAGCGGGACTTTGGGTTTCTTTGTGAAGCAGGTAGTTCAGTTGCTGGTAAATGACCTGCGTTGGAATGTAAGAGTTGGCAATGGAATTCAGGGAAGGGAAATCCATACTACACTGAAAAGAAAATGTACCTAAAATGGGCGCGTAAAACACATGGAGCAAAAATAAAGTTAAAAATTGGGTGGAGCAAAATACGCGGAGGCGTAAATTATGCGAGCAAATACGGTAAATTTGGTACAATATTTCATTGTAAAATAGAGTCGTGGGAAGAGTTCTACAACTTGCCATGGTAAAAATTGTTTTCTATTTTTTCAAAACTTTCTACATTTTTTTGCAACTTGATACAATAACTTTAGAAATATCACTGACTTGGTTAAAACATTCCAAAAATACAGGACTTGATTTTATTTTTTTCTTATGCCTTTGAAATAGATCAAAATAAAACGTTTGATAAGTTTCATATTTAAGAAATACATTTTGTGATGAACATGAATATTTAAAAATAGGTCAATACTTCACATCTTAGTACGATTTTTTATTCACTCAACAATTCAACGCTTTTTAGTTTCACTGATAGTTTTTTTTTTTTTGTGACGTTCAGTTTTACAATACTGCCCCACACTACAGTCTAAATCACTTTTTTCTTTTTAGACATCTTAATCTTAAGAATAAAAAAATAAAAATATAACATCTTATGATTGTTATAACTACAAAATCGTTTACTAAAAAACATAGTGATCCCACTACAGGCCTCAGGAGACCCTTGGGATAGGAGGTTAAGACTCCCACTTTTTCTGGACAATCGACACTTTATGTCAGCCGGGTTGTCAGCCCTGCGTGACGGCAGCATTTTACCCCCAGAACAAACGTATGGTACTCATTTCCGTTAGAGGCTGAGTCGATCACAGGACAATAGTGCCGCCAGAATGTTTGAGTCAGTTTTAAAAACCCTGACCCCACCGGGACTCGAATCCTCGACCTTCCGGCTTGCAGCGCAGTGTCTTAACCACTATGAAGTGAATTAAATTCTTAATTTACCAATTCATCTTCTTCTTCTTCACGGTTTAGGCTTATTTACTAGCCTGTTCCGGCTCCAAATTGCTGCTCTTTCCATCCTTTCTTTGGTTTTCCCAAATTTCTTCCTCGTGGTGAATAGCTGTATGCTGCTTTTGGTATTCTATTCTCAGTCATCCTTGCCAAGTGTCCTTTCCAGTTTGTTCTGTATTTCTCTATTGTGTTTAATTCCTCTATTTACCAATTAATAAGTTAATTTTTATCAAGCCTATTCATTTTTTAGTAAACTGTTACTGCATATTTTAAAACAAAAATTGTAGTTATTTGTTGTTTGGTTTATAATGTGGTGCCTATAAAACTCAACACTAGGACTATTGATAATTTAAAAAAACATTTTAATTAAAGATATTTTCATACAATAAAGCAAATACAAGGCAAAGTAATTTCTTGTTTCTTGAAATAGAAAATATGTTGTAGATTTATTTAACTTCGTAAGAATCTTAATTTGTCTGATAAATTCATTTGTTGCATAAAAATAGCATTTCAATAATTAAAAAATATTTAAATTTAAATATTTAATTTTGTAAGAATCCAATTTTTTTCTGATGAATTTGTCCGCTGCATAAAAACAGTGATTTCAATAATTATAAATATTTTGAATTATTCGAATCAGTATTTTAAAATGTTGTATTAAATATTTTAAGAAATATATTCTTTTTTTATCGGCCGCGGTGGACTAGTGGTTATGCTCCTTGCCTCTGGTCCCGAGGGTCGCAGGTTCAAACCCGGCCGGGGTCGATGGATTTTTAGGACGGAAAAATCCAAGGAGCAAGTCCTCCGGAAGGGACTTTAAGCCGTGGGTCCCGAGTCTGAAGATTTTCAGGCTCGTAAAAGATCCTTAAGCCTGAATGAAAAGGCCTCTAAGCAAAATTTACCGAATTTTCCCGTCCTAGCACTACCTTGGTTTCCTAGATGTCAGTATCAGGAGGAACGCTGACCACGGACCACTCAAATGACACCTATACGAAAACAAGTGTAACTAAATTAGTATGGTTCAAATTCTTCCCTGTAGGGGGAGAGCGCCTAAATCTCTGATAAGGGAAACATGGGCTTACAAGAAGATATTCTTTTTTAATTTAAGATTTACATAACCTAAATCCCCTGCTTTAAACGTGTACTTGAGTCAGCAGCGGTAGATTTTTAATTAGATGAAGGGCTAGTAAGAAAATTATTTATACATAAGTTCATCTTATATATTATTAAACTCACTTGCTTCTTGTAAATCAAATCAATCCTTCGGTCATTTAAGGCTGCGAACTTGTCAATTATATCTTCATGGAAAGGGTGTGTCCTTGTTAAGTGCAGCAGTAGTTCTTTCTGAATGGTAATATTCCCCAAAGAAGAAAGTCTCTCTTCTGAAAGTCCATTCCTCAAGTATGTTTTTACACGCTTCAGACAAGAAAAGCCTCTTTCCACAGATGCCGTTGTGGAGGAGATTGACAAAGTAAGGGAGAACAGTTTATAAGCCTCCACAAAAATATCCCTGTCTTCATGAAGCATTTCGAGCAATTTTGTACTTGAAACCCGCCGGTACTTCTCATTGGCATATAAAATAGAGAGTTCGTTTCTTAAGCGATGCGTTTTGGGAAACACAGATTTATAGAAATTTTGAACGTTTTCAAGTGCACCGGAAGGAAAGCAATTGTGGTATTCTTCAAATTTTGTAGTATCAGCAAGACAAATAAATTTAATTTTTTCATAATCATGAAATCTCTCATCCATTTCCATCAAAATGTGGTCCAAAATTTCATAAAATAAGGCTCGATACATCTGAACACATTCTTGGGGAAGCAAACTGTATTCTTGTGCAAGAGTCATATCCGTTAATTTGCTGGACTTTTTTAATATGATTGAAAAATACTCTTCGTTCCTCTTGTTTCTAAGCATATCACAAGTAGTAGTCATTCTTGATATGCAGTAGTTGACATCCAGTGACCTCTTTTGCAAAACATCATTCAGAATGCCAGTCAAACGAAATACGTCGTTAAAAACCACTGCCAAAAATGTGAATTCAAACGAATTCATGTCGTGAAGAAAACCTCTGGCAAGATGAGTAGAATCATCGTCGGACTGTTCACAGGAAACTATGCTTTCGAACACTTCTTTCAACTTTTCCCAGTCATCCAGAATTACAGTCATTAATTTCGAGGTGGAGCTCCAGCGCGCAGCTGTTACAGGAATGCGTAGTCCTGATCCACAAGTAATTTTATAGGTCCTCTTCGCTGAGTGATGAAAGAAGTTAGCAATTCCAGTAACGGAACAAAAAAACATGCGACACTTTCTAATTTTCTTGCAACTCTGCTGCAAGACATGATTTAGATGGTGTGCCAAAGAATTTACAAATACTGCAAGAGGAGCTTTCTCCTTAATTTTCTTCTGAAGTCCATTTAAATGGCCAGTCTTCACACTTGCACCGTCATAACACTGCCCTATCAACTTTTGCTCGTAGCCTAATGGTCCCAAGACTTTATCCAATAAAGCAAACATTGTTTCCGATAATCTGTCAGCGCTAACGTCATAGAAACCTAAGAAACGCTCGACTACGCCCCCATCAGCATTAACTAACCTCACTATAACAGAACACTGAGACATTTCTGACGCATTATCTAGCTGAACAGAAAAGAAACATGCAGTTTCCAACTCAGTTTTTACAAAATCATCAATATAATCTGAAATGCAGACGATTATTTCATTTTGAATATTTTTTGATTCGCCACTAAACACATTTTTTATCTTAGAATACTGGTTCTGTATTTCTACAGGACTCTTTGATAACAACAACGCCAATAGTTCCGTAAAATTGCCACGACTTAGTGAGTTTATAGTTTTATCATCCTGACCGCGAAATGCTAGTTCTTGCTTAATTAAATAGATAACTGCATCGATAAATAACTGCAGAAAAAGTCTGTTTAAACGCACATTTTCATTGAACTGCACTGTAAATAGTCTAGAATTTTCCCTCATGGCATCAGAAATTGTGTTTTGATTTCTTTCAAATGTTTTTAAATTTATTTGACACTTTATATGTTCTTCTGAATCTTCGTGTTTGTGTAAAGATCGCGCTATATTTAACAAAGCAGCATACCCTTCTCTATTCCAAACGTTGTTTTTATTGCTAAAAAGCAAGCAAGGCCAACAAAACAACTTCTGTAGAGTTTGAGAAGAGCACAACCATGGAAATTCCTTAAACCACGACCGTTTGAAACTAAGATTATAGCATTTACCCGAATGTTTAACTTCTTTTTTACCAAATATTTGTAGAGATTCAGTAGGGCGTCCACAGTTTAAAACGTCCTTTTTATCTTCATCTTCCCATAATGAAAAAGGTGTTTCCAATAAAACGCACACTACATCGTAAACAGGATTCATACTAAACTATTACAATAGCAGAATATCGGGATACGAAATAATTTCTACACAAAGCCACGATGCAAATGGCTTCCCACTTCACTGTAGGACTTTGTTATCCTAGACCTCAGCGGGTGACGGTCACGGTTGTCATGGCAACCAGCGAGCTAAGCTCCGCCCCTGGAGGTCGTGCAGCTACAAAACAAGAATCCTTCACTTGAGTGCTGCCCGGCCAGTGATACAACGTGGCGCATGCGCTCTGACTCCCGCCTCGTACAATACAGAAATACGTTTCTACTAAATCAAAATTCGTGATAAGGAAATGAAAGTTTAAAAAGGACGAAGATCGGTGGGAAGACCAAGAAAGCGTTGGGTTGAACAGATGTGAGATCTGAACAGGAAAATACCTAATCCGTGAAGGATTATGACGATGAAAAATAGAGTGAAGTGGCACTTCACCAACATCCCTGAATAGTCGCGCGTTTTATAACTAGCGAGACCCGCGACCTGTTCGTGTGGACAAAAGAAACAGGTTATATATAAACAATTTATTAAAATGTACATAAAGAAATATTAGATAGAAATATTTGTTGCACGATAGTGCATTGTGTCGTACAGCAATGGCGATCGTGATTGAAAGTTCAATTTTCTGATTTTCAGGTGTTGTCAACCTAAATAACTATACTGTAATATTACATATTACCTACCACGTGCGGAAAATAAAACCACTGCCCTTTATGTATACTATGTACAATGTGTATACAAAATATATATCCAAAGGTAGTGTTAATATACATTATACAAGACAAATCACTGAATCTTAAATGAACTGAACTTTATTTGAAAAAAAATATATATAACAAATTCGTACTTGAGGCCATTTTTTTTTTCTCTGATTGGTGTCACGGCTTGCTGTAGCTTCAATTAAATTATTTTCGGCATTTACCGTACAAACATTGCCCACACTGTTAACGTTGGTCAGTTGTTTATAATGAACGCAAATATTTCAAAGACATTATTTTACTATTATTTATTATTTTTAAAACACCATCGCTCAAAAAAAATGTATAACGCACGTTTGTGAAGTGTTTTTACGGAATCTCGGAAATTAAAAACTTCGCTATCGCTCGGTTTTTAATCATATGCTCACTTCTGTAAAAACCACTTCCCAACCTCGTACTGTAATATACTATTCTTACTGCAATTATTGAACATTTAATAATATAACAATAACATTGTGTTGTTGGTAAATCCTTCGTAATTAAATCCTTACTTATAATCTAATTTTTAAAGACATAAATGATTATTGTGAGTTATTCGTAAAAGATAGACATATGCTGTCAAGAACTTTTTTGTAGATATTCAATTCTATGTGCATTTGTTATGGTTTAGGCAGCGTAAGCCATTTAACCGTCCGAAAAGGTACCTTTTTATTGCATCCGGGCCTATAGTACGTACGGTAATGTTATGTTATATACGTTAATTGTCCCCAAAATATCTAAATAATGGTAAAAACCCCATTCAAATCAGTCAAATAGCACAGACTCATAGATGTTCATTTTTATATATTATTATTTAGATAGATGAACTATTTATTGAAATCATATTTTTATGCAACAAACACATTTATCAGAAATATAAGTTCTTACAAAGTTAAACATTTGTATTCTAAAATTCCCTTCCGGGATTCTTGCCCGTGTCTTGTGGTATTGTCTTCTCAACGTTTCGTCACCTGTGGGTGACATCTTCATTTGGCTTGTGTAGATTTTCGTAGTAACTGCTAATTAGTTGTTAATTTGTGTGATTTTTCCGTAACTATGATTTGTAGTAAATAATTTCTAATTGGTTGGGTGAAACATAGAATATCTCGCTACTCTCTACGTCATAGAGAGTCGCTTTTGCCTAAAGATTGGTTTCTGAATACCGGCCTAAGACCTGTAGTGGGATCATTTTGTAGTAGAAGCATGATAATACCCTTCTTACCACATTGTCAAGCATTTAACTGTCCCATTCCTTCAAATTTGATCGATCTTAAAGTTAACGTTTAATATAAATTTACATAAAATTAAATTTTAATGTATTTAATCTAATATTTATAAAATGAATGTTTCTTTGTTTGTTCGTACTTTATGCGCGGCCATACCGTTGATCCGATTGTGATGTGGCTTTTTGCATAATGTTCAGGAGATTCCCGGGATAAATATAGGCTATAAGAGAGTTGTGATACTCAACTCCTACACCCTTAAAAATAGTCCTTTGTAGTGGAAAACATGAAGAAAAGTAGCTCTTTGGACGCTTAAATGGCTTACGCTGCCTAAACTATAACAAATACACAAAATTAATGTACACAGAATTGAAAATGAATTAATTAAACATGGAGGAGAAAAATTACATGAAGAAATTTACAATTTACCCAATTTTGAAAAAGGGAGACAAAAACAAGCCAGAAAACTACAGAGGCATCAATCTATTATGCACAACACAAACTCTTCACTAAAATTATAGTAGATCAATTATCGAATACATTACCACTACTAGATCAACAAGGATTTCGAAAAGGAAGATCATGCACAGATGCCATTTTTATATTAAAACAGACTACAGAAAAATCTATCGAATTTAACATCCCAGTCTTCCTATGTTTGTGGATCTGGAAAAAGCATTTGATTGGGTAAGATTAAATTACATACTCAACATATTAGAAAAAAATAATGTATCTAAACACCTCATCACAATCATCAAAGAAATTTATTCAGGAAACAGGACAACTATCAAATATGGAAACAGTAAATCTAAAGAAATTTTAGTCCAGCAAGGAATACAAGGAGACCCATTAAGTCCCATATTGTTCACACTAATAATGGATGAAATCATCAAAGAACTAAAAGTTGAAGTTAGAAAAAGGATTAAAATAGGTAACAAAGAGCTGAAGATAATTAACTATGCTGATGACACAGTTATAATTGCACAAAGTGAAGATGATTTACAAATGCTATTGCACAAATTTAGAATAATTGCAGCAAAATATAACATGAAAATCTCAACAAAAAAACCAAATCAATGGCAATATCCAAGGACCTACGACGTGTTAAATTAGGAATAGAAGGGAAAAGTATAGAACAGGTCATGAAATTCAAATATTTAGGGGTAGAAATTAATAGCAGCAACAGAATAACAGATGAAATCCTCCATCAGTCAAATAATGCAAACAAAATATCGGGATATTTAAACAATACTGTTTGGAAAAATAAAAATTTAAGAATAGATACAAAAATAAGAATTTACAAATCAGTCATAAGACCAGTTCTAACATATGGTTGTGAATGCCGAACAGAAACTCAAAAAACAAAACAAATCAATGAAACAACCGATATGAAAGTTTTAAAGAAAATCGTATGAAAATCGCTCAGAGAGAAAATTCGCAGCTCTGTTATTAGAGAAGAATGTGAAATTGAACCTATAAACCTCAGGATAAATGATAGAAGACTAAACTGAAACGATCACATAGATAGAATGGAGAACAGTAGATTAATGAAGAAAGTACGTGACTGGACACCTCAGCAGAAAAGGCCTTTAGGACGTCACCATAACCCGGACCTGTAGTGAATGAACACGCAACAAGCTGCCAGCTTTCATGCCTAGAGGAAGAAGAATTGAATATCTCAAAAAGCTCTACAAAGAAGTCCGCGACAGCATATATTTACCTCTTACGGATAACTCACAATAACCATTTTTGTCTTTCATTGATGTCAAGAAGATAGAGACAAGTACGTAAATTGCTGTGCAAGCATAGCAGCACATGGCGGGTATTCTTTTACGCATAACTCACAATAACGAATTTTGTCTTTTAGCTCATTTATGCCAAGAAGATCGGGAGGAGTAGATCCCGGACAACGCCGGGTAAACAGCACGGGATATCTAAAATAATTAAGATATAAAATTGTCCTTCTATTTATTTAACTAAACATAAAACACATTAATTTACGTATTTTAGCTCATTTATGTCAAGAAGATCGGGATAAGTACATTCCCGGGTGATCTGCACGGGGTATCTAAAAAATATAAATTTATAATTATTTTTCTCTTAACTTATTCAACTAAACATAAAATCACATTAATTTTCATTTATTGAGGCGTAGCAGCGCACGTCGGGTATTAGCTAGTATTAAATATTTAAGGAATTTTTATGTACTCTTTACATATTTTACAAAATGTTATTACATAAATATGTACATATTTTGCATATTAATATTACATAAAAATCCTAGCCTTAGTTATAACTGTAGGTAAAATATTTGTAAGATTAAAATCTACAATTATGAGGTCAGATGTTGAAAACAACTATTTATCAATGGTATAATATGTTATATAAATAGCATGCGTAATAGGCAAATATTTTGACGCACCACAAAGTACAGATGGAAGAACAGAGAGGAGCGGCTGCCTGGATACCACGACAATAGTCAGAATACGAATGAGGTGGAGAGAAAACTGGTTTTATTAATACACAGTTCCCCCAACAGATGGAGTCGGCAGGCTAATACCTTATGTAAGTTTGTGTACTGCACAACTAGAACTTCGTCTCGGAATTATATAGACTATTTAACTCATGCCCCAAATGGGAGTCAATGACCAATCACGTTTCAATGATTTCTGTATTACAACCAATCAGAGACGTGTTTCACGAAATAATTATCAACGTTAGGATTATCATATATTAAGCAAAGCTCCTCCTTTTTAATATTCTGAACAGGTCTGACCGTTATTTTGCAGTGACTGAGCCTATAACAAATACGGCTACCAGATTGTATATAATAGTGCTTACATGTCAACATTTGTAGCAATTGATTATACCACCAAAAAAAGAAACCACTGTTTGCACTTTCTTAAATGTATACGACATCAAAAATGAATTAATATACAGATTGATGTGTTTCATTTTTTCTCCACTAGAGAGCATTCTTACAATATTGCGTTCCTTTGGCAATAAATAGTATGATCTGGTTGCAGTGATAAACAAAAGAAGCAGTAGAAGCGTAGGCTACCTATCGTTTCTCATTAGTTTTCAAACATCACCGTTTACTTTAAATATAAAAATATTTTTTAAATAACTGTAGTTAAATAATGATTTGTGAGTAAACAGCTTTATTTTATTCGTTAAATAGTCCTAACAAATGCCACTCTTGATTTCCAAATTCTCTAGATAAATTCACTCCTCACTTCGTGAGTCGTGAATTTATCGATAATTTGGAAATCACTCGTGGCATTACTTATGATAATCGAGGCCGATTATGCAGGAAATAAACAATAAAATACAGTAGTAAAAATAAGCATTTCAAACTTACGAAAGTTGTCACCAAGATTCTGAAAATAGGTATTTAAAAATTACAAAAAATTGCCAGAATATAATCTTCAGTCAGATATTTTATGTAGACTATTGATGCACATATTTATATATGTCAGTACTTTTATTTTTTTTATTGTTATATGTACAAGATACTTCTCAAGTTCTTAAACAATACATTAAAAACACGCGCGACAATGCTTGAAAATGATTAACATGCAGTGTTGTCACGTTTCTCGTAGCGCTTAGGCGTTTATTACTCAAGGACGAACGACATTGATTATTTAATTTTGTATTATATTGTATTGTATAACTTTTAAAATTAAAATTATATATATATATAAACACACACGCATCCATCCATGGTCCTTCACTGCAATCATGCTATGCTTGCTGCTTTACTAGGGAATTGTAGGTGTGGTAGCTTCCCGTTGCTTTCCACACTGGTAAAGGATGATGATGATGATGATGATGGCCATTTGATTTCGGGGATCGTTTGAGCCTCCTTAATTAAAGTTTTCTTGACGTTTGTCTTACATGTGAGGAAAAAACCCGATAAAAACCTCACCCAGAAAAACTGCCCGACCGGGGATCGAACCCGGGCCCGCTGCGGTACAAGGCAGAACGCTACCTCGAGACCACAGCGGTGGAATATATATATATAAGGTAATAATATATCACAGTTTCATAATCAAAAAGATGTGGAAACAAATTTAGAAAAATATAACAGATTAAATGGTATAATTAGGAGAAATTTGGAAAACAAATGAGGAAAGAAATCCAATTGAGATTTCATAATGCCATAGCCAAACCTGCTCTACTATACGGAAGTGAATGCTGGACACTTCGAGCAAAAGATAAATCCCGCATAATAGTTCACAAATGAGATTCCTCCGATCACTAACTGGAGTAACGTTAAGGGATAGAATGAAAAGTGATGAGATAAGGATGCAGTGGAATAGTAGGGAAATGGTTGAACATATACAAAATTATCAGATTAAATGGTTCCAACACGTCCAGAGAATGTCAAATTCCCGTTTACCAAAGATGATTTACCACCTCAACCCTAAAGGCAAAAGAGACCTCGGAAGACCCTTCAACCGATGGAAAGATCAGTTTTTGTAGTCGCAGAACGGGCACCATCACCCAATACTGCATTCGGAAGAAGAAGAAGAAATATATATATATATATATTAAATAATTTAATTCCAACGTTATATACGTGGCGTGTAGGTCTACATAAATTTATTATTTATACAACATCATGCTGAAAATTGACATACCTTAGTTTCCATCTTCATTGATTTTATAAATTCCCTGAGATGGGTTTCTTTATAAGGAAAATTGCACACGTCTTGAAGTCTGATTAACAGTTCCTGCACTGTTGGCGACTGTCCCTGATCATAAAATTGGTTTATTTCTCTGCGAATCACGTAACATGTAAAATCGTCAATTTTTTCAAACCGCCGTCTTTTGGTAGCATGTTTCAGCGGAGTTCTTGGTCCCCTTTTAACTATTTTACCAACAGTTTGCCTAGACAACTTCACTGCCTTTGCGGTTTCTCCAACAGGCCCTCTTCCGAGATTGTTTCCTTTAATATAATTATAAACATTACAAACTAACTGCTGACACTGTATATCAAGATGCTGTGAATATAATTGATTGTTCCTTGAACTATTATCAGATTCTTCCTCTTGTGTCACATTATCCATAACTGCTGGCTGATTGTTATTATCATTATTAACTGTTCGGTCTGAAATATTTTCCCATGCCCTCCACATTTTCAAATCACTTGTATATTAAACTAATACAATATGTATTATTATTCGAGCTACGTATCACAATAAATCACTGACAATTATAGAATTAATTACGGTATACTATTTTATAACTGGATCGACTGTACCACATCGTTCCGAGTTCTAACTGAAACTGAGGGAAGAACGCCTCACTATGCTGGTTGTCGAGCGAGAATGATTATTATCGGCGCACTATGATGCTTAACAAGCGGCTCGCTTTGTTTCCCCGCAGCTGTTACGTGTTATTAAAATACAAAGACCTTCACTACCGCGATGTTGCCACATTGCTATTCTTCCCTCAGTTTCAATTAAAACTCCGAACGTAGAGCAGTCGATCCAGTTATAACATTGTATACCGTAATAAATTCTTATAATTATCATAAGTAATGCCACGACTGATTTCCAATTTATCTAGAGAATTTGGAAATCAAGAGTGGCATTTGTTAGGACTATTTAACGAATAAAATTAAGCCGTTTATTCACAAATCATTGTTTAACTATAGTTATTTTAAAATATTTATATATTTAATGTAAACGGCGATGTTTGAAATCAAATCAGAAATGTTAGGTTATGTTCATTCACTGCTGCTTGATCATATTATTTATTGCCAAATAAGATCGCAATATTGTAAGAGTGCACCCAAGTGGAGAAATAATGAAACACATCAAACTATATATCATAATCAACATTACGGGTTATTCATTTATTTTTTTAGTAAACAACTCAGTAAAATCAAGGAATATTTTCATTATTTGCTATATTCAGTGTATTTGTTGGAGAAAAATAATGCTTTGACCTGTTCAGAACATTAAAAGGAGGAGCTTTCTTTATCACAAAAGCAGGATCTGGTAAAGATAAATCGATAAAGAGCGAGGTGAAACACGACTGTCATTGGTTGTAAAACAAAATTCATTGAAACGTGGTTGGACATTGACTAGCATTTGTGGCATGAGTTAAATAGTCAGTGATTTATTGTGATACGTAGCTCGAATAATAATAATAATAATAATATAATAATAATAATAATAATAATAATAATAATAATACACATTGTATTAGTTTAATATGTAAGTGATTTGAAAATTGATTGAACATAGAATTGGGGATTTATTGCAAATATTGGTCTAGCATAAGATTTTTAATACGATATCGATAGTAATCGAGGATGATAATCGATATGTAGTTCGATTGTGGGTTATCGCTGGCTCTATAAACTCTGGCACATGCACACTGTTGTTCTAAAGGACTGAAAATATTTCATGCAAGTTTAAGTGCAGTTTTTTTCCGAACATCGTAACGATTTCGTATACGCATATGGAAAGTCTAATTACACATAATAAACGCGGTCATAGAATGAACTCGATAGAAGACACCCTTACAATATTACACAAACAGGACAACCCGACAAGACCTGGAAATTACCAAGCCAAGGAGAAAGATAGATAGATAGATAGATAATCGGTTGATTAATGTATTTGACATCGTCCGATTCTTAATAGCCAATTTTGTCGTTCCATCCAATCTCCTGGTTGTAGATGTTTCTCCTTCATATATAAACATATTCCCTGACTCCAGGAGGTTTTAGGTCTTCCTCTGCTTCGTCTTCCCTCAGGTTTCCATTCCAAAACAAATTTTGGTAGCCGATCTGATCCTCTTCCATTCGCTGGACATGACCGTACCATCTTAATTGCTGAGTTTTAATATAATCTAAAATAGTGTCTTCAATCTTCATTTTCTCCCTTATAACTGAGTTCCTAATTGTTTCTCTTCTTGAAATTCTTGCGGCCCTTCGTAAAAAATCCATTTCCGTTGCCAAAAGATACTTATTTGTTTTTGTTGTTAATGGCCAAAGTTCTGCTCCATAAGTAATGATGCTTTTAACAATTGTATGATATATATTCATTTTATTTTTCTTATATTTTTATCCCACAATATTCCATTGAGGCAAGCAATTGCAAATTTTCCTTTATTATTTCTATTTCTTATTTCCTCTTCATAACTCCCATTTTTATTTATTTAAATTCCTAAATATGTGATATCACTACAAGATTTTATTATTTCTCCAGTCTCCAAAATTAAATTTTGTTCTCGTTCACCAATTGATAAATATTTTGTTTTTTTCATGTTCAAATTTAATCCCCATTTTTCATATTCTTCTATTAATTTTCTAGTCATATATTCTAAATCTTCATAATCTTGTGCAATGAACAATTGATCATCTGCAAAATGTAAGTTGTATAAAGTTTTGTTGTTTGAAATAGGAATTCCTATGCTTGAACATTTTCTCCTCCAAATTCTTTAATATTCCATGTACATATATTTTTAACAGAGTCGGTGATAGACAACAACCTTGACGAAGACCTTTATTTATCGTAAACCCATGTGACAATTTATTGCCAATTTTAATTTTAGACATACAATTGTCATATAAATTTTGTGTAGCTTTAAAGATAAGTTGACAATAAATGAAAGCACTCCCCGACTAAACGACCCGCTATACGATATCGTCAGAAAGAACACTTCAGTTACGGACAACACTACATTAAGACTGACATCATCTAAAACTTCTCAACAAATGTAGCGAAGAAATATACCTGCTGATGATGGAATAGATATTCTGAAAGGCCTTCAGGAAAAGAAAGCATACATATATTTTTACAAGTTGACTACGGCACCGACCTGAGAAGGTACTTGCTTACTTACTGGCACTATCAAACCCGTAGGTTCATGGCCGCGCGGACATAAGCTCTCCATACATCCCTATCCTGAGATAATGCTTTCCAGTCATTCCTGTATAATCTACTTCCCTCAAATCATAGTTAATGTTATTCTCCCCCATTCGGTTCTCCGGGCGGACACTACTTCAGGGAACCCATGCCAAAGGCCCGACCTGAGAAGGTACACATTTTTATTTTATTTTATGGCTTTCCACCTCAACGGTTTTAAACAACGAATTTTATTAATATTGTGACGTAGTGTTAATATTGTGGTAAGAAGATAACTTATCAAATCTGGAAGCAGGCAACTGAATTTTGTTGTAAAACAAAAAATTACGACCGCTAGAGCGAATTTAAAACTTTCATTGTCAATTCCTACACCTAATTGTTTTACAACATAATAAATAACTAACTGGCACTATCGAACCCGTAGGTTCATGGCCGCGCGGACATAAACTCTCCATGCATGCCTATCCTGAGCTAATGTTTTCCAATCATTCTCTGTATAATCTACTTCGCACAAATCATGGTTGATGTTATTCTCCTATCTCATTCTTGGTCTACCAACTGGGCGTTTTCCCTCTGGTTTTCCTACAAGAAACACCCATACACGTCTTTCATTCCCCATCCGTGCCACATGTCCTGTCCATCGTAGTCTACGAGACTTAACTGTTATTATATCTGGCTTTTTATTATATAGCTACAATTTTCCTCATTAGAGGATTGCCTCAAGGACAAAGTGATACAGACAATTAATTTTTGGAATTGATGAAATACATTTTGTAAATACATTTTTAAAAATTCAAATTGTAGGCCCAATTGAAGTATACATACTATAAAGTAGAAATTTTGTAAAGATGGTTTCTTAAAATTGAAATTGATCCTCTAATGGCAGCGATGGCAATTTTAGAAAGATACACCCTGTCCAAATCTAAGGAATTCCAAAATTTGGCTAAGAATCCTGGTATAGTACCTCTTGCCCCGATCATCAATCCCGTGACAGTTATACTATCTAATTAGAATTTATCTTCGTGTTCATGTTAGCAGTTGTTAATAAAGATCACGCAGTTCACTATTAAGTAGTCTTCTCCATTCACCTGTCTATTCATCTTTCAGAACATAATGGACAGCATAAGAACCCCTCTCCATGGAAAGAAAAAAATCGTATATAAGATTTAGGACTGAAATTATGCGATGACTATGAAAATATTAATACCCTTTCGCAAGATGGAAGACGCTGGGCTCGAGTTGTTCGTCTTCTCAAACTCTCTCCATTTCTCCTCATGAAACGAACAGCCCAACCCCGGCTCGCCTTGAAATCGGCATCTGTAATTCCTCGCTTTGTTGCAGCTTCCTTGGCTTTTAATTGTATCATCTCGTGTGTTACAACTAAACCATTCTTTCTATGTTCCTTTATGTAATCCAAAACTTCGCAGTCAACCTCGGGATATTTGCCACACTTTGGTCCACGAAACGAACGACATGTCGATTTTGCTTTTTCTAAATGTTCTTTCTGAGACCTCCAATACCGCACTAATCTCGGTTCTACATCGAACTTTCTTCCCGCACGTTTCACTCCGTTTTCCTTTGCGAAATTCACTACTTTTAACTTAAAATTTGCAGTGTAGCTGTTATAAGTTCTACCCATAGTTGAGTTTAACAACACTGACGCTGTCGCGGAATAACACTGGCTCCAATGCACAATGGTACTTAACTCTATTCAGACTGACAACAACAGATGCGCGGGTGACAGGGACTGCAAGTACCGTTAGGTCTTTGTAGAAGGGGATGGATTCAACCTTGAGTTTTCCATGAATTCCTTTGTGCTGTACTTCCTTTGTGTTGTACTTGAAATCTTCAGAAGAGTGTCCAAAGTTATAACTGAAAATGTATGGCCAAGGCAATGCACATCATATCAGAGGTGGATTTTAAAACACGTATATACATACGAAAAACCTAGAGGGGAAATTACGCGACAGGGTCAATTATGCGAGAAAATTCGTTATGTGCCAACTTTCATTGTGATCGGTTAATAGCGTCGAAGTCTCTTAATCTCAGATATATCATCTATATATATATATATAATGATAATGATGATGATGATGATGGCCATATGATTTCGGGGACCGTTTGGGCCTTAAAGTTTTCCTGACATTTGTCTTACAGGTGAGGAAAAACCCCGATAAAACCTCACCCAGGAAAATCACCGCTGTGGTCTCGAGGTAGCGTGCTGTCTTGTCACGCAGCGGGCCCGAGTTCGATCCCCGGTCGCGGGCAGTTTTTCTGGGTGAGGTTTTTATCGGGATTTTTCCTCACCTGTAAGACAAATGTCAGGAAAACTTTAAGGCCCAAACGGTCCCCGAAATCATATGGCCATCATCCTTATCATTATCATCATCCTTCACCGGTGTGGAAAGCAACGGGAAGCTACCACACCTATAATTCCCTTGTAAAGCTGCAAGCATAGCATGCAAATGCTATGATTGCAGTGAAGGACCTGTCTTCGGGCAGAATTACTATCGATGGAGATATATATATATATATATATATATATATATATATATATATATATATAGTTATAGTTAAATTTTGACATTTAGCAATGCAGGCCTACCATGACATGAAAAGAAAAATAAACTCCTAAACCGTGGTTTGAACCCAGGACCTCTAAATTGCCTAGCATAGATAGTTATGGCAATACGCTACAAACCGCAAGATTGAGGGTTCGAGCCCCGATTTCGTAAGGATTATTAAAACTGACCCAAACCTTCTGGCGGTACTATGACCCTGGGATCGACTCTGCCTCTAATGGAAATGAGTACCAGACACTATTTCGGGGGTAAAGGCGGCCGTCACCTGTGCTGACAACCCGGCTGATACCAAGTGTCGATTGTCTACAAAAGGCGGGAGCCTTAACCTGCTCGAAGGGTCTCCTTTGGCCTGTACAGTCCACAGACGAAGTGTATGAAAGTAGTAGGTATATCATACTCAGCACATTATATCATGAAGGATTGTACTATAACTTACCTTCATTTAGACGCTGAGCGGGCGTGTTAGTTCCGAGTTTGACGGACACACTTCAAAATTTTAATCATCACTCTTACCTCGCAGTGAACCAGTGAACTACGAAACATTAAGATATAAAGTAACAAGAGATATGGCTGGACTTTTATACAACATAAGCCATGATAAACAGATCCTGGACCAACACCAATCAAGAATTCCGACACCTGGTGAACTCAATAGCAGTGCATGGATACCACCACAAGATATGCAAGACCAAGTGTTTATAAGATCCCGGGAACAACTGTGCGAGAAATCATGCGACCGTTACCATGTAACCACCTGCAAAAAACGAGGGATATCCTTGGTAGAATTCTGCAAATAAACTATGTGAATCAAACTAATGACAAAACTTAAGTAATATATTTTTTCTGCACAACTTGTACGCATTTATTCTATTATAAAATATAAAGTAACTAAACTGAAATAGAAGAGCAAATTCAATTACCGTAAAACACAATAAATATAAAACATACAACTGAATACGCCTGAAATAAACTACAGATGTGAGCGACATAATGACTGTTCCTATATTCTCAGGTAGGTACAAGAAATCAAACAGAAATTGCAACTTCCACATTCAAAAGAAAATATGCAGATGAGAAACAACCCTCTAGAATTTTTGGAAATTGAATATAACCTTAATTTAACAGAAGACATCAAGAAATCTGAAACTCCCCCATATATTTTAAAACAAATGTCACTGGAAATAACAAACCTAAGATATCCTGCTCCTGAATGGATACATGGATACAGATGGCTCCAGCCTACCAAATGACGGTGGTGCTGGTGCAGTATGCCCACTTTTTTCCTTTTATCGTAAACTAAACACAAATTCAACAAACTTTGATTGCGAAATTCTAGCAATTTTCTTAAGTTTACAAAATCTTTTATATCACATCCAAAAATTTACAAAAGTTGTAATTCTATGTGACTCCAAAGCAGCCATTCTTGCTATAACACGAGACACAACACCCAAAATCATCAAAATTATCGAATGTCACAAAATGTTATCCCATCTACATAAAAAAAAGTTGTACTTAAATGAATTCCGGCCCATTGTGGAGTGACAGGCAATGAAATAGCCGATTTTCTGGCCAAGAAGGGTAGCAAAATTGTTTCAAACTCAACTTCTACTCCAGTTTCCTTTCACTCTATCAAAAGAATTATATCAAATAAATCTACAAGCTTATGACATTACTACATTACAAAGAAAATCTGCAGTAGCAATATTCAGACTGCTAACGGGACATGACTGCCTGAATAAACATCTACACAGACTTGGCATAACAGATTCATCTAAATGCCCTTTTTGCAATTTAAATGAAGATATGGAAAGAAACCATCTCCTTTGTCCAGCTTTTGTAGAAGAGACCAGCCTACTGCTAACTATTGGAGTTCAAGAGAGCGAATGATTTCATTATCAAGTGCTCGACATTAGATACCAACCAGCCAACCATATTCTCAGGTAGTAAGCCATTGTATCGCTTGCAATTCCCCGTGCCCCCCTTCGTCCCTTGTTTCATTCTTCTCATCTGTGGACTATAGTGGGATCACTTTACCTTTTACCAGTTACGCTATCCTGGCTCCTACCACAAATTTTATTATATTTGTATATAGCAAAAATAAATGTATATATTTATAAAGGAAAAATAAATGTGCTAGGAGCCATGGGGGAAGAATTTTCTCATGGAATTTTGGCCAGTATGGGACCGGTGCCCACCCAGCATTGTGAGGCATTTGGGTAGCTACAATAAGTAGCGACTCCAGGTTGAGAAGACCAGACATGCTGACCACAGGTCACCCCTACACTGTGATTAACACATACGGACGTGAGGCCAGCCGCCGGCTGGTAGGCCTCACGTCCATATGTGTTATATATATACCAGCTGGTCCGGCGAACTTCATATCGCCATTAAATATTTTTACGTTAATTTTCCCGATGTTTTAATAGTTATTCTGCTATTCGGGGCGGAAACAAATCCAACAAATAAAAGATCATTAAAATCGGTCCAGCCGTTCTTGAGTTATAAATAGTGTAATCCGACAGCACAACTTTTCCTGATGTGCAGCAAATGCCGGGTGTTTCATTGCGAAATTTTAATGCCTGACAATATTGACATACTTTATCCATTGCGCCGATAGCAATTTTTGAATGCGCAGAGTAATTAATATATGGTTCACATTCGAATGCAAGACGAACAAATGATGCACGCCTTAATGAGCGACTGATCCGCTGTCTCTGTCGTTCTCGTAATCGTGCTATAGCTAAGCGTCGTTTACGCGCCGCTCTTGTTCTCGCAATAGTATGTCGCACACGTTCGTCACGCTGTTCTTGAGATTCTTGTGCACGATTCTCTGCTGTCCTGATTCTTTGAGCTGTGATTTGTTCTACCGACTGATGAGCTCTTTCAACACATTTGCGTTGTGCTTCTCTGCTCCGTGCATTATTGAGGTTAGATTTTTTTGGTGGCATTTTACTGAATATAATAATTTAAACTGTCAAAATAAGATTAAATTAATAAAATGAGAAGGAAGAAAATAATACTTACTTGTATTTAATTTAATTACAGAGTTTTAAACAATAAACCACCAAAAATTGAAAAATAAATAATTCTACTCCATCGCATAATTTAAAGTAAAGTGATCCCACAACAGGCCTCAGGAGGCCCTTGGGGTAGTAGGAGGTTAAGGCTCCCACTTTTTCTAGACAATCGGCACTTTATGTCAGCCGGGTTGTCAGCCCTGTGTGACGGCCGCCTTTACCCCCAGAACAAGCGTCTGGTACTCATTTCCGTTAGAGGCTGAGTCGACCCCAGGGCCATAGTGCCGCCAGAGGGTTTGGGTCAGTTTAATTTACTATCATATAAATGTAATGTATTCCTTAGCCAAAACAACGCGTGGCCTGGTCTGCTAAATTTTGAACATACGCGTGTGACGTGAAATACATTGTATCATAAATGAAACGTTTGGATTTTTAACATAGCGCCATCTATTGGATATTACTCAATTACCTTACCAAATTACCTTACACCGCCATCTGTTAGAATCGTATTGAACTCCAGAGATAATTATAACTCTCTGTTAAATAATAAACCAATTACCTTACCAAATTACCTTACACCGCCATCTGTTAGAATCGTATTGAACTCACAGATAATTATAACTATTTGTTAAATAATAAACCAATTACCTTACCACATTACCTTACACCGCCAACTGTTAGAATCGTATGGAACTCATAGATAATTATAAATAATAAATAATTTGCAATAAAAAAAATAATGTTCCTGTCCGCATTTAACACATCTAGGAGGACGCTTGCAGTAGCTTTTTGTGTGGCCATAGAGTAGACACTGAACCATATCCTTTTTCCAAGGTGGTTCAAAGCTAGTTTTTGCATGTAGTAATGATTCAATTTGGTAAATTTCCTTGTTATTGGACTGAGGCTCCAAATCAATATAAAAAAAGTGGTAATGGCTCCTTTGTAACTCTGTGTCGAATGTTATATATGTTACGAACTCGATGTCCTAGTTCTAGCAATTCCTCAACAATACTCTCTGTAGTTATAGAGTAATGCATATTACAAAAAAAACTACTCCGAAAGCCCTTTCCTGTTTTAACTGATACGTGTGATATTTAGCATTATTCTCATTCAGCAATCTCACCAACGATCTGTAAGATTCAGTAGAGGTTGGCAGGATTTTAACCTCTTCTTTATACACTTTGTAGGAGAAATCTGAATCAGAAAGTTTTTGTTTTACATAATTTATTAGTTCTGGTACGTTAACTACATCCGGTATAAATATGGGTGGTGGTTTATGTGAAAGTGGTTTTGTTGATTGAGATGAATTTATGTTGTCTGCATTCTCAGTATCATTCATAAATGTATCATAAGGATTATATACATTTATTGATGGAATATTTTGAGGAGGCTTGCTGATTTCATTATACTTTCGTTTTTTTCTACGAACTTGTTGGCAGTTTGGATTCTCATCATCATCAAGAAGTCTCTGTATAGTAATATCATCTTGTGATATATTATAGCCATCTTGTTTTTCATTTAATTGAAGCATGGAGATATACACACACAACCGGTACCCTATGAAATTATTCAATCACTATTTCAAAATTTCTTATTAACTGACCATTTTCATTACGCAATGTATGTCACACGTAGAAATACATTATATATTGGAAATGCATAGTTAATAAATTCTGGAAATTTTGAAGTGGCTGATTTAAAAAAATCTACAAAACAAACATGAATGAGGCGCATCCCGGGTATTCGCTAGTATAACAGTATGTTACGATTCGAGGTTGGGCAGGATTTTACAGAAGCGAGGAAAATGTTTAAAAGCCGATCGATATCGGGGTTTTAATCCCGAGATACTGTAAAACACTTCACAAACGTGCGTTGTACATTATTTTTTGCGGGATGGTGTTTTCAAAACAATAAATAACAGTAAAATAATATCTCTGTTGGAAAAATTTGCGTTCATTATAAACAATTGACTAACGTTAACAGCGTGGGCTATGTTTATTATTTCAAATTACAGGAGGTTTGAGACCAATTAGTGATAAAATGGCTGCAAGTACGTATGTTATATTTTTTTAAAATAAAGTTCAGTTATTTTAAAATGCAGTGAATTGTTTCGTATAATGTATTTAACACTACCTTTTGTATATTTTTTGTATGTAGTATGCATAGAGGGCAGTAGTTTTACTTTCCACACGCGTTTTATAATATGTAATATTACAATATAGTTACTTTATTACAGTATAGTTATTTAGGTTGTCAATCCCGAAATGTAGGAAGTTGAACTTTCATTCACGGTCGTCATTGCTGCAAGTATGACAAAATGCACTATCGTGCAAAAATAAATATTTAATTTATTTAGGCGAAGCAGGGCACGCCAAGCAATTGCTATATAGTCATACAGTCCAGGCGGGCAACTATATTTGTAGCGGGAACCCGGCTGTCAACCTACCGCATGTGATGCTTGCTCCGGCCTAGGCTACAACACTACTCATAGGCCTACGTATAGTATATCCATACAACTACAGCACACAATAAAATTGAAAGGCTTAGGGCAATAGTACGATAAGTCACATGTTGTTCTTTCTGAGATATAAATATTTTAATGTTTCAAAAAAATTATAAATACTAATTGTGCAGTAAAGTAAATATCAATAAAACTAAATATATGGTCTCACACGTAGAAATACATTATATAATGGAAATGGACAGCTAATGACAAATAAGGAAATTTTGAGGAAGTGGCTGAATTCAAATACCTAGGAACAATAATCACAAATAGGAATGAGATACACAAAGAAATTAAACATAGGCTCAATTCTGGAAACGCGTGCTATTATGCATTGGAGACTCGATGTCCCAACTCCTTTCAAAAAACATTAAACTGAAAATATATAAAACTATTATTCTACCAGTTATATTATATGGGTGCGAAACATGGACTCTTACTTTAAGGGAGGAAAGGAGTTTACAGGTATTTGAGAATAAAGTACTAAGGGAAATTTTTGGACCACAAGGAGATGAACAGACAGGTGAATGGAGAAGACTACATAACAATGAACTACATGGTCTTTATAGGAAGCCAGATATAATAGAACAGTTAAGTCTTGTAGACTGCGATGGGCAGGACATGTTGCACGTATGGGGAATGAAAGACTTGCATGGAAGCTTCTTGTAGGAAAGCCAGAGGGAAAACGCCCAGTTGGTAGACCAAGAATGAGGTGGGAGAATAACATTAACTATGATTTGAGGGAAGTAGATTATACAGGGAATGATTGGAAAGCATTAGCTCAGGATAGGGATGTATGGAGAGCTTATGTACGTGCGCCCATGAACCTACGATAGTGCCAGTGAGTAAGTAAGTATTTGTGCAGTATTGTTGTCAATACATTGTGTGTCTATATGTTTTAACTCATCACTGGCGCACTTACAAATTATTTAATGGAAATTTCAATACATTATTTGCTATCATTGTAACAAGTGTCATTTCTTAACAGAATGTGGCTTAACATGTTACTGCCTTAAGCCCTTCAATTGAAATCCTGAGACTTGTATATTAGTATTAAAATTATATTTATGGGCATACATACATCATTAAAACGACATATAACAAAAGAGAGAGAAACTTTGAAATAGCGTAATTCAAATATCAACGAACAATAATATACGTACATGACAATTGAAATGAAACCATTCTTCGTCACTGAAAATTATTAATCGTGGATCGATTGTTCCAGCATTAACATTCCTCAAAAATCCATTTACAGAAACTTACCCGACTCTGGTTATCGCGTGGTAACAATTCCTGGACAACAGTAACCTTGTATGGTTTTAGCTTTAAAAGTTTTGTAGCTTTCCATGCTGAAGCTTTCGAAATGTCGGTTTCTTGTGCAAGGCACCTAAGAGATTTTTGAGGTGAGTTTTCTAACCTTTCTCCGATTTCCTCTAGTTTCTGCTCCGTAAGCACACGCCGTTTTACGTTTCTTTTCTTATCATGAATTGATCCCATCTCCCTAAATTTCTTGACAAGCAAACGAACGGCCTCTCTACTCGGAACACGCACGCCTGGATAATTAGCTTGAAATCGTGTTACAACTTCCCTACAAGATGATGTAATAACATACGAATCGTACATGAATATTCTTTGTTCTAATGTATATGTAGGCATTTTGAAGACACTGCAAGCAAAACTAAACACTTCTTAATTTTATTCACGTGTGAACTGGCCTAGAACACAAGTCATACTACCGCACGAGTGAAGACAGATGTGGGCGTCACAGGGAAATGAGAGGGGAAATGCAGTGAAGGTCACATGGGCTTCGCCTGCACGCGCTACCGCCGGCCAAGTCGTACAGTAAACTCACTGTACAAACAAGAATAAATTTAACGACTCATTTGTTATCCCAACTTCTCTAAAAAATGTTAAAAATCTTTATATACAGTATATAATTCTTCTGTCACGTGTGTATGTCAAGGAACTCCCTAAACAACTGGACTGATTTTTATTAAACTTTTTGTGTGTTGGGTGGGTCCCGGATGGTTTAGATTCACAATTTGACCCTTTAAAAACATTAGGTATAGGAGTTCACCTAAAGCGAAAATATACAAATCAATCTAGCAGTCACTATTTTCGATGTTTCAAATAAACCCAGGTAAGTACATAAAACTGTTATTCTCCCAGTTATATTATATGGATGCGAAACATGAGACTCTTAATTTAAGAGATGAGAAAAGATTCCATTTACTTACGACAAAAAAAATAAAATACTTTATTTAAATAGCCGTTTACGCCTTCCCCCCCCTCATGATAATCAATACGCAACCTTCATTTACCGGTACAATTTCACCAAGAGCAGAACTTATGTTTTATGCTGACTCACCTGTAAAATCTGATATTTTTACAATACCCTTAATTCTTAACGTGAGATTTTCGATCTAAACTGCTTTCAAAATATTCAAAAAAATGTTTTTCTCCGCTTTACGGATGCTTTCGTTTCCGATGTTTAAGAAATTCCACACAAATTTTGCCATTTTGAAACAATTGAAAATCCAACGTATTCTGCATTGCGCACGCAAATCGAGTAATTACATCGTTTAAGATTCTCCCATGTAACTTATACAGCAACTTCGGTACCGTATTTACGCGTTTATTTTTAACTAAATATAAGCTTCAAAACCTGGTTGCGGATTATACAAAATAAGTAGAAAACGTGCTTCATTTTAGAAAAATTTTATCTAATTAATTACAAGGCCCACATACCTTACAAATGCTCCTACAAACGAGCAATTTCTCCTGGTACATATCGGGAAGTTTCTGCTCTATTGATGTACGCCGCCGAATTACAAGGTCGTGACGTGTCATAAATCGCTTTGCCCAGCCGTAGCTTGCCTTAAATTCATTACACGGGATTTCCATATTCTTGGCTATCTTAAGGCCTTCCAAGTGTATCATTTGGACGGATACAGAAAATCCGTCTGCCCTTGTTTTCCGTACGTAATCCTGTAGAACTCTTTCTAACTGTGGATATTTCGCTTTCTTTCCGCGAAAAGACTGTCGCTGTTTTGACGTGTTTTCTAGTGCATGTTTTGTTTGGTTCCATCGTCGCACATTTTTTTCGTCCACATCGAACTTTCTTCCTGCTATCCTATTTCCGTGTTCTGCTGTGTAGCGCACCACTTGTAGCTTGAATTTGCAGGTATAGCTTGCTCTGCACCGACCCATGTTTATACACAGTAAACAGAAATGACAATGAATACCGTACCCACAGAGCACCCGAATAGAGAGAAAACTGAGTACAGTGACATCTAAAAATTTTCGGTCGTTTACGATGAACTACAATGAGCAAACTACTATGGTAGCGCTGTTTCGTAGTAACAGCATATGCAACTAAATAAAACAAATGGAAGGCACACGGCGTTTTCACTCGGGATTATGGGAAATTAGCCATTTTGTAAATTGAAATGTTTAACTGCTATCCCTTCGTTCTACGAGTATGTACACGGTACTGTAAAAATTATATATTATCGAAAGTCAAAAATCATTATTTAGATTTCATTTTACTCTAATTTGTAAGTAAATTCAAACTTGTTTACGTTTTTTATGTGAATCTATTTTCAAAGATAAACCTACTAGAAATGATAAAATTCTAAGATTTGTTAGGTTAGGAAAAGTGATGTTAGTGTAAGCCATTTCTAATAAACATTTTAAAAATGTGAGTGTCTTTATAATGGATTTCAAATGTACCACATGGCTAAGGTTCTTTAATAAATATTGTATAAAATATGTATGTGAGAATAAGGGTGTAGGTCAATTGTACATATTTATTAAAAGAGCTCATAATGTACGTTTTTAAATTTGAATAAACGAAAATAAATTAACATGTTTTATATATTTCCATTCTTCCCTTCTGTTAAAATTACAACAACAACAAAATATTTAGGTCTGAGAGGCTGGGTACAAATAATACCATAATTTAAGATTAATTAAAATGTTATTCCTATAAAAGTTAAATTCCATGATTATTCACCAGATAGTGTTGTATAATTGTAATTCATAATTTTACCACCACACGGTGCTGAATTTCATATTAGTACCAGAAAAAAACGAAAAATGTAGATGTCGTTACTACGCGAAACATGTCCACTTTATCCTCTGGGTAATCTGTGCCATATCTACCAGCTGACCGTCCCTTTTACACCTGTGTTAATGACAGCCGCAGCCCGAATGTACCGTTACAAAGCCGGGTACAAAAGCTTTGGAATTTACAACATTGCCAGGTTTAAAAGTGATGTAGGCTTACTTCTGTCTTGACTCTTAGCTAAAATATAAGAAAAAAATTCCCCCCCCAATTTATTATCTCAAAACTTGGGTGTGGCCTATACACGCATAATACGGTATAGCATGGATCCCAATTGGCGGATCGCAGTCCGGATTCGGACACTGGGCCTATGGTTTCCGGGCCGGTTAAATATCGAATTAATACAATTTTTTTAAATCTATTAAACATCGATTAAAATCAGTTTAATACATTTCATGTTATGATATTATTGTTGGCTCGGTTGGTAGTACTGCTCATAGTCGGAGATTTGATTGAAGATGAATGGGATTCCGTTTAAAATCAGGTAACGTGAAAAACACGAAATTTGTGAAGCGAGATATTTAATATTACTCTGATCATATGTTAAATTTATAATAAACTTATTAATAATTATTAGAATTAATAACTATGTACTACTGTGCTGTATCCTTTTAGTATTTACCATGTGTTTTGTTTAATTTGTGCAATTCATACTATAACATAATTTAAATAATTTCCTTATAATATTAATTACTTAATAAAATCTTCGTATGTTTAATCAGCTGTAGTTGCGGACCTCGACTGGATTTACTACTTTGAAAATGGACCTCCATGAAATCTAATTGGTGACCCGTGCGGTATAGCATTGGACAGCAGATGCGGGGATTTCACTGTACACTGCTGACGTACTCTCGGCGGGGAACGGACAGCGTAGGACCGCGGTGATACAACCACACACATTTTAATAAAATATTTTATAAATTGTCGTACTTACCAACTTCAATAATTTAGTAGCTTTTTGTACAGAGCCATAAGAAATTCCTACTTGTTGCGAAAGGCTCCTAAGTGATATTCCAGGAGACTGTTCCAATCGATAACAGATATCGTTTAATGTTTCTGGTGTGAGTACGCTACGCGGCTTGTGACCCTTCTTGGGTTCGACACTTCCCGTTGCATGAAATTTGTTGTAAAGATTATGGACAGTTGAATGTGAAGGGATTTTTACACCCGGAAATCGTTTTCCAAACAGTTTTCGTACTTTTGAGGCAGATTCAGTTAAGAAATATTGATCCAAAATAAATACGCGTTGTTCGGTAGAAAAATTATTATGCATTATATAGTTTACACTTAAGACACTCGTTATCCAGTAGCTTATCTACTCGAAGCACACAATCGGACTACAACCGTGAACGTGTGGCGGGATGTACTTGTATACTGCTGAGTCAGCGCACATTTCAAGTCCCGTGTAAGACTACGTCATCGCACAGCACAAACCCCGCGTCTGCTGCCTTCCAATCTATACTGATCGCTAGGGCAAGGCATTTAATGACCTATAAATTGGTAAAAAATGCATTTATGACCTAAAAAATGCAAAAAAATGACCAATAAAATAAAAAAATGACCAATAAAATAAAAAAATGACAAATAAAAAGTTAAGAATTACCAATAAAATATTTATTAGATTAAGTACTCACTTGATTACTGAATCACTTAAAATTTAACTCAACATCAAAATATTAAAAGAAAAGTATTTAAAAAATACATATTACAGTACCTTTTATTGCAGAAAATCCATTTCAATTACACAGCGTACTTTTACAACAATTTTGAATTGCAGTTAACATTCAGAATAAGGGTAGAAGCTAGCATAAGCTCTAAGAAATTGAATAAAATTCCTAGAAGTGGGCAAGATCATTATGCACATACCTTGAAAAATAGGGGTAGTAGTTAACAAAACAACTACTTAATTACAAGAAATTGTATTGACAAGGAAAAATACTGAATTATAATAAAAATCTTAAATCAAATAAAAATAATGTCACAGCCTTGAAATCATCATCAACTTCAAGGTATGGGCCTGTTGGCCCGTTCCGCTCCCCGGCGCACTACATGCCGTAGGCGCAGGTCGTCCTTCCAACGACGTTTTGGTCTTCCTACATTTCTTCGGCCTGGAGGCCTATAATGAAGCAGCTGTTTTGATAAACGATTATTTGGCATTCTTTGTATATGTTCAAACCAATTACGTATATTTGTGTGTATTTTCTCGTTTATATTATAGATTTGTAGTTCATATCTGATATCTTGACTTCTCTTTTGATCTCTTAGAGATACACCTCAGACCCGGAAGTGTAAAAAAAAATGCTCAAAATGACCTAAAATTGCCAAAAAAATGACCTATCCCTAGAAAGTTAAGAAAAAGCAAAAAAATGCCCTAACAAATTGCTTCTATTTAATCCGTTTTTTAATGCCGTACATTTTCATATATGCAAGCAATGTTTCAACCTTCATAAGAAAAAGATGCAAAATCATTAATTGCCTTGCCCTACTGATTACCCTGCTACTAGGGATGCAAACGATGCACCGCTCTTTACGATTTTTATGAACGATATTTTGTCATGCTTAGCGCCATCTATTTTATTATTTTCGCAGCTAGTTCGCTTCCTCAGCCAAAAAGCAGATGCTTTAGAAATGTGAGATGACATGAAAGTTTTATTTCCTGGGAGTATAAACTGGCGATGATATATTTGCCTAACGTAGCAACGTCGGTGCCCAGTGAGCGGCTCTTTTCAGAGGCTCGGGCTACGATTAACCAAGAAAGAAACCGCATAATGGGCACAATATTCCTACACTCAATTGTTTTATAACATAAAACTAACTCACTAGCACTATCGACCCCGTAGGTTCATTGCAGCGCGAACATAAGATCTCTATACATACATATCCTGAGCTAATGTTTTCCAATCATTCTCTGTATAATCTACTTCCCTCAAATCATGGTTAATGTTATTCTCCTACCTCATTCTTGGTCTACCAACTGGGCGTTTTCCCTCTAGTTTTCCTACAAGAAGCTCCCATGCACGTCTTTCATTTCCCATCTGTGCCATATGTCCTGCCCATTGCAGTCTATGAGACTTATCTCTTATTATATCTGGCTTCCTATAAAGATCACGTAGTTAACTGTTATGTAGTCTTCTCCATTCACCCGTCTGTTCATCTTTTATATGATAATAGATAGAATAATAACCAGAAACTGCAGCGGATAAAGTAATACATTACTTAAATAAAAATGGAATCCAAGGGGACGTCACTTGTGAAGGGATCGTCACAAAGAAAAAGACATAACAAATCTTAGAATTTTATCACTTCTAGTAGGTTTATCATAAGTAATGCCACGAGTGATTTCCAAATTATCGATAAATTCACTACTACGAAGTGAGGAGAATTTATCTAGAGAATTTGGAAATCAAGAGTGGAATTTGTTAGTACTATTTAACGAATAAAATTAAACTGTTTACTCACAAATCATTATTTAAATATAGTTATTTTAAAATACTTATATATTTAATGTAAACGGTGATGTTTGAAAACAAATGAGAAACGATTGGTACGCTTCATTAGTTTCTTTTGTTCGTCACTGCAACCAGATCATATTTATTGCCAAAGGAACGCAATATTGTAAGAATGCACTCTAGTGGAGAAAAAATTAAACACATCAAACTATATGTTAATTCATTTCTGATGTCCCATGATGTAAATATGACTATTATATTTTTCTGGAAAAAAAATACATTTAAGAAAGTGCAAATTTATATTAACTCCCGCATGCGGTATGTGTTGACATTCATGCACTATATATACAACCTGGTAGCCGTATTTGTTAAAGAGTCAGTCACTGCACAATAATGCTATGACCTATTCAGAATGTTAAAAAGGAGGTGTTTTCTTTATTATGATAAACTTTAGTTGGTAAATTCTAGGCTGAAACACGACTGTGATTGGTTGTAAATAAAAAATCATTGAAACGTGATTGGCCATTGACTCCCATTTGGGGCATGAAAATAGATTCACATAAAAAACGTAAACAAGTTTGAATTTACTTACAAATTAGAGTAAAATAAAATCTAAGTAATGATTTTAACTTTCGATAATATATAATTTCTATAGTACCGTCTACATAGAAGAAAAAGGATAGCAGTTAAAAATTTTAATTTACAAAATGGCTAATTTCCCATAATCCCGAGTGAACACGCCGTGTGCCTTGCATATGTTCTATTTAGTTACATATTCTGTTACTACGAAACAGCTCTACCATTGTTGTTTGCTCATTATAGTTCATCGTAAATTACCGAAAATTTTTAATGTCACTGTACTCAGTTTTCCTTCTATTCGGGTGCCGTGTGCTCACTACTGCAAGTACAAGCATTTGCTAGTGATACAGTCCAGGCGGGCAACTATATTTGTAGCGGGATCCCGGCTGACAACCTACCGCATGTGATTCTTGCTCCGCATAGGCTACAAGACTACTCATAAATCAATGCATTTAGGTCTACGTACAGTATATCCATACAACTATACCACACAATAAAATTTAAGGGCTTAGGGCAATAACATGATAAGTCACATGTTCTTTTTGAGATATAAAGATTTTAATGTTTCAAAAAATTATAAATACTAATTGTTGTTAATACATTGTGTGTCTGTATGTTTTAACTCATCACTGGCGCACTTACAAATGATTTTTATGTATATTTCAATACATTAATATTTGTTACCATTGTAATAAATGACATTTGTTAACAGAATGTGGCTTGTCATGTTACTGCCCTAAGCCCTTCAATTGTAATCCTGAGATTTGAATGCTAGTATCAACAAAACATAATTTTATGGTCACACATACAGTTCATCAATAAAACGATATAGATAACAAAGAGAAAAACTTTGAAATAGCGTAATTCAAATATCAACGAACAATAATATACAAACAAGAATGTGCAAGAATAAATTAAACGCTGGCTATTTAAAACGACTCGTTTTTTATCCCAACTGTTCTAAAAAAAGTTGATATATATATATATATATATATATATATATATATATATATATACACTATATATTATAATTAAATTTTTGTCATTGAGCAATACAAGCTACGGTAGCGCACTGAGATATCAACTCAGAGGTCCGGGATCGAATCCCGTCCAGGCATTTATTTTTCTTATCATGTCATATATTTACCTAATGCCTTGTATAAAAAGCATAGATTAATTCATTGTAGTTTATTACTTTCTTTGTATTTTTTTTTCTTTTCTTTTTATGTATAGGGCCTACTAGATTCGAGCTGTTATTCCTTTTTTGTATTCATTGTATCATTCATTTAATTTTAATTGTATTTAATTTCATTGTATTATTCTACATTATTTTCATTATTATTCAGTTTGACAGATAATCATTATTATTGTAATTTTTTGTATTCATATGTAACATATGTTTGTCCTGGTGAGTGGAAGAGAAGGCCACATGGGCTTAACTCCACCAGGCTAAATAAATATATTCTATTCTATATATATTTAGATGTTATAACTATATTTTTGACATTTGGCAATGAAGGCAAATATGATATGAAAAGAAAAATGAATGCTTGAGTCGGGATTTGAACCCGAGTTTCTAAACTCTGTACGTTTAGCGCTCTAACGACCTGAGCCACCCAAGTATTCCAACACAAACATACATTTTTCTTATATATGTGGTATTCTCAAGTTAAATTTACCAATAACTTATAAATAATTATTAGGATTAATAACTATGTACTCTGTGCTGTATCGTTTTAGTATTTACCATGTGTTTTGTTTAATTTGTGCAATTCATACCCATAACATAATTTAAATAATTTCCTTATAATATTAATTACTTAATAAAATCTTCGTAAGTTTAATCAACTGTGGTTGCGGACCTCGATTGAATTTACTACTTTGAAAATGTACCTCCATGAAATCTAATTGGTGACCCGTGCGGTATAGCATTGGACAGCAGATGCGGGGATTTCACTGTACACTGCTGATGTACTCTCGGCGGGGAACGGACAGCGTAGGACCGCGGTGATACAACCACACACATTTTAATAAAATATTTTATAAATTGTCGTACTTACCAACTTTAACAATTTAGTAGCTTTTTGTACAGAGCCATAAGAAATTCCTACTTGTTGCGAAAGGCTCCTAAGCGATTTTCCAGGAGACTGCTCCAATCGATAACAGATATCGTCTAATGTTTCTGGTGTGAGTACGCTACGCGGCTTGTGACCCTTCTTAGGTTCAACACTTCCAGTTGCATGAAATTTGTTGTAAAGATTATGAACAGTTGAACGAGAAGGAATTTTTATACCCGGAAATCGTTTTTCAAACAGTTTTCGTACTTTGGTGGCAGATTCAGTTAAGAAATATTGATCCAAAATAAATACGCGTTGTTCAGTAGAAAAAATATTAGACATTATACTGTTTACAGTTAGACACACGTTATCCAGTACCTTATCTACTCGAAGCACAATCGGACTACAACCGTGAACGTGTGGCGGGATGTTCTCGTATACTGCTGAGTCAGCGCACATTTCAAGTCCCGTGTAAGCCTACGTCATCGCACAGCATGAACCCCGCGTCTGCTGCTGTCCAATCTATACTGATCGCTCTGTTACTAGGGATGCAAACCAATTTATGTTATATGAATTATAGTTTGTCATACTTGGCGCCATCTATTGTATTATTCTCGCTGCTCGTTCGCTTCCTCACCCAAAAAGCAGATGCTTTAGAAATGTGGGATGAATGAGTTTTTTTTTCCCTGGGTAGTATAAACTGGCGATGATATATTTGCCTATCATAGCAACGTCATTACCCAGTGAGTGGCTGTTTTCAGAGGCTGGGGCTACGATTACCTAAGAAGGACACCGTTCACTGGGCACAATATTTTCAAAATTGTTGTTTTAAATTGTTTTGCGAAATAATTAATAAACGTTTTCAACATTATTTTGTGTTTTTAATTGTTTTCGCAAAACATCGATATATTGTTCACAAACATCGATATTTTACTTTTGAAAACATGGATGTTCTAACATCGATGTTTTTTATGAGGGATTGCATCCATATCTGTTACAATAGTATTACACATCTATAAAAATCAAATGTCGCGCGTTCGTCTCGTAAAAACTCCTAAACGACTGGGCCGATTTTGTTGAAATTTTTGTCTGTGTGTGTGATTGGACGCCAAATATAATAAGAACAGTTAAGTCTCGTAAATAGCGATGGGCAGGACATGTGGCACGAATGGAGAATGAAAGACATGCATGGAAGCTTTCTGTAGGAAAACCAGGGGGAAAACACCCAGTTGGTAGACCAAACATGAGATGGGAGAATAACATTAACTATTATATGAGGGAAATAGATTATACAGGCATTGATTGGAAAACATTAGCTCAGGATAGGGATGCATGGAGAGCTTATGTCCGCGCGGCAATGAACCTACGGGTTCGATAGTGTCAGTGAATTAGTTAGTGTCTGATTGGGTCTCTCGATGGTTTAGTTTCACAATTGTACGCACTAAAACCAGTGTAGAAGTACACTTTAAGTGAAAATTTAAAACTCGCTCTTGCGGTCACAACTTTCGATGTTTCACAACGAAACTCAGTATATCGTATTAAAATATACCGACGCGGGTATTATCAGAAAATGAACGAAATCAGACAATTAGAAGCGGAGGTTTACTTGAAATCCGAAATTAAAAACTGCCTAAACAGCTGGACCGATTTTGATGAAATTTTTTGTGTGTCTGGCTGTGTCCCTCGATGGTACAGATTTACAATTGTACCCTATGAAACCATTAGACGTAGCTCAGATGAATTGAAAATTTAAAAATCGCTCTAGCGGTCAAAATTCACGATGTTTCACAACGGAACTCAATATATCCTATTAAAATAAATCGAGGTAGATATCATCCAATAAATGAGCGAAATCAGATAATCAGAAGTGGAGGTTTACTTGAAACCCGAAATTAAAAACTGCCTAAACGACTGCACCGATTTTGATTTTTCTTTTTTGAATGAGTCCCTGGGCGGTTTTGATTCACAATTGGACCCGGTAGGTGGAGTTGCGATCGGGTTATGAGAATTTTTGATGTCATGTGTAGTCATCTGCATTGCCGACATATTCCACGCGACAACAATGTGACATCATGCACGCTTCTTGACCCAAAACAGATGGCAGTGAGTTTTTTTGCGAACTTATTAATTAGTGAATTTCATGGTAAAAAGTAACATTTTTATAAGTCATGACACGAGAACTGTTCGGACAGGACAACGCGTGCCGCGTCCGCTAGTGTGCAATAAATTACATCGAGAATACATTTTTAGTGTCATCTTCTCAGAATGAAATATAACAGATTAATCAAACAAATCTTTGATTTTTTCCCGCACCGCAAAACACAACTGGTTTAAATAAACTGAAATATACGCAGTATAATCAAAGATTACAGAACATTCACTAATCGATCAAACAGCTAAATTTATTATTCAAGATGAAAACATAAGGTTCCAAGATAAATCTACACAAAAATCCAAATCTATTATCTCGGAAGAAGAGAGGAAAAGAAGATTAGAAAGAATGAAAAAAATACTGAGCTCTAAGAAAGGAAAAACACGCTGAGAAATTATTATTCCGACGTACCCCAAAGAGGGTGAAAAAAAATAAATTAATGAAAATAAAAACTTGGGCACTGGGAAAGACGGCAACTCTGTCAAAAATTTCTTCACCAGGTGCTTAGTGGGGTATGGGTTTGGGTTTAGCTAGGGGAAAGGGAGCGTTTGGAATAAAATATTTTAAGGGAGTGATGGGTGAAATTTCTATTTTTTACATTTTTTGAGCTAGACACTTGATTTTTTTGTACAAGCATTCACTGCATGATACATAATGATGTGTTAAGTTTCATTCTTGTGAGACATTTATTTTATTAGTTATTAAATATTGTATTTTTTTTATTTGCATATATTATAATTAAATGGGTTAGGCGATTTTTTAGTAAAATGTCTGAATTTTTTACAAGACCTCAAAAGTATTTAGAAAAAACATCATGCATTAGAATTCTTATAATGTGAATACAAAGGGAGAAAAAATAATGTACCTCATGCGTGAAATTACAAAAAGATTAATAATCGCATACATTTTATTTTTTATTTCTTAAAATACTACTTCAATCCTGAAAGTAGTGCATCTACTTTGTTACTCATTGTTTTTATAACATGCAGTAAAAATTTGAACCTTCTAGGACACAATTTCTGAATTCCATTCAATTTTGAATGTACAAAAATGCAGTGAAAATAGAAGTGTGCAAAAACAAGTTTAAAGATTTGCATGCAGGTGGCATTTAACTGGTGCAGCCTTTTAACTCTGAAGTAATTTAGGGCACCTAGAAGCGCCATAGGCCTCTGAAACTTTGCCAACACATACATTATAGTACAGGCTAATTTTTAGTACGAAAAAAACACAAAATATCAATTTTGATCTCAAATGGCCAATTTTTCACCCATCACCTCCCTTAAGACTTGTCTCAAACTACACATACCAAAAAAATACGCAATTATATAAAAATTCGTACTTCATTCACGCATTCTCCAACTTTAATGATTAACTTAAAGATCACGCGTTATGACCTTAATGTTAAAGCGCCTGTACATGATATAAAAGTGCAGAGTTCAAATTTCACAACCAAGTACTACATTCAAATCGTTAAATAAAGTTCACCGTCCACGGGAGGTAACTAGAGTTGAAGCGATAAGCCGGTTGACATGTTCCCCACGTGTCAGGCTTCCCCCAGCGGCGTAGTACTTCCAATGCTACTGATACATCAACACATTTAAGCCTACGTTCAGGACATCCATACAGCTATAGCACAGTCAAATTAAAAGTCCTGATATTTTAATATTAAAACAAAAGGCATACGATTCAATTAAGACGGAAAAGTTTCAGGACATCCATACAGCTATAGCACAGTCAAATTAAAAGTCCTGATATTTTAATATTAAAACAAAAGGCATACGATTCAATTAAGGCGGAAAAGTTATATAGTATCCAGCTGGAGTTCGGAATTCCTAAAAACTTATACTTATTGGAATGTGTCTAAATGGTACAAAGAGTAGGGTGCGTGTAGGCTAAGTTTTCGGATACTTTTGAAATTCACAATGGGTTTAAAACAAGCAGATTTACTATCTCCTCTAACTATTCAATTTTGTACTAGAGCATGCCATCAAATCTTTAGAGGATGAAGAACGCCTACAACTCAGTGGTATTAATATGCTGTTAGTTTACGCTGATGATGCAATATTATTAAGCGATAGCGAGGACAATAATAAGGCCAACAAGGGCACTCTATTGAATAACACTAAGAAATTGGGACAATAAGTAAACACCAATAAAACTAAATATATGTTCACACACAGAAATACATTATATAATAGAATTGGACATTCAATGACAAATGAGAGAAGTTTTGAAGAAGTGGCTGAATTCAAATACCTAGGAGCAATAATTACAAATAGGAAATGAGTTGCAGGAAGAAATTAAACATAGGCTCAATTCTGGAAATGCGTGCTATCATGCAATTCAGGGACTCTTTTCACAACTTCTCTAAAAAAAAGTTAAACTGAAAATATATGAAACTGTTATTCTACCACTTATACATGAGTGCGAAACGTGGACTCTTACTTTAAGGGCGAGAAAAGAATTTTGAGTATTAGAGAATAAAGTTTTTAGGAAAAATTTTCGACCGAAAAGAGAGGGACAGGCGAATGGAGAAGATTACATATCAGTGAGCTACATAAATATTAGTTTCGTTTAAATTGTGTTTAACTGCGTAAATAACTATCTCTTCAATGTAGTTATTCTATGAAAATTAAATATGGCCGACAAATACACTTCCTAAGTTGCTTATGTTAAAAAGACATTAACAATTATTACTTTCAGGTCATAAATAGACAAAACTGCAAGGCCCTTCGCCTACCAGTTGATTGCTAGCCTCACATCCACATGTGTTAATCACAGAGGTAGATAATCATCCAGCCAGTGTAGGGGTGACACGTGGTCAGCATGTCGGGCCCCAGTCGTTATAGCTGGTTTTCACAACCTGGAGTCGCTACTTATTGTACTTACTTACTACTCACTGGCACTATCGAACCCGTAGGTTCATGGCCGCGCGGACATAAGCTCTGCATACATCCCTATCCTGAGCTAATGCTTTCCAATCATTCCCTGTATAGTATACTTCCCTCAAATCATAGTTAATGTTATTCTCCCATCTCATTCTTGGTCTACCAACAGGGCGTTTTCCCTCTGGCTTTCCTACAAGAAGCTTCCATGCAAGTCTTTCATTCCCAATATGTGCAACATGTCCTGCCCATCGCAGTCTACGAGACTTAACTGTTCTTATTATATCTGGCTTCCTATAAAGACCATGTAGTTCATTGTTAATTAGTATTCTCCATTCACCTGTTTGTTCATCTCTCTTTGGTCCAAAAATTTTCCTAAGTACTTTATTCTCAAATACTTGTAATCTCCTTTCATCCCTTAAAGTAAGAGTCCATGTTTCGCACCCATATAATATAACTGGTAGAATAATAGTTTTATACATTTTCAGTTTTTTGAAAGGAGTTGGGACATCAGAGTCTCTGCAATGCTACTTATTGTAGCCACACAAATGCCACACGATGGTGGATGGGCATCGGTCCCATACTGACCGAAATTCCAATAGAAAATGTCTTCCCCCATGGGGGCTCGACCAGCGCAAGTCCCGTAGTTCTTCGCCAAGGCATCTTGCCTTAACCACTCGGCTACGGCGAGGGATGGTCACAAATATTATTAATATAAATTTCTAGAAACATTCCATGCATTAAAATTGTCTTCAATTACTTAAGTAAATATAGGCTTACACTATAAACTCTGGCTGATTTTTCTATTCCCTCTTCACTTGATTTTTTAGGTTTGCAATCTGTTTCAGTTTTTTCCACATTAGTCATATATACTTTCTTTCGACAGCGATCGCATATAGCGTCACCTACAACTAAATCAGGTACTCTCTTTAGCATTGCTTCCGTTACTTTTCTTTTCCCTATTTGTCCGGTATGCTTCTGAAGATCGAAAGGATTACAACACCATAACTTATTAAACGTGTTCGAAACTTTAGACATTTTCAGACGCTTCAATTAAAACAGAACAACACGCACAGAAACTCTAGCTTGAACTGTAAGATGTTAAACTGAAATCCGGCTGTAAGAGACACGCAGTGCTTAGTATCAGTTTTCGATACTGCGACCTTGTCTTCCGCCCGCTGCATCGTGTCGCATGCAAATTTTAACCGTGCAAATCACACTTAACTTACAATTTTAATATCAACCACAGTTGGACTGATCCCGTCATGGAATTAAAATGGCAGCATTGGCATGTTGCTATCTTCTTGGAAACGAAATATAAAGTTAATACGCGTTTTGTTTTCGGAAATATAAATAATAATTTGTTTAAACGTCATTTTTATACAAATCCTAACATATTATTTTTAATAATACATTGTAGATTTTAAATAAACGTATTCAAATTTATAATTATACAAATATTTTATGTTTATTGAAAAAGTACAAGATTAGTGTACCTTTTTAAAATACACATGGCAACGTTATTTCAAATACCTAGGAACAATAATCACAAATAGGAATGAGATGCACAAAGAAATTAAACATAGGCTCAATTCTGGAAATGCGTGCTATTATGCATTGCAGAGACTCTTGATGTCCCAACTCCTTTCAAAAAACGTTAAACTGAAAATATATACAACTATTATTCTACCAGTTATATTATATGGGTGCGAAACATGGACTCTTACTTTAAGGGAGGAAAGGAGATTACGAGTATTCGAGAATAAAGTACTTAGGAACATTTTTGGACCAAAGAAAGATGAACAGACAGGTGAATGGAGAAGACTTCATAACAATGAACTATATGGTCTTTATAGAAAGCCAGATATAATAAGAGCAGTTAAGTCTCGTAGACTGCGATGGGCAGGACATGTTGCACGTATGGGGAATGAAAGACTTGCATGGAAGCTTCTTGTATGAAAGCCAGAGGGAAAACGCCCAGTTGGTAGACCAAGAATGAGGTGAGAGAATAACATTAACTGTGATTTGAGGGAAGTAGATTATACATGGAATGATTGGAAAGCATTAGCTCAGGATAGGGATGTATGGAGAGCTTATGTCCGTGCGGCCATGAGCCTACGGGTTCGATAGTGCCAGTGAGTAAGTAACGTTATTACTAAACGAAAATTAGGTGACGCAGCGAAACGACCTCAAAACGGTGGCGCTTCCCCTCCACCGCGCGTGATGCATTACAGTCCACACTCAACATAACGAATTCTTTGATCCTTTATCTATCGAGTGGTGTAATTAAATTTTGGATACAGATGATTAGTCCGGATGTTTAGGCACTTAAAAAATTCAAAATAGGCAGGCAAAAAGGCACTAAAAATCATTAATATAGGCACTAAAAATTCAAAATAGCCTCTTACAAAAAATTGACAACATAACTTTTTAAGTCTTACGTTAAGAATATAAACATATGCTATCAATAGCATGCGAAGATATCAGATATGCTTTTGGAATTTGTTATGTCTTCTTACAAAGAGCAGAACCGTCACTTGAGAATATTTCCGCAACAAATTCTTTCACGAAATTGGTCAGTTTGTCTTTTTCTGTTGTCCGCTCTTTTGGTATCTTAAAAAAACTGTTCTAAAGGTATAATAAAAAAACACGTACACTTGCCGCACAACTTTGTCTTTGAAGTACTTGTCTGTGAACGAGGACTGCTGACTGAATTCAGTGTTACCAAGATAAAAAATAATACTACCAGTCACCTAAAGGTTTCTCCACCAGGTGTGAGACAGAGATGCAATGTTGAAAAGAATATTCTATGAAATAACTTTTCTCCAAGCCTTAGAGCCGGAGCATAATAAAATGGGACATAGCATAGGGCTATTTCACATAACGGGGATGCATGAGGTGGAAAAATACAATATTTACCTAACGGGAGTGCACTGAGGGGAAAACCATCAACCTGCTAGGTTATTGTAACCCTTATCCTAAAATATTCTAAGGGAATTTATAAAAAGAACACTTGAAAACTTCTATGAAATGATTTGTGCCATGAAGTTTGTCCATTTCAATTGATTTCATTGAAATACTGAGTTAATTTCGAGGAAAATATTGCAAATAGGCATTTATAGGCATTGTAAGCTGAAATAGGCATCTGTAGGCAAAATGAACTTCATGGAAAACAACTCTACGGTCGTTTGTATGAACTTATATGAGGTCACTTTTACAATATCTATAATAAATAACTATAGGCGTTTAATAGTTGAATGCAGGCTTTCACGGCCGGTAATCATGATGTTGAGTGATTCCGGGTTCTGTGGCCGTGGTCCATAGTTGGTGTTGATACCAGACGTTTCGCCCTCAACTGCGGAGGGCATCTTCAGTGGCGAGTGCTTCTAGGCGTGTTTCCTGGTCGGAAGCTCTAGCAACCAACGACGCAAAACTCTTTACACTTCACATAACAATCAGTAACAGCATTCCTTACCAAGATTGGAACAAGATCGACAGCATTACATACAACTCAAGTGAAGCAACCATGGTAAAGTCTACTAGAACGCAGATGAAGAAATTTGACTTTCTAAAAATGCAATCGCGACCCTTACAGCAATCAGTCGGTCTACAACATACCGTAACAAACCTGTCATCACGCACGCTCTCAACTGAAGAAACATCTGTACTATCAAAAGGAGGCAACTACGCTATCACACCCACATCAATACCTGTAGAGGACATTATCTCTAACATCGAGGCAAGCATCAAGAATCTCCCCTTGCAAACAACTGATGAAATTCGTTATGAAGCTGCAAGAATACTCCGTCGCGCCCAACCACCGAAAAGCAATTTAACTAAGAAGGAGAGAGACTAGCGCTAAAAACTTTAAATAATGATAATAATATCACTATTTTACCAGCCGATAAAGGAAAACTCTACAGTTGTTATGAATACACATGAATACAAAGAGAAAATAATAGAGATTCTGACACCAGATATATACAAACCTATCAAGCGAGACCCTACATCCGGTATTCTTCGAAAAACCAACAATCTTATCAAGCAATCGTCCTTGCCAGAAGGAATTAAGAAGAAATTACGCGTATCCGAAGCTCAACCTCCAAGACTCTATGGTCTTCCAAAAATACACAAGAACAACATTCCACTCCGGCCAATTGTCAGTGCCATCGGTTCTCCGACCTACTTACTGGCAAAGCATCTTACAGGACTTCTGAAACCACTCCTTGGAAAAACGGACAGCTACATCAGAGACTCGACACATTTCATTGAGAGACTACGGAATATAAACGTAACATCTCAAGATATACTGGTTAGCTTCGATGTGGTTTCCCTTTTCACCATGGTGCCAGTAAATGAGACCATGGACTACATTAGACAGATTTTCACAGAAGAAATATCCAATTTATTCAGGCATGTACTAACTACTACTTACTTCCAATGGAACAACAGCTACTATGAACAGACCGACGGAGTAGCCATGGGCAGTCCTCTAAGCCCAGTAGTAGCGAATTTTTTCATGGAGAAATTCGAAACAGAAGCACTAAAAACAGCTCCCAAGTCTCCAGAACATTGGTTTCGCTATGTTGATGACACATTCGTAGTATGGAGACATGGCAGTGAAGAATTGGAACGTTTCCTTCAACACCTTAACAGCAGACACAACAAAATACAGTTCACTATGGAAAAAGAAGATAATGGAAGACTTCCTTTCCTGGATGTTCAAATAATAAGGACTGGCAATGGGGAAATTCAACATACAGTTTACAGAAAACCTACACACACAGACCGATATCTGCACAAAGACTCTAACCACCATCCAAGACAAAAGCGAGGTGTCATTAAGACACTGTTCGACAGAGCGACTAAGTTATGCCAACCACAACACCTTAAACAAGAACAACACCATCTGTTCAATTGTTTCCAGAAAAATGGCTACACATCCAAGGAAATAAGACAAACCATACATCCACGAAGACAGCACGTCAGAATGGATAACACACCCTCAACCAGCATAGCCTACTTACCATATGTACAAAGAGTCACAGATCGTATCGGAAAACTCCTACGAAAATACAACATAAAAACAGTTTACAGACCTACAAGAAAAATAGAAGACTGCCTTCGCTCAGCTAAGGATCCTCGGCCACCTCTCTCCACTTGCGGCGTATATCGACTTCCTTGTTCGTGTGGTAAACCATACATAGGGACCACAAAAAGAAGTATAGCCACCCGTTTATCAGAACACAAAAGAAACTGCAGACAAGGAGAAATGGATAAATCGGCTGTAGCAGAACATGCCATTATGAATGGACACCAGATTCTATTCGATGATACACAAGTTTTAGCCACAACTTCCTATTATTTCCCTAGATTATATCGAGAGGCTATAGAAATACACAAGCATAAGGAAAATATTAACAGAAAAGAGGAAGGTATTAAACTGTCTAAGGCCTGGTACCGTACACTAGAAAATAAATGCATCAACACTAGGGACAACAAGGAGACGACCATTAGCCAATCAGCAAGAGCCACGCCCGCTCACCCTGCTCCCACCACTAGTATCAATACAACACCCGCAGCGTTCACTCTAAGTAGAGCTTCCGACCAGGAAACACGCCTAGAAGCACTCGCCACTGAAGATGCCCTCCGCAGTTGAGGGCGAAACGTCTGGTATCAACACCAACTATGGACCACGGCCACAGAACCCGGAATCACTCAACATCAAATAACTATAGGCATTTTCCCTAACATCCGGTCTCTACAGATGATAGATATGTAGCTGTAACACCAAACTGCTTCCCCCCAATTTTGCTATCAGTTTTTTCTGAATTGCCTCCCATTATGGACGCAAAAGACGCGTTTACATTTTTAAAAAGTTATAAAAAATCCACCATCACTAGTTGGACTCACCTCTTTGGATGGGTTCCCCCTGTATTGACACCGAGTCACAATTGTTTCTGATCCTGTGAGCTGTTCTGAGGTCATGCTAAAGCGAACCATTGTTTCTTCAAGCTCTTCTACTGAAAACACGTTTTCCAAAGCTTCTGCAGGTAAACCAGATGAAGCCAAACCATACTTCGGAGGGCAACTAAACATTGCTTCATAAGGCGATTTTAAAATTCCACTGTTGTAGGCACTATTTTTTATGAATTGGACATATCTGAGACCCTGACTCCAGTGAGATGTTTTATTATCCTTCATCCATGTCCTTAACAACCTCTCGATATCCTCATTTACACTTCCGAAACTTCTCTGACTTGGCTTTCCATGCACAATCTTAAAATTTGGCCAGAATTTTCTCAAATTATTCATTATTTTACTAGCAAATTCCTTTCCATTATCAGACCGTATCACGTAAGGTGCTCCTAGAAGCATAAATATTTCGATAATATTTTCACAAATTTCTTCAATGTTCTTTGATTTAAGAGCTTTCAGAACTATAAATTTCGTCAAATGATCTTGGTATACCATTATAAATTTGTATTCATCATCAGCATGCGATTGGAAATCTATTAAATCTATTTGGCACTTAGAATAATTTAATTCTTGAAATAGTACGGGTTTCATTGTTAATTTTTTCTTTAGATTCTTTTGTTTCTGTAAACAAGGATCACATAAACTTAAATATGTCTGAACATCTTTGTAGGTTACGTTTACATAACTTACTTTTAAGATTTTCATCATTCTATCTCTACCCCCATGACTTGTGGACATATGTGCATCGTTTAATACCTTATACAGTTCTTCATCGTGTATAAAATATTTAATACATTCTAATTCATTCACAGGGTATATTAATTTAGTTACTCCATCTACCTCAAGAACATCGTATCGCTTCAAAAACCTATAATCGTTGCTTTCTTTTCGTGGCTTTGTTTTTAATTCCTTGACTTTTTTCACAAGATGGTCGTATTTTGATTTGTCCATGCTTACGCTGTTTATACTGCTGGATCCACCTCTGTCAATTCTAAGTTTTTCAATAAATCGTTCGTAAGCCACCATTTTGTAACGAGGGAAATACACACAGCTGAACACAACGGTTTCAAACAACTGGCGGTAACATGAAGCGAAGTTGGTAGAGAGGGGCAGTCGACATAACTGAGCGGCGTCAGGGGAAACTTTCACTACTCTTTCCAGCGAACGTCAACTGCGACTAATGATAGTTGACAGTCACTGATTTTCAAACACATACAGTTACATATACATCTAATACCATACGCACTAAAATTTATATACAGAGTGCCTCTAAATCCCCTAACTATTTCAATGAATGAAAGTAATGATTGAAAAACCGATGTTATCGTGAAGTTTTACACATATTCTACTGCCTTTCTACATGACCGCCATCTAGTGAAAACACATACTCCATCTTTCAGCTGTGAAACGAAATGTACACCTTAACATTTCAACCGTAAAAAGTCTGCTTCTGTGATACGATTCCGTAAATCAAGCAGACGTGATAACGATATTTTCGTAGAGTAAATCGTAGAATTTTTCACACTGTGTTGCGAGGGGCATTCAACTCGCCAGATTAGTGTATACTTCAGTAAAATAATATGCATGTAATTTACGTCTTTTGTTAGGTTAGGAAGGGAGAAATTAGTGTACATTTCTAATAAAAGTTTAGGAATTTATTGCGAAGGTTGGTCATATCGATTTCACAGCCACGTGCTGCCATCTAGCGACAGCTCTATAAACTTCCTGTAGGACTTCAAAAATATGTGGTTCCACCTAGCGATAACTCTATAAACCCATACGCATGCACACTGTGCTTCATTAGTATTTAGAACATTTACGGGGAGAGTTAGACTGATGATTCCCTCCATACGTATATACAAGAATTAGGAATGTAAACGTGCACATAAAACACATTGTATACCAGCCTGTTTTACCTGTGAAGTTATCACTCGCGCTATCCATCGTTCATGCTCCCTATACATATGTAAATTCTCTTTTAAAATCGTGTTGGTGCTCCCAACCGAAATGCCAAGAATGCGCGCAAGCTGCCTCACAGTCACACGTGGATCATCACTAACAATAGCATCTGCCCTGTTGATCAGCTCCTCTGTTACAGCAGTAACGGGTGCACCTACTCCTCTCTGGAGTTCAGCGCTTTCCCGCCCATTCTTGAAAGCAAGATGCCAACGGAAACACGCTCTACGAGATATTACCGAGTCCCCATAAGCTTTCTTTAGTTCACCGTAGGTTGCAGTGGCGTTTTTCTTCAAAAGAACACAATACTTTATTGCATAACGCTGTTCGCGGAAATCAGCCATGGCGATGTTTAGAACCGATTATGTAATGCATTCACTCTCACGCATTACCAACAGTTGTCTGACGGAGATATTACTGTGAAACTTTCAGTGATCAGCAAATTGAATATGCAGTTCCTTTGCGCGCGAACAGATGTCGGTAGCGATCACTTAACAAAAAGAAAAGAATCAGTGCCAGTCTTTATTGAACACACCTCCTATATAAACGGGTATGATGAATGAATGAATGCAGAATACAACAATAACAGAAAATAAATAGTATATTATGATACAAGGTGGCAGATAGCTTTTTTTTGCGATGAATTGAAATACAAGAGCATTCGATAAGTAATTGCAACACTTATAAATCAGCGATCCTAGTGGTGGCCATTGTAATCTTGTAGTACGAGGGTGGATCAAATATAAACCGGAATTTATATCTGGAGGTTCTGGTAGCGAACTGCAAAGATTGCGGTTTGGAGGGGAAGTTGGTGGGGGTGTCTGGAGTAGGGATCTTGATTTATCGCATTCCGAAGAGCGGCCGCTTGCTTCAGTACGCCATGAGCGAGCAATAGGTACACACGTCTCTTGCGCAACGCATTATTAAGCTTTTTGGCGAAAGAAGGCACTAAACCTTCTGAAATTTTGAGAAGGCTCCATGCGCAGTTCGGAGCAACCCTTTCGAAGAAGCAAGTGTATGATTGGCGCAAAAAAATTTTAGCGGGCCGGGATTCAGTGGAAAATGAGCCCCACCAAAGACGGCAACGAACAAGCATCACTGCAGACAACATTCGTGCTATACGGGACCTTATTGAGGAGTATTGGCGCGTAACAATTTATGAAATTGCTTCACACGTTGGAATAAGCTTCGGAGGTGTTCAAGCCATCATCAGTGATGAACCCAAATTCCGAAAATTGTCTGCCAGGTGGGTTCCTCGGCTCCTCAGCCAGGAAAAAAGAAATTGATGAAAAACTGACGAAAATTCATTGGACACCTCTGGAACATCCTCCTTACAGTCCAGATTTGTCACCCTGTGACTACCATTTGTTTGGGCCACTGAAAGAAGACCTGGGAGAAGGCGGTTTGGTGACAATGCAGCGGTAGAGGAGTTCGTGCGCAACTGGTTGACTACACGTCATCCCTCATTCTTCAAGGACGGCAACAAAAAGTTACCAACTCGATGGCAAAAGTGTGTTGGAAATGCAGGAGACTATGTAGAAAAAATGAGGTGGCGGTTTTATATTTTTTTGTTAATTCGATAAAATTGTAAACAATAATTCCGGTTTATATTTTATTCACCCTCGTATGTTATTGATCAGTCTTTGTTGTATAAATATGTAGATATTGAAAGTCTCGAAATAGCAATATTTTTGTGAATACATTCACTGCTTCTCACATGTAGTAAGTAATACCATCCTAAAAATATGTTCAGTAGAATTTGTTTAGAAGATGGAATTGGGAAATACTCGAACATCCACAACATTTACCTGAGCCCTTGTGGCTATAACTTATCCACAAAGATCAAAGAACCTCCAAGAGGTATTCAATTTCAAACAAGACTTTATATCCAGAAATCTCTAGATCGATCAGATGATAGAGATATCCAGAAATGGTGATGGAGTGCTCCATCTTCCAAGGATTTGGCAACACATGGTTCACACGAGACTAAAAATGAAGATCGTAATACGCCCAGTTGGTAGACCAAGAATGAGGTGGGAAAATAACATTAACTATGATTTGAGGGAAGTAGATTATACAGGGAATGATTGGAAAGCATTATCTCAGGATATGGATGTATGGAGAGCTTATGTCCGCCGGCCATGAACCTACGGGTTCGATAGTGCCAGTAAGTAAGTAATGTCAAACGTAACATAAGTAATTATTTTTGTGATGTTATAACAGAGTTGCCATAGCTTACTGAATGCCCTATTATTTATAACCGAGTCGAAAGACGAGTGAATATTTTTTCCGCGAATACGTAAAAGACTTGCATCATCGTCGTGTCGTACCATTGTATCCTCTGTTGAATTTCTTACCTATAACTACGTTTATTTTAATTAATGCATTGAGTTAGATTTAACAACCCACCTCATAATTGTAGATTTCTTGAAGATTAGTTTCGATACATAACCTCCTTCCTAAATAAACTTGTTAAAAACAAGAACACAAACAGTGTTAACCCTCTGCACAAAATAAAGGAAGACATCTACTATCATTATTTAGGGAGCGGATGTTTATGTTCTAAAAGTTAATATTGCAACATAATATAGCGATAAAATGAATTTAACAAGTCTTTATATCCAATCAACTGATTGTTTATAATAGAACTTACAAAACCGTTTCTCTATAATTTTTGTGTGGAATCTAGTAATACTGCATTTATATTTTACGTCATACTTTTAAATTAAAAAAGAAATAATGTAAATAAAACAATATTTATATTTGAAGAGAAAAATTTTCACCTAGACCGGGACTCGAACCCGGGACCCTTGGTTTTCCGGGCCAAGAGCTCTACCAACTGAGCTACCGAGGCGAGTTACGATCTAGACGCAAATTTTTCTCTTATGTACGTTGTAATTCCCTCGCGCCAAATGCTTGAAACCATAGCTTCTATCTTTGCAAATGGCGGCTTCTTAGTTAAGAAGACATTTATTGGGAATTTAACACTACTTTATAGCCAGTAGGGCTTCTATTGACGATTTTATTATTAATTTAACACTTCTCATTGAAGGATAAATTAATAATAAAATCGTCAAAACAATATTTATTTGTAATTTAAAAGGAAAATATGTAATGTAAATGCAATAATGCTAGATTCCAAACAAAAATTATTAAAAAACTGTTTTGTAAGTTACATTATACAAAAACCAGTTGATTGGATATAGAGAGTTTATTACATTAATTTTATCACTATACTATGTTGCAATCTTAACTCTTAGAACATAAAAATCCGCTCCCTAATCATTATAAATGCTGATGATGGAACATCTTTCTGAAAAATGTAATTAATAGCGAATTTAAAAAATACTAATTAGATCAATAAAAAACAAAAAATGGAAAAATTTGGATATGGGAGATTTTCAAATCGGATAATTGAAAATAAAAATAAAATTAGTAACCTAAGAAAACAGTCATCTTTGACATTAAAACTAATTAAAATTGTGTAGGCCTTTCAAAATTACTTGTTCCATCTTCAGCAGCAGGTAAAACCTTCACAATTTTAATGATTTATAATGTTGGAGACTAGTGTTTTCTCGGGTACTGATTTTATTTTTATTTTCAACGTATTACCAAACAAACTCTATGGTATTTCAGTATGAATTTTAAAAGTATTCACAAATTATATTTTAATCCCAATTCTGTTTATAAATACCTCTCAATAGAGAACTTCATCCCCAGGTGACAACACTGGCAGATTGTACATGAATGTAGGAAGTGGCAACACTGCACTATCACTGGAGCTCAATACGACGACTATAAATATAATAATCCCTGCCTCCACGTGGTGGGGCTTCCAGACATGTTCCTGCATGCGTGCGCCACTGCTAGTGCAAAATATAACCAACTTTATGTGAACTGCCAGAAATTGAAGATATTTCTAATTCACTGATACTATCGAAACAATAGGTTCATTATCTCGCGGACATAAGCTCTCCATAAATCCATAATATGAGCAAATGTTTTCCAATCATCCTCTGTATAATCTACTTCCCTCAAATCATGGTTAATGTTATTTTCCCACCTAATTCTTGGTCTACCAACTGGACGTTTTCCCTCTGGTTTTCGTATAAGAAGCTTCCATTCCTCATTCGTGCCACATGTCTGCTTATCGCAACTACGAGACTTAACTGTTATTATATCTGGTTTCCTATAAAGAATATGTAGTTCACTGTTATGTAGTCTTCTCCATTCGCCAGTCTGTTCATCTCTCTTTGGAACAAAATTTTTTTCTAAGAACTTTTTTCTCAAATACCGGTAATCTCTTCTCCTCGCTTAAAGTAAGAGTCCATGTTTCACATCCATATAACTGGTAAAATATCAGTCATATATTTCAAGTTTAACGTGTTTTGAAAGGAGTTCGGACGACGATAGTCCATATAATACACAATAGCACGCATTTTCAGAATTCAGCCTATGTTTAATTTTTTGTGCATCTCATTCATATTTGTAATTATTGTTCCTAGATACTTGAATTCTGCCATTTCTTCAAAATATCCCTCATTTGTCATTAACTGACTATTTCCAATATATAATATTTTCTTTGTGTGAATATAAACAATGGCAATATGCCGGCTGTCATATTAGATAACGAACAAATTCCTTATACCGACATCGTTAAAAACTTGGGACTTTACTATAGATTCAAATTTAAATTGGCATGTCCAAGTAAGACAAACATCTAAAAAGATCTTCTCCATAATGCATTCCCTAAAGCGTCTCAAATTTTTTCTTAGCTCACGATTAGGGACTCTCCTGGCGCACCATTATCATCATCATCACCCATCATATCATTGGGGCAACGTAACCCCGCCTACCAGGCGCCCAAACCTCAGAAGTGGGTTACAAGTACGCCATGCCAGGAGAGAAACCAGGAATGTTGAAAGATAAACCTGGGGCATTTGAAAAAAAAAATAATAGTATGAATATGATAAATTATACGAGAAACACCAATTAATATATATACCTTACACTGGGTAATGATGAAGTCGAGGTTAGAGCAAATATAAATTTAGATTTCTTTTAAAAGATGCCAATGTCCGGCAGCCCCTTATTTCTTGCGAGAAGTGAAGATAGTATATGACATGGAGTGATTTGATGTCCTATGTTGCGGTATATTAAGCAAGAGACTATGTTGTGATCTTGTGTTTAAGTTATGGTTTGCGGATAGATACTGGAAACGAGATGATAAATAATTGGGAATCGAGGTATGTAGGATCTTAAATAAGAGAATTAGACAATGCGATTTTCTTCTCTCTTTTAGATGTAGCCAAGACAATTCGTGAAAAATGGAGAAATGTGGTCGTATTTTCGAACATTAAATATGAATCTGATACACATATTATGGACACGCTGCAGTTTGTCCGACAATCCGTCACTTTATGTCAGTTAGTAGAACGTCACAAGTCCCCAAATGCGGCAAATCACTAGAGACGCTATTTGTCGGACAAACTGCCAAGCGTGTCCATAATATGTGTAGCAGATTCATATTTAATGTTCGAAAATACCACCACATTTCTCCATTTTTCACCGAATTGTCCTTGGCTACATCTAAAATAGAGAAGAAAATCGCATTGGGTCTAACTCTCTATTTAAGATCCTCCATACCTCGAGTTCCCAATTATTTATCATCTCGTTTCCAGTATCTATCCGCAAACCCATAACGTAAACACAAGATCACCATAGATTGTCTTGCTTAATATACCGCAACATAGGACAATCAAATCACTTCATGTCATATACTATCATTCAACTCTCGCAAGAAATAAGGGGCTGCGAAGTTACATTGGCATCTCTTGAAAAGAAAACTAAATTTCTATTTGCTCTAAACCTCGACTTCATCATTACCCAGTGTAAAGGGATATATATTAATTGGTTTTCTTCTCGTATAATTTACTCATATTCATACTATTTTTTTTTTTTCAAATGCCCCCGTTTTGTCTTTCAACATTCCTGGTTTCTCTCCTGGCATGGCGTGCTTGGACCCGCTTCCTTTCTGATGTTTGGCGCCTGGTAGGCGGGGTTACGTTGCCCCGATGATATGATGGGTGATGATGATGATAATGGTGCGCCAGGAGAGTCCCTAATCGTGCGCTTAACCCCCTAAGATGACTATGAATGATGATTGCGCTGTACCATATGTTTTCCTGACATTTGTCTTACAGGTGATGAAAAACAAACCCCGTCAAAAACCTCACCCCCAGAACAAAACAACTTTGGGCCGGCAACTCCGGGGATCGAACCCGGTCCCGCTGCATGACAAAGCATACTATTTTATTTTATTATGATTTATTATTATCGTAAGTATTATTAGTGTTATCGAATAAAATGTTGTTTGTATACATCAAATTTACATTGTTACATTTAATGTATCTTTAACTGTTTATAATTAGTATAGTGTATATCTATATTTGTCAAATATGTATTTGTATTTGTGCTGGTTGAGTGGAAGAGAAGGCCTTATGGCCTTACTCTGCCAGAATCAATAAAACATTATTATTATTATTATTATTATTATTATTATTATTATTATTATTATTATTATTATTATTATTATATATTAAGTTGTATTGATATTTACATCTAGTCCCAATGTCTTAGTGTTACTCAACAGAGTGAGTGTGTTGGCCATTAGTATCTCCTCGCTACCCTAATAATACATCATCAGCATAAACTATAAGAATACTCACCGAGAACACATCAGTTGTTGACAATGATGGAATCAATCCAGAAGGCATATAAACCCTATTAAGTTTTAGAGTAACAGCTTTGTGAGCAGTGGTACGAGAGAGATTAGATTCCTGCGCCAATTTCCGCATTGATTTATTAGGATCCAGCATCATTAGACCTGATATTTCGTTAAGTTTTTCTTCTGTTAATAGTTTAGGCCTGCCACATCTAGGCGCATCTTTAACTGTCCCTATTTTACGAAATTTACTTATCAAATCACGAACAGTATCACGATTAGGGATTTTTGAATCAGGAAAACGTAAACGAAATTTTTCTTTAACACTTTCAGTAAATTTATCACCTTCACGAAACACTTGTTCTACTAGAAACACTCGTTCTTCAGTTGTTAACATTGTTATTGCTAGAATGTTCTATGCTTGAGTTTCCATACAAAGTAGATAGTTAACTATGCACCCACTCTAGCCTTGTATATGTTATCTGACAGCCTTGGAAACTAGAGTGAATGGACCGCCCACTTTCGACTCACTGCCGAGTGACTTTCCGGACGTGCGCATCTAACTAATTCAAAAGCAGCACTCCTGGCGGGAGCATTATCGCTATATCTCATCGGAGCTAATGTATGGCTCAATTTTCATTGGTCAAATAATGAATTTACCTTTAAAGGGGGTGATGGGTGAAATTTCTATTTTCTACATGTTTTGAGCTAGAGACTTGATTTTTTGTACAAACATTCACTGCATGATACATAATGATATGTTTAAGTTTCATTCTTGTGAGGCATTTATTTTATGAGTTATTAAATATTATATTTTTTAAAAATGCATATATAATTGAAAGAGTTCCACAATTTTTTAGTAAAATTGTCTATTTTTTTTACAAGACCACTAAAATATTTAGAAAAACATCATGCATTAGAATTCATATAATGTGAATACAAAGGGAGAAAAAAAATTATGTTATACCTCATGTGTGGAATTACAAAGAGAAATAATAATTGCAAACATTTTTTTACTTCATAAAATACTACTTCAATCATGAAACCCATCCACTACTTCGTTACCCATTGTTTTTAGGACATATAGTAAAAATTTGAACCTTCTACGACAAAATTTCTGAATTCCGTTCAATTTTGTACAAAAATACAGTGAAAATAAAAGTGTGGATAAACAAATTTAAAGATTTGCATGCAGGTGGTATTTAAATGGGGCAGCCTTTTAACCTGACGTATTTTTGGGCACTTAGAAGCGCCATAGGCCTCTGAAACTTTGCCAACATATGCATTAGAGTACAGGCTATTTTTTAGTACAAAAAAATGTCAATTTTGATCTCAAATGATCAATTTTTCACCCATCATCTCACTTAAGGGAGTATGAAAATGTAGTTCGCCCTCTAATACTCGAAGTAGATGAAATAAAAATAATAGGAAACACTTTACATTACCATCATCATTACCATCTACCGTCACGGTTTAGACCATTTCTGATCTGTTTCGGGCCCATATTATTGTTGATCGTTCCATCTTTTAGTTGGTCGTCTACGATTTCTATGTCCTTGTGGATTACATTTTAACATCTTATAAGGTATCCTCTCTTCACTCATTCTACTAACATGTTCAAACCATTTATTTCTATATTCCTTCATTTTTGTTGACACACTAGTTATTTGCAATTCTTCACGAATATCTTCATTCCTCCGTTTGTCCAAAAGAGTACATCCTGTCACAATTCGTAGGAACTTCATCTCCACTGCTTCCAGTCTTTTTATTAAACTTTTTATGAGAGTCCAACATTCCGAACCATACAACAGAACAGGAATATCTAAAACTTTGAAAAACTTTACTAACTTTCTTTGCTAACGTTCTTGTAATTGTACCGCAAATATGGTGAAACATATTAAGCTTTCTATTAATATATCTTGTCCTATCATTGCCTATAAATCCCCTAAATAATTAAAATCCATTATTTTACAACACGTGACACGAAAAGCATTGGAAGAACTCGATACTGATAGATGGAAGAAATGATATATGGAATGAGAACAAGAGGACTAGAGGACATGGAGTGGATGGATAGAGAGGAGTGAAGAAGAAAAATAAAACTTAGGCACAGAAAAATGTGTGAATATTAAAAATCTGTATATAAATGAATATAAAATAATTTTTAATTGGGCTTTCTTTTTTAAGTCACTTTGTGCATAAAATAGCTATTCAAGGTCAACTCTATAATAGTTACTCCACCCAAATTCTATACGATTCTTGTATTAAGATTGAAAATTGTGTTAATCTATAGGATAATCTACATATAAATAGGCTAAGATAAAACAGTTAAAAACCATTTTCTCCTCTGTTTGTTAACTGATTTTCTTTATCTTGTTTTTTTAACAACAGTGCGTCCCACATAAGAATGGGCCTGAAGGACAACATGCACGCTCCCGCGTATATATAATCGGGTATTATATTATTATGTTACCAATATTCATAGCTTATGTACACCCTTAGACAAAAAAAAATGAGTCATCCGCAGATTCTATCAACCGATAGGGGAACTTCGTGAGCGCTCACAGAGGCCGTACTCACATCAACGCGTTTTCAATAATTGTAACTAGGTTGTTTGCTAGTTAACGCAGTGCACACTCAAGCAACATGAAAGAGGGAGCCTAGTTTGGTGTGTTTCCGTGGTCGAGAGGTTTAACAGACAACATCTGCGTTCGTAACCTCATGGGTTCGATTATCGTTCTACTTTTTTTTTAAACTGAATGTTAGAATAGCATTTCGCCTGTAATATAGTTTCATATTTAATTTTATATTTGAGTTTTATGACTTTAATGCACACACAAAACACAAGAACATGCATTAAAACCTTCTTCTAATAAATAAATGAGGAAAGAAAGTAATATTTTCTAAAATGAAAACTTTAAGAAAAACAATATCAATATCGGGCGTATGAACCCTCAGCTTCTATTACCGCCCCCAATCTGCGGGGCATTGAGATTGCTTTGTGCCTATGTCCTTGCGTGTGCGCTGACCTATGGTAAAACTCAATACGATTCATTATAAACAAACTTGTTAGAGGCTGTTGCTTTTGCGCAGACGACTGCGCACTACAGTCTATTGAATGCAATACATTGAAATTACCTAGAACAAACCCTGAATGTGGTAAATATAATTGTTATAACGACATTAACATTTATTTAGTTCAATTATCAAAATAAAATGTATTTAATTCATAAAATATTTTAATACAAATATCACGAAAAAACCGCATAATTGAGGACGCGAACCTGCGACTTTCATTAACAGAAACAGTAACTGCATGCTTTACCGCTGACCTATCAGGACACGTGGGAGTGTCTTCAGTTCATGCCACATAACACAGTAGCTCAGGGACTGCACAATTATGACTAGTTTCCTAGTTTGAACCGAGCGCTGCGCCGAGTAGGACTTAGAAGAAATGTGCGTTCAAGAGATGACTTTTTTTTTTGTCTATTACTTATGTATGCACCCAATAGCCTTTTATTTATAATGAATACTAACCTTTGTTTTACAGCCGGTGTTGAAAGCGGTATCGACAGTCACTCTGTAAGGTTTCAGTTTCAATAGTTTAGTAGCCCTATGTACTGAGGTTTTTGAGATACCGACTTGTTGCGCAACACATCGCACAGATTTAGTGGCAGATCGTACGAATGAAGTGTTAATGTCGTTGATTTTTTCCTCCGTTAGAATCTTTCGTTTCCGTTTACGGGTTGTAGCATTATTAAGTGATCCCGTTGTTCTTAATTTATTCACAAGGCATCTCACTGTCTCTCTACATGGTACTGGAACCCCGGGATATCTGTCGCGAAAACGATTACAGACCTCTCTACACGACTCTGTTTTGACATATGTGTCGTACAAAAACACTCTTTGTTCAAGCGTAAATTTTTCTGGCATTTCAACGGTGCAACAAGAAAACACGTCTTCACTCGACTAGTAAACTCCTCTGACTACGCGTGGCTATACAGTGGGTGAGTCATAAATACAACAGCGCACTGCTGTCTGCCAAGCCCAGTCTTAAGTGGGACGCGCGGTACAAGTCAGTGTTTATGGAAAATCTCCATGGTGCAAGAGTTAAATTTCTTATACAAAAGCATGTAACGTACAAAGGCTATGTCCAAAAAAAAAAAATGTCATTTTTAACTGCAATGTACTAAAATCCAGTGTCAAAGCTCTCATTAAACTATAGGGAAGTAATGCATGTGCATGTGTTAATCATAGAGGTAGAATTCCATCCTGCCAGTGTCGCAGTGACATGTGACCAGTATAACGTGTCTGATATATTTTTTCGCACTTAAATGGGAGGGTATGCAGATGAAAATTACATAAAATATTTTTCACTTCGATGCATTTATGACTCAATTATTGCATTTTTAAAAATTGCGTGATCTATTAAAGACTCATTATTTTCTAGACTTGAAAACCCCTATAGTATCTACTCAGCCGCTGAGGATGGAACAAGAAGTTCAGAAAGGCCTTCATTATCTTAATAAATTTTTATTTGTTTAGGACGACTGATACTTCGGGTACAAATTTTAATATTTTAATTGTTTTTATCCTGCCATAATAATTCTTAAATATCTTTGCAACACACACAGAAATAACATTTACCTGTCCGAATCCAAATGTTGAGAACGCAGGTCTCCTCCTCAACTGGTAGCCGCCAACACTGTCTGCGTCAACGGTCAAATTTGGAGGTGTATTTTCCAGTCTATATTGCGTTCTAGATCTATAAGGCTTGACACGGCCTCTCAGTCCCTCTACCAAGCATAGCCTACAATTGCCGCATATCCTTACACTTTTCCAGTATATTTCTGGTACGTTATATTCCATACAAATCCAAGGAGGAACACGTCTGAAACCTTTCGGTTTCGAATTGTGAGGCCGGCCCAGTGGATTGAAGCACTTGCCATTATAATAGTAGAAGTCTTTCATTTCTGATCTGACATTAACACACCTTCTAGAACAAAATTATACATTAATCAATAGGTGTTTGGATGCTTGACAGTTCAGAATTAGGGAATTTTAAAGGGTTCTTTTCATAACTCACTTGCATTATCGTACCTAGAGGTTCATGGTTGCGCCAGCAAATAGCTCTCAATTGGCAATGTATGCTATTTGAAAAACGGACTGCAGTTGGAGAAGAAACCCATTTCACAATGATAGATTTAGAGAAAGCTTATGACTCAATTCCGAAGAACAAATTATGGGAAGTATTAGAGAAATACAATATTGATAGAAATTATTAAATAAATTTATAAAGATAACTCCGCTTATGTTAAAATTGGAAACATAATGTCTAATCCTATAAAAACTACAAAGAGATTGAAACAAGGGCGCAGTCTATCTCCAATTTTATTTAATATTTATGTAGAATTTATATGAATGAAATGGAAACAAAGCTGCAACGGTATGGATATCCCAATAGGCAACAGATATTTGCTGACATTACAATTTGCTGATGATCAACTGGTTTTAGCACAAGACAACTTTGATATGGAATTCATGATAAAAAGGTTGAAAAACACACATGAATCATGGGGTCTCACAGTAAATTTACAAAAAAACAGAATATCTGGCAGTAAATAGCAATGAAAGAGAAAATTTAATATTGGAGGAAGGAATCTAAATAAAACAAGTGAAACAAACGAAATATTTGGGAATAATTATGGATAACATTGAAGGTACAGACAAAGAGAATATAAAACATAGAATTGAATTGAGTAGCAAAATAATATCATCATTAAATTCCATATGGTGGGATAAGCATATTTGGAAAAGACACAAAAAAAAAATAATTGGTGGTTTTATAAACATTGGTGGAATCTGTTGCAATGTATGGAAGGAGGTATGGCTCGTAGGACAATCAATATAGTACTACAAGAGAAGAGTAAGAAGCTGCCAGAGACAGAGAAAGTCAAAATTCGAACATGTCACAAATAAGGCAATTAGAAATATACTGTGAAAGCAGAGAAGGGGGAGAAAGCATAATTTGAAGAATTGGGGAGGAAGGATTACAACTGTAAAGTGGTGTTAGGAAATGGTTTTAAGAATTGGAAAGATGAAACGATGGACAAAGCAAACCTATCAATGGCATTCCAGCCAGAAAGAAAAAAGCGGGAGACCAAAGTTAGTTAACAGGGAAGGAAAATATGAAGACATTTAATGCAAGCAAGAGGGGGCTAAGCATTTGAAGATATTGCCCAAGAACATAGGCTTTGTGGGTTTGGCCACGGAAAAAGACGGCAGCAGCTGTAAAAGCCCGGAAGATAGATAGGTTGACTATTGGATACATCAATTGGTTCGATTTATTTAGTATTTTAAGGAAAGATTGTTGTAAATGAGAAAGAAAGCTCATTTGCAAAGAGAATCTTGTTTGTAGAAAAAAAAGTGCTATTTCCAATGGTGTCAGTTAAAATAAGAAATAAGATCATAGATGATAAGCGATATTTAAAACTGACCCTGACCAAAAATACTAAAAATTTGACAATTTTTAACTTTATACTCAGGTTGTTCTGTGTCAGTAAAAACTGAACTCGACTTTTATAAGATTCATGATATGTTCCGTTGAGGTATTATTCAAAATTAAAATATAAAATTACGGAATATTCACCTGAAAGGTCCGTCTCCTCAACTTAATTAATTATTTAACTGTAGCGCTTTCGGGACTTGTCCCATCTTCGACAGTTTTGAATCCTGCCGATGATGGGACAAGTCCCGAAAGCGCTACAGTTAAATAATTAATTAAGTTGAGGAGACGAACCTTTCAGGTGAATATTCCACAATTTTATATTTCAATTTTAAAATCTGAACTATTAACTCATAGAAAGTAATACTGGTGTAGTATAATATGGACCTGATTGTTAGTTGATGTCTGAAAATCAAGGTCCCAGCTGTAGTAAACAATGGTTAAAGTATGGCATAAATCTTCTTGTGGTCAAACTTTTTTTTAAGGCAACTTTCAGATTCAATACCATAAGTCTGGTCATAATTCCCAAGCAATTTGAATGCTATAGTTGCTTTAGCCCAAAAGGTTGTACTGAATACAAAATAATTCAACGGTAATAGATACTATAGTTGTTTGAAGCCCAATGTGTTTATATCAAAGTTTACCAAATTATTTTGTGCTCGTCGTGCTTCATGACATGGAATTTAGGTTCACTAAGGTGGCCCTTAGCTGGGATGGGTCACTGCCATCCAATCGATCCAAAATTTTGCACAGGAACCCTAACAAATACATATGCACAAATTTTGAACAAAATCTGAGATGGTCGAGTGGTGACCATTTCCTATTTTAGGACACCTGACTTGGAATGACCCTTATACATTCCTATCCTGATCTGTTGTTTTCTAATCATTCCCTGTATAATTAATTTCCCTAAAATCATAGTTAATGATATTCTCCCACCGAAATTTATCACACTAGTCAACCGCTGTGGCCTCGCGGTATCGTGCTGCCTTATCACGCAGCCGACCCGGTTTCGATTACCGGTCGGGACAAGCTTCCTGGGTGAGGTTATTTTTCGGGTTTTTCCTCACCTGTAAGACACATGTCAGGAAATGTTGGGGCCCAAAACGCTCCCTGAACATCATCTGGTCATCATCATCCACGGTGTGGAAAACAGCGGGTAGCCATCACACCTACAATTCCCTAGTAAAGCTGCAAAGCATAGCATGAAAGAACAGCCCTAGGGCAGAACACTATATATATCATCAATACTAGTAAGATTCATAGCAAATTCCGTCGAGGTGAAGTCATATGATGAAAGTTAAAAATTAAAATGTACCTGTTGGTAGGTGCCGTCGTCCACAATTTTGTAAAAATATTGTATATAAAATGAACTGGAGCGCTTTCGGAAGTTATCTTCCATCTTCGGCAGGTTGAGCTTCCGCTACTCGTTGTTGTTGTGTACGGTGATGTATACTCCAACTGTTTGTAGCAGCATCTGACTTGTTTTTCTTGAGCTTCCGCTACTCGTTGTTGTTGTTGTGTACGGTGATGTAGGCCTATACTCCAACTATTTGTAGCAGCAACTGACTTGTTTTTGTCTAAAGAAGCTCAACCTGCCGAAGATGGAAGATAACTTCCGAAAGCGCTCCAGTTAATTTTATATACAATATTTTAACAAAGTTTAGGACGACGGCACCTAGCAATAGGTACATTTTAATTTTTAACTTTCATCATACTGTGTGTATATATATATATATATATATATATATATATATATTTATATATGAATGTGACCAGCCTCATGGCTAGTGGTCAGCATTTCTGACTACAGTTAACGAGGTATCGGGTTCGATTCCCGGTCAAGTCATGAACTTTTCCTTAAAGGGAATTATTCCTGTGGTTGCCCATGATCTAGAATTTGGGTTAAATTTAGGTTAAGGAGGACTCTCCTGGCGCTTCTTTATCATTTATTACCCATCGTATCATCAGGGTAGCGTAACTCAACTTCCAGGAGCCCCAACCTAAAAAGATTGGTTATTCCTTTGACATGGTGTATATGTTTACTAATTTCATAGAGGATCCATAGCCTTGTGTGGTGTACATGTTTCTAGAATCTGTCATGGTAGTTGGGTATACAAAAAATGGAACATTTTAAGAAATTTCGGGTAATTTGGACCCCTGTTTTGAATGTGTTTTTCTTCTTTTAATTAAGGCATCTGAATTGTATTTAATTACGGTGATTATTTTTTATGTTGTAAGTATGAAGTAGCATTGCTTTTTATTCAAATATAGAAACATCATCATAATTTATAAACTTTTTTACATTACAAGAAAGGTTCACCTTAACCTCCATATTCCGATAAAGTGGACTCCACAGGTCACCTTAGCTTTTAGTCCATTTTTAAGTTGATTTAGTCTATTAATTTATACAGATAGGCACAGATTAATCTGAAAATATTTATGACTGATCATAATTAAAAAGCGTTGATATTTATGTAATGTTTTGAAAGATTGTTGATTATAACATTCACACGTCATTCAACTGCAGAAAGATACGGTCTTTGGGTTTACTAAAATTACAAGGATATTATATAAAATTAATTAAGTGAATGGTTTTTACATATAGAATCTTCATTGATAAAATACATATTCGTGTAAAGTGGATCCAGGTCTTCGTGGAGGATCCACATTAACCGAATTCCTTTGTTATGTTTAATTATTTATACAGCCATCATGTCACATAATATCAAACTTGCGCCTTGGATTTTTGTATCCTAAAAAAATCCCTCGACCCCGGCCGGGCTTGAACCCGCGACCCTCGGGACCAGAGGCAAGGAGCGTAACCACTAGTCCACCGCGGCCGATGAGAGAGAACATAATGTAACACTTTCAAAAGTTGTTTAAAATTAAATTCAAATTAAAATATTTTTAACTTACTTAAAATATTTTAAACTTACTTTCCTAATAAAGCAAATATATAGACTAATTAATCGGTATTAATTTTGAAAAATATCACCCATTTTCCGATTTAGAATACTTTTTTTGAAAGTGTGTCTTCTCTCTACGTGTTACCTTATTTACGTATATGGCTCGGAAGTTGAGGACCTATAAAATGCCTATAAAAGACCTTTAAAAAGGCCTAAAGATATCCTTCAACAGTTCAGAAGATGATCTACAAAGAGCTATTTTTAATTTGGAAAAAAATAAGTACCAATTACAATTTAAAAATTTCAAAAAATAAAACTAAAATTTTAGTATTTGAAGTTCATGATACCTTAAGAGCAAAAATAGTAATTGATAATAAAATTTTAGAGCAGGTGAACAGTTTTAAATATTTGGGCTTCAATTTATCATATGTTAAAATTTAAGATATTAATGACAAAATAAATGCATTTAATCTAATGTGTGGCACTAAAAAAGAACCCTTAAAAACACAAGAAAAGAAACAAAAATTAAATTTTATAAAGTAATGGCTGTTCCTGTATTCATGTATGGATCAGAATGTTGGACGATCACTAAAAGAGAAGAACAAAGATTGGAAGCAGCTGAGATGCGATTTTTAAGAAATATAGCAGGATATACTCTGCTGGATAAGAAAAGAAATGAAGATATAAGAAAGGAACTAAATATTTTCAAATTTACAGACCAAATAATTAAATATAGGAACGACTGGAAAGAACATGTTGATAGAATGCCGGAAGGAAGATTTCCAAAATTATTGCTAAATTATAAACCGCACGGAAGGAGAAATGTTGGACGCCCCACACAGAAGATGGTCCGAACAATTTTAACAATTCTAGCTTTAATGGAACCCGGAATGAGCCAACAGGCTTAATCCCTGGATGATGAGATATCCTTCAAATGGCATAAAAACTGGAAAAGGACGTAAAAAGTGTTGCAGCTGTTAACAAGTGGATAAAGACAACCTCCCTGTCTTCATTCTACGCTCCAGGTAATTTTCACAAAGTGTTAACTTCTTAGAAAATTGAAAGACGAAATACAATAGTTCAGGCGGTCAGTAGGCTGGTGTTTAAAAATAACGGAGTATTTCGTGAGGGTTCAACCGTTTCTCGCGGAACAAAAGTGTTTGGAATGCGAAAAATCTTAGAAAAATAAAACTAGATAGTGTTCTTAAAATAAGTTGGAATTGAGACTAGACTCTGCGGATTCTTGAATTATACAACTGGTGTAAATGTAACCAAAATAAGGTAAAGTTGCAAAAAAAAAAGCCGTTAAGACCTAAAAAAAAGTAGGACAAATAAGCCAAAGGCGTCGAAAAATGGCAAAAAAGACAAAATACACCATTTTCTGACCTAAAATGACTCAATGTGTATTATATTGGATCTCTTCTTCAGACATAGAATTTAAAAAAAGGGTTTTCCTCAATTTCCGGGCGCTACTAATGTATAATGCAAGAGTTAATATTTGGAAAAAGTCCAGTATTTGGCGCACACGAATTCTTCTAAGTTCCACAGAATCGCAGTGCGCATGCGAGAGTTGCTGTAATGGTTAATGTCACTTCCGGTAGACGGCTCTGCAGTCGGCGTTACCAACTTTGAGAATAAATTCCCAAATGCTAAAAAAAAAGGATGTAAACTTACTTGCCATTTCCTAACCTAACAAAACAATTTACATGCGTATTATTTAATAAAGTGTAAACTAATTTTACGTACACTAACACTAAATATGGTTTGAAATTATTTTCAAATGTTGGTAACTCCGATTTGAGAGCCACCTGGCGGATGTTACATGAAGCATTTCCGCGCTCTAGAACCCGATGCACAAATTTCCCGTAAGTTATAAACATTTAAAAATCGTAAGAAATGTTTATAAAATGGTTCCAAAATGTTTACAAATAGTACGAAACATTATTATAAATGGTTGAAAAGTGTTTAGTGCATCAGTGGCATAAGAATGTAAGTGTAAAATTGTGTGCGCCAAGTGATGGACCACAGCCTAATATTTTAAGTTTTAAGACTTCAATCTAGTTAGAGTATTTGTGCTTTGTTTAGCTTTTAACTTTAAGATATCAATATGGGGCTATTATGACGAACAGATTTTTGGGGTGTTTTTCCTGTGCTTGGCAACACGCGTTCCAATATGCAGTATGTTGGCTGCATACCTGACTAACAGCTGTCTGCTGGCGCATGCGCATGGTGAATGGTGTCAATGTTGGAAACAATTTTCATTTGAGTTAGAAATAAAGATGATAATAATAGTGCTTACCATTATTTTGTTCCAAAACGCATAATTAACACCAAAATCCATGTTTATATATCAGTAAGTCTGCAATGTGTGATGAGTTGGCGGTTATATATACCGAGAAAACACGCTTAGATACAGCCGACCTTGCCGCGTGAAGCACACCAACTGAATGGCAAGAGCATGCTGGTCGCTGCGTTAGAATTCAAACTGCAATGTTCCATATTGTCTAAACATTTTCATGTGCCATAAATCTGAATATCGTAAATTGTTCTACGCTGTATCGTATATTTTTGGTCATTTTTTCGACTTTATAAAATGAGATGGTGTATGCCAGCCAGATATAATAAGAACAGTTAAGTCTCTTAGTCTACGATGTGCAAGACAAGTGGCACGAATGGGGAATGAAAGACGTGCATGGAAGCTTCTTATAGGAAAACCAGAGGGAAAACGCCCAGTGGGTACACCAAGAATGAGGTGGGAGAATAACATTAACTATGATTTGAGGAAAGTAGATTATACAGGGAATGATTGGAAAACATTAGCTCAGGATAGGGATGTCAGGAGAGCTTATGTCCGCGCGGCCATGAACCTAACGGGTTCGATAGTGCCAGTGAGTTAATTAGTATGCCTATAACTTACTTATTGGCACTATTGAGCCCGTAGGTTCATGCCCGCAAGGACATAAGCTCTCCATATATATCCCTATCCTGAGCTAATGTTTTCCAATCATTCCCTGTATAATCTACTTTCCACATCAATAATTATTTTGTGGATAAAATATAAAGTCATCCCACTAGAGGCCATAGGAGACCCTTGGGATAGTAAGAGGTTAAGGCTCCCACTTTTTCTAGACAGTCGGTACTTATTGTCAGCCCTGCGTGACGGCCGACTTTACCCCCAGAACAAGAGTCTGGTACTCATTTTCGTTAGAGGTTGAGTCGACCCCCAGGGCCATGGTGCCACCAGAAGGTTTGAGTCAGTTTAAAAATCCTGATCCCACAGGGACTCGAACCCAGATAAACCTTGTAATATTTTTGTTTATTGTTATTTAGATTTAAGAATAATTTTTGTATTTCTTTAACCTGGTTGAGTGGTAGACAATGCCTTAACTCTGCTACATAAAATAAAGCTTTATTATTATTATTATTATTATTATTATTATTATTATTAATTGTTACAAAGCGCAGAAATGAACTTCCTTAGAAGAACAAAAGGCTGCACAAAATTGGATCGGATAAAGAATGAAGATATAAGAACAGAGTTAAATATATATCCATTGAATGAGAACATCAGAGAATATAGAAAGAAATAGTTTACACATGTGGAAAGAATGAATGTTACAAGATTACCAAGAGCAGTATTAAACTACAAGCCAAGAGGTTCAAGGAATGTAGGAAGGCCAGTGAAAAGATGGACAGAACAACTGTGAGGCGGAACAGGCAATTTTTGCCTAGCCCGTGAAGAAGAAGATTATTGTTAATGTTATTCCCCAATCTCATTTTTGTTCTACCAACTAGGCATTTTCCCCTCTGGTTTTCCTACAAGAAGCTTCCATGCCCATTTCTACTTCCCCATTCGTGCCACATGTCCTGCTCATCGGTGACTTTTTTTAGGGTGAAGTGGTTGGGTGTTACAACTCTCTTATAGCCTATAACGCTATAACCGCCCCGAGAAACTCAACATTTTGCAAAAAGCCCCATCACAATCGGATGAACGGTATGAAAGCGCATAAAATACGAACAAACATTCATTTTTATGTGTAATGGATATATAGGCTACACACAAACGCAAGCACACACACAGAAATATACAAACCCATTTTGAGTCAATTTTCCGCAATTTCAGGCAATCCTTAAGGATGTGAAGGACTGTGGAAGGAGCTAACCCTGTGTCCTGTCCTAACTCGCGAATAGTTAAGTTCTGATCTGTCTCCACCAACGAGGAAATTCTCTGAACATCTCGGTCACTTACTGGAGGGTGCCCAGATCGAGGCATGTCCAACACACTTTCGCGTCCTTGTCTGAAGGCCCTAACCCACCTGGCTACAGTTCGATAAGGTAACGCATCCGCACCGCAAGCTTCTTGAAGACCTCGATGACATCGCCGTGCGTTATGACCTTTAGCACACAGTATTTTTAACAGGCTTCTCTGTTCCTGCTTTGAAAACATGGCGACTGTATTCGCGATCACTTGCACACAACTGCTAGTATTACTGTTGAAATCAGGGTTGCCAACAACCAATGAGAAAAGTGGCTAATATTATCTCCTAAAAATTGCTAGAAATGGTTAAAATGCAAATTGTATCCATAGAAGAAGCTGTATTTTAAATATGGACTTGACGATCCGCATGTCTGAAATACAATTTTGTCAATGCTTTTTCTTTTCGCTATTGGAATTGTTGCAATTATAATAGAGTGACTAACTTATGAATAAAAAGTATATTTTAAGAAATAAGCCTAAATATAATCTTACAACTAAAGATTCTGTAATTCTTAATTTTAAAAAAATCTCTAATTTCTTTCTGTTTAAGTTTATCTAAGTTATGTTTTGCGCGATAGTGTTTTTTTTTGTCATATTTACAGCAATGGCGACCATGATTGAAAGTTCAACTTCCTACATTTCGGGACTGCCAACCTAAATAACTATACTGTAATATTACATGTACACCCATGCGCGGGAAGTAAAACCACTGCTCTCTATGTATACCACGTACAATATATATACAAAAAATATTCAAAAGGTAGTGTTAATATATATTATATGGAAGAAATTACTGAATTTTAAATGAACTGAACTTTATTTGAAACAATATAAAACAATAAATACGAACTTGCGGCCATGTTATCAATAATTGGTATCAAGGTCTCCTGTCGTTTCAACTAATAAACATTGCCTACACTGTTAACGTTAGTCAATTGTTTATAATGAACGCAAATATTTCCAAGAAAAAGTTATTATTTTACTATTATTTGTTATTTTGAAAACAGCATCGCGCAGAAAATAATGTACAACGCACGTTTGTGAAGTGTTTTACAGAATCTCGGAAATTAAAAACCTCGCTATCGCTTGGTTTTTAAACATTTTTCCTCTATTCTATAAAAACCACTTCTCAACCTCGCATCACAATATTCTATCTTATTTTATTCTCACTAGAAATGATATTTCTATGTGATATTGTTTTTTATATCTACCCTCACTAAGTTGTGGTCTGAAAACCACTATTCCTCCGGTATATATATATATATATATATATATATATATATATATTTAAAATTGTAGACCTGAGCCTGTTCTGTATTAATACACAGTCCATCTGATTTGATTAATAATACCATCAGCGAAAGTCCATGTTCCTTTGGGTATGTTCTTCTTTGGAAAGAAGATACTCTTTTTTTTTTTGGAAGCAAAATCTATTATTATCCATTATTATTACCAGAATGTATATAAAATAATTAAACTGCAAAAAAAATTGACTAGAAGTGGCTAAAGAAAAGACGACAAATGGCCACAAAAGCTATTGGTAGCTTTTCACAAATTCGTAGGTAGCTATGTTCCCAAAATGGCCAGATAGAGCCACAAAATGGGTAAACTGGCAACCCTAGTTGAAACGTGAATGGACATGGAGGGGGAGGTCGAGTTTATTTGCTCTGATAGAGGGGAAGCATGTAAGCAACCAGAGACATAAACGATGTTGCCTCACTCCTTTGCACGGCTCCGTTGCAACATAGTTGCCACTACTAAAAAAACGCCCATATATATATATATATATATATATATATGAATGACACGGATAGAAAAATAAAGGTCTGAGCCGGAATTTAACTCGGGACGCCTACACAAACATTTATTTTTCATTCCTTATGTATGATTCTCATTCGAAGCATCGTCGCCTCACTATGATGGTTGTCCGTTTATATAAAAGCGGGTGACGCCCAACAATGCTTGACAATGATTAACATGCGGTGTTGTCACGTTTCTCATAGCGCTATGGGCGTTTATTACACAAGGACACAAGACATTGATTACTTATGTTATTATTTGGTATAGTTTAACTTTTAAAATTAAAATTATATATACATATATTTATTAAATAATTTAAGTCTTACATTATATGAGTGCCTCAGTGCCATAGGTGCCTAACCCACAATTTAAAAAAGTATGTTTCTCCCTGTAATTGCACTAGAAATAATTATCTCTTCCGGGAAATTCTCGTATAAGACTTGAAAGCATAATAATGCTTTCTCGATGCTATTCTTTTTGCAGACAATTTAGCTCTTCTGGCACTTTCCGAAATTGATTTGCAACGATCAATTCATAATTTACAAAAAATAGCTGCCAAATTTAATATGGAAATATCAATTAACAAAACTAAAATTATGGCATTTCATGGGAAGGACCCCAAACAAAGTAAAATCTGTCTCAAGAATAAAATATTAGAGAGATCTAATCAATTTAAATATCTTAGATATTGTCTCTCTATCTGGGATCAAAAATGATATCCCTGAAAAAATTACTAGGTATAATAAAAGTTCGGGAATTATTACTCAAGTTATGAAACCATCCCTTGTGCAAAAAATACCAGATTACGTTTATATAACACTTTGGTTAGACCAATATTGACCTATGGTAGTGAAGCATGGACACTAAAGACAACATGAAAGCAGAATAACGGCTTGTGAAATGAGATTCATGCGCAGAATAGCAGGTTACACCAGATGGGATCGGAAAAAGGAACACCGATATCTTAAAAGAATTGAAGACTACGCCAATTTTGGAATATATTAAACAGTACCAACTAAATTGGAAACACCATCTTGAAAGAATGAGTTCAAATCGGATCCCCAAAGCTGTTTATAATTATATACCAAGAGGACGAAGATCGCTGGGCCGTCCTATGAAACGCTGGAGGGAAAATTTTCTATAGGATCGTAACAGGCCTTGGCCTAATACTTGGAAGGAAGAAGAAGAAGATAATCATCTCTAACAGAGCCACATCTGCCTATAACATTATGGAGAAGTTAAAATTAACACAATTGTTATAGGCAGATTTGGCTCTGACAGAGATTATTATTTCCAGTGCAATTACAGGAAAAAGCATATTTTTTTTAAATTGTGGGTTAGGCACCTATGGCACTCATATAGCTTGTGAGTCTACATAAATTTAATATTCATACAACATCATGCTGAATATTGACATACCTTAGTTCCATCTTCATTGATTTTATAAATTCCCTGAGATGGGTTTCTTTATAAGGAAATTGGCACACACCTTGAAGTTTGATTAACAGTTCCTGAACTGTTGGAGACTGTCCCTTATCATAAAATCGGTTAATTTCTCTGCGAATCGCGTCACATGTGAAACTGTCAATTTTTTCAAACCGCCGTCTTTTGGTAGCATGTTTCAGCGGAGTTCTCGGTCCCCTTTTAACTATTTTACCAACAGTTTGCCTAGACAACTTCACTGCCTTTGCGGTTTCTCTAACAGGCCCTCTTCCGAGTTTCTTTTCTTTAATATAATCATAAACATTACAAACCAACTGCTGACACTGCTTACTAAGAGGCTCTGAATATAACTGATTGTTCCTTGATTTATTACCAGGTTCTTCCTCTTGTGTCACATTATCCCTAACTACTGGCTGATTATTATTATTATTATTATTATTATTATTATTATTATTATTATTATTAACTGTTCGGTCTGAAATATTTCCCCATGGCCGCCACATGTTTAAATCACTCATATATTAAACTAATATATGTATTATTATTCGAGCTACGTATTACAATAAATCACTGATAAATTATACAATTAATTACGGTATACAATGTTATAACTGGATCGACTGTACCACATCGTTCCGAGTTCTAACTGAAACTGAGGGAAGGATAGCAAAGTGGCAACATTTCAATTATTATAGTGGAGGGTTGTCGGCATTTTTGTATTATTATATACAACAGCTGCGGAGAAACAAAGCGAGCCACTGGACTACCATCATTGTGAGGCGATAAAACCATAAACAGTGATGGATCGCCTCAGTGCGATGGTTGTCCGTTTATATAAAAGCGGGTGCCGCGCGACAATGCTTGACAATGATTAACATGCGGAATTATTATGGCAGTAGTCGCCATCTTTGTATTTAATTATATATAACAGCTGCGGGGAAACAAAGCGAGCCGCTGGACAACCATCATAGATTCAAACACTTAAACATACAGGTCTAAACAACTGGGCAGTACATCAATATCAATAATAATAAATAATAATAATAATAATAATAATAATAATAATAATAAATAATAATATCAATAATAATAATAAATAATAATATCAATAATAATAATAATATCAATAATAATAACAATAATAATACCAATAATAATAATAGTTCAGGAAAATGGAATTGAAACTAAAGCTAATAAAAGTAGATGCCAAAAAATGGAAACAGCATTTCTGCTTACTCACAACACTTATAATAAAAATGCATATATTTACATACAATGTTACGACACTGTAATTAAACCAGAGTGCCTCTATGGAACAGAAACATTAATTTTGAACAGAAAAAATATATAAAAAATATAGTGAAAAAAGAATGCTAAATTATAAGAAAAGTTTTAGGTCCACAAGTCATAGGTGAAGCATTTAGACTCAGAAGTAAAAAGGAAATAAAAATACATACAGACATTCATAGTGATATTAGAAAACGAAGGTTAAAATTTTATGGCCATATTAAACGAATGAACTCAAATAGGCTTAAAAAACAGATAATGGAATTCTACGAAAACAGAAGTAAAGCTCCAATGGATACTATGAAGTGGATTGATGAAGTCATAAAGGACTTAAAATTGGCAGGAATTACTAAAGAAGATATCCCAAACAGAGATATATTTAGAATTAAGGTGAATTAGTGGCAAGTTGACCAAGAGACAAACCGAAGAAAAAACTAGAACTTGGACAGATGATAGAAAACAAGCTCATAGCAAAGGAATGAAAGAAATTTGGGCTCAAAAGAAACGCCTTTAAGTACTTTGCGTAGTCGTACATGGGCTCATCCGCAATCAAAAAAAAATAAATAATAATCGTAATAAAATAAATTGTTACATAAACAACGCTATTCTAATAACGAACACTTCAAACGTATTACTTACTTACTCACTGGCACTATCGAACCCGTAGGTTCATGGCCGCGCGGACATAAGCTCTCCATACATCCCTATCCTGAGCTAATGCTTTCCAATCATTCCCTGTATAATCTACTTCCCTCAAATCATAGTTAATGTTGTTCTCCCACCTCATTCTTGGTCTACCAACTGGGCGTTTTCCTTCTGGCTTTCCTACAAGAAGTTTCCATGCACGTCTTTCATTCCCCATACGCGCAACATGTCCTGCCCATCGCAGTCTACGGGACTTAACTGTTCTTATTAAACGTATTAGGCATCAAAACTATTCACTAACACAGAACTAATAAGTAAGAAAATTAAATGTGTAGCAACTATTATGTTTTCAAAATTGAGCACAGTTGCTGACAGTACCTGTATGTAACTCGTATTCCCCTCATACACCATCGAACCAACAAAAGCGACTAAAGAAAAATGTCCAGTATTTGGCGCACACGAATTCTTCTAAGTTCCACAGAATCGCAGTGCGCATGCGCGAGTTTCGGGAGTTGCTGTAATGGTTAATTTAGCTTCCGGTAGATGGCTCTGCAGTCGGCGTAACCAACTTTGGGAATAAATTCCGAAATGCTAAAAAAAAATGGACGTTAACTAACTTGTCATTTCCTAACCAAAGAAAACAATTTACATGCATATTATTTCTTCGCAAATGCTAAAAAAAAATGGACGTAAACCAACTTCCCATTTCCTAACCTAACAAAACAATTTACATGCGTATTATTTAATAAACTATAAACTAATTTTATGTACACGAACACTAAATATGGTTTGAGATATTTTTCAAATATTGGTAACTCCGATTTGAGAGCCAACTAGCGGACGTTACATGAAGCATTTCCGCGTCTCTAGAACCCGATGCACAAATTTCGCGTAATTTATAAATATTTAAAAATCATAATAAATGTTTATAAAATGGTTCCAAAATGTTTAAAATAATGCGAAACGTTATTATAAATAGTTGAAAAGTGTTTAGTAAATGAGTGGCATAAGAATGTAAGTGTAAAATTGTGTGCGCCAATTAATGGACCACAGCCCAGAACTGCACAATACCTATATAAATAAAACGAAATTTTGATTTGTATTGAATTTTTTTTTTTTACCTTTTGGGTTGGTAACTCCCTCTTATGTGTGTGTCGTTAAGGCGTCATTTATCCCGGTGTAGTGGACGGAATTTTTTCATACGCAAGATTCATGCCAAAACAACATGGATTGACATGGCCTACAGAAATTCTTAAATCTACCATAAGGTCAAACTTCAAGAAAATGTATACATTTTAGGCATATAAAAAACATTTCTGAGAATAGACACTCTACTTACAGATTTCAGCTCAATTCCAGACGAATAACAATTCGGGCAAACGTTTTGCATATGGTTGCGACACATGTATTTCTGGCACTTATCACAAGAAAACGTTGTCTTCTTATCCTTGACTCTAGGACACACGGTACATCTTGATCTCCTAGGAACACTAACACTTGAAGGGGCTTTTGGCACACTAGGTATAATTGCAGCTTTCTTTCGATTAACCATCGCTATTGATGTCTGTGCAAGTCCTCTATAACCACACTCTATTTCAAACGCCTACACAGCAAGAGTAAACACGGTTGTCTAGCCTTGAGGCTGTCGTTGGACTCTCATTGGCTGCTCGTTATCTCACCAAATAACCAATTAGAGTCCAAGGCCAGCCCCAACTGTGTGTACTCTTGCTGGGAAGATGTTTGAAATAGAGTGTATACACTTCTACAAGTTGTAAGACGATTTTAGGGTAGAGTACGGCTTCAAAAAACCCTTGTTTAGTTACCGTTAGGTAACACTGAAATGCCTGTGAAGACCGGTTTCTAAGAAGTTTTGTTTATTTAAACTTAAAAAGGGTTTGTGCAGTGGAAACAAAACAGCAACGCATAAAACACTTTCCTCTTGGAAACAGACAAGTATTTGTGCAGTCGATAATTAACTCTTAAGCTTAAATTTTAATTATTTTTCAAAAGAAAATATATAATTTTATGTTTTGTATTTTTCAGTAGGCCTATCTTCTTAATAATGTCAGTAATTTATGATTTTATATTTGTGTCCACAAGAATACTGTTTGTTTCTAAGAAAAATATTTTTAATGTGGTGGGGTAATGGTGCCACCCCACCTCCCCATCTAAGTTTCAGGGAATAATACTTCTTACAAACCAGTATTTCAGGTATTTCAGCTTCTATTTTTGATCTAATAGTTCAAAATTCATAGAATTATGTCTATACCTGGAAGGTAACCGTAAATAATGAAAAGTTATTGACATTTTTCATCATCATCATCATGTATCATGACAGCTGCCGCCGTCTTTCGGAAATCAAACATCATTCCTCTCTGACCATCCATTCATCTTCCTCCTACCCTCTGATAACCATTACGTTTTTTAAGAATCTTTATAATGAGTGTATGTCTTGTGTTTGACGGTATATTCATCAACGAACCCTCAAAAGGGAACCCTGAAACTCCGAACTCCGGAGTACGATCCGTAGGATGAAGAAACTTCACGATCCAGACTCCCGGTGCATCTATGAGCTGTGCGCTGAACATTGCGGCCATGTTGTGTCGTGTCAAAGGCGAGACGTGTCCCTGGGGGCTTACTGCGGAGGGAACTGAACGGTGGACCATGATAAAAAAACTTGACATTATGCACATTGTGCGCTCTTCATCTTCTTCTTCTTCTTCTTCTTCTTCTTCTTCATCATCATCATCATCATCATTATTATGAGTGTATTGAGAGAACTAACAACCCGTAAAATATTCTTTATAGAATTTCAAACGAGCATTTATCCTCTAAATTGGACTGCAAAATTTTGAACGCATTGTATTTTTTTCTTCTCCCTCTTTCAAGACCACCAACTACCTGCAAATATTTGCCTTTGAAAGTTTAAAAAAATGCTATGAAATTTCCCAACTGTAGGTATTAATATGAGATTTCCTTTATTAAAATGTGTTTCCTATAGCTTAATGTATCTTACATTGTTAGTATTTACATATTTTATCACCCTAACACCACAATAAATTAATAGATTAAAAATTTACGAAATAATAATACAAATTTCTACAACTTGTTAATTTCTAGAACATTTATAACATAAAACTGAATACATGGTAAGATGGTCCCAATAACTAGAAACTTCCTCCATTTATTATTTATTTATGTCAAATATATATATATATATATATACATGAACCTACCTAATCAGACATTTACGCTTTTTTATATGATTCCGATAGATATCCTCTATTTACAATTTCATTATGGTCAAAATTTATGCTCTATGCTGACTCACCTGTAAATTCTGATGTTATTTTCACAACATCCTTAATGGTTAATGTAGGATATTTTTCACTTAACAGTTTGAAAACATCAAGATAATTCTTTCCGCTTTTCAAATTGCTTCTTTTCCTATGGTTTAAGAAATTCTACAGAAAGCGGCCATTTTAAAACAATGGAAATCTCAACGTACTCTGCATAGCGCGTGCGTAAATAATAACAATGCTCATTTAATCAATTAAAATTGTAATTATATATTTTAAGATTCTTTCATATAACTTATATAGACGTGTGCTAGAAAATATGTTTTTATTTTAATTATTACGAGTGTTAGAGAACGAAATACATTTTCTTACATGCTTAAAGGTAAAATCGTTATTCGACCAATGAAAGAGCAGTCATACTTCCGGTTTGTTTATAATTACAACTGGTACTTCGCTCGGAACAGGTATAGAAATAAATGGGTTCAAATTTCCAACAGCTACCACACGTTTTAAAATGCCTTGATATACATTATAATGTCATTTTACACTCGCGGAATATTTTTTTAAAATATTAACTATAACTGCAAACCTACTTTTAACAATCTCTAAGGGCGGAATTCATGAAACCATCTTTACGCAAAGAGCGACTCTCTCCCCCTCCCTATGACGTACAGAGGGAGGAAAGAGTCGATCTTTGCGTAAAGATGGTTTCATGAATTTCGCCCTAAATATTTTTTTCCATTATATTGTATTTTAAAGGAATATTTAATTGTACGTAACGTTTGTTGCAGCCATTTTATTTCTTTATTCGAAAGCAGCTAACATATACTTCAGAATGTCAACACTTACTGTTTACAGTATCTATTTTTGGACGTTGCATTCTTTTACAGGTTAGAGTACAGTAAAAAAAAAACCTTATTCGCGCTTTCATTATTCGCGGGTTAAAAAATTGAGACACAGTTACTGTATTGGCGGCTAAAAGTTTTTTTATTCGCGGATACAGTCGGTATATTAAAAGGATTAGTATCCTTTATTAACGCATCGACATTTTTTTTTACTGCAGGCACGTGTCAAGGCGAAATTTACAAAGAGCGATTCAAACCAAACGGACAAATTAATATCAAACCTTATTGTTACTAAGCCTAAAGTTCGTTGTTAAAAGCCACCGCCGCCATATTTCACGTGCCGCTATATTCGTTGATAAATACCGCCCTCGCCACGACCGGTGATTTATTGTTTGAACTTGTCATTCGTTGCAACAATTTTGATTGAATAACACGTGTCTCTTCTGCTTTGTCGCCAATTTATAATGTCGAGTAAAAGGAAAGAAAATTAGTTTCGAAACGCAAAAAAAAAAAGAAGTAATATTGCAGCTTAAAGTAAAAATAGAACTGTTCGACCGTTTACGTGTTGGGGAGTCGTTTGCACGTTGTTTCAATGTTAATGAATCAACTGTAAGATTCATAAAGAAATCCGAAGACAAAATAGGAATTCTATCACAGCTGAATATCAATCTGAATTTAAAGACCTTATAAAAGAGGCAAAACAAGAAAAAATACTAAGTTCTTTAAGCCCTTGCCTCAGCCTGACAGTAACAATTAATACAAATTGTTCAAAATATCTCATTAATTGATTTTATTTTGTTAATTTTTATTTTATTTCGGAATCCCAATATACCCACACAAATTACCATTCCATATTCGCGGAACATATCCACCGGGAATAAGCTTGTGCTGTACTTAGATTGAATTAGATTAGCTATTATGTTGGCAGCATTGCGTGATTAATAATAAATATTGTATCCGAGTTTTAAAGAAAATAGCGATTGTTGGAAACGTTTTAAGATTTAAATTTTTTAATATTTGTCTATCATTATAGCAGCCTCGTTTGCACTTGGTACGGGTATAGACTAAACTATTTAATTACAATCTTATTGCACTAACCTTTCTTTTTTCAGGTATTTTCTTCAATTCTTTTCTTTTGGCGTTTCTCGCTTCTCTAGCACTTTTAAATTCAACGTCTGTAAACGGATTAAAAACTCTCCCACACACTTGCAAATATTTTTCTTGTAACATTTTGGCAGTCACGTTCCACATAGTTTTGACAGTGTATTCTTTATATTCATCTCCATTTGCTTTACGCATGTTCATACCCCAGTCCTTTAAAACATTTGCTATTTCTTCATTTGAAGTTCCATTTGACAATACGTAACCTCTTTCTACACAAAACTTTTCGAATTGAGCCCACACACATTTCCTATTGCAGCCTGTATTTTGAGGCCTAGCCTTTTGAATTAATGCATCTATTTCTTCATTAGACACTTGTCCAAATCTTTTTGTAGTTAAATTTGCCATAATGTGTTAATAAAATGGCATTAAAATTAATCACAGACAAAATTATTTCACTGCACACTAATTCACAAACTTCCAAAACAAAATGTGATAAAAGGAGATTGATAATTGTTGCTACATATCGATAAATAATTGCAACAACGTTCTGATTGGTTATGTGTAATTCATCTATTTGCGCATGTCACGTATCTAGATTGCTGTGTAAAGCCACGCCTCATCCTATGGCCATAATTCAGTCCAATAAACCTGAGATTGGCCACTACAAAACAGTTGTATCATCGAAATCAGGGGTACCAACATATCTATATAATACGCTAATGCATAATTTACCAACACCTCCTAATAACAAATCGAGGTCATTATTTATTTAATAATTATCTAAATCTCTTTATCACCTTCCCCATACGTTATATACACACATCTTACTTTTTTTAATAATACTGGTCAACATGATTTTTGTCTCATGAGTACCAATAGTTGTAGGCTACTTAATGCAGTTTTTGTTGTGTTTTCAAATATGTAATCGGAATTTCTCCATCACCCACAGTTTTTTTTATTTCAATTTCAATTAATGAATTTAAATAATTATTTTTTAATAAACGTTTTTTCGTCCATTGTAAAATAAAGCCAAATGAGCTAACTCAAATGATTTCAGCTATGGAAAAGAGATATCAAGGCAAATGGAATCCTAATATGCTGGCCGATTATTATTGGATCATCAAGAGAAATGCTCCACAGGCGAAATATAGCAGAAAATCGTCATTTCTTACTTCCTAGGCGAGTCCGAATGTTCGAATATTGTGTAGTTATGAATGTAGAAAATATTAAACTGTTTGAAATTATAAATTCCTGTCTCTCGGAAACCTTGCGTGATGGAGAAAAGCCGATATCATATTTGAATTCAGGGGGGGGGAATACTATCAGAATCACATATTTTTCTTTCCAAGACAAAAAAAAAAGTTCATTTTTTGTTGGACAGTGTAATCTGAACAGGTCAGATTACCTTCTAGCAGTGATCAATAGTTATTAGTCATTCAAAATATCTCTGCAGGCGGAAGAATTACGAAGCTCTGTTTGTTGCTACACGTGACGTCATATAAGGCAGTGTATACTGTCAGCGTCCCACGTCCCATTCCCCTCTGCGCTCATAGATAACAGTGTCACGTGTTCTATTCCTGCATAAACACGACAGCAGTGCCCTCTGTCAACAATTGCACTTACTCCTTAAACGGGTAATACCAACAATCGATACACCCCTTTTTGTGTTTAAAAGTTTATACAGTATATATATTTAATACCATAGGTTGTCATTTCGACATTTCTGGTGTTCTCTTCTGGCATGGCGTACTTGTAACCCACTTCTGAGATTGGGGCGCCTGGAATACGGGTTTACGCTGCTCCTAAGATATGTGTTGATGATGATGGTAATGATACGCCATTAGGCGAATATGATATTGATAATAGTGAACAAAAGCCTTCAAAAAATAGAGATTCAATAATTGTTTTCAATTTGAACCAGCCTCATAGGCTAGTGGTAAGCGTTTCTGACTACAGTTCGTGAGGTCCTGGGTTCGATTCCCGGACAAACCATAGGATTTTTATTTTAAGGGGAATTATTCCTGTGGTTGCCCATGGTCTGGAACTAAAGGGCTCTCCTGGAGCTTCATTTTCATTTATCAACCATCATATCAACGGGATAACGTAACTCCGCCTTTTAGGCGCCCCAACCTAAGAAATGGATTACAATTCTGCCAATGCCAGGGGAGAAAGCCAGAAATGTCATAAAAGACAACCTGGTGGTATTACGCAAAAAAAATTTTTAACACTAAAATAGAAATAGGAAATGTATCCTATAATATAAAAAAACTCCAAGACGCGACAGGCCTAGAAGACCCTTGGCCTACCAGCCGGATGCTGGCCTCATATCGACATTCGCTAATCACAGAGGTAGAGCATATAGCAATGTAGGGATCACATGTGGTAAGCAGTTATGTCCCTCAGCCGTTTTAACTGGTTTTCTCAACTTGCAGCCGCTACTTATTATATCTACCCAAATGCTTCACGATGCTGGGTTGGCAGCGGTCCCATACTGGCCAAAATTCCACGAGAAGGTTTCTTCCCCATGAAAATGTGAACAATCTACAGAAAGGTCTGTATGAACTTAACAAAATTACAGAAGAATATGGATTAAAGATATCTACAGAAAAAACAAAAATTATGGCATTTCAAGGTGTAGATCCTGTCAGAAGTAAAATTGTACTGGACAATAAAATTTTGGAGCAGGTGAATAATTTTACATATCTAGGATGCAATATCTCATATGAAGAAGAAAAGGATGTAAATGCAAAAAATATCTAATTTTTTAAGAATTTTAGGGTTAATAAATTCTATCTTCAAGCCACAGTTAGTCCAAAAGCATTCAAGACTGAAAGTGTATAAAACACTGGCTCTTCCAACTCTTTTGTATGGTAGCGAAGTATGGACGTTGAAACAGAAGGATATACAGAGACTTAGATCTGCTGAAATGAGATATCTTCGGAGGACTGCAGGATACACACTACTAGATCACAAAAAAAATGAAGACATCTTAGAAGAATTACACATGGAATCTTTAGAAAACAAAATTTCTGATTATAAGTCAAGATGGATACAACATGTTCATCGAATGGAAGATCACAGAATACCCAAACTAATGTTAAGATATCAACCTGCAGGAAGAAGAAGACCAGGACGTCCACTCAAAAGACTTCTGGATGGTGTTTCTCTTGAGGCCGAAACAGGTCAACAAATGGCCTAAATTCGTGAATGTACTATGATGATGATGATGAAAATGTGAACCAGCGCAAGACCCGTAGCTCTGCGCCAAAGCGTCTTGCCTTAACCACTTGGCTACGGCGTGGGACTGTCAGTATGCATGTTAAATGTATTTAATATTGTTTATAAATACATTATATAATGGAAATGGACGGCTAATGACAAATGATGGAAATGTTGAAGAAGTGGCTGAATTTAAATACCTACAAACAAAAATTACAAACAGGAATCAGATGAACAAATTAAACATAGGCACAATTCTGGAAATGCGTGTTATTATGCATTACAGGGACCCTTGTCCCAACTTCTCTAAAAAAAAAAACATTAAACTAAAAATATATTAAACTGTTATTCTCCCACTTATTTGAAATCAGCCACTTCTTCAAAATGTCCATCATTTGTCATTAGCTGTCCATCTCCATTATATAATTATCATTCTGTTTTTAGGGAAGTGAGTTGAATTTAGGCCTTGGTAAACATTGCCAATGGCACGTAATTGCTCAACTTACTTCCCTAGGGAAGAAAATTGACTTAATGTAAAAATGTTACCTACCGTATTTACGCGTGTATAGACCGCACATCTTTACCTAAAATATCCATTCATAGTAATTCTGACCGAGGTCACGTCTTTCACTGCAATCATAACATTTTCACGCTATGAGTTGCAGCTTTACTAGGGAATTATAGGTGTGGAAGCTTCGCGATGCTTTCACACCAGTGAAGGATGATGATAATGATGATGGCCGGTTGATTTTTGGGGACCGTTGGGCCCTAAGCTTCCTGGCATTTGTCTTACAGGTGAGGAAAAAACGAAAAAACCTGATCTAAGGAGCCAGCCCCGACCGCGAATCGAACCCGGGCCCGCTGCGTGACAAGGCAGCACGCTACCTCGAGACCACAGCATTGGACACCTAAAATATAAGCTTCAAAATTAGGGTGCGGCTTATGCATGAAATAAGTAGAAAAGTGCTTCAGTTTAGAACAATTTTATCTAATTAATTACAAGGCCCACATACCTTACAAATACTCCTACAAACGAGCAATTTCTCCTGGTACATATCGGGAAGTTTCTGCTCTATTGATGTGCGCCGCCGAATTACAAGGTCGTGACGTGTCATAAATCGCTTTGCCCAGCCGTAGCTTGCCTTAAATTCATTACACGGGATTTCCATATTCTTGGCTATCTTAAGGCCTTCCAACTGAATCATTTGGACGGATACAGAAAATCCGTCTGCCCTTCTTTTTCGCACGTAATCCAGGAGAACCCTTTCTAACTGTAGATATTTCGCTTTCTTTCCGCGGAAAGATTGTCGCAGTTGTGACGTGTTTTCAAGTGCATGTTTTGTTTGGATCCATCGTCGCACATTTTTTTCGTCCACATTGAACTTTCTTCCTGCTATCCTATTTCCGTGTTCTGCTGCATAGCGCACCACTTGTAGCTTGAATTTGGAAGTATAGCTTGTTCTGCACCGACCCATGTTCACACACAGTGAACAGGAATGACAATCTATACTGTATACCTGACAACTGTCTGTCCCTTTTGCCCTTGTGTTAATGACTGAGCCGCAGCCTCAATGTACCGTAACAGAAGCTTCGGAATTTACAACATTGCCAGATTTAAAAGTGATGTCTTTTGCACTGACTCGTAGGAAAAATGTAAGACAAATATTTTCCCCCAATTTATTATCGCAAAAATTGGGTGCGGCCTATACACGCGTAAATATGTTAAAATTTTATTGTGTAATACAATACAATTTTATTGTATCACACTTATTTCTCACTTTGATCATTCAAATTTATAGTGATTGGACAGTACGTCCCAACTCCTTTCAAATTAACGTAAAAATGAAAATATAGGCCTATAAAACTATTAATCTACCAGTTATATTATATGGGTGCGAAACATGGACTCTTCCTTTAAGGGAGGAAAGGAGATTACGAGTATTTGAGAATAAAGTTCTTAGGAAGATTTTTCGACCAAAGAAAGATGAACAGACAGGTGAATGGAGAATACTTCATAACAGTGAACTACATGATCTATATAGGAAGCCAGATAATAAGAAGTTATGTCTCGTAGACTACGAATGGGGAATGAAAGACGTGCATGGAAGCTTCTTGTAGGAAAACCAGAGGGAAAACACCCAGTTGGTAGACCAAGAATGAGATGGGAGAATAACACTATGATTTGAGGGAAGTAGATTATACAGGGAATGATTGGAAAAGTTACCTCAGGATAGGGATATATGGAGAGCTTATGTCCGCGCTGCCATGAACCTACGGGTTCGATAGTGCCAGTAGTTAGTGATTGAAAAGTTGTTAACATTACCCACAAATTTGGTTAATTTTCATTAGTATTTTTCATATTTATTTCAATATGTTTCTCTACTTTATGTACTATAGTTTTTTTTTTTTATTTACACCAGTCCTTAAATATTCTGTATACTTTTTCATATATATTTTTCGACTTTGCTGGTAATAGAAAATGAAGCGCGGCATTCGCCGCTTCCTCAACATCACAATGTAATTAATACGCAGTCTGAAACTGTTATTTAAATTTCTGCCACTAATTCAGACAACAATAATAATGTTTTATCAACATTCCCTTGCTATCAAACAATTGAACTCTTCAAACGAAGATATAAATTCGACCAATGAAAATGCTGTCATACGTCTGCTTTGTTTACATGACAACTGGAACTTAGCTCGGAAGATGTATAGCGTCATGGACTATTTTTTTTAAACTAAAGATTGAAGTACCTACCTTACAGTCGGTTTAAGGCCCAACAAAAGTATCGCGTTTCTCGCGGAAGAAATAGACACACCAGCCTGATGAGCTACTTCTGTTAGCGATTTCTCTGATGAACGCTTAACAATTTCGCCAATTTCGTCAAATTTAGCTTCTGTTAGAACGGTTCTCTCTCTTGGCCGTCTTTTGTTCAACACAGATCCAGTGGTTTCAAATTTGTTTATTATTCTATGTACAGCAGGTCGGGACGGCGGACGGGTGTCCGGGAATTTAGCGATAAACTCTCTTCGGACCCGGCGGGCTGATTCTACACAAAAATTCTCTCCTCTAAACTCAAATTGCGGACCATTGTGAACAGTAACTCCTGCAAAACTAAAGTTCAAGTGGGGGAGTGAAACAAGTGTTTGGACGAGTCTAAGTTTAAAGGAACCGGCGCGGCGGGAGTATGTTTGGCGGGGGATAGGAGTGAAACTACGGGGAGCAAGAGAGCGCCGTAAAGTGGACAACTAAACCACTAACTAAAGGCTATTCACTCTAGAAGTGACCCTCATCAAAACAAAACCATGTGACCGGCTCGCTTTTCATTGATTATGGTCACCGACGTATGATGTAGAAGTAATAAGTACGCAAAAAGTAGTCCCTTTCATTAAATCAAAAAATGTCTTCTGAATATACTTGTTATACTTCGTTAATGAATATAATAATATGCAAAACATAAATCATATTCTAAAATATACCTAATCAATAATTACAACTTAAAATAGTTTATTTAACATTTATGACGCATTTGAGTATGGGAAATTATTCCAAATCCAGGAAGAATCAAAATATAAACTTCTGGATGACCAGAAAATCAAAATAGATGTTGATATAAAATAGGGTCAATTCTGATGCTACAAAATGGCTTCTGTTGCTATCGCCATTTATTTTTTTAAAACACAAGTCTGGCAAACCTTTGACTAGCTAGTGGTAAAAAAAACTAGTTATTTTAAATACATTTCACATGCTCAGTGATAAAATGTCAACAGCTTTCTTGTAATCTACCCCATTAGATAAGATAAGATAATGTGTGTGGAAGTGCTGGACCGTCTTTTTTTGCTTGCCTCTCAGCCAGCCAAGCAAGCACCCGGCTTCCCGGGAGCCTACTTGGCAGCCGAGGGTTTGCAGGTTGGAACCTAGCACCTCCGGCTGCTATAGGGTCTTACATGCCCTCTTCAGCCCTTTGTTTTTAGTCGTCGATGTTTGAGCGAATATCCACTGCCGAATCCGACTGGCCGCAGATCGGTCGTCAAAGATCCGATTGTCGGGCACCACCAAGCCTCGCAGTCGCTGGTCGATTCCAATGATCTAGGTGTTCGCCGATCATGCCGCCGGGAGGAAGACCGCAACAGCCGCCAAGCCCCGAAAGGGCAAGGACGGGAGGGCAATCCGCCATTCCATCCAGAAACGGCTACCTCAGGATTTAGCTGATCTGAATTGTAATTTAGAATTTTGACAAAAAATTTGGGAGGGTTATGATTTACTGGTGGACTCAAAGGGACCACTCCGACATTTGTCTTATCGCCAAGGGAAACCACCGAAAACCTTGGCAGAGTGGCTTGAATTTAATTAAAGCAAAGCCAGATTGATCAGCGTTGTTATTGGCTCCAAGGTAGTTTACCAGTAGGAGTCATATTTATCAGGAGGGCTGGAGCTCTTCCTGTCTGCATAAGATTCGGGAGGGCTGGCGTTCATCCTGTCTTCGTCATAGACTGACGTACACTCTACTAAGAAAGTGCGTTTTGCATGATCAAGTTCTATGCATATGAGCAGCGAATCTGGATCAGTTTCTAGTTCCTTAACTAGTTTGTCTATCACTTCATTTGTGATTAGACCATCCCTTTTAGAGGGGTTGGTTTGCACCGACCTACTCTTTTTTAACGGATCCATGGACGTTTGAGTGCCAATGGTCACGTTTTTTGGTTTGGGTGAGATTATTCTACCCCATTCAACAATCACATGTCTTATATACTTCACACGTGCTCCCTGTCAATGTGACAATAATTGTGGCGCGAATGGTGGAAGGATACAATTGGCGTTTATGTTAGGATCACTCTAAGAGCATATAAGATAATGCGGAAGGTTTTCACGTCTAGAAAATATCATTATAGAGCAATTCTTTCTAGTAAACCTGTCCTTTTATGTTAGATTGATTTGTTTAATTCATTTTAAATAAATTTTCTTCTTCTTAAATTTAATTTGTAGGATTTTCATCCTGTTTATTTCCAAAATCACTCCCTCGGAGGAAGACGTACTGGATGTACATTCACTGTCTATCCATTTTGATCCGAGGCTTGATCCTTGGGACTGCGAGCAATGTATAAGATACACCTTGAAGTGAGTTGCTAGCCGTTTTCATGGCGGGTTTATTATTCGGGGTTTCCTCCCTAGGCTGATCGCCTTCACCCAGCTCCAGAGCTCAGCCTGCCCCGTTTTATTTCGGAGTTGTCTCTCCTAGATGGGTTGTCTTGCAGGACTAACGAACCCCATCCGCCCGTTTGTCAATCTACAAGGCAGTAGACGTAGAGTTGCCTCTTCCGTCAGGTACACCGTACCGAAGGACTCCTCCGCTGTATCTGCCGTTGAGGTCTTCACCGTAACCCTGGCAAGGGACCCTCACAAGGTACTATCAACTAGGCAAGTTGAACCAAGGTTTTTTTACGAGGTGTTACTCCTCCCCCTCAACCTGGCTTGGGACAGGCTATAAAATGAAGTTAAATATTTTCACTTACTACTTGACAAGAAAGTGAGTGCCCGATTTATGAAAAATCGCCATTAGGGAACGTATTTATTACTCGTATTTAATAACTTTTTTTTTAACTGTTGCAGCAACGCTGTTGAAATTTAAATTTGCCTTCACAGCTGCAGATTGGCCATTGTTGCTGGGATATAAATTACATAAATTGTATTTCAATATTTATTTAATATTGTTGACTTCTTATTGAGATTTTAAAAGCTGTTCAAGAAAGAAAAAAATATACATTTTCCTGTCCTATCTTTTAAAAACGCAGAAAACAGTGGAGAAAAAGAGGCTGAAGCATAAAAAAGAGGGGGGAAAGAGACGAAATGTAGTAATCTCACGAAAAGGTGCAAAATAGTGCTACACATTGTGTTCATTTCGGTTCATTTCATCGTCTCAAATACATATGTTGAACTACTGGTATGAAAACAGCTATATTTTTGGAAATATCCTTTCCCTAATAATTACTTCCGGTCCTAATTTCATCGTGTTTCCTAATTTATTATAAAAAATTTCCTCATTAGAGGATTGCCACAAGGACAAAGTGATAGACAATTAATTTTCGAAATTGATGAAATACATTTTGTAAATAATTTAAAATTGTAATTGAAGTATATTCTATAAAATAAAAAACGTTGCGAAGATGTTTTTTTTAATTGAAATTGATCCTCTAATGATGGCAGCGATGGCGATTTTAGAAAGATACACTCCGTCCAAATCTAAGAAATTTCAAATTTTAGCTAAGAACATCTTGCCCCAATAATCAATCATGTGACATATACTATCTAAGTTATAATATCTAATGAAGTTGCCTTTTACGTATTATCGCCTCACTATGATGGTTGTCCAGGGGCTCGCTTTGTTTCGCCGCAGCTGTTATACATAAATAAATACAAAGATACCGACTACCGCCACTAGAATAATTCCGCACACTAATCATTGTCAAGCATTGTCACGCGGCACCCGCTTTTATATAAACGGACAACCATCACAGTGAGACGATAATACTTTAAATTGGCTCTTTAATTATACGTTTTACATAGTTACTTACCGCTTTCTTCTTGTGTAGTTCATCCTTCAAAATACGCCAAACTGTCTGATGACTCACACCAACAGTTGCTGATAGTTCCCTGACATTCACGTGCTTATTAGCCTCAACTAAGCCTCGCACCAACTCTACCTGCTCCTCGGTAACAGGAGGACGACCGCTCCGGGCCAAGTCTTCCGACTCTTCCCGACCTGACTTAAACGCCTTCACCCATCGCGCTACAGTCCGGTACGGTAAAGCGTCACTGCCGCAAACTTCTAGCAACCCGACGTGACACTGACGAGCGTTTTTCCCGCACGCTACTTGACTTTTAATCCAAGAACGCTGTTCCTGCTTTGTAAACATGTTTCAGACCACTTCAACCAGTCGAACAACCTAGACAACTGACTGCACTCTTGCTACTAACTTCTCCTGAATGAGCATGCGCAGACCCGCCTACCAACAGTGTTGCCACTACTTTATTTACAGCTCTCAATAACATTTGGAAGGGGAAAAAGGTATGTTCACACGAACTGTGTAAACTATGCGAATTCCTCTGCAAGTCGAAACAATGGTCCGACTTTGCTGCTCTACGGAATATACAGGATGCATCATAAGTCAGTTAACCACTGCACATGGTTGCAAGGAAAAAATCAGATCGGTTGAAACTGGGGTTTGAATACGGGACCTTCAAATATAAACTGTATCAGTGTTTGAGATTATATTCTGAAGGTCCCGTATTCAAACCCCAGTTTCAACCAATATGATTTTTTTTTCCTTGCAGCCATGTGCAGTGGTTAACTGTGTGTGTGTGTGTGTGTGTGTGTATATATATATATATATATATATATATATATATATATATAAAGGTAAAGTGATCCCACTACAAGCCTTTGGAGACCCTTGGGGTAGTAGGAGTTTAAGGCTCCCACTTTTTCTAGACAATTGGCATTTGATGTCACCCGGGTTGTCAGCCCAGAACAAGCGTCTGGTATTAATCATTTCCGTAGAGGCTGAGTTAACTCCAGGGCCATGGTGCCACGAGAAGGTTTGGGTCAGTTTAAATATCCTGACCCCCACCGGGACTCGAACCCTAGGCCTTCCGGTTTGTAGCGCACTGCATTAACCACTACGCTACGATATATCCTAATCCTGGATTTTTTTAAACTTTTTGGGACAACTGATATTTTTAGTTGAAATAATCACTTTAAAGAACATATTCTGGTACATTTTGTTTCTGTACTTGCATGCAAAATTCCATTACATTAGCTCAATCAATTCTGGCATTGTAAGGGAAACAAGATTAAAAAATGCATGTTAGGGAAAACAAGCGACAAACTTACTGAAGGTTATATGGATGGAGAATATTTAAAGGACAAACTGAAATGAGAAGGTGTCACTTTCTAAGTCATAACTCAATCACTAATCAAGTTAATTAAATTTAGCTTTCACAGAAATAGACGAAAGCCCATTTTACAAGAGAAAAACAAATGTATTGAAAAAATTGCATTTGTTTACCTTTAATGTGATTTACTTCCACTCCCCCTTAAATATGCAAACTCCGTATTTTCTGTTAAGGAGATTGAAGCATATAGGCATATATAAATGTTTTTAGAGAACAAGTAATTTGCTGAAGGCTAATAAAATTAAAATATTGCTTTATTTTTGTTGAAATTTTCATTATTTGAACCATGTCGCACAAAAGCAATCAATTATATTTGAGTTTTGACCAGCCTCGTGGGCTAATGGTAAGCGTTTCTGACTACAGTATATGAGGTCCCGGGTTCGATTCCAAGTCAGACCATAGGAATTTTTTCTTAAATTTCCTTGGTTGCCCCATGGTTTGGAATTTAGGTTAACAACTCTCCTGGCACTTCATTACCACCCATCATATTGTCGGAGTAACGTAACTACGCTTTCCAGGTGCCCCAACCTAAAAAATGGATTACAATTCCGCTAATGCCAGGAGAGAAAGCCAACCTGGCGAAAGACTTTTACGCACACAGACCTTGAAACTTAAAAGCTAACCAATCAAAATAACTCTGTAAAATTTTCGTATTTCGTCTAAGGTAAATTATTAGTTAGGTCTAATTTCCGTTGGCATAAAAGAACAAATAGTACAAATCTGAGGCCATAGTATGAACATACATGAGTCTGAAAACCTAAGTTTTCACGAGAGCTTATCAGTATTCAAATTACTTATTAATAATCTGAGATTTGCAAACTCTACCGTCTTCCAGAAACAAATTGAAAATAAAAGTATTAACAGAAACAATTCACTAATATCATTATTTTAACAATTAATTTATTATTTTCATTATTTAATAAAAGTAGTATTAGGATTTGTCAATATATTTACCTAATGCCTTATATAACCCATAGATTAATTCATTATAGTTTATTACTTTCTTTGTATTTTTTCAATTATTTTTTATATAAATACTAGAAGTCCCGGCCACGCGTTGCTGTGACTAAGGTATACGTTAAAAATACAAATTAAGTTGCTGTCTTTCAGCCAGATTACTTAAAACTAATATTTACACACGAAATTAATAATATTGAAAATAAAATAAACACTGAACACACTTAAATTATGAAGTAATCAATATTTGTAATACAATTGAAATACGCGGTTGCAACAAAAAGCACAGCCATCTGAATCTCCCTTTGTTAAATAATAAACCAATTACCTTACTAAATTATCTTACACCGCCATCTGTTAGAATCGTATGGAACTCACATATAATTATAACTCTTCGTTAAATAATAAACAAATAATTTGCAATAAAAAATAATGCGAATATAAATTTAGTTATAAACTACCCTAAGTCTCAAGTTGGACCAAACTGCACACGGTGTGCAAAATTTTATTAAAATCGGTTCAGTAGTTTGGGAATCCATCGCGGACAAACAACGTGACACGAAATGTTTATATATTAAGATAGTACATTTGATCTATTATTCCTTTGTGTATGCATTCTTTCATTAATTTAATTTAATTTGTATTTAATTTGATTGTATTATTAGACATTATTTTCATTATTGTTCAATTTAACAGATAATTAATTGTTTAATGTAAACTATTATTGTATATTTTTCTATTTAAATGTATATGTTTGTCCTGGTGAGTGGAAGAGAAGCCACATGGCCTTAACTCCACCAGGCTAAATAAATCTGTTCTATTTTACAGAAATAAGACGAATACAAGGTAAAATGGTACCAATAATTAGGAACTTCCATTTCTTATTTATTTATGTCAAAAATGATATATGCGCCGCATACATAATCATACGTTTACGCTTTTTCTACGTTGCCGACATGTATCTTTCATTTTTAATTTCATTAAGAGCAAAATATATGCTCTATGCTGACTCACTTTTAAATTATGTTATTTACAGCACATCCTCAATTTGTAACATAGAACATTTTCAACTAAACTGTTTGAAAACATAAAAAATGATTTGTTTCTCTCATCTTTTTAAATGGTTTTAATAAATTATACAGAAAGAGGCCATTTCGAAACGTTAAAAATCCCAATTCTGCATTTCGCGTGCGTAAGAATATAACAATGCTTAAATAATCTATTAAACTGTAATTATATATTACAAGATTTTCCCTTACTACATACTTACGTAGACATGTTTCTGAGCCTGCGTCAACATTCGAGGCACCCATCTTTCAGTCAATTTTTTCATGCCCAATTCCTTTTCTAAAATATTGTGAACACTGTGATATGAGAAGCCTGTTTCCTCTACTATGTCTCTGATTGTGATTCGTCGATCTTGCAGTATTATATCATGCACTCTGTTAATGTTTTCTGGAGTTGTGACAGTTCTTGGTGGGCCACCGCCATGTTCATCTTCACAGGACGATCTTCCACATTTAAATGCACGAACCCATCTTTTGACTATGCCGTAAGACACTGCAGATTGCCCCAAAATTGCCGTCATATCTTCATGAATTTGAGATGGAGACATCCCCTTCTTCTGAAGGTATTTAATAACAGCTCTTTGCTCAACCGTCTCCATTCTGTACTAACACTGCACCTTATGTCTTTCAAACAACTGTTACACAAACATCCACAGGCTTGCAACTTGGCATATTGACAAGACACGTGGCAAAAAATCAATACGAGGAGTGATCCCTATGCTGTAGCCCTGACCCACTTAGGATTGTGGGGAAAAAAATATTCTCCACATAGTCCCCTAGGAGATTGATGCACTTCTCCCGGCGGTGCTCCAACATTTCTACAGCTTCCTGGAAGAAGGGTTGTCCAACCTCTGCAAACCACTGGTTTACGGACAGCATTAGCTCATTATCGGATGAAAATTTCTTCACACGTAGGTGCTCCTTGAGTTTTGGGAATAGTCTGTAGTTGCTGGGGGCCAATTCAAAGCCTGCTGTTGAAATCGCTGCCATTGCAACTAAGGATTTATGACTCGGGGTTTTGTCTTGATGAAGAAGGACCTTTGACTTAATTTGCCATGGCGTTTCTCTTTGATATCATCTCTTTGATTACAGTGAAAGACCTGCTCTTTGGCAGAACATTGTGTATGTATTTATTATTCTGGTTTACAGAATATACATTTCTTAATAAAGAATAAATAAAGCATTAGTTTATTTTCTAATTGTCTAAACATGTCTACTTCCGCTTAACAACAATGTATCTTATCATCATCAACCGGTATCATGGCAGGTGCCGCCGTATTCCGGAAACTAAACGCCATTCCTCTCTGTCCATCCATTGATCTTCCTCCAATCCTCTGATATCCATAACTGCTTGTACCCCTTCTATCCAAGTTTTCTTCGGTCTTCCTCTCTTCCTCCTTTCCATTGGGATCCATTCCATTACAATTTTAGGCAATCTTTGTTCTGGCATTCTTTTGAAATGGCCATACCACTGTAATCTTTTCTTTTCTATAATGTCTATGATGTCCGGCTCCTGTTGTACACCAATAATTTCCCTTATTTCTTTATTTCGTATTCTATCCATTCTAGATTTTCTAGCTGATCTTCTTAAAACATCCATTTCTGTACTTAAAATTCTTTTCATTTCCCTGGTAGGAATTTGCCAGACTTCAGCACCATATGTTAAAATGCTTTGAATTATGGTTTGATATATTTGTAATTTTCTATTTTTTGTAATATGTTTGCTCCACCAAACTGAGTTTAAAGCATTTGTTGCTTGTTTTGTTTGTGCGATTTTATTTTTAATTTCCACTGTGTTATCACCTGAATGGTCTAATTTAGTTCCTAAATAAGTGCATTCAATACTAGGTTTTAGTTCTTCTCCATTGTTGAAATTTATATTTTCCATTTCTTCTCCTATACACAGATATTTAGTTTTCTCAATGTTTATATAAAGTCCCCATTTTTTATATTCTTCTTTTAGTTTTTTGGCGATATATTCTATGTCATCGTGGTCTTGTGCTATTAATACCCAACAACAATGTATCTTATGTTAAAAATAAATTTAACTGTAATCGTATCTTAAAAAAATTGCATCATATACAGCACTCACTGCACGCCAAACCACAACAACGTTCCCTATATGTGTACATTGTATACATAGGTGGCATTATGACATAGAATAACAAGTACTTCTATTAAAAATTTAAAAAATAAACCATTTCGACGTTTCAAGGCCGTAATCCATGCACACTACTAATATAAGGCTATATAAAATTTAATAAGAACAGTTTTGACTTATGGTAGCGAGACATAGAGCTCACTAAAAGATCAGAAGTAGCCCTACATAATTTTGAAAAAAAAGTACTCAACAAAATATTTGAACCTATAAATATTAATGGTCAGTGGAGAATAAAAAACTCGAAGCGCGACAGGCCTAGAAGGCCCTTGCCCTACCATCCGACTGCCGGCCTCACATCCACATATGTTAATCACAGAGCTAGACGATCATCTTGCCAGCTAAGGGGGGTGACATGTGGTTAGCATGTCGTGTCTCCCATCCGTTATAGCTGGTCTTCTCAATAATAGATATATCATCGATTGTTTAGCTACTTATTGTAGCTACCCAAATGCCTCACGATACTGGGAGGGCACTGGTCCCATACTGGCCGAAATTCCATGAGAAAATTTCTTCCCTCATGGGGACTAGAACCAGCTCAAGTCCCATAGCTCTGCGCCAATGCTTCTTGCCTTAACCACTCGGCTACGGCGCGGGACGGTCAGTGGAGAATATAATACAACAAAGAAGTGTACGACAAATACAATGAACCTGACCTTGTCACTTTTATTAAATTAAAGAAATTGGAATGGACTGTCCATGTACAAACTCTCTCAACAGACCGAGCACCAAAAAAGGTGCGTACAGCAAGTTTTGTGCGGAATAGACGAGTTGGAAGACCGAAAAAAATATGGGAGGATGGTATTAAGGAAGATACTGCAAACCTACTTAAGTGTCGCAACTGGAGGCTCACAGCGCAAAATAGTTATGATTGGGGGCGAAAGTTAAGGGAGGCCAAAGCTCGAATTTGAGTCAATCAGCCATTGGATGGATGATGGTTGGAATTCATCAGCCATTGGATGGATGATGGATGGAATTCATGCAGAATACTCACCCTGTAAGATTTCAATTTCAAAAGTCTGGCAGCAGTAAACACTGACGTTTTTGAAACTCCTACTTCCTCTGAAATACGCTTTAGAGATTTATTTGGAGAGCGTTCAAATGACGCAACAATTTCACCAATTTTTTCGTCGGTCAAAACTCTTCTTTCCCGCTTAGGAATTGTAGCATTTAGAGACCCTGTTGTCCTTTGTTTGTTAACAAGACGCCTAACGGTTTCTCTACCTGGAACTGGAGCACCCGGATATTTCACTTCGAATTGCCTACGCACCTCCCTGCAGGATCCTGTCTTCACATATGTATCGTACATAAAAACTCTCTGCTCAAGAGTGAATTTTTCGTGTTGCATTGTAAACTAATTTTACACACACCTTGAATGTTAAAGCAAAAATATCGATAAGCTGCACCGTATGTGTTATCACTGCTACAGCTGGCTTAAAAGTGAAAACTTGCCGACCTTAACTGCTAAGCGTGTCTCAACAAATGCTAGCACGAAGCGGCATAGCAGCGAGTACAACTTTCCTGGCCCCACCCGTAAGCGAACGATCTGTTGGAATCAGTGTTGCCAATTTAGCCACTGATAATTTTCAAAACATAACTAGCAACAAATTTGTGAAAAAGCCACTAATAGCTTTTCTGGCCATTTATCGGATTTTCTTTAGCTACTTCTAGCCATTTTATTACAATCTGATTATTTTGCATAGATTTTAAAATAATAACGGATGGAGATTTTGCGACTACAAAAATAAATTAAGGGGGGTGATGGGTGAAATTTCTATTTTCCACATTTTTTTGAGCTAGAGACTTGATTTTTTGTACAAACATTCACTGCATGATACATAATGATGTGTTTAAGTTTCATTCTTGAGACATTTATTTAACAAGTTATTAAATATTATATTTTTAAAAACATGTACATATTATAATTAAATGGGTTCCACAATGTTTTAGTAAAATCTATGATTTTTAACAAGACCCCTCAAAATTTAGAAAAAAATCATGCATCAGGATTCTTATATTATGAATACAAAGGGAGAAAAAAATAATGTACATTATGAGTGGAATTACAAAAAATATTAATAATTGCATACATTTTATTTTTTTAATTCTTAAAATACTGCCTCAATCATGAAACCCGTGCACTACTTTGTTACGCATTGTTTTTAGGACATGCAGTAAAAATTTGAACCTTCTAGGACAAAATTTCTGAATTCCATTCAATTTTGAACGTACAAAAATGCAGTGAAAATAAAAGTGTGGAAAAACATGCATGCGGGTGGCATTTAACTGACGCAGCCTTTTAACTCTGACGTAATTTAGGGCACTTAGAAGCGCCATAGGCCTCTGAAACTTTGCCAACATATACATTAGAGTACAGGCTACTTTTTAGTACAAAAAACAAAAAAACGCCAATTTTGATCACAAATGGTCAATTTTTCACCCATCACCCCCTTTAAGCAAAATGAGTACCTTATTTCCAAAGAACATGCCCAAAGAAACGTGGATATCCTCTGATGTCATAGTAAACTATTACTATTTTTATAATCATACATTGTATTAATGCAGAACAGGCTGAAGTCCACATACAGTATACGAGCGGAGCAGATATGATTCAGACCACCACTCAGTGAGAGTAAGAAAAACAGATTATCCCAAGTAAATAGAATTTCTGGTGAGAAGAGAATAAAAATATAAATTAGATACACTTAAAAGGAAAATAAATTAAAGATTTTTTAAAATTCAGAATTACAGAATCTTTCCGGGAGATAATATAATAATATTGTTTATCTAATATATTAAGTATATTTGACTTCCAATCAAAAAGTTTGTATTTACAAGATAAATAATCTTTATAATAATATGCTAATAAAATATTTATTTCTTAAAATAGATTTTATATCCATAATTTAGATACCATATTATAATTATATCAATTCCAATAGAATTAAAGGAAAAACATATGGACAAAATTATACTTCAGAAGTACAGATTGGCAAGTTTATTTTTTAAGTTTTGAAATACAGCCTCATTCACGGATAAAACTAGCATTTTAGATATTTTCTAGCCATTTTAGGAGTCAGTTTTAGCCAATTCTTCTCACCGTGTGTTGGCAACCCTGGTTGGAATAATCACCAGTCATGCACAGAAACGCATTCGGTGGGGTGACAATGACGAAAATGTGTGGATCGACCATCTGAAAGCACAAGTGCAGCGCTGCCAGATATTAAGGCATGCTACTATTTTCACAGTAAAGTAGAAAATTGGTACCTGTTAAATCGGTCGTCCTAAATTAAATTATAAAACTTCATCAAGTAGTTCCAATATGGAGGCCTTTCAAAAACAATGTTTCATCTTCTGTATTTTAACTGGAAAAATTAATTTTAAAAGTTGATATTTTCACAGTATTATTATTTTTTATGGACCGCAATGGCGAAGTGAAACCATATATAATAAGTCAAGTTTCTTAGGTTGAATGTGCAGAACATATGACACGAATAGGAAATTAAAGAGGGCATGTAAGCTTCTTGTAGGAAAACCAGAGGGAAAACACCCAGTTGGTAGAACAATAATGGGGGAAGAAATTTTCTCATGGAATTTCGGCCAGTATGGGACCGGTGCCTACCCAGCATCGTGAGACATTTGGCTAGTTACAATAAGTAGCGGCTCCAGGTTGAGAAAACCAGCTATAACAGCTGGGGTACTCGACATGCTGACCACATGTCACCCCTGCACTGGCTGATCATCTACCTATGTGATTACACATGTGGATGTGAGACCAACAGCCGGCAGGTAGGCAAAGGGCTATCTAGGCCTGTCGCGCCAGGAGAAAAAAATATATATATACGAAAAATGAATGTTTGTTTTAGGATTCCCGAGTAGCTCAGATGGTTAGAACACTAGAGGTACATAGTTTAGAAACTCAGGTTCAAATCCTGACTCAGACTTTTTTTTATATCATATATAATACATAAAGAAACACAATCGGGACATAAATTTAACTTTATAAGTAATTTGCTGCTTAGTTTACGCATTTGCATTACAGGCTTTTCTATCACTGTACCTACAAAGAAAATAAAGAATAAAAAATCATTTATCAGTTTGATTGGGCATAAATAAGGTTTAAGAACCACTGACAAATACAATAGTTCGGACGAGCGCTTTAGTCCACTTTTGCACGACAACTTACCGCCATCATGCAAGACTGACGATAAAGCTATGCGTGCAGACCGTCAGTCGACCTGCGAGTGTCGGTGATTCAAGATGTCCGATTTAAGATGTTGGTCTCGCGAATACTTCACAGAATTTATCGAACTATACAAAGGTTTCCCTTGTTTATGGCAAATCAAATCTAAAGATTACTTCAGTAAGTATAAGAGGAACGAAGCATACGCGGTCCTGCTCGAGAAGTACAAACAAGTGGATCATGAGGCCAACAAAGAGTCGGTCGCGAGGAAAATCAACTCGATTCGAACAGTGTACCGTAAAGAGTTGGTCAAAGTTAAAAAATCTATCGCTTCCGGGGCTCGGGGTGACCAAATTTACAGACCTTCACTATGGTACTTCAATTTGTTATCGTTTTTGAACGAACAAGAGGACCCTAAAGCGCCTGCGTCCAACACAGAAGACTCTGATAAAGAGGTACGTAGGCCAAGTTAAGGGAAACGTAGTAAAGAGGTGTAAAAAATACCTCGTAAGCTTACTTTTAAATGTTTTTGACTCTACATAATATTTGTATAATTTTTATGTTAATTATAGATGCATTTACATTTTAAAACATATATTTTATATAATAAATAAACCAGTGGTTCGCGGACCACATCCGGCCCTAGACATGTATTTCCTAGACCGCTATTATATATGTAGCAGACAGTAATCAGGTACAACACATTTTATTGGATAATATAAGGAAGTCCACCGCTGTGATCTCGAGGTAGCGTGATGCCTTGTCACGCAGCGGGTCCGGGTTAGATTCCTGGGTGCTGTTTTTTTCGGGGTTTTTCCTCACCTGTAAGACAAATGTCAGCAAGCTACAGCCCAATGGTCCCCGAAAATCATCCGGCCATCATCAACCTTATCATTATCATCATCCTTCACCGGTGTGGAAAGCAACAGGAAGCTACCACACCTATAATTCTCTAGTAAAGCTGCAAAGCATAGCATGAAAATGCTATGATTGCAGTGAAAGACCTGCCCTGGGACAGAATTACTGTGGATGGATACTAGGGAATTGGGGCTCGAAGTAAACATCAATAAAAATAAATATATGTTCACACATAGAAATGTATTATATAATGCAAATGGACAGTTAATGACAAATGAAGGAAATTTTAAAAAGTGGCTGAATTCAAATATATAGGAATCATACTTAATAATAGGAATGAGATGCACAAAGAAATTAAACATAGGCTCAATTCTGGAAATGCATGCTATTATGCATTGCAGAGACTCTTGGTGTCCCAACTCCTTTAAAAAAACGTTAAACTGAAAATATATAAAACTATTATTTTACCAGTTATATTATATGGATGCGAAACATGGGCTCTTACTTTAAGGGAGGAAAGGAGATTATATGAGTATTTGAGAATAAAATTCATAGGAATTGGACAAAAGATGAACTGGCAAGAGAATGGAGAAGACTTCATAACAGTGAATTACATGGTCTTTATAGGAAACCAGATATAATAAGATCAATTGAGTCTCGTAGACTGCGATGGGCAGGACATGTGGCACAAATGGGGAATGAAAGATGGCCATGACAATTTTTTGTAGGAAAACCAGAGGGAAAACGCCCAGTTGCTAGACCAAGAATGAGGCGGGAGAATAACAGTAACCATGATTTGAGGGAAGTAAATTGGTATATAAAGAGTAAAGCCGCAATATCAAAATTAAATGCTGTTTTATGGGATCAGAATATAAGTTCAAAAACAATCATTTTTAATACAATAACAAGACAATGACATACGATGCAAAAACATCGGCATTGAAATCTAAATTAAATTCTGGCAAATGGATCAAAGCCTAAATCATTTAGAGCCTAAAAATCCAAAGCCTAAATCATTTAGAGCCTAAAAATCCAAAGCCTAAATCATTTAGAGCCTAAACATTCAAAGCCTAAATCATTTAGAGCCTAAAATTAAAAGCCTAAATCATTTAGAGCCTAAAATCCAAGTCTAAATCATTTAGAGCCTAAAATTCAAATCCTAAATAATGTAGAGCCTAAAATCCAAAGCCTAAATCATTTAGAGCCTACAATTATTGCGTCGTGTAACAGTAGCTCCCCACTAGATAACAAACGAAGGAGCAACGTGTGCAGCTAGGCTGCCCGCCGGAGCAGTACCAGTAACGTTGCGACAAGTGAATCCAACATACATAATGCTCCCCATTAAACGGAAATCTGCACTTGACGAAGGTCCGGATGGCAGATTTATGGAAGCTTATCTGTGCAAAAAAGTGGTAAATTTTAATGCAGTGTGTATCGACTGTAAAAAACAACTTATCTACAAGAAACATAACATAAAGCGACATTATGACAACTTCCATAAGGAGTATTATGAACGACTATCACCTTCAGAAAGGAAAAACCTCATAGAAGCTTTAAAACGTGACTTTAATGTTACTACGGCACAAGTAGGTAATAGTTATTTAAAATTAATATAGATTTATGGAATATTCACCTGAAAGGTCCGTCTCCTCAACTTAATTAATTATTTAACTGTAGCGCTTTCGGGACTTGTCCCATCATCGGCAGGATTCAAACTGGTGTTTCACTGAAGATCTGGTATTGGGTTCGTTTTTGTTTATCAGGTTGTCGTTGTTGTGAGCTGCTTTCATGATTTCCATCTCTTCGAGTACGTTTATCTTCGCTGGATTATTTTCTCTGTGCATTACTGTTAGGGTGTTTTCAATATTTAACATGCAATGTCCTTCATGGATAACGTGTTTTGCATAGCTTGATTTTCCTTCTGCGTGACTGAAGTCTCGAAAATGTTCTTTAAATCTGATGTTAAAACTCCTGTTCGTTCTTCCTATATAAAATTTGTTGCAGTCCTTACATGTCAATTTATAAACTCCTTTGCTGTTGAAAATGTTATTTTCTTCAATGTTATTGTTTATTCTGTTGTTTAATTTGTTATTGGTTCTGTATGCTATTTTTACGTTTTTATCGGCTTTCTTTAGTGTATTGGCTAATTTTGTCGTTTCTTTTCCTGTGTATGTAAGTGTTATCCATGTTTTCTTGTTGTTGTCATATTCTTTTTCTAGTTTAGTTATGTTGGTTACATTGTTCTTCCTTTTTTGTTTATTTACGAGCTTATCTATGATTTCTTCATTATAGCCATTGGTTTTTGCCATATATTTAATGTAGTTGAGTTCTCGGATATAATTGTCTTTGCTTAATGGGAGTTAATGAATCTTATAAAAGATAAATAGTTATTTATGCTACAAGGTGGTAATATTATCAACAAGGCTAGGATTTAGCTTATTCTATGCCAGGAATTCTCTTAAGCCTCAACAAAAAGGACTAAGGAAAATCTACAGACTTCAACGTCCTAGTAATACCTTAGTTGCCTGCTAGATGTCTCATTGGGGCGGTGTGTTGATCGCATATAGCATTCGCGACATCTTTAGGGAAATACGCGTAACTATTAACTTGGTCTAGTAATTCCTAACAAAGGAGGTGTTAAGGCCCAACATTGGGTTGTTATGCCATTGTAGTCGTAGTAGATTATACAGGGGGTAACTGGAAAACATTAGCTCAAGGTAGGGATGTATGGAGAACTTATCTTCGCGCGGCCATGAACCAACAGGTCCGATACCAATGAGTTATTTATTAGCATATGTTTATGTATATAAGAAAATATTCTATTTGTATTCAATCTCTATGGTCATGACCAAGTGTCTCCTTCATTTCTGGCCTTATCAAGGCTACATCTAAATGACAGGAAAACTTTACATTCACATGCTTTACTATTCAAAATTCTGCATACATATTTACAGAGTTATTTATCAACACGTTTTCAAAATGTATCGGCTCATCACAATTTAGGAACAAGATCACAAGACTCTTATTTACCACAGCACAGGGCATGTCTATACTCTGATATTAAACAATATCTATGGCTAGAGCATGGAACTCGCCTCCCAGTCATATCAGGGACTGTCAATCACTATCATTATTTATATACAGATTAACTGATACCTTAAGTTCGACACAATGAAAATATTAACTCAAACCAATTATATACAGCATTTTGTATATAACTATAAATATTCATCTAGGAAGTTTTTATTTTATATATTATTTTAATTTTTTTTATATTTAATGTTTTTAGTATTAGATCACAACCCCATTGTCATTTGTTTAGTCTATATTTTAATAATATTTTTAAATTGTAATAAGAATGTAACTTTTGTATAATTTTACTGTTTGCTGGCTGAGTGGAAAAGAAGGCCTTATGGCCTTAACTCTGCCAGCTTAAATAAAGCATTATTATTGCTGTAATGCTTTATTTTATATTATTATCATACAAATGTTAAAGCATCATTACTTATGGAGCAGAACTTTGGTCATTAACAACAAAAACACACAAGTATCTTTTGGCAACGGAAATGGATTTTATACGAAGGGCAGCAAGAATTTCAAGAAGAGAAAAAATTAGGAACTCAGTAATAAGGGAGAAATGAATATTGAAGACGCTATTTCAGATTATATTAAAACTCAGCAATTAAGATGTAACGGACATGTCCAGCGAATGGAAGAGGATCGGCTATCAAAATGTGTTTTGCAATGGAAACCTCAGCGAAGACGAGGCAGAGGAAGACCTAAAACCTCCTGGAGTCAGGGAACACATTTAAACTATGAAGGAGAAACATCTACAACCAGGAGATTGGATGGACCGACAAAATTGGCTGTTAGGAACCGGACGATGTGAAAGACGTTCATCAACTGATTATATCTATTATTATAACTATTATTATAACCATTATTATAACGGAAATAAGTACCAGACGCTTGTTCTGGGGTAAAGGCGGCCGTCACGCAGAGCTGACAACCCGGCTGACATCAAGTGCCGATTGTCCAGAAAAAGTGGGAGCCTTAACCTCCCACTACCCCAAGGGCCTCCTGAGGCCTGTAGTGGGAATACTTTACTTATTATTATTATTATTATTATTATTATTATTATTATTATATATTAAACTACTCACATTGTTCTCTGCATTCTGATTGGTTGGAATAACAATATTTTTGTTGTGTTTGGCTGCTTTTCCTTTTTTTAACTTCTTTAAAAATGTTTTGGATCTTCCTGTCAACAGTGCAGCTCTCTTGTGAGCTTGGTCTCGGGGAAACTTCCAACCCTCACGTTTCTCCAGTTCACACATCTCAAGAACTCGCAAAATCACGTCTTTTTCATCATTACTCACTGATTTAGGCATTCTGCACAAATAGCTATAAATTACTTCCCTAGCTTTACCACTGACAAAAAGATTACATCTAATTCTTAAAACCAGCAACTGTCACTTTTCCGTACAAGTAACATTAAATAACTATTATGTGGGACTCGGTTCTGCGGCCCTGTAAGGCATGCGAGGGGAAATGTATCACCTCCACTTCATTCTGAAGCTATAGACTGTCAACTTCAGTAAAACCCACAAAATATGTGAACCAGTGGATCTTCTCTCTTTCAGAATGTGAGGCCGTTCGAAGGGGAGTCTAACCTTCACAACCAATAGAACAAATCCCTACACAGTATTAATGGTAATAATAATAATAATGATAATGATAATAATAATGATGATCATCATCCATCATATCATCGGGGCAACGTAACCCCGCATTCCAGGTGCCCCGACCTCAGAATTGAGTTACCAGGAATGTCGAAAGACAACCTGGGGCATTTGTAAAAAAAATATAAGAAATTTAACACAGTATGAAATAAAATAAAGTATTATTTTCGTTCTCCGCTCGTCTCTATCCATTCAGTCCTCTTGTTCTCATTCCAGTTCTTATTTCATGCATCCACGAGTTTCGAGGTCTTCCTTTCTTTCTTCTTCCAGGTGGACACCATTCGAATGTTGTTTCTGGGTAACCTTTCGTTTTACAATCGTCATAAATGCCTACACCAATTTAATTTTTTGTAGCCGTGGTGGACTAGTGGTTATGCTCCTTGCCTCTGGTCACGAGGGTCGCTGGTTCAAACCCAGCCGAGGTCGATGGTTTTTTTTTAGGATGGAACAATCGAAGGAGAAAGTCCTCCGGGAGGGACTTGAAGCCGTGGTTCCCGAGTCTGAAGATTTTCAGGCTCGTAAAAGATCCTTAAGCCTGAATGAAAGGCCTCTAAGCAAAATTTACCTCATTTTCCCGTCATACTACTACCTTGGTTTCCTAGATATCAGTATGAGGCGGAATGCTAACCACGGACCACTCAAATAACATCTATACGAAAACAAGTGTAACTAAATTAATATGGTTTAAATTCTTCCCTGTGGGGGAGAGCGCCTAAATCTCTATTACGGGAAATATGGGATTACAAGAAGATGAAATAAAATATTATGCGATAAATGAATGGAAGACTAATACGTATTCGTTGAAATATTATGTCCTCGTCTATCCACTGGGTCATAAACATTACAAGTCATTGGTAAAAAACGGTGTCCCTTCCTTGTATCGTAAAATACTACTGTCATGGTAATTTTCAATGTATTGTCTAGTAAGTACAAACGATGAAGGTTTAAAAAATCGAAATATATTTCATGGGTAATTGCATCTTTCTCAATTTAGTTATCTTCTTGGTTCCGTTTTGCAGAATACGCTTCAATTAATTCTCGTGTAACGCCAATGCAACGGACAAGGATGTCTATGTACGACCGACCATTATATAGGAGTGAGTTAATAGGCTCTGTAAGGCACGTCTGCGTCTCGCGATATTACGCCGAATCTCCTGTTCTTCCAGTTGAATTATTTGGTAGACTATCAAATTCCTCTTCTCCGCATATACCGAAAACATGATTGAAGTCTTCAAGGTACGACATCTTGGATAAAACAGCAAGGTAGGCAGCAAGGTTTCAAAGTACATCTGTTACCATCGGTTCCCATCGGGTTGCTCACGATTCGTTGTCTGCAAAATCACGTCGCCAGGTAGCTTAGGAATTTCGACAATTATTATCGCATGAACAGATTTTTGAGTACGCAAAAACGTCTTTGGATGCAACTTTCTCAGCAGAGTACAGCTGAGGACGACTTTTACGGTCTAATGCGTTCATAGATACGACCCTTATACTGCAGCCACTGATTCTCCGGCCTTGACGTTCTCACGACAGTGTTGCCGATATGGATATTCAGTGGGAGGGTCCGCTTTATGTATGCGGTTAGCAGACATACAGCTGACAACATCTCAACAATTTCAAACCTTACTAGCGCGCTATAGCTGCGTCACGAGCAGTGATTGGTTGTGGCAGACATCTACTCGCACAACAACCATATCCTTATTGGCAGTAGAAGGCGAATTTCCCCTTTACCCCTAGTATAACCTAAAATTCAGAGCCGCAGATATGACGGCTCGGGTATACACGCAACTGAAAAGGAAGTGTACTATTAACTACATAAAAACATTGACTCAACAGTACAATAAAAAAACTCCAAGCGCGACAGGTCTAGAAGGCTCTTGGCCTAACATCCGGCTGCTGGCCTCACGTCCACATGTGTTAATCGCAGAGGTAGACGATCATACGCCATGTGTAGGGGTGACATGTGGCCAGCATGTCGGGCCTCCCAGCCGTTATAGCTCGTCTTCTCAACCTGGAGTCGCTACTTACTGTAGCTACCCAAACGTCTCACGATGCTGCGTGGGCACCGTCCCTTACTGGCCGAAATTCAATGAGAAAACTTCTTCCCTCATGGGGACTCGAACCAGCGCAAGTCCCGTAGCTCTGCGCCTTAACCACTCGGCTATGTACATTACTAAGTAAATTCTCAGGGCAATTATCTGAACAGGCTAAATTCTGCAAATGTATGTTATTATGCATTACAGGGACTCTTGCCGTCCCAACGTTTCTCAATAAACATTAAATCGAAAATATATAAAACTGTTGTTATCCAAAATACATTATATGGATGTGAAACATGGAGAAAGATTACGAGTATTTGAGGAAAAAGTTCTTAGGGAGATTTTTGGACCAAAACAGAGATAAACAGTAAGGAGAATCGAGAAAACTACATAACAGTGATGTTTATGAGAACCAAGATATAATATGAACAGTTAATTTCGTACACAGCAATGGACAGGACACGTGGCAAGAATGCGGAATGAAAGAAACTCCTTGTAGGAAAACCAGAGGGAAAGCGCCAAGTTGGTAGTCCAAGAATGCGGTAGGAGAATAGCATTAACCATAATTTGAGGAAAGTAAATCGCACAGGGATAATTGGAAATAATTAGTTCAGGATAGACACGTATGGAGAGGTTACGCGGCCATGAACCTACGGGTTCGATAGTGCCAGAGAGTTAGTTATTAGTTATTTTTGCACGTAATTAAATCATACTATTTTTTTTTCTTTGCAGCTTACAACATCCATAAATAAAATACCGAAATTGTTCAAAGTGACCATCATTGTTGTTAAGCTATGGTCTCGGGGTAGCCTTGTCACGCAGCGGACCCGGGTTCGATCCCCGGTCGGGACAGTTTTTCTGGATGAGGTTTTTATCGGAGTTTTTCCTCACTTGTAAGACAAATGTCAGGAAAACTTTAAGGCCCAAACGGTCCCCGAAATCATATGGCCATCGCAATCATCATTCATATTCATTTTAGGTTAAGCTTAGGATTAGGGACTATCCTGGCGCACCATTATCATCATCACCCATCATATCATCGGGGCAACATAACCCCGCCTTCCAGGCGCCCCAACCTCAGAAGTGGGTTATAAGTACGCCATGTCAAGAGAGAAACCAGGAATGTTGAAAGACAAACCTGGGGCATTTGAAAAAAAAAAAATATATTATATTCTGAAGGTCCCGTATTCAAATCCCAGTTTCAATCGATTTGATTTTATTACTTGCACTGATTAACTGACTTACGCTGCACCCTAAATATTAAAATTAGATTAAGGTAAGATTGCAACATTGTATAATGAGAAAATAGACTTATGACAGTTATGACTGTCTTTTGATTTAGTTTCACACAAACAGTTGAATGATATATGATATTAATAACAACAAGAATTAATTTATTCGAGTCGATATTTCAATCTCTCCGTGAGATATCATTTTCGAGACAAGGAGAATTAAATGTGGACTTGTATATATATATTTTGGCTGAGATAATGATCAATTCTTATTGTTGTTATTATTATTATTATTATTATTATTATTATTATTATTATTAACTACTCTCAGGGAATAATATTTAACAAACATATTAAATATATATTAAACTATTTGCATTGTAATCTTATCTTTTATTACGTAAATGAGTACCAACCTTTTTAGAAGAGGTGCTCGAAATGGTGTCGGCTTGATTTAATTTCAAAAGTTTAGTAACTCTATGTACTGAAGATTTTGAAACACCAATTTGTTGTGCAAGAATTCGTAAAGATTTATTCGGAGAAGACCGTTCGAACGATGCGCTAATGTTGTTGATTTTTTCATCCGTTAGGACTCTCTTCCTCGGTTTGGCAACTATAGCGTTAAGTGACCCTGTTTTCCTTACTTTGTTCACTAGGCACCTGACCGTATCCCTTCCTGGAACTGGAACTCCAGGGAACTTCTCCTTAAATTTCCTGCATACTTGCCTACAAGACGCTGTTGTTAGATAAGTGTCATACATAAAAATCCTTTGCTGGAGCGTGAATTTTAGTGGCATTCCAACGGTGTAATATTCTAATTAATTTACGCACACGGGGACGTCTTCATAGGACGCACAGATTCTAGTAACTGAGCATTGATAAACTGCTGTGGCTTTGCAGCGGGTCGCCTTGACCCAGAGTTCCGCGCGCGCCTCGTGGCCTTGTTGCGAGTGGGACGCACAGCGGGCGATTATTTAAAATCGACCAAGATTCAAAGTTCAATTTCATAAATTTCGGGGTTGCCAACCTATAAATAACTAATAACTATACCTACCTAGGATAATAAGTAAAATCACTGCCCTTTATGTATACTACGTACAATGTATATACAAAAATATATCCAAAAGGTAGTGTTAATACACATTATACGAAATAAATCACTGCTTTTTTAATGAATTGAACTTTATTTAAAACAATAAATTCGTGCTTGTCGCCATTTTATTTCTGATTGTGTCACGGCAAGTAAGTAAGAGTCCATGTTTCGCATCCATATAATACAACTGGTAGAATAATAGTTTTATATATTTTCAGTTTAACGTATTTTGAAAGGAGTTGGGTTGTCAAGACTCTCTGTAATGCATAATAGCACGCATTTCAAGACGATCCTATGTTTAATTTCTTTGTGCTTCTCATTCCTAATTGTGATTATTGTTCCTAGGAATTTGAATTCAACCACTCACTCAAAATTTCCCTCATTTGTCATTTCTGGGAAAATAGCAGGTTATTTTTTTATCTTTATAGATTTGTTTAATAATTTCTATTAGGTTTTTATCAATATTGTATTTCTCCAATACTTCCCATAATTTGTTCCTCGGAATTGAGTCATAAGCTTTCTCTAAATCTATCATTGTCAAATGGGTTTCTTCTCCAACTGCAGTCCGTTTTTCAATTAACTGTTGTATTGCAAATATATTGTCAACACATGACCTTCCTGGTCTGAATCCATTTTGATCTTCTCCTAATTTGTCTTTAATATCTTTTTGGTAACTTTGTTTTTAATAACTTCGTAAATATTTTATATAATGTGTTATTTATACTTAGTCCTCTGTAGTTTTTTGCGTCTCTTCTATCCCCCTTCTTGTATATTGGTACAATGTAGCTTATTTTCCATTAATCTCTGTTTATTATTAAATATATTAATTGATATAGAGCACCCCACGCTTTGATGGTAAAATTATTTCTTTTTGTAGATAACTCTAGTTTTATTCTATATGTGTTGGTGATGATTTTTTCGTTGACGACTTTAATTTTATCCCAAGCGTGTTGGAAATTGTAATTATTTTTCATTTTTTAGTTCGGTTTTGTAATAAAATGTGTTGTTTTAGTTTTTTAAAACTATTATTTATTAGCAAACAAGATTATCTGTAGGATAGAAAATTCATCTTCCTGCTATTTCTAGTCGCATCGTATTCATTAGAAAATGACCCTTAAACTTGACAACGTTGGGAGTAGTGTTTGCCGAGGTCAAAGAGGACGATGTATCATGTGCATGAATCATCAGGCGAACATGTAGACTATTGATTTAATGACTGAAGCACGTGTTTGAGGAAATAGTTTCGGAACTGTGTATTTTTGTTTCGTAATGCCATATTGTTGTGCCATCTCTACTTGTTTTAATTATGGCAATAATAAATAATAGTTTTAAAAAAACTAAAATAACACGCTTTATTAGAAAACCGAACTAAAAAATGAAAACTAATTTTAATTTCCAACACGCTTGGGATAAAATTAAAATGGTCAACAAAAAATAAATCATCTCCAACACATTTAGAATAGAACTAGAGTTATCTACAAAAAAAATAATTTTACCATCAAAAGCGTGGGGTGCTCTATATCAATTAATATATTTGATAATAAATAATAGTTTTAAAAAACTAAAAGAACACGCTTTATTAGAAAACTAAAAAAATGAAAAATAATTTTAATTTCCAATACGCTTGGGATAAAATCAAGTGGTCAACAAAAAAATCATCTCCAACACATATAGAATAAAATTAGAGTTATCAACAAAAAGAAAATAATTTTACCATCAAAAGCGTGGGGTGCTCTATATCAATTAATATATTTGATAATAAACAGATATTGGTAAAAGTAAGCTCTCTAAGAAGAAAATGTAAAAATCATAAAAATCACCCCACGCTTTTGATGGTAAAATTATTTTCTTTTTGTTGACCACTTTATTTTATCCCAAGCGTATTGGAAATTAAAATTATTTTTCATTTTTTTTAGTTTTCTAATAATGCGTGTTCTTTTAGTTTTTAAAACTATTATTTATTTTTTAGTTTTAATATTTTACAGAATAAGATAAAAATGTAAATATCTTTAAATTCGATACTATTGTAGTATGAGCTGAAAGTAATACTCTTCTATAAAAAAACGCTCCTAGCCGGATTTGAACCAGCGACATATGGATTACTGAAATTATATACCACTAAGAGTTCAATGCTCTACCAACTGAGCTCTTACGATTGACTAAAAACTCGACAAGTCCGCAACCTATTATACCAGTTTTCATTTTTTTGATTTTCGGATGATTCTGGCCAGGAATTTAGAAACAAAATATGGAATTATTGTATTATCACGTGTCCTCTACACGTATACAAAGTTTCAAGTCGATCCAATGTTTCTAAGTGGGTGAAAATCGCGTTGAAAGATTCCGTTACATTGATACAAAACCACGTTTTTTGATTTTCTGATGATTATGGCCAGGATTTTAGAAAATTAATATGAAATTATTGTATTGTCACGGGTCCTCTACAAGTATACAAAATTTCAAGTCGATCCAATGTTTCTAGTGGGTGAAAATCGCGTTGAAAAATTCCGTTACATAGATAGATAGATACAGGTCAAGTTAATATAAAGCGTGTAATAAACAGATATTGGTAAAAGTAAAGTCTCTAAGAAAAAATGTAAAAACCATAAAAAGCAACCCACGCTTGTGAAGGTAAAATTATTTTTTTTGTAGATAACTATAGATTTATTTTAAATGTATTGGAGATGTTTTTTTTTTTGCCACTTTAATTTTATCCCAAGCGTGTTGGAAATTAAAATTATTTTTCATTTTTTACTTCGGTTTTCCAATAAAGCGTGTTGTTTTAGTTTTTTAAACTATTGTTTATTTTTTAGTTTTAATATTTTACAGAATAAGATAAAAATGTAAATATCTTTAAATTCGATACTATTGTAGTATGAGCTAAAAGTAACATTCGTCTAAAAAAAGACTCCGGGCCGGATTTGAACCAGCGGTCTATGGATTACTGAAATTATGTACCACTACAGTCCACCGCTCTACCAACTGAGCTCTTACAACGATTGAGTAAGAAATTGATTAAGTCCGCAACCTATAACACCGGTTTTTATTATTTTGATTTTCTGATGATTCTGGCCAGGATTTTAGAAACATTTATGAAATTATTGTATTGTCATTGGTCCTTTACAAGTATACAAAGTTTCAAGTCTTCTTCTTCTTAAACTTAATTTGTAGGATTTTCATCCTGTTTATTTCTAAAAATCACTCCTCGGAGGAAGACGTACTGGATGTACATTCACTGTCTATCCATCTCTTGGCAGGTCTTCCAAGAGATCGATCGAATGTTTTTAAGTGGGTGAAAATCGTGTTGAAAAATTCCGTTAGATAATTACACATACTTTTTTGGTTTTCTGAGGATTCTGGCCAGGATTTTAGAAAACACTTATGAAATTATTGTATTGTCATTGGTCCTTTACAAGTATACAAAGTTTCAAGTCGATCCAATGATTTTAAGTGGGTGAAAATCACGTTGAAAGATTCCGTTACATAATTACACAGCAGACACTTTTTTTTATTTTCTGATGATTTTGGCCAGTATTTTAGAAACAAATTATGAAATTATTGTATTGTCATTAGTCCTTTACAAGTATACAAAGTTTCAAGTCGATCCAATGATTTTAAGTGGGTGAAAATCGCGTTGAAAAATTCCGTTATATAGATAGATACAGGTCAAGGTAATATAAAGCCTGTAATAAACATCCGGATGTTATATAAATCATCGATTTCCGAAGGAAAAATATATGTATGAGAAGTGACTATTTTTATACAAGAAATTTAAGAATTTGCTCACAACACTTCAATGTAAATGACTATAGGGATCTTAAATCAGAATTACTGAAAATAGCGCCGAAAAGGACATTGAAAAGCGATCCTATACCACATCCAAATCTAAGCCCACATAAACGCAATGTATGTACCAGAGGAACTTGTCATGAATATATTTTCCATTAAATTACAGGGGAACTGTTAACCATTACCTAGCTTGAAATTTCAGCCAGAGAAGCTTTGTGACGTACCAAGGCCGGATAAAAAGAAAGTTTTTATCTGCTCATTAAATGGACCAGGAATTTCGTGGTATAGTAATATTAACCATGTTTCTTGGAAGGTGAATTATAGTGAATGATTAGATAACGTTAAATCAGGATATGGATGTATGGAGAACTTGTCTATGCGGTAATAAATCTCCGAGTTTCTTACTGCTACTATTGTTAGTGTTATTTTTATTTTAGGTGCGTCTTATACAACGAAAGATTGTACCTACGCATATATATTATTATACGTGTCAAAAAAAAATATTGTGGATAGATGCAGTTTTGAGCAGCATGTGGAAAAGAATTGGATGAGAGAAATTGGAATGACAATGATACATTAATTATGCACAGGAATGTGTCCTCAATCATGGTGAAATCTGCTAAATAAACAAAAACATAAATATAACTCCTAAAACTCCATGGTGCGACAAGCATAGAAGGCCCTTGGCCTAAAAGCCGGGTGCTGGCTTCACATCTACATGAGTAAATCATAGAGGTAGACGACCATCATGCATGTATAGATTGTGACATGTGTTGAGCATATCGGTTCCCCCAGCCGTTATAGCTGATTGTTTCAACCTGGAGCCGCTACTTATTGTAGTTATCCAAATTCCTCAACTTGTTGGGGGGCACCGGTCCCATACTGTCCTAAATTTCATGAGAATATTTCTTCCCCATGGAAACTCGAACCAACGCAAGTCCTGTAGCTCTGCGCCAAGGCCTATTGCCTTAACCATTCGGCTACGGCGCGGGACATAGATATATAATATATAAATGTGGCGTAGAAATGCGTATTTTCGTTGTATAAGACGCACCCCAAAAATACCTATAGTACAAAACATTGTGAAAATAACAAATATTTAAAAAATAAGCAAAATAGATGGTAATAATGGTAATAATAATAATAATAATAATAATAATAATAATAATAGTAATAATAATAATAGTAATAATAATACTTAGGAAATTCACTGACCTTAAGAGAGCCTGAAATGTTGCTGTTTGTACGGAAACACAAACCGGTGCGCTTCATGAAGCGGTAACACCACGATTCTGTTCCTATAAAATTGCTAATGTTACGCTCGCGGGCTAATTTTATTGCATGCGCGCGCATCATTAATTTTGAAATGACAATTCCGTTCTCATTATTATGTTGGACCCATTTGAGAACTTCAGTTTCTAACTCGGGCCATCTTGAGCCTTTCCCGCGCAGTGCACGCTTCTCTTTGTTTAGTGTACACAAAACATCCTTTTGAGACCGCCACAGCCGGATAGTTTTTTCTGTTGGAGGAGACCCAAAATGGCGCTCAGCTGATCTGTTACCGTGTTTTTCAGCGTATTTTATTACACGCAGTTTATAACCTGTCGTGTAAGACTGGCGCGTTGTTTCCATATCACAAACTTACAAAATACTAACATTAAGTTACTCACGGTTAAACACAAACTGATATTAACTACTTGATAATCAGTGCTGCCAACTAGGTTAAGCTAAAAGTCACTAAATAATGTCAAGAATATAACTATATTCAACTGAAATACAGTCGAGTGGTTAAGGCACGAAGCCTTGGCGCAGAGCTACGGAACTTGCGCTGGTTAGAGTCTCCATGGGGGAAGAAATTTTCTCACGGTATTTCGGCCAGTATAGGACCGGCGTCTACCCAGCATCGTGAGGCATTTGGATAGCTACAATAAGTAGCGGTTCCAGGTTGTGAAAACCAGCTATAACGTCTGGGGGACCCGACATACTGACCACATGTCACCCCTACACTGGCTGATAATCTATGTGACTGACACATGTGGATGTGAGGCCAGCAGCCGGTGGGTAGGCTAAGGGCCTTCTAAGCCTGTAGCGCAATGGAATTATTATTTATTTACCTCAAATACAACGAAATTAAAAATAAACATATAAGTTGTACTTTTCCTAATAATAATAATAATAATAATAATAATAATAAATAATAATAATAATAATAATAATAACAATAATAACAGTCAACTGGGAATGAGTTGCACGCCTTAATTCTGGAAATTAATGCTACTGAATTACAGGGACTCTTGTCGTCCCAATTTCTTTCAAAAAACGTTAAACTGAAAATATATAAAACTGTTATTCTCCCAGTTAAATGGCTGCGAAACGTGGTCTCTTACTTTTAAGGGTAGAGAAAAGATTACGAGTATTTAAGAATAATATTCTTAGAAAAATGTTTGGACCATAGAGAGATTAACAGACAGATGAATGAAGAAGACTCCTTAACAGTAAGTCACATGATCTTTATAGGAAATCAGATGTAATAAGAGCAGTTAAGTCTCTTAGAGTGCATCTTGAGGAATTTGGGTAGCTACAATACGTAGCTGCTCCAGGTAGAGAAAAGCTGCTAAAACGACTGAGGGACCCGTCATGCTGACCACGTGAAACCGCTACACTGGCTAACATGATCGTCTACATCTTTAAAATAGCGCACGTGGATGTAAGGCCAGCAGCCGGATGGTATTAACCGTTTAAGGAGTAGGGGCAGTTGTTGGCGGACGGCACTGCAGTCGTGTTTATGCAGGAACAGAACACGTGCACTGCTATCTACTAGTGCAGAGGGGAATGGGACATGGGACGCAGACAGTGCACACTGCTTTATATGACGTCACGTGTAGCAACAAACAGAGCTTCGTAATTCATCCGCCTGCAGAGATAGTTTGAATGAATAATAGGCCTGTAGCGCCATGGAGTTAGTAGTACAAACTTATCTTATTTCCGCTAGTACAACAGTGACGTCACGGGCCGGCTAGAGTGTGTGAACTAAACGTCTATTTCTTAAAAGCATGTTTGCGATTTTTATTCCGAAGGTTGGCCATTCCGCGATACTCCTGCCAGCAATAATCAACTTCAAAAGCCTTGCGTTTGCCCATTAAGTTTCTGTAAGACTTACGAGACACTATCTGAGAATTCTGTAACATCTGTGATTTGAATTTACTTACGTCATCTGAAACTTCCGTAATATAAGGTTGAGATTCTTTCCAGCTGGAACCGATCTTCTTTAAATATCCTCTTAAAAATTCTCTACTGCAATTAATAATATTATCAGTTTTCAATGACTCAAGTAATTTTCTTATCGGTGGAATTTCACGGTAAGTATTGTGAAATAAACGTATTTTCTCTTTGATGGCAGCATCCGTAGATGGATCTACTTTTATTCTCTTATTTTTTTCGCCTTTCTTTCCCATCGGGGTGGAAAAACTTAACTTGCCTTTTGAAGAACTTTCTTTCCCTTCCCTGAGAATGGTTTTTACAGTGGCTCCCGAAACTCCGGTTGCATCTTCTACCATATTATTCACATTAGCATAATGCATATTGTATGTTATTTTCATATTTTTAAAATAATTGGTTACATTGTATACAATTTCTCTTGCTTTTGCATCAATAGATCTACCAGATGATATAGTGGAAGAAAAATCTTCTCCATTTTCACATTTCTCCTGTATTTCTCTGATGATGTCTTTTACTGTGCTAACCGAAACGCCAGTAGCGTCACTTGTCATGTTATCTATGTCAACATTATTAATTTTAAACCTCACTTTTAGACTTCTTAAATATTGAGCCACATTGTAGGTTACTTCCTTCGCTTGACTATTGATTTCAGTAGATTCTGAGGTAGAATTCATGTTAGTAGATTCAAGCAATTTATAAAAAACAGAATGAAATTAAAAGGAACTGCACAAATTGTACACAACACAGAAGCACTCTATTCACTTCACAGTATATGAGCCAACTGAGGTATAACATTGTAAGGCTTCACTTCTACCTTACCTCCTGCAGCCACGCTGAGCTATCTTTATCTTTTTCCCTTTCATCGAGTTGTAGCGAAGGGAAAAGCACGCGCGCGCACACGCGAGCCATTTTGTAATATGTGTAACGATGATAATTGCAAAAAAAAATAATAATAATAACAATAATAATAATAATAATATTATTATTATTATTATTATTATTATTATTATTATTATTATTATTATTATTATTATCGGCCGCGGTTGACTAGTGGTTATGCTCCTTGCCTCTGGTCCCGAGGGTCGCGGGTTGAAACCCGGCCTGGGTCGATGGATTTTTTATGACGGAAAAATCCAAGGAGCAAGTCCTCCGGGAGGGACTTTAAGCCGTGGGTCCCGAGTCTGAAGATTTTCAGGCTCGTAAAAAATCCGTAAGCCTGAATGAAAAGGCATCTAAGCAAAATTTACCGAATTTTCCCGTCCTAGTACTACCTTTGTTTCCTAGATGTCAGTATGAGGCGGAACTCTGACCACGGACCACTCAAATGACATCTGTACGAAAACAAGTGTAACTAAATTAGTATGGTTCAAATTCTTCCCTGTAGGGGGAGAGCGCCTAAATCTCTGTAAAGGGAAAAACATAGGCTTACAATACAATACAATTATTATTAGTCCAGGTGGGGTCAGGATTTTTAAACTGACCGAAACCTTCTGGCGGCACTGTGACCCTGGGGTCGACTCAGCCACCAACGGAAATGAGTACCAGACGCTTGTTCTGGGGGTAAAGGCGGCAGTCACGCAGGGCTGACATCAAGTGCCGACTGTCCAAAAAAGTGGGAGCCTTAACCTCGCACTACCCCAAGGGCCTCGTGAGACCTGTAGTGGGAATACTTTACTTTGCTATTATTATTATTATTATTATTATTATTATTATTATTATTATTATTATCCAGCGAATGGAAGAGGATCGACTACCAAAATCTGTTTTGGAAAGGAAACCTGAGGGAAGACGAGGCAGAGGTAGACCTAAAACCTCCTGGAGTCAGGGAATATGTTTATACAAAAAGGAGAAACATCTACAACCAGGAGTTTGGATGGACCGACAAAATTGGCTATTAGGAATCGGACGATGTCAAAGACATTAATCAACCGATTATCTATCTATCTATCATTATTATTATTATTATTATTATTATTATTATTATTATTATTATTATTATTATTATTATTATTAAACCTCGAAACTAAATCATTTTGCTGTCAAAATTATTAGCACTAGAAATAGAGTGCTTACGTCGCGTCCCCACTCACATATCCAAATGAATTTGTTATAATAATAATAATAATAATAATAATAATAATAATAATAATAATAATAATAATAATAAATAATAATAATAACAATAATAATAACAATAATAATAATAATAATAACAAAAATTGTAATTCGAGCAAACATCATTGAACAAGTAACTTGCTTTAAGTATCTGAGATGCATGATGAGATGCTAAATTTGGATATGGAGAAGAAATTGGGGAAATTTCAACTGATATGCGGTTCACTAAGAAGATATTTGAGAAATATGACCACAAGAGGAACTCAATTAAAATTTTAGAAAAGAGTAACCGTTCCGTTAACATACGGGTCTGAGATTTCGCCTTTAACGATCTCTGATAAACATAAAATTGACAATAGAAATGAGATTTCTGAGATCCGTAGCAGGTGTATCTTTAATAGGCCTAGATCAAAAGTGTAGTCACGATATCAGAGAGAAATCACAAATATATAATATAAACGAGAGAATACACGGAAATAAATGTAATTTATACTAATAAATTCATTGTTAAAACCGTTGAGGTGGATAGTTATAAAATAAAATAAGTTAAAATATACCTTCTTAGGTAAGATCCGTCGTCCTCAACTTATAAAATATGTAATCTTTATGTCTGTAGGCCTTTCAGAACATCCGTTCCATTTTCAGCAGGTATTTCTTCGCTACATTATTTGATATGATGGTTGATGCTGCTGGTCCTAATACGGAGTCACGACACTTTTAGCGCCACCTGCCCTATCAGAGATTCTATGTTTTGCAACAAACGGCTATGAAATCAGATATTCATAAATGGTAACCTAAATTCTGCATCATGCAGCTAAACGCCAAAATTTCCCGCTCTAGATTGTTGACGCATAACTGTCAAACAAGGTAAGTAACTTATACCCAGCATCATTAGTTTGGCGATACAATAAATAGTGCGCATTGACTTAATTTTAGAGGTATTTTTCCGAAACTTACTTAATGACGCATAGCTGGTTGATGCATAACTACTACTCCATGGTGCGACAGGCCCAGAAGGACCTTGGTCTACCAGCCGGCTGCCGGACTCACGTCCACATGTTTCAATCACAGAGGTAGACGAACATTCAGCCAGTGTAGGGGTGACATGTGGTCAGCATGTCGGGTCCCCTAGCTGATATAGCTGGTTCTCTCAACCTGGAACCGCTACTAATTGTAGCTACCCAAACGCCTCACGATGCTGGATGGGCACCGATCCCATACTGGCAGAAATTCCATGAAAAAATGTCTTCCCCCATGGGGACTTGAACCAGCGCAAGTCCCGTAGCTCTGCGCTAAGACGCGGGACGCATAACTCCGTCTAGTTTATTGGACAATATGTAACTAGTTTACTTCGTTAGGATATAAAATTACAAGTTAGTGTATATCCATCAGTTAAAAAATATGTTCAGGAATTTATTCCTAAGCTTGATTATTCTAATTATACAGATAGTCCTGCCATTATCGAGCAAGATCATAAGCTCTGAATATGTAAACAATGTAGGGAATAACTGCACTTAAACTAGCGTGAAATATTTTCGAAGTACTATAGAACAACAGTGCGCATGCGCCAGAATTTATAGAGCCTGCGATAACCCATATATCGATTATCATCCTCGATTACTATCCATAGCTATGAAATTTAACTGACCAATATTTGCAATAAATCCCCAAATCTATGTAAAAAATATTAATAATATTAAAATTACCAAACGTTTATTAAAAATGGGGGGGGGGTATGCCGTAGCGTAGTGGTTAAGGCACTGAGCTACAAGCCGGAGGGTCGAGGGTTCAAGTCCCGTTGGGGTCAGGATTTTTAAACTGACCCCTACCCTCTGGCGGCACTACGGCCCTGGGGTCGACTTAGCCTCTAACGGAAATGAGTACCAGACGCTTGTTCTGGGGGTAAAGGCGGCCGTCACGCAGGGCTGACATAAAGTGCCGATTGTCTAGAAAAAGTGGGAGCCTTAACCTCCTACTATCCCAGGGGCCTCCGTGCCTGTTGTGGGATCACTTTTACTTTACTTTTATTAAAAATGGGTGTACACTTACTTATCACTCCCTAACGCTGATCCAACCAGCGATAACCCAAAACAGCGATAGAAAAATCATAGACTAAGTAATATACTCTGTGGAGAAAATAGCAGTTAGCACCAATATTGTCTAAGTGTCATAATATAGTGATTTGCATATTTAAATAAATACTTCAAAATTGTCTAATAATGTTATAAAAATTGTTTGAAAAAGTTTAAAGTATTAAATAATGTTAGTAAATACAGAAGAAGAGCTATAGTTTACAACAATATAGTAAAAGTGCAGTTGAGCCAAAACATGTTCAGGAATTTATTCCCAAGGCTGATTAATCCAATTGTACATATAGTCCTGCCATCTATCGAGCAAGATCATAAGCTCTGAATATGTAAACAATGTAGGCCTACACAATATGTAGGACTTAATGATGAGTCAAAAACTGAGGATTTTCTAAGCATTTTTTTTTTAAATATTAGAATCAACTTACATCATTTGAGAGATCCGTAGTATCAGGTTGAAATTCTTTCCAGCTGGAACCGATCTTCTTCAAATACACTCTTAAAAATTCTCTACCGCAATTTATAATATTATCACTTTTCAATGACTCAAGTAATTTTCGTACTGTTGGTATTTCACCGTAAGTAGAGTAAAATGTACGTATTTTCTCTTTGATGGCAGCATCCGTAGACGAATCTATTTTTATTCTTTTCGTTCTCTCGCGTTTCTTTCCCATCGGGGTGTAGAAATATAACTTGCCTTTTGAAGAACTTTCTTTTCCTTCTCTGAGAATGATTTTTACCGTACTCGTCGAAACGCCGGTTGCATCTCTTGCCATATTAATAATATTAGCATAATCGATATTAAAAGTTTTTTTCATTATTTTAAAATAATTGGTTACATTATAAACAATTTCTCTTGCTTTTGCATCAATAGATCTACCAGCTGCAAAAGTCGAAGGAAAATATATCCCATTTTCAGATTTCTCCTGCATTTCTTTGATGATGTCCTTTATTGTGCTAACCGAAACACCACTAGCGACACTTGTCATGTTATCTATGTCAACATTTTCAATTTTAAATCTTTCTTTCATACTTCTTAAATACCGAGCCACATTGAATGTTACTTCCTTCGCCTGATTATTCATTTCTCTATCAGAAGTAGATTCCGAGGTAGAAATCATGTTAATAAATGCAAATTGAAATTAAAGTTAATAATGTAATAAAGGACAAAAACTGACAAATTGTACAAATTACAGCAACACTCTCTTCACTGCACAGTATAAGAGCCAACTGACGTACCAGTTTGTAAAAAGCTTCCGAGGCGGATGTTATTTCTCCCCCCACCCCTTAACGCGCCGAGCTATCGTCAACTCTTTCGCTTATATCCAGTTATAGGGGAATGCTATCAGACAAACATGCGCAAACGTATCATTTTGTAATACGTAAAACCATGACGATGCTAATAAAAATAAATAATAGTTTAAAAAAACTAAAACAACACGCTTTATTAGAGAACCGAACTAAAAAATGAAAAACAATTTTAATTCCCAACACGCTTGGGATAAAACTGAAGTGGCCAACAAAAAAATCATCTCCAACACTTCCAGAATAAAACTAGAGTTATCTACAAAAAGAAAATAATTTTACCATCTAAAGCGTGGGCTGCTCTATATCAATTAATATATTTGATAATAAACAGATATTGGTAAAAGTAAAGTCTCTAAGAAGAAAAGGTAAAAACCATAAAAAGCACCCACGCTTTTGATGGTAATTTTTTTTTTGTAGATAACTCTAGTTTTATTCTAGATGTGTTGTAGATGATTTTTTTTTTGGCGGCTTTAATCTTATCCCAAGCGTGTTGGAAATTAAAATTATTTTTAATTTTTTAGTTCGGTTTTCTAATAAAGCATGTTTTTTAAAACTATTATTTATTATTTATTTTTTAGTTTTAATATTTTACACAATAAGATAAAAATGTAAATATATTTAAATTCGATACTACTGTAGTATGAGATAAAAGTAATACTCTTCTAAAAAATCCTCCGCGCCGGATTTGAACCAGCGACTTATGGATTTTTTAAATTATATACCTCTACAGTCCACCGCTCTACCAACTGAGCTACCAGAGGATATAATATTAATTTCTTACAATGATGGACTAAAAAGTCGACAAGTCCGCAACCTACTATAACGGTCTTTATTTTTTTTTATGTCCTGGCCATGATCTTAGAAAAAATGTATCAAATTATTGTATTGTCATTGGTCCTTTATAATTATACAAAGTTTCAAGTCGATCCAATGTTTTTAAGTGGGTGAAAATCGTGTTGAAAGATTCCGTTACATAGAGAGACAGATACATGTCAAGCTAATATATAAAGCGTGTAATAACAATTTATTTATATACAGAATTTTAATGTTTACACATCTTTCTGTGCCTAAAGTTTTATTTTCCTTCTCCACTCGTCTTTATCCATCCACTCCATGAACTCCAGTCATCTTGTTCTCAACACAGTTCTTATTTCTTGCATCCACGGGTTTCGAGGTTTTCTTTCCTTTATCTTCCAGGTTAGCACCATTCCAATGTTTTTTCTGGGTAACCTTCCTTCTTGCATTCGTCGTACGTGCACATACCAATTTAATTGCTTATATCTTATAATGAATAATATTAATTTTTTCTCGTATGACAGTATTTCTTAATTTTTGTAATTTTTAACTTCTGCTCTCCTCAAGAAATCCATTTCCATCGCCATAAGTTTTTGTTGAATTTCCAAACTTCAGCTCCATATGTGACAGTATTTCTCACTATTGAATTATATATTTGTAACTTTTTTTTCAGGCTATATGTCTGTTCCATAACACTCCATTCATCATTGCTGTTATTGCTCTACCTTTATTTATTCTATTCTTAATATCACTTTCTTGTTTATCCTCTTCATCTACTTTTAATCCCAGATACTCAAATTCTTTACATCCTCTAATATACCCCTTCCTTTTGATCTTCTGATATTCAATCTTTGCTTTCGGCTCCATACTCCATATAAAATGTTAATAATAATAATAATAATAATAATAATAATAATAATAATAAATAATAATCAATCTTCGGGTTTTTACAGCTGCTGCCGTCTTCCCGTGCCAAAGCTCCAAAGCCTACGATCTTAGAGGGCATCTTCAATGCTTAGCCCTCTTGCTTGCATTAATGTCTTCATGTTTTCCTTCCATGTTAACTTTGGTCTCCCTCTTTTCTTCTTTCTGGTCGATTGACATTGATATAGTTGCTTTGACCATCGCTCATCTTCCATTCTTAAAACATGTCCTAACCACTTTAATTCCTTCTCCTCAGTTCTTTCAATTATGCTTTCTAATAATAATATTTACTTACTTACTCACTGGCACTATCGAATCCGTAGGTTCATGGCCGCGCGGACATAAGCTCTCCATACATCCCTATCCTGAGCCAATGCTTTCCAATCATTCCCTGTATAATCTACTTCCCTCAAATCATAGTTAATGTTGTTCTACCACCTCATTCTTTGTCTACCAACTGAGCATTTTCCCTCCGGTATTCCTACAAGAAGCTTCCATGCACGTGTTTCATTTCACATACGCGCGAATAATAATAATAATAATAATAATAATAATAATAATAATAATAATAATAATATTATATTATTATTATTATTATTATTATTATTATAATAACACTAGCCAACAGTTAAAAGGTAACTGCAATGAAGTAAATGTTTCGTAAGTATATCGACCACACTGATAACGAAAAAGACAATGAAAAGCTCGAATTAACTCTCATTTCCAAGTTAAAGGGGGTGCACTGAACCCTTTTAAATTGTAATCTTGTTTATGATAATTTCAGGCAAGCTGCTAGAGCAACATTATTATTTAACCTAGGGTCGCTTCGAACCTCATACTCTTCAGAAAAGAACAGTCTTTAAACGGTACCATTCAAATGCCCCTATCATGTACCCGAGGCTGGAAAAATTGAGGGAAATTTGGATTTGACGACTTTAGCGCTCAGAGGAATGTGGTGTGGGGATGGATACTGGATGACAATACCAGTCAGGAAGGAAGTACAATCATACTGAAAACATTCGCCCTATTTACGAAACCATTATGCTTTAGTTTAGACCTATAGTTTACGCATGACTTTATAGATTTTTTTTTTCAAGATACCAATTACACATATTCTAAAATTAAAATAGGACAAAAAATTTTCCAGGGCATATTTCCTTAAAGTGACTTGAAACGCAGAAATATACAAACTGAAAACTGCATATTTGTGAATGAATAATACTTCCCTTCGACTCGGCTGTAGAAACAAAAACTATCTGCAAGAGTAGAAAACAGAATGGCAAGAATACTCTACCTCCCAGCGCTAAACTCGGAGACTACAATAGTTTACATCAATTTCTTAAAATCATGTTTAGGAATTTATTTCGAAGGTTGATCATTCCGATTCTACAGATAATTCTGCCGTCTATAGAGCAAGTTCTTAAGTCATGCTTATGCTAACAACGCAACGGTTCTGTAGGACTTGTGGTAAGTCACAAACTAAGGATTAGCGCTCGGAAGTTGAGGATTTATAATATAAAATGCCTATAAAAGAACTTTAAGACCTAAAGATATCCTACAAAAGGTGAATGGAAAAGACTACATAACAGTGAACTTCGTGGTCTTTATAGGAAGTCAGATATAACAACAGTTAAGTCTCGTAAATTGCGATGGGCAGGATATGTGGCACAAATAGGGAATGAAAGACGTGCATGGACGCTTCTTGTAGGAAAACCGGAGGGAAAACACCCAGTTGGTAGACCAAGAATGAGGATGAAGAACAACATTAACTATGATTTGAGAGATATAGATTATACAGGGAATATTTGAAAACAGTAGCTCAGGATAGGGATGTATGGAGAACTTACGTCCGCGCAGCCATGAACCAACGGGTTCAATAGTGCTACTGAGTTAGTTGGTTATCCTGCAAAGGACCTAAAAACAGGGAAAATACGTAAAAATGGTTACAGTTGCTAACGAGAGGATAAATACAACCCTCTGTCTTCACCCACTGCACAAGGTAATTGTCATAGAGTGGCAAATTTCAAATGGAAATACAATAGTCCAGGCGGCCTGTAGGTTGGTGGTTGAAAATAACGGGATATTTTGTGAGGGTTCAATGGTTACTCGCGGAACAAAAGTGTTTGAAACGTAAAAGTCTTTAGAAAGTAAAACTAGCGTTTCTAAACGAAGCTAGGATTGACACTACACTCTGCAGATTCTTGAATTATACAAATGGTATAAATGCAAACCAATAGGACATAGAAATGTTGGACGCCCCTTTACTAGATGGGAGGGTTCATTAAATCCCACTTGATGTGAAAACAGGTCAAAAGGCCTAATTGCATTAAGCAAAAGAAGAAGAAGAAGTATAAATGCATTTGAAAAGACTCATGTCCCAAATGGGAGTCAATGACCAATGATATTTAAATTATGTTTTATTTACAACCAATCACAGTCGTGTTGCCTAAAATTTACCAACTAAAGTTTATCATAATAAAGAAAGCACCTCCTTTTTAACATTCTGAATAGATCACACTCACTCACTCACAGGCACTATCGAACCCGTAGGTTCATGGCCACGCGGACATAAGCTCTCCATACATCCCTATCCTGAGCTAATGCTTTCCAACCATTCCCTGTATAATCTACTTCCCTCAAATCATAGTTAATGTACTGAATAGGTCATACCATTATTTTACAGTGAGTAATTCCGTAAGAAACACGGCTACCAGATTGTATATAATATATAGTGTATGAATGTCAACAGAAAGCGCATACGAGAGATAATTTAAAAACATTTGTAACAATAGATTATACCACAAAAAATGAAACCACTCTTTGTACATTCTTAAACGAATTATTTTCCAGGAAATGACGTTGCAGAAAAATATAATAATTGGCATATTTACATCATAGGACATCAGAAATTAATACCTATAACGCTGGTTATAAATTTCTCCACTAGTGTGCATTCTTAAAACATTGCGATCCTTTGGCAATAAATAATATTATGATCTGGTTGCAGTGATAAGCAAATGAAGCGCACCAATCGTTTCTCATTTGTTTTCAAACATCGCCGTTTACATTAAGTATATAAATATTTTAAAATAACTATAGTTAAATAATGATTTGTGAGTAAACAGCTTAATTTTATTTGTTAGATAGTCCTAACAAATGCCACTCTTGATTTCCAAATTCTCTAGATAAATTGGAAATCACTCGTGGCATTACTTATCAAAAATATAATTTGTCCATCATTAAGATGTTTAAAAACGAATAATATTAACATTGTATAAATGCAGTCAAAAGAAGGTAAGTCCACCGCTGTGGTTTCGAGGTAGTGCGCTGCGCCTTGTTACGCAGCGGGCCCGGGTTCGATCCCCGGTCGGGACAAGCTTCCTAGGTGAGTTTTTATCCGGCCTTTTTCCTCGCCTATTAGACAAATTTCAGGTAGCTTTCAGGCCCAAAAGGTCCCCGAACATCATCTGGCCATCATTACCATCATCATCCACGATGTGGAAAGCAACAGGAAGCTACCACACCTTTAATTTCCAAGTAAAGCTGCAAAAACATAGCAATAAAAATGCTATTATTGCAATGAAGGACCTGTCCTAGGACAGAGCAGTTTGGTCTAAGAAAGTAACGTTGTGAAAAATGAGCAGTTAAGACCAAAAATAAAAGTCAAAAAAATGAGTAACAAGTCGAAAAAAACGACTCACCATTTTCTGCCCTGCAATGACCCTATACAGTATTACGTAGGGCCTCGTCTTCACACAAAATAACTCAGCACCCGAGCCCTACTAAGGATACTCTAAAAATTATTTGATTTAAATCAACTTACGTCATCTAAAAGTTCCACAGTATCAGGTTGGTATTCTTTCCAGCTGGAACCGATCTTCTTCAAATGTAGTCTTAAATATTCTTTACCGCAATTAATAATATTATCACTTTTCAATGACTCAAGTAATTTTCCTACAGATGGGATTTCTCCATACGTTGAGTGATATATTCGTATTTTCTCTTTGATGGCAGCATCCGTGGATGAATCTATGTTTATTCTCTTGGTTCTGTTGGGTCTCTTTCCCGTCGGAGTGGAGAAAGATAACTTGCCTTTCAAAGAACTTTCTTTCGCTTCCTTGAAAATGGCGTGTACAGTCCCCTCCGAAACCCCTCTTGCATCTCCTGCCATACTATTCATATTCCCATAGTTCAAATTAGATTTTTGTTTCATATTTTTAAAATATTTGGCTACATTATAAATAATTTCTCTTGCTTTTCCATCAATAATTCTACCACATGTAAAACTAGAATATAATTCCCTTCCTTTTTCACATTTCTCCTGAATTTCTTTGATTATGTCTTTTACAGTGCTAACCGAAACACCAGTAACATCACTTGTCATGCTATCTATGTCAACATTTTCAATTTTAAATCTTTCTTTCATAATTCTTAAATACCGAGCCACATTGTAGGTTACTTCCTTCGCCTGACTACTCATTTCTCTGTCAGAAGAAGATTCCGAGGTAGAAGTCATGTTCACAAATGCAAATTAATTTTTTTAAAAAAGAGTGAAATTAAAATTAACAATAAAATAAGGGAAAGAGACTACACAAATTCTACACAATACACCAACACAGTATTCACTTCACAGTACAAGAGGTAACTGAGGTATAAGTTTGTAAAAATTCCAAAGGGTTTGTTATTCATTACCAAAGAGTACCAGAGAAGAAAGTTTCGTGTACACGCCACAAGCGGCGCTAGTGTAGAACTAATGACATCTAAATTGTTTCAATTTTTTCTGGTTATAATATTATGAAATTCAGCACCGCCTGGTGGTAAAATTATGAATTATAATTATATAACGCCATCTGGTGAATAATCATGAAATTGAACTTTTATATGAATAAATAACGCATTAATTAATCTTAGATTATGGAATTATTTATACCCAGCCTCTCAGACCTAAAGATGTTTTTTTTTATTTTAACAGAAGGGAAGAAATGAAATAAATAAAACATGTTAATTTATTTTCGTTTATTAAAATTTAAAAACGTGCATTATGGGCTCTTTTAATAAATATGTACAATTGACCTACCCCCTTATTCTCACATACATATTTTATACAATATTTATTAAAGAACCTTAGCCATGTCGTACATCTGATATCCATTATAAAGTCATATTTTTAAAATGTTAATTAGAAATGGCTGTACACTAACATCACTCTTCCTAACCTAACAAATCTTAGAATTTTATCACTTCTAGTAGGTTTTATCTTTGAAAATAGATTTACATTAAAAAAATGTAAACAAGCTTGAATTTACTTATAAATTAGAGTAAAATAAAATCTAGTATTCATTTTAACTTTCGATAGTATATAATTTGTACAATACCGTCTACATGGAACGAAAGGATAGCAGTTAAAAATTTAAATTTACAAAATGGCTAATTTCCCATAATCCCGAATGAACACGCCATGTGCCTTGCATTTGTTTTATTTAGTTACATATTCTGTGCTTGTGTGCTTAAATGATCCTGAGAGCTATGCCGGCGGTAGCATTGCTGCCGATAGGGTTACCCATGCCGGACTGGTCAAAGGTGATAAACCAGACGAAATAAGTACCTTGGTCGAAAGAGTGACGATCTTTCACCGTAAAAATACAACCGTCAAGAAATGCGGACATGGGTTCTACTGGGGTAAAATTTTCCGGAGGTCAAATAGTCCCCAATTCGGTTCTCCGGGCGGGGACTACTTCAGGGAACCCATGCCAAAGGCTCAAACACAGGGACATGTTCCTAGGAACATGGAATGTTAGGACTTTATACAATAGCGGGGCACTAGAGATATTAACGCGGGAATTGGATAAATCGCCCTTGGATATAGTCGCTTTACAGGAAGTTAGGTGGCCAGGAGAAGGTAGTCAGGAATCAGGAAGCTTTTCATTATACTATGGGGGTGCAGAAAGACCTGCATTTGGAACGGGTTTTTTAGTCAGAAGGAGGATCCTATCCGCTATCCGAGATATTAAGTTTGTTAGTGATAGGATATCATACATAATTCTAAAGGGTAAACGACATGATTTTATAATTGTAAATGTACATGGCCCCACAGAAGATAAAGATGACAAGATCAAGGATGAGTTCTATGAAGAATTAGAATGCTTATTTGATAGCCTTTCACGATATCATATGAAAATTGTCTTAGGAGATTTTAATGCAAAAGTGGGGCGGGAAGATATATTCAAATCAACAATACGCAAATTCAGTCTTCATGAAGATAGTAACGACAACGGGGTTAGATTAGTCACATTTGCCACATCAAAGAATCTCATTGTTAAGAGCACAACATTTCAGCATAAGGATATTCATAAATACACCTGGACGTCCCCAGATGGAGAAACTCGGAACCAGATAGATCATGTATTAGTGGATAAACGCTGGCACAGTAGCATCATTGATGTTAGATCAGTTAGAGGGACAGACTGCAATTCAGATCATCATCTGGTCAGGGTGAAAATCAGACAACGGCTATCGCTTATGAGAGGTACAAACGCTAAAGATGATTCTGTAAAATATGAATTAAAAAACTTGAAAAATGATGAAATGCGGCAAGAATACCAAATCAAAATTGCTAATAGATTTGAAGTACTGGAATCTTCAGATGACAATGTGGCAAACGAAGAAGAAACTGATATAAATAAAGAATGGGAGGCTATAAGAGATACTATTAAATTCAGCTTCAGAAAGCATTGGTTGTTTAAAAAAGAGGCAAAACAAGAAATGGTTTGATGAGGAATGTGCCGACATTGTAAAGAAAAGAAAGCTAGCAAAAATTAAATGGTTACACGAGCCAAATGAGGTAAATTTAGAGCGATTGGGTAGTGTTAGACGGGAAACCACCAAGTTACTAAAGAGTAAAAAGAGGGAATATTTGAGAGAGAAGATTAATGATCTTGAAATGAATGCAAAAAATAGGAACATTAGAGAATTATATCAGGGAATTAGTATAGAGAAGAAAGGGTTTCAGGCTAGAACAAACATAATTCGGAATGAAAATGGGGATATGATTGCAGATTCCAAGAGTATATTAAATAGATGGAAAAGTTATTTTAATCAGCTATTAAATGTACATACAGAACAGGACATTGAGCAGGATAATTTAGAGACAGCAGAAATGCTAGTCGCAGAGCCAAGTGTATTAGAGGTTGAAATTGCAATTGAAAAATTGAAGATGTATAAAGCATCACAGGTTCACATGAGATGCGAGCAGAACTGTAAAATCAGGGGGAGAAAAATTGATGGACAAGATACGCTGGTTGCTTAGTATGATTTGGGAAAAAGAAGCTCTTCCAGATGAATGGAAGGAATCAATTATCATACCAATTTATAAGAAAGGAGATAAAACTGATTGCAACAACTATAGGGGCATCTCATTACTTTCAACTTCGTACAAAATGCTAACAAATATATTAGTAAGCTGACTTACTCCCTATATTGATGACATTCTAGGAGATCAATGTGCATTTAGAAGAAACAGGTCTGCAACAGATCAGATTTTTAGTATAAGACAGATTTTAGAAAAGAAATGGGAATATAATGGTACTGTACATCAACTATATGTAGACTTCAAAAAAGCATATGATTCAATTAAGAGGGAGAAGTTATATAGTATCCTGCTGGAGTTTGTAATTCCTAAAAAGTTAGACTTATACGAATGTGTCAAAATGGCTCAACGAGTAGGGTGCGTGTAGGCAAACAGTTTTCAGACACTTTTGAAATCCAGAATGGGTTAAAGCAAGGAGATGCACTATCTCCTCTACTATTTAATTTTGTACTAGAGCATGCCATTAAATCTTTAGAGAATGAGGAAGGCTTACAACTCAATGGTATTAATAAGCTGTTACTTTATGCTGACTATTTAACTCATGCCCCAAATGGGAGTCAATGACCAATCACGTTTCAATGATTTCTGTATTACAACCAATCAGAGACGTGTTTCACGAAATAATTATCAACGTTAGGATTATCATATATTAAGCAAAGCTCCTCCTTTTTAATATTCTGAACAGGTCTGACCGTTATTTTGCAGTGACTGAGCCTATAACAAATACGGCTACCAGATTGTATATAATAGTGCTTACATGTCAACATTTGTAGCAATTGATTATACCACCAAAAAAAGAAACCACTGTTTGCACTTTCTTAAATGTATACGACATCAAAAATGAATTAATATACAGATTGATGTGTTTCATTTTTTCTCCACTAGAGAGCATTCTTACAATATTGCGTTCCTTTGGCAATAAATAGTATGATCTGGTTGCAGTGATAAACAAAAGAAGCAGTAGAAGCGTAGGCTACCTATCGTTTCTCATTAGTTTTCAAACATCACCGTTTACTTTAAATATAAAAATATTTTAAATAACTGTAGTTAAATAATGATTTGTGAGTAAACAGCTTTATTTTATTCGTTAAATAGTCCTAACAAATGCCACTCTTGATTTCCAAATTCTCTAGATAAATTCACTCCTCACTTCGTGAGTCGTGAATTTATCGATAATTTGGAAATCACTCGTGGCATTACTTATGATGATGTAGTACTACTGGCCGATAGCGAGGATATACTAAAGGACAACACGCACACACTATTGAGTAACACTAAGAAATTAGGACTGGAAGTAAATATCAGTAAAACTAAATATATGGTCACACGTAGAAATACATTATATAATGGAAATGGACAGCTAATGACAAATGAGGGAAATTTTGAGGAATTGGCTGAATTCAAATACCTAGGAACAATAATCACAAATAGGAATGAGATGCACAAAGCAATTATACATAGGCTCAATTCTGGAAATGCATGCTATTATGCATTGCAGAGACTTTTGATGTCCCAACTCCTTTCAAAAAACGTTAAGCTGAAAATATATAAAACTATTGTTCTACCAGTTATATTATATGGGTGCGAAACATGGACTCTTACTTTAAGGGAGGAAAGGAGATTACGAGTATTTGAGAATAAAGTTCTTAGGAAAATTTTTGGACCAAAGAGAGATGAACAGACAGGTGAATGGAGAAGACTGCATAACAATGAACTACATGGTCTTTATAGGATGCGAGATATAATAAGAACAGTTAAGTCCCGTAGACTGCGATGGGCAGGACATGTTGCGCGTATGGGGAATGAAAGACGTGCATGGAAACTTCTTGTAGGAAAGCCAGAAGGAAAACGCCCAGTTGGTAGACCAAGAATGAGGTGGGAGAACAACATTAACTATGATTTGAGGGAAGTAGATTATACAGGGAATGATTGGAAAGCATTAGCTCAGGATAGGGATGTATGGATAGCTTATGTCCTTGCGGCCATGAACCTACGGGTTCGATATTGCCAGTGAGTAAGTAAGTAAGTAAGTATTCTGTTACTACGAAACAGCGCTACCATTGTAGTTTGCTCATTGTAGTTCATCGTGAACGACCGAAATTTTTTAGATGTCACTGTACTCAGTTTTCCCTCTATTCGAAGTTTCTCTATGTAAGTTTGTAAAAAAAATCCAAAGGGGATGTTATTCGTCACCCCCTTCGCTCTATTAGCTGCGGAGAGCTAACTTCATCTCTTACACTATTAAAACGAGTTAACCGTACAGTGAGAAAATATGTTAGGAATATGCCATCTTTCTCTTCCTTGCTATGTTGCCACTTCCTCTGCTCGTTTAACAATACAGAATATCTCACAATTTGTAATATACTTATGATTGACTATTCTTTTTCTCCAAGCACGACAGGCCTAGTAGGTTCTTGTCATCACCCGGGTGCTGGCCACACATCCACATATGTTAATCAAGGAGGTAGATGACCATCGAGCTTGCGGGAGGGGTGAAATGTTGTCCGCATGTCGGGTCCCTCAGTCGTTATAGCTGGTTTCTCGACACGGAGACGCTAACCCAAATGCCTCACGATGCTGGGTTGGTGTTTCCGATTTCACGGATAGTCCTGCCATCTATCCAGCAAATTCATAAGCCATGCGTGTTCACACAACGGTTGTGTAAATATTACAGTTAGTGGCAAGTCACAAACTTACGTTTATGGCTCAGAAGTTGAGGACCTACCAAATGCATAAAAAATACCTAAATATATCCTACAAAAGATCTAAAAACTGGAAGAAGGACTAAGAAGTGTTACAGTTTAAACTTTCTAGAAAATATGAGGTCCAAATACAATTATCCAGTGGGGCTGGTTGTTAAACACAACGTGATTTTTGTGAGGGTTCAATGGTTTCTCGCGTAACATAAGTGTATGGAATATGGAAAGTCTCTAAAAAGTAACACTAGATAGCGTTTTTTAAGAAGTTGGAATTGACACTAGACTCTGCAGATTCTTGAATAATTATGGTATAATTGTACACAAAAGAATCTTGAAGTTCACCACTGTGGTATCGAAGTAACATGCTGTTTTGTCATGCAGCGGGCCCAGGTGGGAAGGGTCCTGGGTGAGGTTTTTCGGGCTTTTTCCTCACCTCTAAGACAAATGTCAGGAAGCTTAGGACCCAAGGGTCCCTGAAAATCATCCGGACATCATTATCACTCATATCATTGTCATCATCATTCTTCATCGGTGTGGAAATCAACGGGAAGCTACCACACCTATAATTCCCTAGTAAAACTGCAAAGCATAGCATGAAAATGCTATAATTGCAGTGAAAGACCTGTCCCCGGGCAGAACACTGTGGAATATAAGAATGTAAAGTTACAACGAGAGAAAAAAACGCTAAGATCTAAATAAAATTAAGTCTAAAAGACGACTAATAATCCAAAGAAATCGAGAAATGAAAAAGACTAAAAGGGGAAATAAAACACGGCAATCTCTTCCCTACAATGACCCAAAATGTATATATACATTGTTATGTAGGGCCTCATAAAATAACTCAACATCCGAGCCCTACTAAGGATACTCTAAAAATTATTTGATTTAAATCAACTTACGTCATCTAAAAATTCCACAGTATCAGGTTGGTATTCTTTCCAGCTGGAGCCGATCTTCTTCAAATGTAGTCTTAAATATTCTTTACTGCAATTAATAATATTATCACTTTTCAATGACTCAAGTAATTTTCCAACAGATGGGATTTCTCCATACGTTGAGTGATATATTCGTATTTTCTCTTTGATGGCAGCATCCGTGGATGGATCAATGTTTATTCTGTTGGTTCTGTTGGGTCTCTTACCCGTCGGAGTGGAGAAAGATAACTTGCCTTTCAAAGAACTTTCTTTCGCTTCCTTGAAAATGGCGTGTACAGTCCCCTCCGAAACCCCTGTTGCATCTCCTGCCATACTATTCATATTCCCATAGTTCAAATTAGATGTTTGTTTCATATTTTTAAAATATTTGGCTACATTATAAATAATTTCTCTTGCTTTTCCATCAATAATTCTACCACATGAAAAACTAGAATACAGTTCCCTTCCTTTTTCACATTTCTCCTGAATTTCTCTGATGATGTCTTTTACAGTGCTAACCGAAACACCAGTAACATCACTTGTCATGCTATCTATGTCAACATTTTCAATTTTAAATCTTTCTTTCATAATTCTTAAATACCGAGCCACATTGTAGGTTACTTCCTTCGCCTGACTACTCATTTCTCTGTCAGAAGAAGATTCCGAGGTAGAAGCCATGTTCATAAAAGCAAATTATTTTTTTAAAAAAGAGTGAAATTAAAATTAACAATTAAATATAGGAAAGAAACTGCACAAATACTACACAATACAACAAAACAGTATTCACTTCACAGTACAAGAGGTAACTGAGGTATAAGTTTGTAAAAAAAAAATTCCAAAGGGGATGTTATTCGTCACCCCCTTCTATCTATTAGCTGTAGAGAGTTAACTTCATCTCTTACACTACTCTGACAAGTTAACTGTACAGTGAGAAAATATGTTAGGAATGTGCCATCTTTGTCTTCCTTGCTATGTTGCCACTTCCTCTGCTCTGTTTAACAAATAGAGAATACCTCACAATTTGCAATATACTTATGACTGACTATTATTTTTCTCCAAGCACAACAGGCCTAGAAGGTCCTTGCCCTACCATCCGGCAGCTGGCCTCATATCCGCATGTGTTAATCACAGAGATATACGATCATCGAGCTAGTGTAGGGGAAATGTCAGCATGTCGGGTCCTTCAGCCGTTATAGCTGGTTTTCTCAACCTGGAGACGCTAACCCAAATGCCTCACGATGCTAGGTGGGTCCCGGTCCCATATTGGCCGAAATTCCTTAAGAAAATTTCTTCCCCATGGGGACTGGAACAAGCGCAAGTACCGTGGCACACGCGAATCATTTTATAATATGTATAACGATGATATTAATGATGATGATAATGATAATTAATAATAATAATAATAATAATAATAATAATAATAATAATAGTAATTGAAGAGAAAACCTTGAAACAAAATTAAAACATATATGTCAAAAGTATTAGCAGAAACGGATATCTTACGTCGCTCAGTCAGGTATATTGAAGTCAATCTGCAATAAATAATAATAAAAGAAAACATTTTGGACCAAAGAGAAGTGAACAGACAAGTGAATGGAGAAGACTACATAACAGTGAGCTACAAAATCTATATAGGAAGCCAGATATAATAAGAACAGTAAAGTCTCTTAGACTGAAATGGGCAGAACATGTGGTGCGAATGGGGAATGAAAGAGGTGCACGAATTCTTCTTGTAGGAAAACCAGAGGCAAAACGCCCAGTTAGTAGACAAATAATGAGGTGGGAGAATAACAATCATGATTTGAGGGAAGAAGATGGATGATTGAAAAACATTAACTCAGGATAGGATTGTATGGACAGCCTATGTCCGCGCGGCTATGAACCTATGGATTCGATAGACTCAGTGACTCAGTTAGTTTACTGAATAACATATAATAATAGTAATAAATGCGCACTAATGTGCATACAATATTATATTACAGAACAGAACTGTGTAAGTGATTCGCCTCTCTGCGAGCAGTTCATAGTGTGGTAGGTATCACACAGAATAACTTATGAGTCATATACTATGTTAGGTATGAAATGTCAAGTTAACATGCAATTTCTTAAAATCATCTTTAGGAATTTATTGCGATGGTTGATGTTTCCGATTTCACGGATAGTCCTGCCATCTATCCAGCAAATTCATAGGCAATGCGTGTTCACACAACTTGCATGTAAAACTGCAGTTAGTGGTAAGTCACAAACTTGGGTTTAGGGCTCAGAAGTTGAGAACCTATCAAATGCACAAAAAAGACCTAAATATATCCTACAAAAGATCTAAAAACTGGAACAATGACTAAGAAGTGTTACAATGTCAACTTCCTAGAAAATATGAGGTCCAAATAGAATTCTCCAGCGGTCAGTAGGCTGGTTGTTAAACACAACGTGATTTTTCGAGGGTTCAATAGTTTCTCGCGTAACGTAAGTGTCTGGAATGTGAAAAGTATTTCAAAAAGTAACACTAGATAGCGTTTTTTTTAAAGAAGTTGGAAATGGCACTAGACTCTGCAGATTCTTGAATAATACAAATGGTATAATTGTAGACAAAAGAATGTTAAAGTTCACTGTGGTATCGAGGTAACGTGCTGTTTTGTCCCGCAGAGGGCCCGAGTTCGATTCCCGGGTGGGAAGGGTCTTGGGTGATGTTTTTTCGAGGTACTTCTTCACCTGTCAGACAAATGTCAGGAAGCTTAGGACCCAAGGGTTCCCAAAAATCATCCGGACATCATTAACACCCTTATCATTGTCATAATCATCCTTCACCAGTGTGAAATCAACGGGATGCTACCACACCTATAACTCCCTAGTAAAGCTGCAAAGCATAGCAAGAAATTGCTATAATTGCAGTGAAAGACCTGTCCTCGGGCAGAACACTGTAGAATAGAAGAATCTAAAGTTACAACGAAAAAAACCACTAAGACCTAAAAAAAAAAAATCCCAAAGAAATCGAGAAAAGAAAAAGACAAAAAGGGGAAATAAAACACGGCAATCTCTTCCCTACAATGACCCAATATGTATATATACATTGTTATGTAGGGCCTCGTAAAATAACTCAACATCCGAGCCCTACTAAGGATACTCTAAAAATTATTTGATTTCACTCAACTTACGTCATCTGAGAGTTCCACAGTATCAGGTTGGTATTCTTTCCAGCTGGAACCGATCTTCTTCAAATGTAGTCTTAAATATTCTTTACAGAAATTAATAATATTATCACTTTTCAATGACTCAAATAATTTTCCTAACGATGGGATTTCACCGTAAGTAGAGTGATATATTCGTATTTTCTCTTTGATGGCAGCATCCGTAGATGGATCTATGTTTATTCTCTTGGTTCTGTTGGGTCTCTTTCCGGGAGTGGAGAAAGATAACTTGCCTTTAAAAGCACTTTCTCTCGCTTCCCTTTGAATGGTTTGTACAGTTCTTACCGAAACCCCTGTTGCATCACTTGCCATAGAATTCATATTACCATAATTCAAATTAGTTTTTTGTTTCATATTTTTAAAATAATTGGTCACATTATAAATAATTTCTCTTGTTTTCCCATCAATAGTTCTACCACATAAAAAACTAGAAAAGTAATAATTTCCATTTTCAGATTTCTCCTGTATTTCTCTGATGATGTCTTTTACAGTACTAACCGAAACACCAGTAGCGTCACTTGTCATGTTATCTATGTCAACATTTCCAATTTTAAATCTTCCTTTCATAATTCTTAAATACAGAGCCACATTGTGGGTTACTTCCTTCGCCTGACTACTCATTTCTCTGTCAGAAGTGGATTTCGAGGTAGAAGCCATGTGAATAAATGCAAATCAATTAAAAAAATGAAATTAAAAGTAACAATGAAATAAAGGAAAGAAACTGCACAAATTCTACACAATACACCAACACAGTATTCACTTCACAGTACAAGAGGTAACTGAGGTACAAGTTTAAAAAAATAAATTCCAAAGGGGATGTTATTCATCACTCTCTTCCCTCCATTAGCTGCGGGAAAGCTTAACATCATCTCTTACACTACTCTACCAAGTTATCCGTACACGGAGAAAATACGTTAGGAATGTGCTGTCTTTGTCTTCCTTGCTATGTTGCCACTTCCTCTCCTCTGTTTAATAACAGCAAAAAAGCACACAACGTGTAAAATACTGATTAACTATTCTATACTTACTTACTCACTGGCACTATCGAACCCGTAGGTTCATGGCGGCACGGACATAAGCTCTCCATGCATCCCTATCCTGAGCTAATGCTTTCCAATCATCCCCTGTATAATCTACTTCCCTCAAACCATAGTTAATGTTATTCTCCCACCTATTCTTGGTTTACCAACTGGGCGTTTTCCCTCTCACTTTCCTACAAGAAGCTTCCATGCAAGTCCTTCATTCCTCATACGTGCAACATGTCCTGCCCATCGCAGTCTACGAGACTTAAATGCTCTTATTATGTCTGGCTTCCTATAAAGACCATGTAGTTCATTGTTATGTATTCTTCTCCATTCACCTGTTTGTTCATCTCTCTTTGGTCCAAAAATATTCCTAAGTATTTTATTCTCAAATACTTGTAAACTCCTTTCCTCCCTTAAAGTAAGAGTCCATGTTTCGCATCCATATAATATAACTGGTAGAATAATAGTTTTATATATTCAGTTTAACGTTTTTTTTTAAAGGAGTTGGGACATCAAGAGTCTCTGCAATGCATAATAGCACGCATTTCCAGAATTGGGCCTATGTTTAATTTCATTGTGCATCTCATTCCTATTTGTGATTATTGTTCCTAGGGATTTGAAATCAGTAACTTCCTCAAAATTTCCCTCATTTGTCATTAGCTATCCATTTCCATTGTATAATATATTTCTACATGTGACCATATATTTTATTGATATTTACTTCCAGTCCTAATTTCTTAGTACTACTCAATAGTGTGTGCGTGTTGTCCTTCAGTATCTCCTCGTTATCGGCCAATAGTACTACATCATCAGCATAAACTAACTGCTTATTAATACCATTGAGTTGTAGGCCTTCCTCGTTCTCTAAAGATTTAATGGCATGCTCAAGTACAAAATTAAATGGTAGAGGAGATAGTGCATCTCCTTGCTTCAACCCATTCTGGATTTCAAAAGTGTCCGAAAACTGTTTGCCTACACGCATCCTACTCTTTGTGCCGTTTAGACACATTCTTATAAATCTAACTAACTTTTTAGGAATTCTGAACTCCAGCAGGATACTATATAACTTCTCCCTCTTAATTGAATCATATGCTTTTTTGAAGTCTACATATAGTTGATGTACAGTACCATTATATTCCCATTTCTTTTCTAAAATCTGATCTGTTGTAGACCTGTTTCTTGTAAATCCACATTGATGATCTCCTAGAATGTCATCAATATAGGGAGTAAGTCTGCTTACTAATATATTTGTTAGAATTGTGTACGAAGTTGAAAGTAATGAGATGTCCCTGTAGTTGTTGCAATCAGTTTTATCTCCTTTCTTATAAATTGGTACGATAATTGATTCCTTCCATTCATCTGGAAGAGCCTCTTTTTCCAAAATCATACTAAGCAACCAGCGTATCTTGTCCATCAATTTTTCTCCCCCTGATTTTACAGTTCTGCTCGCATCTCATGTGAACCTGTGATGCTTTATACATCTTCAATTTTTAAATTGCCATTTCAACCTCTAATACACTTGGCTCTGCGACTAGCATTTCTGCTGTCTCTAAATTATCCTCCTCAATGTCCTGTTCTGTATGTACATTTAATAGCTGATTAAAATAACTTTTCCATCTATTTAATATACCCCTGGAATCTGCAATCATAACCCCATTTTCATTCCGAATTATGTTTGTTCTAGCCCGAAACCCTTTCTTCTCTATACTAATTCCCTAATATAATTCTCTAATGTTCCCATTTTTTTCGTTCAAGGTCATTAATCTTCTCTCTCAAATATTCCCTCTTTTTACTCTTTAGTAATTTGGTGGTTTCCCGTCTAATATTACCCAACTGCTCTAAATTTACCTCATTTGGCTCATGTAACCATTTAATTTTTGCTAGCTTTCTTTTCTTGACAATGTCGGCACATTGCTCATCAAAACATTTCTTGTTTTGCCTTTTTTAAACAACCAATACACTAAATAGCGTTTTTTTAAGAAGTTGGAATTTACGCTATAATCTGCAGATTTTTGAATAATACAAATGGTATAATTGTAGACAAAAGAATGTTAAAGTTCAACACTGTGGCATCGAGGTAACGTGCTGTTTTGTCACGCAGCGGGCCCGGGTTCGATTCCCGGGTGGAAGGGTCCTGGGTGAGGTTTTTTCGGGGATTATCCTCACCTGTAAGACAAATGTCAGGAAGCTTAGCACCCAAGGGTCCCCGAAAATCATTATCACCCTTATCATTGTCATAATCATCCTTCACCGGTGTGGAAATCAACGGGAAGCTACCACACCTATAACTCCCTAGTAAAGCTGCAAAGCATAGCATGAAAATACTATAATCGCAGTGAAAGACCTGTCCTCAGGCAGAACATTGTAGAATAGAAAAATGTAAAGTTCCAACAAAAAAAAAGCCGTTAAGATAAAAAAAGTATAAAAGATTACTAATAAATAATCCCAAGAAATCGAGAAAAGAAAGGGATAAAAAAGGGGAAATAAAACACGGCAATCTCTTACCTACAATGACCCTAAATGTATATATGCAGTATTACGCAGGGCCTCGTCTTCTGACATAAAATACCTCAACATTCGAACACTACAAAGGATACTCTAAAAATTATTTGATTTCACTCAACTTACATCATCTGAAAGTTCCACAGTATCAGGTTGGTATTCTTGCCAGCTGGAACCGATCTTCTTCAAATGTAGTCTTAAATATTCTTTACAGAAATTAATAATATTATCACTTTTCAATGACTCAAATAATTTTCCTAACGATGGGATTTCACCGTAAGTAGAGTGATATATTCGTATTTTCTCTTTGATGGCAGCATCCGTATATGGATCTATGTTTATTCTCTTGGTTCTGTTGGGTCTCTTTCCCGGAGTGGAGAAAGATAACTTGCCTTTAAAAAAACTTTCTCTCGCTTCCCTTTGAATGGCTTTTACAGACGTCACCGAAACCCCTGTTGCGTCACTTGCCATAGAATTCATATTACCGTAGTTCAAATTAGTTTTGTGTTTCATATTTTTAAAATAATTGGTCACATTATAAATAATTTCTCTTGTTTTCCCATCAATAGTTCTACCACATAAAAAACTAGAAAAGTAATTATTTCCACTTTCAGATTTCTCCTGTATTTCTCTCATGATGTCTTTTACAGTGCTAACCGAAACACCAGTAGCGTCACTTGTCATGTTATCTATGTCAACATTTTCAATTTTAAATCTTCCTTTCATAATTCTTAAATACAGAGCCACATTGTGGGTTACTTCCTTCGCCTGACTACTCATTTCTCTGTCAGAAGTGGATTTCGAGGTAGAAGCCATGTGAATAAATGCAAATCAATTAAAAAAGAATGAAATTAAAAGTAACAATGAAATAAAGGAAAGAAACTGCACAAATTCTACACAATACACCAACACAGTATTCACTTCACAGTACAAGAGGTAACTGAGGTATAGTCGGACCAACGGATCTGCGCCCCTGTAGCGCTGGCATCGTTCTTCGAAAATTACACGTCAGTTCTCACACCATTCCACCGCGCTCCTCTTCCACTACGTCAAATAGAAGCCACTGTAACTGACAGAGTAGGGACGTTGCCAACTTCCCCCAGCGTCAGGCTCTTGAATAATATAAGGTTAATTATTAGGTCTTCATTTTTAATTTAAGTACGTCTAATGACACTGATTGATTACTACGATTAATGGATATTATTATAATAGTGGATATTTGTTGGTTAAATGGAAATTACGTGAAGCGAATTTACATATGTTGTTTTTAAAGATAAATGTTTCGTCATAAATATTTCTCCTTCACCTCATTGTCTTATTTGGATAGATTTGGAACGTAATCTTGAAGTCCTAACAAAATTATAAAATTTTAGGTATGAATACACAATCATGTGCTCTCCTTATTTCTCATCCGGGCTAGGGACCGGCTATGGCGAAGTTACTACATGCTACGATTTTATTTACATATTATATATCATACTGATACTATACAGGAATTCTAATTTATGCTTATGAATTATGCTAATGATAATAATTTACAATTTACATACTATATAACATAACATACTGATACTGAGTTGACAACGCTGAACTGTGGGTGCAAATAATATCCCGCAAGAAAGCTCAAAACTGTGAGTAATGGGAGGGGAGAAAGAGAGAGATAGAAAATAGAGACAGGCAACAATGCATGGAGGGAAATGATTTACCGAGGGAGAAACGGAATTAGTGTTTAGTTCGCATTTCTTACGGGGGTACAAATCCGTTGGTCCAACTATATATATATATATATATATATATATATATATATATATATATATATAAGTTTGTAAAAAAATCCAAAGGGGATGTTATTCATCACTTTCTTCCCTTCATTAACTGCGGGCAAGCTTAACACCATCTCTTACACTACTCTACCAAGTTATCCGTACACGTCTTTGTCTTCTTCCTTGCTATGTTGCCACTTCCTCTCCTCTGTTTAATAACAGCAAAAAAGCACACAATGTGTAAAATACTGATTAACTACTCTATACTTACTTACTCACTGGCACTATCGAATCCGTAGGTTCATGGCCGCACGGACATAAGGTCTCCATACATCCCTATCCTGAGCTAACGCTTTCCAATCATCCCCTGTATAATCTACTTCCCTCAAATCATAGTTAATATTATTCTCCCACCTCATTCTTGGTCTACCAACAGGACGTTTTCCCCCTGGCTTTCCTACAATAAGCTTGCGTGCAAGTCTTTCATTCCCCATACGTGCAACATGTTCTGCCCATCGCAGTCTACGAGACTTAACTGTTATTATTATATCTGGCTTCCTATAAAGACCATGTAGTTCATTGTTATGTAGTCTTCTCCATTCACCTGTCTGTTCATCTCTCTTTGGTCCAAACATTTTTCTAAGTACTTTATTCCCAAATACTTGTAATCTCCTTTCCTCCCTTAAAGTAATAGTCCATGTTTCGCACCCATATACCATAACTGGTAGAATAATAGTTTTATATATTTTCAGTTTAACGTTTTTTGAAAGGAGTTGGGACATCAAGAGTCTCTGCAATGCATAATAGCAGGCATTTCCAGAATTGAGCCTATGTATAATTGCTTTGTGCATCTCATTCCTATTTGTGATTATTGTTCCTAGGTATTTGAATTCAGCCACTTCCTCAAAATTTCCCTCATTTGTCATTAGCTGTCCATTTCCATTATATAATGTATTTCTACGTGCGACCATATATTTAGTTTTATTGATATTTACTTCCAGTCCTAATTTCTTAGTGTTATTCAATAGTGTGTGCGTGTTGTCCTTTAGTATCTCCTCGCTATCGGCCAATAGCTACATCATCAGCATAAAACTAACAGCTTATCATTATCTTTGAGTTGTAAGCCTTCCTCATTCTCTAAAGATTTAATGGCATGCTCTAAATAGTAGAGGAGATAGCGCATCTCCTTGCTTCAACCCATTCTGGATTTCAAAAGTGTCCGAAAACTGTTTTCCTATACGCACCCTACTGTTTGTGCCATTTAGACACGTTCGTATTAGTCTAACTAATTTTCTAGGAATTTCGAACTCCAGCAGGATACTATATAATTTCTAACACGATTAACTATTCTATTCTTAATCTTATTATTGAAACCTTTCTCTTTTTTGCAGTTTCGAGCATGTTATGTCCCACAATGTTTGTTGCACAGTTTGCACATGCATTCTTCATTCGGTTGGTGGAATCTCTTGTTTTGGCAGATAATCAAGGAAGAAAGAAATTTTACAATAAAAAGTTAATTGTTCTTAAAAGAGTGTAAATACAGTAAACATTTGTATTGACTTAGGCTTTCACGGCCGGAGTTGCAATGGTATACTTGAAAAAGATTTCCGGGCTGTAGACCATGGTCTTGAGGCTTGAAGTTCCCCGACGTTTCGAGACAACCCTTGAGGATGCCAGACGCAGACTCTGGCGAAACGTCGGGAACTTCAAGCCTCAAGACCACGGCCTACAGCCCGGAAATCTTCAGGATCATCACAGTAAAAATTGTTTAAAGCAGAATCGCATGGGACCATTTTTCCCCACATTAGACTACATTCCGCATTATACAAAAAATATTAAACAATCTTTGATTATAGAGCACCGTATGTCTTTTTATGTACCTTGATTAATTATAGTTCCTCTGTCGTAGGAAAGTGAAGTATAATATGTACGAGCGACTTCGACGGTAACAAAGATTTAACTCTATTACCAACACCTAACTTAGATAATTCATAGCCACTTCACCCCTCAATAACACTAACAAAAATTATCAACAATTTTAACCCTTAAATTCGTAAAACTAAAATTATGACATTTCATGTGAAGGACCCCATACAAAGTAAAATCTGTCTCCATAATAAAATTGAGAGATCTAATCAATTTAAATATCTTGGATATTATCTCTCTAACTGGGATGAAAAGGATATCTCTGAAAAAAATTACTAGTTATAATAAAAGTTTGGGAATTATTAATCAAGTTATGAAACCATCCCTTGTACAAAAAATCACCAGATTACGTTTATATAACACTTTGGCTAGACCAGTTTGACCTATGGTAGTAAAGCATGGACACTAAAAAGACAACATGAAAGCAGAATAACGGCTTGTAAAATGAGATTCATGCGCAGAACAGCGGGTTACACCAGACGGGATCGGAAAAGGAACACTGATATCTTAAAAGAATTGAAGACTACACCAATTTTGGATTATATTAAACAGTACCAACTAAATTGGAAACATCATCTTAAAAGAATGAGTTCAAATCGGATCCCCAAAGCTGTTTATAATTATAACCAAGAGGACGCAGATCTCTGGGCCATCCTAAGAAACGCTGGAGGGAAAATTTTTTATAGGATCGTAACAGGTCTTGGCCTAATACTTGGAGGAAGAAGAAGAAGAAATTCATAATGTATGTTTTTGGATACATCATTTGGTTCAATTAATTTAATATTTTGAATAAATCAGAAGAAAACGAACAAAAAGAAACAATTTAAATGTGTCTAATTATACAATATATATAATTATAAGTTTTCACTGCGGTCCGCCACATTTAAGGGTTAAATAAACAGGTGAACAAATAAACATTAGGGGTAACGAAAATTAACCAAAACACAGTACCTTTTGTCAATGTTAAAATGTCTCTTAGGCGCGTATCCTGAAATTAAAGTATGCAGTTTCGGGGTTTCCACTCACGAACTATAATTTCGTCCATATCCTTTGATTCTCCGCAAATTTCATTCCACACAACATTGTGCCGTCTTTTAAAACTGTCCCTTCCTTGTCCTTCTCATTGCATGTTGCCACTTGTGATTTATTGTGAAGCTGGTAACGGAGAGACGACAAATACTGTGATTTTGAATGATCTGACGACTTGAGCGTTCCGTGCTTAAATGATTGACAACCATGTTAAGATCTTTCACACGTGTTTAGAGATTCTCCCCCACAAAAAAGTTAAAAAAATTCAGTACGTGATCGGATGTACAGTCTTCCCCTACATCCCTTCCACAGATTCAGTATATCATCGACACCAGCGCTAAAACTCTTCCCCTCCGCCCGTGCGAAGTTAACGTGGTGGTGTAACACATTGCGACGAACCAAACATGGCGGTTGCTGGAGTAAATTTTTAATTCCGGGTTTCAAGTAAACTCCCACTTCTAATGACCGGATATCACCGATTTTTTTGACAATATCTACCTCTGTTTATTTTAATTGCACATACTGAGTTTCGTTGTGAAACAAAGGAAATTGCGACCGCTAGAGCGATTTTTAAATTTTCGTTTCAGGTGAACTCATACACCTAATGGTTATAGAGAATAGTAGATAACAACTAAACACTCGCCGTAACTGAAAACCTGTGTATACAAATTTTCATAAATATCTGTTGCGTGGTTTAGAAGTTTATAAATGGCAAGCATATACACACACTTAATATTCAGCATGCGTTGCTAGCCCTAAATAAATTTAACGTGTTTTTATGTTTAGTTGGGTAAGTAAAATGAAAAAAATAATTATAAATTGATATCTTAATTATTTAAGGAATGAAAACATAAGAACAGAGTTAAATATATATCCACTCAATGACAAAATCAGATAATATAGAGAGAAATGGTTTACACATGTGGAAAGAATGAATGTAACAAGATTACCAAGAGCAGCATTCAACTACAAGCCAAGAGGTTCAAGGAATGTAAGAAGGCCAGTGAAAAGATGGACAGAACAACTGTAAGGCGGAACAGGCAATTTATTCCTAGCCCATGAAGTGAAGAAGTAATTATTTTTAGATACCCCATGATAACTACCAGGCGTTGCCCGGGAATCTACACATTACAATCTTATTGGCATCAATGAGCTGAAAGAAAAAAATCGTTATTGTGTGTTATCTGTAAAATACATATGCTGTCGCGGACTTTTTTTTGTTACCTTTTGTAGATTTTTTATGTTCAATTCCGCGTACATTAATTTTGTGTATTTGTTATGGTTTAGGCAGCGTATACCATTTAAGTGTCCAAAAGGGACTTTTATTTATTTTTTTAGCTCCGGCCCTAGAATAGGTAGGGCAATATTTCATATAGATAATTGCCACAGAAAAATCTCTAAATGATGGGGGGAAAATCCATTCAAATAGGTCAAGTAGCTTTCTGAGTCAATAAAGGACGGACAGACAGACTCGCATTCATTTTATATCCATCCACTGTAATTCTTCCCGAGGGCAGGTCTTTAGCTGCAATCATAGCATTTTCAAAATATGCTTTGCAGCTTTACTAGGGAATTATAGGTGTGGTAGCTAGCTTCCCGTTGCTTTCCACACCGGTGAAGGATTATGATAAGGATGATGATGGCCGGATGATTTTCGGGGATCGTTGGGCCCTAAGCTTCCTGGCATTTGTCTTACAGGTGAGGAAAAAACCCGAAAAAAACCTCACCCAGGAGCCTGTCCCGACCGGGAATCGAACCTGGCCCCGCTGCGTGACAAGGCAGCACGCCACATCGAGACCATTTTACACAGACAGATTCGAATGGTTAGGTTGGGGTAAATCGATTTCTTAAAATCATGTTTGGTAATTTCTCGTCTAGGTTGGTAATACAGATTCAATATCGTCCTGCCATCTACTGAGCAAGTTCAAAAGCCTTCAGCATGCTCCCTATGTTTCTGTAGAACTTACAAGATTTTATCTGAGATTTCTCTAACATGTTGTGATTTGAATCAACTTACGTCATCTGAAAGATCCGTAGTATCAGGTTGAGATTCTTTCCAGCTGGAACCGATCTTCTTCAAATGTCCTCTTAAAAATTCTCTACTGCAATTAATAATATTATCACTTTTCAATGATTCTAGTAATTTTCTTATGGGTGGCATTTCGCCGTAAGTAGAGTGATATAAACGTATTTTCTCTTTGATGGCAGCATCCGTAGATGCATCTATTTTTATTCTACTTCTTTTCTTACATTTCTTTCCCATAGGGGTGGAAAAAGACAACTTCCCTTTTAAAGAACTTTCTTTACCTTCCCTGAGGATGGTATATATAGTTCTTCCCGAAACACCGGTTGCATCTCTTGCCATATCATTCACATTAGCATAATTCATATTAAATGTTTCTTTCATGTTCTTAAAATAATTGGTTACATTATAAACGATTTCTCTTGCTTTTGCATCAATAGATCTGCCAGACGAAAAAGTAAAAGAAAAATCCTTTCCTATTTCACATTTCTCCTGTATTTCTCTGACGATGTCTTTTACAGTGCTAACCGAAACACCAGTAGCGTCACTTGTCATGTTATCTATGTCAACATTTTCAATTTTAAACCTTTCTTTCATACTTCTTAAATATCGAGCCACATTGTAGGTTACTTCTTTCGCCTGACTATTCATACTTCTTCCAGAAGTAGAACCCGAGGTAGAAGTCATGTTAATAAATGCAAAGAGACTTTAAAAACAGAATGAAATTGAAATTAACAATGATATGAAGGTGAAAACTGCACAAATTGTACACAATACAGCAACACACTACTCACTTCACAGTACAAGAGCCAACTGAGATACCAGTTTGTAAAAACCTTCCATGGCGGATGCTATACTCCACTCCCTTCCCCTAAGCTGCGCGTCGAGCTATTTTCATCTCTTTCACTTGCATCAGGTTGTAACTTAGGGGAACGCTATCTGACCAACATGCGCACATGCCAGTCTTTTTGTAATATGTATAACAATGATGATAATAATAAATATTTCGTGGAGAAACTTCGAAACTGAATCAAAATTTGTTGTCGAAATTATAGGTACTAGAAATGGATTTCCGACATATTCAACCAGATATTCAAGCCAATTTGTAACAATAATAATAATAATAATAATAATAATAATAATAATAACAATAATAATATTTCAAGTGGAAATATCGAAACTGAATCAAAATTTCTTATTAAAATTATTAGCAATAGAAATGGATTTCTTGGTTGGTTCAGCCATATATCAAGCCAATCTGTAGAAATAATAATAATATTAATAATTTTATGCGGAATCTCCCAGACTTAATAAAATTTTGCTGTGAAAATCATAGTTACTAAAAATGATTTCGCACTTAGTTCAGCCAGACACTGAAGTCATTATCTAATAATAATACTAATAATAACAATAATAATTATTTATCTATCTTCGGATTTTTACAGCTGCTGCCGTCTTCACGTGCCAAACATCCAATCCAAAGCCTATGGTCTTGGGCACCTTCGATGCTTAGCCCTTTAGCTTGCATTACTATCTTCATGTTTTCCTTCCATGTTAACTTTGGTCTTCCTCTTTTCTTCTTTCTGTTCGAATGCCATTCATATAGTTGCTTCGGCCATCGCTCATCTTCAATTCATAAAACATGTCCTAACCACTTTAATTCCTTCTCCTCAATTCTTTCAATTATGCTTTCTTCTGCTTCCATTATGTTTCTTACTTCCTTATTTGTGACATGTTCTAATTTAGACTTTCTGGCATTTCTGCGTAAATAATCCATTAGTCTATTCTTGTAGTACTTATTGATTGTCCATACCTCACTTCCATACATTGCAACAGATTCCACCAATGTTTTACCAATATATTTTTTGTGTCTTTCCAAATATGCTTATCCCACCATATGGAATTTAACGATGATATTATTTTGCTACTCAATTTCAAAGTTAATGAAGTAGCAGCAGAATTATTTCAGAACAATATAGATATTGCAGCAGTGACGGAAACAAAAAAGAAAGGATCGGGAAATTCATATTTAGGAAATTACATACATTTTTGGTCAGGTGTAAATAAATCCAAATAACAATAATAATTATTATTAATATTATTATCAGCTTCCATCGGCCGCGGTGGACTAGTGGTTATGCTCCTTACCTCTGGTTCCGAAGGTCGCGGGTTCAAACCCGGCCGGGGTTGATGGATTTTTTTAGGCTGGAAAAATCCAAGGAGCAAGTCCTCCTGGAGGGACTTTAAGCCGTGCGTCCCGAGTCTGATGATTTTTAGGCTCGTAAAAGATCCTTAAGCCTGAATGAAAAGGCCTCTAAGCAAAATTTACCGAATTTTCCCGTCCTAGTACTACCTTGGTTTCCTAGGTGTCAGTATGAGGCGGAACGCTGAACACGGACCACTCAAATCGCATCTATAAGAAAACAAGTGTAACTAAATTAGTATGGTTCAAATTCTTCCCTGTAGGGGGAGAGCGCCTAAATCTCTGTTAAGGGAAACATGGGCTTACAAGACAAGATTATCAGCTTCCAGGATTGTGCTTATTGTTATCTCCTCAACTCGTGACCTTAGTGACGGGTCGAAGCTTCTATATAGAGGTGAGTGAAAGACAAGTGTGCGTTTTTTTATTTCAAATAACAGTCCCTACTATTTTAAAGATTATATAAAATACGTACACTAAGCGCACTATTTTGGAAGTTGGACACCGTTACTTAACAATCCCTGTCTCGGTTAGTATCAGTGTTGAGATTGTTCCTGTTGTGTGGTCACGGGATAATTTTACAGTCTGTTATAAGATTAACTTTTATAAGATTCATGATATGTTCCGTTGAGGTATTATTCAAAATTAAAATATAAAATTAAAATATATTACCTAAAAGGTCCGTCTCCTCAACTTATTTAGTTATTTAACTGTAGCGCTTTCGGGACTTGTCCCATCATCGGCACGATTCAAAACTGGAAACACCACTTTTGAATCCTGCCAAAACTGGAAACACCAGTTTTGAATCCTGCCGATGATGGGACAAGTCCCGAAAGCGCTACAATTAAATAACTGATTAAGTTGAGGAGACGGGCCTTTCAGGTGAATATTCCATAATTTTATATTTTAAGTTATAAGATTAGCTTGACTTAGAGTCACTTCTAAGTACTTGCAAATTAGATATACTCCAATTCATATTCTACCCCCCTAAAAAAATAAAATAATAATACAATGAAAGTTTACGGATCCATAACAAATTTTATAAACTAATTCACATTTGAAATGCCAATTCAGTAATAACAGCTGAATCGATGTTTTTAAATAAGTCAATAGTGTCAACTCACCTTTTGTTCCTCCAAGTACAACAATGACGTCACGGACCCGGCAGTCTAACAGTGCGAGAGCTAAAATAATTTTTTATGCAATATTTTAATATTTATCAACACTTCTTGTAGGAAAGTCAGAGGGAAAACGCCCAGTTGGTAGACCAAGAATGAGATGGGAGAATAACATTAATTATGATTTGAGGGAAGTAGATTATACAGGAAATGATTGGAAAGCATTAGCTCAGGATAGGGATCTATGGAGAGCTTATGTCCACGCGGCCATGAACCTACGGGTGTAAGTAAGTAAATAATCTAACAAGAGGTTTTGTCTAATGAAAAACTGAACCTTGCGTTGGATTTGGAGTGATTATTTAGCGAATAATACATAAGAAGCTACACATAATTATGTTGTTTAATATTTATCAAATGTGAGGTTATGTATTTCGATCTTACTTCCGGGCAATTTCTAAGCCAGTTGTATAGTTATAATTATAAATAGCATATTTTTACTGTTAAATCTCTTTGGGCTTGGGAAAAATAAATAACAGATTATTGCATGAGAAATAACTATTAACAATAATGCAGATTCATTATAGAACATTTAACAATTTTTTTAGAGCAACAGAACCAACTTTTTTCTGGTAATTTTTGAAATCGTTTTCTTTTGGCATTTCCTGCTGTACCATATAGATCGTTCATTGTTAAATCGATATCCTTGTCAAAGAAGTTAATTTGCGGAGATATATCTCATTATGGACAGGAAGAGGCGAAATTATCGGTCTATGAAATAAATAGTCTATGTAGTCAAAATCTTTCAACTATTCAAAAAAAAAGTAGTGCGCATGCGCAAGTTTTTGTCAATAGATAGCAGGACTATTATTTCTATAAGAATGAGCAACTTTTACGTAAGATATTGCACTATAACTTTTCTATTTGTTATATTAAGAAGGGATAAGTTAGTGTACGTCAAGTTAGTTTATAGTTTTATTCAATAATACGTTAATCATGAAATTAGAAGTTATAATAAAAGTTTGGGAATTATTAATCAAGTTATGAAACCATCCCTTGTACAAAAAAACACCAGATTACGTTTATATAACACTTTGGCTGGACCAGTGTTGACCTATGGTCGTGAAGTATGGACACTAAAAAAGATAACATGAAAGCAGAATAACGGCTTATGAAATGAGATTCATGCGCAGAACAGCAGGTTACACCAGATGGGATCGGAAAAGGAACACCGGTATCTTAAAAGAATTGAAGACTACGCCAATTTTGGAATATATTAAATAGTACCAACTAAATTGGAAGCACCATCTAGGAAGAATGAGTTCAAATCGGATCCCCAAAGCTGTTTATAATTATATACCAGGAGGACGAAGATCACTGGACCATCCTATGAAACGCTGGAGGAAAATTTTCTATAGGATCGTAACAGGCCTTGGCCTAATACTTGGAAGGAAGAAGAAGAAGAAAAGTTAGTGTGCACCCATTTCTTAAAAGCATGATTAGGAATTTTGCCACAGATTGACCATTCCAATTGTATTGTACAGACTATTTAACTCATGCCCCAAATGGGAGTCAATGACCAATCACGTTTCAATGATTTCTGTATTACAACCAATCAGAGACGTGTTTCACGAAATAATTATCAACGTTAGGATTATCATATATTAAGCAAAGCTCCTCCTTTTTAATATTCTGAACAGGTCTGACCGTTATTTTGCAGTGACTGAGCCTATAACAAATACGGCTACCAGATTGTATATAATAGTGCTTACATGTCAACATTTGTAGCAATTGATTATACCACCAAAAAAAAGAAACCACTGTTTGCACTTTCTTAAATGTATACGACATCAAAAATGAATTAATATACAGATTGATGTGTTTCATTTTTTCTCCACTAGAGAGCATTCTTACAATATTGCGTTCCTTTGGCAATAAATAGTATGATCTGGTTGCAGTGATAAACAAAAGAAGCAGTAGAAGCGTAGGCTACCTATCGTTTCTCATTAGTTTTCAAACATCACCGTTTACTTTAAATATAAAAATATTTTTAAATAACTGTAGTTAAATAATGATTTGTGAGTAAACAGCTTTATTTTATTCGTTAAATAGTCCTAACAAATGCCACTCTTGATTTCCAAATTCTCTAGATAAATTCACTCCTCACTTCGTGAGTCGTGAATTTATCGATAATTTGGAAATCACTCGTGGCATTACTTATGATAATCCTGGCATCTATCGACCCTTCCGTATGCAAATTATGGTTCATTAGGACTTATATCAACGGTGAGGCATAAACTGACGATTTTCCAGGCATTCTTTTTATTTTAATCATCTTACATCATCTGAAAGTTCCACAGTATCAGGTTGAGATTCTTCCCAGCTGGAACCGATCTTCTTCAAATACACTCTTAAAAATTATCTACTGCAATTAATAACATTATGCTCTTCAATGACTCAAGTAATTTTCCTACAGTTGGTATTTCACCGTATGTAAAGTGAAATAAACGTATTTTCTCTTTGATGGCTGCATCCGTAGATGGATCTACTTTTATTCTCTTCGTCCTCTCGCCTTTCTTTCCGATCGGGGCGGAGAAAGATAACTTGCCTTTTAAATAACTTTCTTTCCCTTCCTTGAGAACGTTTTTTACAGTACTCCCCGAAACACCGGTTGCATCTTTTGCCATACCATTCACATTAGCATAACTCATGTTATATGTTTTCTTCATATTTTTAAAATAATTGGTTATATTATTTTTTTAGGACGGAAAAATCCAAGGAGCAAGTCCTCCGGGAGGGACTTTAAGCTGTGGGTCCCGAGTCTGAAGATTTTCAGGCTCGTAAAAAATCCTTAAGCCTGAATGAAAAGGCTTCTAAGCGAAATTTACCGAATTTTCCCGTCCTAGTACTACCTTGGTTTCCTAGATGTCAGTATGAGGCGGAACGCTGACCACGGACCACTCAAAAATGGCATCTATACGAAAACAAGTGTAACTAAATTAGTATGGTTCAAATACTTCCCTGTAGGGGGAGAGCGCCTAAATCTCTGTAAAGGGAAAACATGAGCTTACAATTACAATAAAATAAAATATATTCCTTTTTCACATTTCTCCTGTATTTCTGTGATGATGTATTTTACAGTGCTAACCGAAACACCAATAGCATCACTAGTCATGTTATCTATGTCAACATTCATAATTTTAAATCTTTCTTTCATAATTCTTAAATAGCGAGCCACATTGTAGGTTACTTCCTTCGCCTGACTATTGATTTCTCTGCCAGACGTTGATTCCGAGGTAGAAGTCATGTCAATAAATTTAATGCAAACGGGTTTTTTAAAAACAGGATGAAATTAAAATAACAATGAAAAAGGTAAAAAAAAAACACAAATTGTACACAATACAGCAACACACTACTCACTTCACAGTACAAGAGCCAACTGAGGTACAAGTTTGTAAAAAGCTTCCATGGCGGATGTTATACCCCACTCCCTTCCCTCTCCTAGCGTCGAGCTATCGTCGTCTAGCTTTCACTTACATCCAGTTAAGCTAGGGGAACTCTATTTGACCATCATGCGCACACGCCAGTCATTTTGTAATATGCGTAACAATTGATGATGGTAACTAGGGCTCCGAAGTTGACCTATAAAATGCCTATAAAATACCTACATATCCTGAAAACACCTAAAAACTGAAGAAAAAAAAAGGACGTAAAAAGGCGATATAAATTAAATATTTCTCATTTCAAACCTGCAATTTTAATAAATGTGATAAAATAATATTTGAAAAGTACACATTCTAGTAATACACAACATACACTGTGAAAATAAGAGGCTGAAATGCTGCTTCGTTCAATATATATATGAATAAGAGTTTTCTCGGGTTTTCCGCGTCATGGATTCAAGTTCGGCCTCTGGCCACGACGCGGAAAACCCAAGAAAACTTTCTTATTCATACTTATATCCGCGAAAATCTGCACTATAACATATATATTCAATATGGCTTGAAAAAGGGATTATGTGTTCGTTAAAAAAAGTTGTTTGAGATATTAGAATGAACGATTTCTTTGCCCACCTGCAATGAATTCAGAGAACCCGCTATGGACATCTTGAAGAAATAAATTTAAATTCAAATAACTATAAACATATTTGGCTAGAATCATAAGTAGGCTATACAACTGGTATGAATGTAGTCTAAAGAAGGTAAAGTTGTAAAAAAAACATAAAGACTAGAAAGGGCTAAAAAATGTACCAATAAGCCAAAAAATGTCAAAAAGAATAGATAGGACAAATAAAACCCACCATTTAAAAACAAATTCCTCAATTTCCGAACCTTAATGATAACAATAATAATATTTCGAGCGGAAACTTCGAAATTGAATCAAACTCTTGTCAAAAAGTATAGCTACTAGAAATGGATTTCCGACAATTCAAGCAGATACTCAAGCAAATTCGTAATAAAATAATAATAATAATTTTTAATGTATCCACCATACAATTTTTTTTTTTCCGTCGCCCTCAAGAAATTCTCCTTCTCCAGTTGTAGCGGTCCTGATCACCCTCATCTGTAAGTCTCAGTTCACTCATACTTCTCACACCGTCCGTCCAACCTTCTTTAAGTCTTCGCTCTCTTATTTTCCTATCCACTTTCCACTTCAAGATCATATTACCGTATTCCATCAGATGTCATCCTCAAGATTATTCGTCTCACAACAACAATAGTAAAATAATAATTACAATAATCATTTACATTCCAACCCCTAGTATAGACCTGAAAGAAATCCCCGTCTTTATCAGTGTTGAGGTAGTTCTTGTCGTGTGGTACACGCCATAATTTTGCAGTCACATAAGATTAGATTAACTTCGAAACACTTCTAAGTAGATTCTACAAATTCACATTTGAAGTGCCTCCTCAGTAATAACAGAGGAATCTATATTTTTATGTCAGTTAGTAGTACTATTTCACCTCATGTTTCCCTAAATATAACAATGATCCGCCAGTCTAAGAATACGCGAGCTATGAAACTTATTCTTTACAATTTTATTAATCTAAGTAAGTAAAATATATCAATGTTCTTCTACAGAACCGTAATGCGGATGCGCAAGCCTTTGTCAACAGATGGCAGCACTATCATTTTTACAGGTAAGAGCAACTTAAATAAGAAATTCCACTAGACTTTATTCCATTCTATGTTAATGAGGGTAAGTTAGCGTACACCGGGTTACTTTACAGTTTACTAAAGATATTTAATTCGTTAGGTTATGAAATTGCAAGTTATACCTTATCCTCTCTAAAGAGTCATCTAGCATCAACAAACGCCTATTGTATCCTTCCGCCATTCGCGCCATAATTACTTTTGCTTGACAGGGAGATGAGGACACAACAACAGAAAACGACACTTTCAGCCATTTTGTTTCATGAGAATTGACTGAAGCATGACTCAAATGCAACACCCATATGTAATAAACTATTTAAAATTGTCATCGTTGGTTAGGTATACTTTAGAATATTTTCTATGTTTTAATATTATTATTTTCATTCACGAAAAATAACAAGTATATTCAGAGGACATATTTTTAATTTAATGAAGGGAACTACTTTTTTCGAGTACTTATTGCATCTACAACGTACGTCGGTGTCCACAACCAATGAAAAGCGAGCAGGTCACGTGGTTTTGTTTTGACGAGGGTCATTTAAGAGCGAACAGCCTTTAGTGTACATTCATTTCATACAATCACGTTTAGGAATTTATTCCTATGGTTGGCCACTCCGACTGCAGATATAGTATTAATACTGCCATCTATCGACATTTGCGTACGTACACTGCGCTTCTGCAGAAGTTTAGGTCAGTGGTGAGACACAAACTAAGTATTTTCTAGGTATTCCAAATTTTTAATCAACTTACGTCATCTGAAAGTTCCGTGCAATGAGGTTTAAATTCTTTCCAACTGGAACCGATCTTCTTCAAGTACACTCTTAAAAATTCTCTACTGCAATTAATAACATTATCATTTTTCAGTGACTCAAGTAATTTTCCTATCGTTGGGATTTTCACCGTAAGTAGAGTGAAATAAACGTATTTTCTCTTTGATTGCAGCATCCGTAGATGGATCTACTTTTATTCTCTTCGTTCTCTCGCCTTTCTTTCCCATCGGAGTGGAGAAAGATAACTTGCCTTTTGAAGAACTTGCTTTTCCTTCCCTGAGAACGGTTTTTACAGTACTTCCCGAAACACCAGTTGCATCTTTTGCCATATTATTAACGTTTGCATAATTTATATTAAATGTTTTTTTCATATTTCTAAAATAATTAGTTACATTATAAACGATTTGTCTTGCTTCTCCATCAATAGATCTACCAGATGAAATAGTAGAAGAAAAATCTTTTCCTTTTTCACATTTGTTCTGCATTTCTTTGATGACGTCTTTTAGTGTGTTGACCGAAACACCAGTAGCGTCACTTGTCATGTCATCTATGTCAACATTCTTAATTTTAAATCTTTCTTTCATACTTCTTAAATAGCGAGCCACATTGTAGGTTACTTCCTTCGCCTGACTATTCATTTGTCTGTCACGTGTAGAATTCGAGGTTGAAGTCATGATAATAAATGCACGTGAATTTTTAAAAACAGAATGAACGATAAAATAAAGGCAAAAAAACTGCACAAATTGTACACAATACATCAACACACTACTCACTTCACAGTACAAGAGCCAACTGAGGTACAAGTTTGTAAAAAGCTTCCAAGGCGGATGTTATTAACCACTCCCCTCACTTCCCCTTCTCACCAAGCTATCTTCATCTCTTTCACTTATATGGAGTTACAGGGAGGGAACGCTGCCAAGAGTAACATGCAGACACGCGAGTCATTTTGTAATATGTACAAGAATGATCATGTTAATGATGATATTGACGATAAATAGTAGTAGTAGTAGTAGTAGTAGTAGTAGTAGTAGTAGTAGTAGTAGTAATAATAATAATAATAATAATAATAATAATTTAGATTTGAGAGAAGAATATGCTTTAGACAGAAACCTCTGATGACAATCACTTTGGGTTTAAGGAGAATCACTGTAGTATGGAATATTCCTAATAAGAAATTAATAAATAATAATAATAATAATAATAATAATAATAATTTAGTTTTGAGATTTGAGGGAAGAAGTTGCTTTAGACAGAAACGTGTACCGACAAATAATTTTGGATTTATTATTTTTTTGATGACCTTTTTTTAAATTTCTTTCTTCCTTGTTTTCTTTCGTTTACACTTTTTTCCTTCTTGTTTTACCTTTGTTAACCTTATATCATTCACACATACAAACACAAGACAGGACACACACCCAGACCCAAGGCGGAGATTTAAAATCCCCTACCCCGCCGGGAATCGAACCCGGATCGCCGGAGTGGAAGGTAGGGACTCTACCGACTACGCCACGGCGACAGACAATACTGTTTTCCTTCTTGTTTTATCTTTTTGTTTTACTTTTTGATAACTTTCTGTTATTCTCACACATAGACACGAGGACAAAACACACACGCAGACCCAAGGTGGAGATTAAAATTCACCTACCCCGCCGGCAATCGAACCCGGGTCGCCGCAGTGGAAGTTAGGGACTCTACCGACTACGCCACGGCGACGGACTGGGTTGAAGGAGAACCATAGTGTGGAATATTCCTAATAATAATACTAATACTAATAATAATAATAATAATAATAATAATAATAATAATAATAATAATAATAAGACAGGTGAATGGAGAAGACTACATAACAGTGAACTACATGGTCTTTATAGGAAGCCAGATATAATAAGAACAGTTAAGTCTCGTAGACTGTGACGACGGGCAGGGTATGTGGCATGAATGGGGAATGAAAGGCGTGCATGGAAGCTTCTTGTAGGAAAACAGGAGGGAAAACTCATAGTTGGTAGACCAAGAATGAAATGGGAGATTAACTAACTATGATTTGAGGGAAGTAGATTATACAGGGACTGATTGAAAAAGAATAGCTCAGGATAGATTGTATGGAGAGTTAATGTTCGCGTGGCCATGAACCCACGCGTTCGATAATGCCAGTGAGTTATTTAATTAACAACAAAAACAATAATAATAATAATAATAATAATAATAATCATTTTCTTATTTGAATCAACTTACGTCATTTGAAAGTTCCATGGCATCAGGTTGGTATTCTTTCCAGCTCGTACCGATTTTCTTCAGGTGTAGTCTTAAATATTCTCTACTGCAATTAATAATATTATCACTTTTCAAAGATTCAAGTAATTTATCTATCGTCGGGATTTCACCGTGAGTAGAGTGAAATAAACGTATTTTCTCTTTGATGGCAATATCCGTAGATGCATCTACTTTTACTCTTTTTCTTCTCTCTCCTTTCCTTCTCATTGGAGTGGAGAAAGATAACTTGCCTTTTGATGAACTTTCTTTCGCTTCCCTGAGAATTGTTTTTATCGTACCTGTCGAAACACCGGTAGCATCTCTTGCCATATTACACACATTACCATAATCTATATTAAATATTTTTTTCATGTTTTTAAAATAATTAGTCACATTATAAACAATTTCCCTTGCTTTCCCATCAATAAATTTGCCAGATGAAAAATTATTAGCAAAATCTTTCCCTTTTTCACATTGCTCCTGTACTTCTCTGATGATGTCTTTCACTGTGCTAACGGAAACACCAGTAACGTCACTTGTCATATTATATATGTCAACATTTTCTATTTTAAATATTTCTTTCATATTTATTAAATACTGAGCCACATTATAGGTTATTTCCTTCGCTTGACTATTCATTTCTCTATCAAATATAGATTCTGAGGTACAAGTCGTGTTAGTAAATGCAAGCGAATTAGAAGAAAAAATGAAATATAAATTAAAAAGTAAATACGAGTACTTAAAAAACTGCACAAATTGTACACAATACAGCAATAAACGATCCACTTCACAGTATACGAGGTAACTGAGTACTAAGGTACAGTTAACCAGAGAAAGAAAATCCGAAGAAGGAATGCGGCTGACCACGTGACACTCGAATGTCACGCGAGTCTAGATTGTATTGTACACTTCGAAAACATAGTTTAGCAGTGCGCTGTAAGCATTTTTTTTTTGTTCAATGCCACCTGTTCGTCATTCGACTTTTCAGGTATTGTCTCCTGGCATTGGCGTATTGTAACCCACTTCTGAGGTTGGGACGCCTTGAAGGCGGGTTACGCTGCCCCAATGTTATGATGGGTGATGACGATGGGTAATGATGCGCCAGGAGAGGTCTTAAATCTAAACATAATCTAATGAGGTAAATATGATATTTATGATAATGATGGCCAGATGATGTTCGGGGACCGTTTGTGCCTTAAAATATCCTGACAATTGTCTTACGGGAGGAAAAACCACGAAAAAAACCTCACCCAGGAAACTTGTCCCAAGCGGGGATCGAACCGGGCCCGCTGCGTGACAAGGCAGCACGCTAGCGGTACCTCGAGACCACAGCGGTGGACAACAATATAATATTTAGAACAAAAACATCGAAACTAAATCATAATTTGTCTAAATTATTAGCACTAGAAATGGATTTCTTAAGTCGCTCAGCCAGATACTTAGGCTTATTTTTAATAATAATAATAATAATAATAATAATAATAATAATAATAATAATAATAATAATAATAATTACATTGGGAGCAAAAACATCGAAACTGAATAAAAATTTATTTCAAAATTATTAGTACTAGAAATGTATTTCTTACGTCACTCAAATAGATAGTTAAGCCTATTTTTACTACTTCTAGAAGTAATAATAATAACAATAATAATAATTCTTGTAAGCCCTTGTTTCTCTGAACGAGATTTATGCGCTCTTCCCCTACAGGGGCGAAATTCAACCATACTAATTTACGATTGTTTTCCGATAGGTGTCATTGAGTGGCCTGAAGTCAGCGTTCCGTCTCATAGTGGCATCTAGGAAATCAAGATAGTACTAGGGTAGGAAAATTCGGTAAATTTTGCTTAGAGGCCTTTTTATTCAAGCCTCAAAATCTTCAGACTCGGGACAAAAGTCCCACCCAGGGGACTTGCTTCTTGGATTTTTCCAACAGCTCAATTCTAGAAATGCATGCTATTATGCATTGCAGAGACTCTTGACGTCCCAACTCCTTTCAAAAAACGTTAAGCTGAAAATATATAAAACTATATTATTCTACCAGTTATATTATAAGGAGGTGAAACGTGAACTCTTACTTTAAGGGATGAAAGGAGATTACGAGTATTTGAGAATAAAGTTCTTAGGAAAATTTTTGGACCAAAGAGAGATGAACAGACAGGTGAATGGAAAAGACCACATAACAGTCAACAACATGGTCTTTATAGGAAGTTAGATATAATAAGAACAGTTTAAGTCTCGTAGAGTGCGATGGGCAGGACATGTGGCATGAATGGGAAAGAAAAGACGTGCATCAAAAGCTTCTTGTAGGAAAACCACAGGGAAAATGCTCAGTTGGTAGACCAAAAATGAGATGGGAAAATAACATTAACCATGATTTGAAGGAAGTAGATTATAAGGGAATGATTGGAATACATTAGCTCAGGATAGGGATGTATGGAGAGCTTATGTCCGCACGGCCATGAACCTACGGTTTCGATTGTGCCAGTTAGTTAGGTAGTTAGTTATTACAACACAAGTTCTTGTTTTTTTCCCTCAGTATCACCTATGTGCTAAGTATTGATGAAGCGCTATGTTCAGTAAAATTAGATAAGTGTTTTGTCTACAGTAGTGAATGTGATATATTTAGCTGGCGTGTGCAAGTGTTTTTTTTAATAAGTGCAGTATCCCTTTCTGAAAAGATGTCCGATAATTCTATGCCAGGTCCTTCCAGAATGTCTCCTGTGAAGAAACATAAACAGAGAAAGTTATTGAAGGAGAACCCTCACACGGCAATTAGAGATGATGATTATTATTATTATTACTATTATTTATTTTTACTATATTATTAGTATTATTATTATATTATTGGAATTTATTATTTATTATTATTATTCAGAAGAAAGCATAATTGAAAGAATTGAGAAGGAGTTAAAGTGGTTAGGACATGTTTTAAGAATGGAAGATGAGCGATGGCCGAAGCAACTATATGAATGGCATCCGAACAGAAAGAAGAAAAGAGGGAGACCAAAGTTAACATGGAAGGAAAACATGAAGACATAATGCAAGCTAGAGGCTAAGCATCGAAGATGCCCAAGACCGTAGGCTTTGGAAGTTTGGCACGGGAAGACGGCAGCAGCTGTAAAAACCCGAAGATAGATAGATTATTATTATTATTCAGTATTAATATTAGCATTATTTATTATTATTATTTGTAGTATTAGTATTACTATATTATTATTATTATTATTATTATTAATTTCATTATTATTGTCAGTATTGCATTTCATTGTTGTTAAACAAATATGTTATGAAAACGTAATTGTGTGTCGATGTACTCGAAAGGTTTATCCGCTTGTGAAGCGCGCTTTTTCGCCGTTACAACCACTGTTTACATCTGCTCCGTAGACATCTGGAACCAAGTATAAATAAAGTATTCTCACTACAGGCCTCAGGAGGCCCTTGAGGTAGTGGGAGGTTAAGGCTCCACTTTTTCTGGACAATCGGCAATTGATGTCAGCCGGGTTGTCACCCCTGCGTGACGGCCGCCTTTACCCCCAGAACAAGCGTCTGGTACTCATTCTCGCTAGAGGCTGAGTCGACCCCAGGGCCATAGTGCCGCCAGAAGGTTTGGGTCAGTTTAAAAATCCTGACCCCACCGGGACTTGAACCCTCGACCTTCCAGCTTGTAGCGCAATGCCTTAACCACTACGCTACGGCGTGCCCCCATCTGGAACCAAGTATAGTCAGATTAATTGTAGAATTGTAAACATTAACCCTACTTACGGGATGTTGTTCTTGTAAAGGATGTACTCTGTACGGCTTAAGTTTCAGAAGTTTCGTTGCCTCAAAAAGCTGACGTCTTGGAAATGTTAACCTCTTATGCTAAACGTCGCAATGACTTCTGGGGTGAGTGCTGTAACCGGGCCCCTACTTCATCAAGCTTCTCTTCTGTCAGTACACGGCGTTGTTGAGCACGTTTCTCGTTCAAAAAGCATCCTGTACGCCTGACTTTATTGACAAGGTCATGAATAGTAGACCTGCTAGGAATTCCAACACCTGCAAACCGATGTTGAAATTCTTTACGGCACCTTCTTGCAGACGAATATTTCACATACGCATCGTACAGAAAAATACGTTGTTCTAAAGTGTATTCAACCATTATTAATGGACACGAAACAACACAACACGCGCATGGACGACAGATCCAACTCGACTGACGCGTCGTCTACGTGTAACTTAGACGGCAGGCGCGCCATTACTCAGCCGGTCCAAGGCCACAACGGAACGGTCCGGCCGAGCTACGAACGAACAGTAATAATCAGACTAACTCATGCTCCAAATGAGAGTCAATGACCAAGCATGTTTCAATAAATTTTTGGCTCAACTGCACTTCTACTAACGCTTGATTTTTTCAGTTATATTGTTGTAAACTATAGCTCTTCTTCTGTATTTACTAACATTATTTAATATTTTAAACTTTTTGTAACATTTTTTATAACATTATTAGACAATTTTGAAGTATTTATTTAAATATGCGAATCACAATATTATGACACTGTTAATCAATATTCTGAAGCTAACTGCTATTTTCTCCACAGAGTATATTACTTAGTCTATGATTTTTCTATTGCTGTTTTGGGTTGTCGCTGGTTGGATCGGCATTAGGGAGTGATAAGTAAGTATACACCCATTTTTAATAAACGTTTGGTAATTTTAATAGTATTAATATGTTTTTTTAAACATAGATTTGGGGATTTATTGCAAATACTGGTCATTTAAATTTCATAGCGACGGATAGTAATCGAGGATGATAATCGATTGTGGGTTATCGCTGGCTCTATAAATTCTGACACATGCGCACTGTTGTTCTATAGGGCTTTGAAAATATTTCACGCTAGTTTAAGTGCAGTTTTTCCTAAATTTTGTTTTACAACAAATCACAGTCGAGTTTCACCTCGATATTTACCTACTTGTGTTTATCAAAATAAAGAAAGATCCTCCTTTTTAATATTCTGAACAGGTCAGATCATTATTTTGCAGTGACTGACTCTCCAACAAATACGTTGAATATAGCACAGAATGAGCAGATTCCTTCGAACTATACATTTGATAATTGTGTGTTCAATAATTGTGTTTTTAAATACTGGTTTTATCGAATTGTTTCCAAAAAAATCAATTAATAACCTATAATGTTAGTTATGTCCACCGCTGTGGTCTCGAGGTAGCGTGCTGCTTGTCACGCAGCGGGCCCGGGTTCGATCCCCGATCGGGGCAGTTTTTCTGGGTGAGGTTTTTTCGGGGTTTTTCCTCACCTGTAAGACAAATGTCAGAAAAACTTTAAGGCCCAAACGGTCCCCGAAATCATATGGCCATCATCTTCACCCTTATCATTATCATCATCACCATCATCCTTCACCGGTGTGGAAAGCAACGGGAAGCTACCACACCTACACAATTCCCTAGTAAAGCTGCAAGCATAGCATGAAAATGCTATGATTGCAATGGAGGACCTGCCTTCGGGCAGAATTACTATGGATGGAATGTTAGTTATAATATATAGATGTGTTTCATTTTTTCTCCACTAGGGTGCATTCTTACAATATTGCGATCCTATTTGGCAATAAACAGTATGATCAAGTTGCAGTGATGAACAAATGAAACATAACCAAACGTTTCTCATTTGTTTTCAAACATCGCCGTTTACATTAAATACATACATATTTTACAATAACTATATTTAAATAATGATTTGTGAGTAAACAGCCTAATTTTATTCGTTAAATAGTCCTAGTAAATGCCACTCTTAATTTCCAAATGCTCTAGATAAATTGGAAATCGCTCGTGGCATTACTTATGACAATTAATTATTAGTATTATTTTTTTTATTGGACTATAGAAGATTCTATGCCATCATGCCATCTACATGAATAAAATAAACAGAAACACGCACAATTTATTGTTCAATATGCGAATAATTACCTTAAGGAAATACACTCTTTTTTTTCAAAAAGTGCGAGAAATCCCTTAAAATGAAGTAAAATGTTGAGCTCAAAGTAATCTAACATCGCCATATTTACATTATGAAAAATGTATTATTAATTCCTCAGATAGTGTTGCCAACTTATCAATAAAGTTCGCTAAGAAACAAGTGAACGCTAAACTAATGTGTGGAGTACTAACTCGCCCATTTCCTCATCCTAACTTACCCATACTAACACTTACTTGCCTACTGATGAAGGTGGACTCCTGGATTAGAATCTCCGGCTTAATTTTAGAATAATTTGCACTTGATTTTCCATACTATATCCTTGTAATTTTGTTGCTCTACGTACTTCTGTCTTTACTAACATTTCGTACTATTTTAAACGTTTTACAACGATACTTAGGCCTATAACTTTTTTTACAATTATTAAATATTTATGGGGCACGCCGTTAGCGTAGCGGTTAAGGCACTGCGCTACAAGCCGGAAGGTCGAGGGTTCGAGTCCCGGTGGATCAGGATTTTTAAACTGACCCAAACTTTCTGGCGGCACTATGGCCCAGGGTCGACTCAGCCTCTAACGGAAATGAGTACCAGACGCTTCTTCTGGGGGTAAAGGCGGCCGCCACGCAGGGCTCACAACCCGGCTGACATCAAGTGCCGATTGTCAAGAAAAAGTGGGAGCCTTAACCTCCTACTACTCCAAGGGCCTCCTGAGGCCTGTAGTGGGATCACTTTGCTTATTAAATATTTATCTAAGTACGCAATTATTTCTTCAAAGTTCTACAGAACCGCAATGCACGTGCGCGAATGTTTAATGTAACGTCAACCAGATGTCGGTGAAATCAGTGTCACCAACATTCGCAATTAATTTCTCATCATATTTCAAGAAATTAACTTCATCTTGTTAGGTTAGTGTCAGTGTATATCAAATTAGTGTATATTTAATTAAATAATATGCATCAATTTATTTTGTTAGGTTGAGAAGGGGGAAATGAGTGTACATCCATTTTTAATAAACGTTTGGAATTTATTGCGAAGGTTGGTCATATCAATTCACAACTCTATAAAGGGCTTCACAGACATATGGTTCCACATAGCGACAACTCTATAAAAGTCTATAAACATTTATGCATTCACACTGTTATTTTGTAGGACTTGGAAAATTTATGGTGGAAAATGAAACAAAAGTTTTTCGAGAATCTCAAATGTGAGTAAAATTGTTGGCAACTGGCTATAGCGGGAACGTGTGTTATCGCATCGGCCGATGTGACGCTAACAGTTTACTGTTCTCCGATCGAATATTCACAAGTGGCTCGGTGGCACAAAATAACCCAAGTGGCTGAGGTTACCTATTTGTGTGCCACGATTTTCCATAGAACATTCTTATGCCAGTGTTGCACTAAACATTTCTTACGATTTTTAAACATTTATACAATTACGCGAAAATTCTGAATCGAGTTCTACAGACGGACAAATGCTTCATGTAACATCCGCTAGACGGCTCTCAAATCGGTGTTGCCAACATTCGCAAATAATTCCAAACCATATTTTAAAAAATTATCTTCATTTTGTTAGATTCCAATGGACAAGTTAGTGTATATAAAATTAGTTTATAGTTTATTAAATAATATGCATGTAATTTGTTTTGTTAGGTTAGGAAATGAGAAGTTAGTTTACGTCCATTTTTTTTTAGCATTTGTGAATTAATTCCGAAATGTTGGTTACGCCGACTTCAGAGCCATCTACTGGAAGCTACATTAATCATTACAGCAACTCCGCAACATGTGACGTAGAATAGCCCTCAAAATTAATTAATTGATGTGCATACCTGTGTTACCATTCCACGTTGCTTTATCTCGCACAATTCCTTGTACGGCGACTTCCATCCCATGTGTCTTAGCAGATTATACAAAGAAGTCCGCGTAAAATTAGGAATTTCACTGTCTTCATTAACTGCAGTATGAATTTTACAGAGTGTAGGAATTTCATTGCGTGAATATATTTCCTGTATCTTTCTTCTAATTGCTTCTTTTGTTTTATCGTCTGTTGTGTTTATTATAGTTTTCGTTTTAACTCTGTATATTTTTGGTGTTACCACACAACCGTGCACTTTGTATTCTTTTATTATCTTGTAAACACTCGATACCGATACCCCTAAAGACGTGGACACTTTCATAATGATATCACTTATAGTCACTTCTGGATTATCTCTCAATAAAGTGTTATAAACATTTAAAATCTGAATTTTTTCACCAGCTTGAAAAACTTTCCCTCGTTTGTGTTTTGTTATTGGGAAACCTAGATTATCGATATCCATTTTTAAACAATATTTTAGCTAATACAACCTGTGTTAAATCTTACGACAAATACCAAAATAGGATATTTTAAGCAAAATAAGTATAATTAAAAAATTCCCTAACAATACACCCAGAGCCTGCTGAGTCCATTAATTCTGAAATGTCATTAATCAAATGAAGTTTCTAGTATCAAGATGGCATATACATCTACTTCTTATGCTCATTTATTTATTGTTCAAAGTACAAAATATTGACACCAGATTGAGCTAGTGTTCGTGATTCATGCAGAATTTCATACAAATGCAAAATATACGTTAATTTTGGTACATGTATCAAGAAGATAAACTAAAAAAAATGAGTATTTTTTTAGTAATTTTTGTGTGGGTGTACATTGTATTAATACAGCAAATATTCTAAAAAATACCACCAGAATTCATACTGTTGAAGTGATATAATTAAAAGATGAGCCTATATTTGTGTTTAGTTAACAGTGAATTACGTTTACAGCGTCTATTCAGTATTTCACAAATCCAGACTTTCACGTCTTTAATTGCATGTAATGTATAATGTAATACTGTTAATCTTATACAAAAAAGAACTGTATACTAATAAAACCTGAAGTTACACAACAAAAAGTCAAACGAAATACACAGACGCCAATTTGAACTATTATAAAACTCAACTGTTATCCTTCACTCTGTTCCCATCAAGAACACTGTACATTACCCCCTCTACCCGGTGTTCATAATACATAGAGAACCGAAAGCCGCCGAAGTGAACGTTGCTAAGAAAAATGGCGGCAGCGCATGCGCGAAGACAGTCTCAACACGAAATCAAGCGAGTAAAAAAAGCCGAATGTTGCTTCCATACATAATATTTACTAAAAGAAAAGAGACGATCAAAACAAAGGCCAGGTGGGCTTGATAAATTTTCATTGGCTGGAAATCGCAAAGTATATTATGTAATAGTAATTTTTATTGTAAGATGTGGGCCAGTTATCAGTGGCGTATCTACATTGTATGCCCCCTGCTACACGTAAGGAGACACCCAAAGCATCAATTGCACTTTTTTCTGAACTCTCTTCAACTGAAGAATAGAACAGATGTAAATAAAACGTCGAAGCTTTCCACTGGCTCTAAAACTCATTAAAACTTCTAATGAGTTTGAAAGCCAGTGAAAGCTACTAAGATCACGTACTCTTTTAGTTGTAAAAATGGCTTTTATATATATATATATATATATATATATATATATATATATATATGTCCACCGCTGTGGTCTCTGCCTTGTTACGATCCCCGGTCGGGGCAGTTTTTCTGGGTGAGGTTTTTATCGTGGTTTTTCTTCACCTGTAAGACAAATGTCAGGAAAACTTTAAGGCCCAAACGGGTCCCCGACAACATATGGCTATCATCATCATTATCATCCTTCACCGGTGTGGAAAGCAACGGGAAGCTACCACACCTACACAATTCCCTAGTAAAGCTGCAAGCATAGCATGAAAACGCTATGACTGTAGTGAAGGACCTGCCTTCGGGCAGAATTACGATGGATGGATTCTTACTTACTTACTTACTTACTCACTGGCACTATCGAACCCGTAGGTTCATGGCCGCGCGGACATAAGCTCTCCATACATCCCTATCCTGTGCTAATGTTGTCCAATCATTCCCTGTATAATCTACTTCCCTCAAATCATAGTTAATGTTGTTCTCCCACCTCATTCTTGGTCTACCAACTGGGCGTTTTCCTTCTGGCTTTCCTACAAGAAGTTTCCATGCACGTCTTTCATTCCCCATACGCGCAACATGTCCTGCCCATCGCAGTCTACGAGACTGTCTGTTAAAACGCCCAGTTGGTAGGTCCAGAACGAGGTGAAAGAATATCATTAACTATGATTTTAGAAAAGTAGATTATACAGGGAATGATTGGAAAATATTAGCTCAGGATAGGGATGTATGGAGAACTTCTGTCTGCGCGGCCGTGAACTTACGGGATCGATAGTGCCAGTGAGTTAGTTAGTTATATTAACGACTAATAATACAATCAGTATCCAACCGCGCGGACATAAGCTCTCCATGTATCCTTATAGTAAGCTATTATTTCCCATACAATTTACAACCCTCGAATTTATGGTAAATGTTATTCTCCCTTCTCATTCTTGGCGTACGTTCCCTTTGGCTTTCCTATGTTATTATTATTTAATATCCAAAATGTATAAACCATATTTTTCCTAAGGTACAGTAGGGTTATAGTTTGTAACTAAGTTGTGTAAGTCATTATATAATTTTATCTCAAACTTTTTAATAAACTTTGGAAAACCTGCACTTTAACTAGCGTGAAATATTTTCCAAGTCCTACAGAATAACAGTGCGCATGCGCTAGAGTTTATAGAGCCAACGATAACCCACATATCGATTATTATCCGCGATTACTATCCGTCGCTATGAAATTTAAAAGAGCAATATTTGCAATAAATCCCCAGATCTACGTTAAAAAATATATTAATAATATTAAAATTACCACACGTTTATTAAAAATGGGTGTACACTTACTTATCACTCCCTAACGCTGATCCAACTAGCGATAACCCAAAACAGCGATAGAAAAATCATACACTAAGTAATATACTCTGTGGAGAAAATAGCAGTTAGCATCACAATATTGTCTAACAGTGTCATAATATTGTGATTTGCATACTTAAATAAATACTTCAAAATTGTCTAATAATGTTATACATATTGTTTGAAAAAGTTTAAAATATTAAATAATGTTAGTAAATATAGAAGAAGAGCTATAGTTTACAACAATATAATGGAAAATCAAGCGCTGAGCCTAAACTTTATGTATACAAACATTAAGAAGTCTGTAGTTTTTTTTTTTTTCGTACGTTTCGTGATAAGCACGTCTGTAATGGGTGGATCACTTAAACAGGCGGTGTTATTTAAAAGACACGAGAAATCGAATCTTTCGTTCCAGAACAAAGGACAATCGAGGATAATGCGTTAAACGCTTTGGTTGCTAAATACCACAATTACAACTTGCATTTTCTCTAATGTTAAATCCAATGTAAACAGTCTTCTCCATTCGCCTATCTGTTCATCTCTCTTTGGCACAAACATTGGCTAACAACTTTATTCTCAAATATTCGTATCTTTTCTCCTCCCTTAAAGAATTAGTCCATCTTTTACAATCATATAACAGGAGAGTAACAGTTTTATATATTTTCATTTTAATGTTTTTTTAGAGAAGTTGGGACAAGATTCCCTGTAATGCACAATAGCACGCATGTACAGAATTGACCTTATGTTCAATTCCTTTGTGCACCTCATTCCTGTTTGTAATTATTCTTCCTAGGTATTTGATTTCAACCACTTCTACAAATATCCCTCATTTGTCATTAATTTTCCATTTCATTTACTTATATATGACCCGCGCCGTGTTAAGGCGAGTGGTTAAGGCAAGATGCCATGGCACACAGCTATGGGACTTGTGCTAATTTTGTCTCCATGGGGAAGAAATTTTCTCATGGAATATCGGTCAGTATGGGACCGCTGCCATCCCAGCCCTCGTGAGGAATTTGGGTAGCTTCAATAAGTAGCGGCTTTAGGTTGAAAAAACCAGCTATAACGACTACACTCAGATTCAACCCAGGAAGTTACTGTGTGTTTGGAATAGGAACTGGATTGCCATTTTAACATTATTTTCTTGAGAGAAATCCTTATATAAAACTGAAGATTGCAACACAGCAGGTACATAGTTGTAAGTTGATGCCGTCCAAGCCAACCCCTCTTAAAGAAAAAACAGATGATGGCCACAGTTATATTATATGGGTGCGAAACATGGGCTCTTACTTTAAGGGAGGAAAGGAGATTACGAGTATTCGAGAATAAAGTACTTAGGAATTTTTTTGGACCAAAGAAAGATGAACAGACAGGTGGATGGAGAAGACTACATAACAATGAACTTACATGGTCTTTATAAAAAGCCAGATATAATAAGAACAGTTAAGTCTCGTAGACTGCGTTAGGCAGGACATGTTGCACATATGGGGAATGAAAGACTTGCATGGAAGCTTCTTGTAGGAAAGCCAGAGGGAAAACGCCCCGTTGATAGACCAAGAATGAGGTGGGAGAATAACATTAACTATGATTTGAAGGAAGTACATTATACAGGGAATGATTGGAAAGCATTAGCTCAGGATAGGGATGTATTGAGAGCTTATGTCCGCGCGGCCATGATCCTATAGGTTCGATAGTGCCAGTGAGTAAGTAAGTAAGATGGTGTTCGGGGACCGTCTGGGCCTTAAAGTTTCCTGACATTTGTCTTACAGGTGAGGAAAAACCCTCACCCAGGAAACTTGTCCCGACCGGGGATCGAACTCGGGCCCACTTCGTGACAAGGGAGCACGCTACCTCGAGACCACAGTGGTGGAATATATATTACTGAAATAAAAAATAAATAGAATATGCTAAAATAGAAACAGTCCACCGCTGTGGTCTCGAGGTAGCGTGCTGCCTTGTTAAGTAGCGGGTCCGCGTTCTATTCCCGGTCGGGACAAGCTCCCTGGGTGAGCATTTTTTTCGGGGTTTTTTGCTCGCCTATCAGACAAATGTCAGGAAAATTTAAGACCCTTACGGTCCCGGAACATCATTTGGCCATCATTATCATCATCTCATGGTCTGGAAAGCAAAGGGAAATTACCACACCTATAATTCCCTAGTAAGCTAAGAAGCATAGCATGAAAATGTTATGATTGCAGTAAAAGACCTGACCTAGAGCAGAACACTATAGAAAAAATATAAACAAAATAGTTTACTCACATGTTTGTTTGGAAAAAACTTCAACATTTGAAAAGCTCTCAACACTGATCGTTGAGATATGCCAATTTCCAGGGCCAGTCGCCGGCTGGGTATTCTAGGATTAAATTCGATTCTCGCACGGATATCATCGAGCTTTTCCTGACTAAGAGCTCTCTTAGGGCACGCTTTCTTCTTGTTCAACACTGAACCAGTTTCTCGCCACTTATTATACAACCTTATAACGCACGACTTCGACGGCACTTGACTTGCTGGAAAACGTTGCAAAAATTTCACAATGCATCTTTCGTACGACTTTCTATTTAAAATATAATTGTCGAGTAAAAAAATGCGCTGCTGTATGGTGTACTCCACCATGGTAAGTGGGTAACTGAACGTAAGTATGTTACCAGATCGCCGGAAGGGGGCCGGAACAAAAAGCGCGCGAGAAGGTGGGGACAGTGTACTAATGAACTCTGCCCGCCTACGTACGAAACTGCTAGCGCCAGGATTGCAGCTTACAGAGATGCAAATGTAACGCTAGCAGATTTTCTCCATTTCTCCAACGAACTATGTAGAAGGGATTGATAAATTGATATGCACTAAAAAGTTAAAATATGCATCTATGCTGCTAAAATATGTAAAAACGCTCTAAAATATTTGATATAATTTTGACGTTTTTGGTATTATATCATGGCATCGCCGTATTATTGCCCACTTCTGAGGTTGGGGCGCCAAGAAATTACACTACCTTGAAGTACTCGCCACTGAAGATGTTCTCCTGAATTGAGGGAGAAACATTTGGAAGAAATTCCAGTCATGGACTGCGGCCACATAGCGGAATCTCATAATAATATTATTTAATAATAATAATAATAATAATAATAATACTTACCTACTCACTGATACTATCGAACCCGTAGGTTCATGGCCGCACGGACATAAGCTCTCCATACATCCCTATCCTGAGCTAATGCCTTACAATCATTCCCTGTATAATCTACTTCCCTCAAATCATAGTTAATGTTGTTCTCCCACCTTATTCTTGGTCTACCAACTGGACGTTTTCCCTCTGACTTTCCTACAAGAAGCTTCCATGCACGCCTTTCATTTCCCATACGCGCAACATGTCCTGCCCAACGCTGTCTACGAGACTTAATTGTTCTTATTATATCTGGCTTCCTATAAAGACCATGTAGTTCATTGTTATGTAGTCTTCTCCATTCACCTGTCTGTTCATCTCTCTTTGGTCCAAAACTTTTCCTAAGATCTTTATTCTCAAAAACTCGTAATCTCATTTCCTCCCTTAAAGTAAGAGTCCATGTTTCGCACCCATATAATATAACTGGTAGAACAATAGTTTTGTATATTTTCAGTCCAACGTTTTTTGAAAGGAGTTGAGACATCAAAAATCTCTGCAATGCATAATAGCACGCATTTCCAGAATTGAGCCTATGTTTAATTTCTTTGAATAATAATACATAGAGCACTGTCAAACTGGAGCAAAAAAATGTTCAGGAATGGGAGTACCAACTGGAGATGGATTTACAGATTCAATATATACACCGTTATTTGCGGATGACCATATAGGCCTAATAATTGCTCAAGAATATGAAGGCATGGAGTTGATGTTCAGAAAATTATTGGAAGAATACGATAACTGGGGTTTGAAAATAAATTCAGAAAAAACATTTTATATGGGATGTGGAGCAGAAACCGAAGATTTAATATTAGAAGATCAAAAGTGGTTTATTGGAGGATGTGAAGAATTTGAGTATATGGGAGTAAAATTAGATAAAGAGGATAAACAAGAAAGTGATATTAAGAACAGAATAAATAAAGGTGAAGTAATAACAGCAATGATGAATGCAGTCTTATGGTACAGACATATAACCAGAAAAAATAAGTTACAAATATATAATTCAATAGTGAGAAGTACTGTCACATATGGAGCTGAAATTTGGAAATTCAACAAAAACTTAGATCAGAAACTTATGTCAATGGAAATGGATTTCTTGAGGAGAGCAGCAAGACGTTCAAAATTAGAAAAAATACTGTCATACGCGAAAAAATTAATATTAGATATTCAATAGTAGATAATATAAGATATAAACAATTAAATTGGTATGGGCACGTAGGACGAATGCAAGAAGAAAGATTACCCAGGAAAACATTGGAGTGGTGTCCACCTGGAAGAAGAAGGAAAGGAAAACCTCGACACTCGTGGATGCAGGAAATAAGAACTGGAATGAGAATAAGGGGACTGGAAGGTATGGAGAGGTGGGATAGAGACGAGTGGAGAAGAAAAATAAAACTTTAGGCACAGAAAGATGTGTAAACATTAAAAATCTGTATATAAAAAATATTATTTAATATTATTATCACTATCACTATTATTTTTATTTTTATTATTATTTTTATATTATTTATTATTATTATTATTATTATTATTATTATTATTATTATTATTATTATTATTATTATTATTCATCCGGTATCATGGCAGCTGCCGCCGTCTTTCGGAAACCAAACGCCATTCCTCTCTATCCATCCATTGATCTTCCTCCATTCCTCTGATATTCATAGCTGCTTGTACCCCTTCTATCCAAGTTTTCTTCGGTCTTCCTCCCTTCCTCCTTTCCATTGGGATCCATTCCATAACAATTTTTGGCAATCTTTGCTCTGGCATTCGTTTGACATGACCATACCACTGCAATCTTTTCTTTTCTATGAGGTCTATGATGTCCGGCTCCTCTTGTACACCCATAATTTCCCTTATTTCTTTATTTCGTATCTATCCATTCTAGATTTTCCAGCTGATCTTTTTAAAGTCCCGCGCCGTAGCCGAGCGGTTAAGGTAGGAAGCCTTGGCGCAGAGCTACGGGACTTGCGCTGGTTCGAGTCTCCATGGGGGAAGAAATTTTCTCATGGTATTTCGGCCAGTATGGGACCGGTGCCCACCCAGCATCGTGAGGCAATTGGGTAGCTACAATAAGTAGCGAATCCAGGTTGAGGAACCAGCTACAACGGCTGGGGGGCTCGACATGCTAACAACATGTCACCCCTACACTGGCTGTTGATCATCTACCTCTGTGATTGATACATGTGGATGTGAAGGGCCAGCAGCCGGCTGGTAAAAGGGCAACCGCTGAAAAGTGGAAAGACCCTCAATCGGAATCTTCTTAAAACATCCATTTCTGTACCGTCAACCGGGGTGACTTTGTCTACCCTGGGGTGACTTTGTCTCACAGCACGGAAAAACATGAAATTGGCTCCATCTGCTTCATTTTTCAATGAAACAAATAATTAATAGTTTAATAGTTTATCCAACAGACAACAGCATGGGTTTCAATAAAGACATTTTATAATGGACTTTGTGTTTGCATAATTGGTGGTTTTAGGGCCTTTCTTTGGTGCTACTTTTTTTCTTGAATTTCGTAACTTCCAAACATCCTGTTCTAACAATAGAATGTGCATGTTACATTAAGTTGGTATTTATTTATAATCTTTGATATATCTACTTCAAATATCAATGAAATCTGAAAGTATTTAGACTAAATTGTAGATTATATTGTTGAATTTTAAAAATGTGTCATTTCTGACACAATTATGGGGTGTCTTTGTCCCATCCAAGATTCCTCACATTTTTGATTGAAAATAAATTCAGGTTAAGTTTCTTTGTTTTGCATATGAATAATATACTGTATATGCTGAAGGTAGATTATTACCTCCATATGTGGTGATTGAAGCTGATCACATGTGGACCTTCTGGATTAAAAATGGTTCAAAGGATCTATGATACAATCGCGCAAAGAGTGGTTCGTTTTTGAGGACGGGTTCAGATGTTCAATGTCTCTTTCTTCCTGCTATATCCCGTTTAGATGGGGACATTGTCCTGATTGAAGATAACCTGTCGTCTTATTAACTTGGATTTCATAAGAACTCATGAAGAAAGAAAAAAAAAAGAAAAGAAATATCAAATTTATTTGTCTGCCTCCCAATACCACAAAGTTACTCCAGCTATTGGATGTAAGTTTCTTTGCACCCTTGAAGGAAGCTTGCTGATCAATTATTTCAACTTGGAGAGAGACTTCTGAAGGCTCCAAATATTCAACAGTTCTCAAGGAAAAATTTCCTGCTTCGCTGAAGGAATTTTTGTGCAAAATTAAATCAAACCAGAAACGAACTCTGATATCCGGTTTCAGGAAATGTGGGGTTGTACCTGTAGACAAACATGTGATATTGGCAAGACTTCCCAATGAATATATAAATTCTACTCTTGTCAGAGAAGGTTTCATGGACTCTCTACATGCTAAAAGAAATTCTGTCCTTGGAAGAAATCAGCCAAGACAATGGAGAAAGAAAATCAATGTTCCTGCGGGAAAAAGAACCTGTGTGACTAATATTCTCCAGGCACCAGAAAAGCCTACTGGCCCATGTCAGTCTCAGCAAGTTTGCACTGGACTTAGGATGTCCCTTCAAATTATTATGATGATAGTGAAGACATGGTCCTGGAGTCAGACAGTGACTTGGAAAAATCTTCAGATTCAAGTGATACAGCAGTTAACAACAACCGTGCCTCCATGAATGATTCGTGTGACGTGAATGATTTTGTGATTGTTGTTTACAGTGGCTCAAAGTATCCAGGCATCATTACTGAAATTAATGAAGATGGCCCCATTGTAGATTGCATAAAGATGTAGAAACAATACTGGCACTGGCCTCAGAAGAGAGATAAAATGCAATATGAGTGGGAGAGCATCCTGAGGAAAATTGATCCATCGATACCTGTCTCAGTGAAGAAGAATAACTATTTCTCAGTACCAGAGTTGAATGGCTATTGCAACTAATAATTGTGTGTAATTCATTTTTCTGTGTTATAATTACTTGTTTTTGTTGTCAGCTGATTGTAGCTGGATACACTATCGTAAGAAGATAGAAATGTGCAAATAATAATTGGACATCTTTCATGAAATTCTACTATTTTTGAATACTAAAACCATGTTTTCTTAAACTTAAATATTGTATTTTTTATTGTGGTTCAGTATCCAGTGATGCTACAGGGGTGACATTGTCTCATATACTCCTGTCATCTAATAATCAGTGGTTTTGAAGGATCGAGACAAAGTCACCCCCAGTCGAGGTGAGATTGTCCCATATTTTTCTTGAAAAAAAATTAGGCTTAGACATCTTCTTTGAATTTTGAAAATTGCTACAATTATTCACTGAACAATTTTTTAAACATATTTTGAATAGTGTTGAATATAATTTTGATGCTGCAAAACAGTTGGAAGTAAAAAGGGAGCATAAAAGTGAGACAAAGTCATCCCGGTTTACGGTACTTAAAATTCTTTTCATTTCCCTGGTAGGAATTTGCCAGACTTCAGCACCATATGTTAAAATGCTCTGAATTATGGTTTGATATATTTGTAATTTTCTATTTTTTGTAATATTTTTGCACCACCAAACAGAGTTTAAAGCATTTATTGCTTGTTTTGTTTGTGCGATTCTATTTTTAATTTCCACTGTGTTATCGCCTGAATGGTCTAATTTTGTTCCTAAATAAGTGCATTCAACACTAGGTTTTAGTTCTTCTCCATTGTTGAAATTTATATTTTCCATTTCTTCTCCTATACACAGATATTTAGTTTTCTCAATGTTCATATAAAGTCCCCATTTTTCATATTCTTCTTTTAGTTTTTTAGCCATATATTCTTTGTCATCGTGGTCCTGTGCTATTACCTGGTCATCTGCAAAATTTAATGAATATACATGTGTATTTTGGATAGGTATGCCCATTTTTTTGACATTTTTTCCTCCAGTCTCTTAGTACTTTTTCGAGATAAATTTTAAATAGAGTTGGAGATAAACTGCAACCTTGCCTTAAACCTTTTGTAATAGTAAATCCCTTTGTTATATGATTTCCAACTTTTATTTTCGAAATAGATCCTTTGTATAATGCTTTTATAGCTTCTACTAATTTTTTGGTAATGTTGGAATCGTCTAAAGTTTCCCATAACATTTTCTGGGGAATACTATCATATAAGTAAGTAAAGTGATCCCACAACAGGCCTCAGGAGACCCTTGGGGTAGTAGGAGGTTAAGGCTCCCACTTTTTCTAGACAATCGGCACTTGATGTCAGCCGGGTTGTCAGCCCTGCTTGACGGCCGCCTTTACCCCCAGAACAGGCGTATGGTACTCATTTCCATTAGAGGCTGAGTCGACCCCAGGGCCATAGTGCCGCCAGAGGGTTTGGGTCAGTTTAAAAATCCTGACCCCAACGGGACTTCAACCCTCGACCCTCTGGCTTGTAGCTCAGTGCCTTAACCACTACGCTACGGCGTGCCCCGTGTTATAATAGCGACTTTCCAGTCTTCTGGCACTTCTTCGCCATGTACTGTATTATTTTATTAAACAGTACAGTGAACATTTCCAATAACTTCTGACTGCCACTTTTAATCAGTTCTATAGCATTACTACCATTTTTCATTCTCATAATTTTCTTTCTTACAGTATTTATATCAATTTCGATTATGTTTCCTGTTTCCATCTCTGATAAATCGTTATTTTCAAAAAAAATTCTTTTCGGTCCTCTACTAAAAGCTTTTTGTAATATTCTTCCCATTCATGTATCCCTATTAGGTTGAGAAGATTCTTATTTCTATTCGATGAACGTATATTTTTTATAAATTTCCATAATTCAGAACTCTTCTTGCTTCCTAAATATGTTTGTATTTCTGTACATTTCTTATCCCAAATCTCGTTTCTGTGTTTAGTAACCATTCTTCTCACTTTTGCTTGTGCTTTATTATTATTATTATTTATCATCATCATCATCATTATTATTATTATTATTATTATTATTATTATTATTATTATTATTATAACTTTACTACTGAAAGAGAAATCTATGAAGACTCCTGGATTAGGTCATGAACGATCTAATTGTAAACGTTCAAATTGTCAACATTTTAATAGAAAATATGGTATTCTATGCCGGATAAAAATCTACATAAATTCAATATAAAAATCTATAAAAGGCAAACGTTGTTGCCTAAGAATGTCTTCCTCAAAATATATGCGATGAACGCCTTAAAATTGATGGAGAATTTGACGCAAAACAAACATAGAAAAGCCATATTATTATTGGAACATGCCTACTTTCTATGCAGAAATCAGAATTGTCAACCTATGAAAAACATGCTACAAAAAATGAGATCACTGAGTCCCTGCCTAACTTTTATTTTTTAAGTTTTTGTCCAATGCCACCAGGTTGTCTTTTATGGCATTTCTGGCCTTCTCCCTTCGCAATGGTGGAATTGTAACCAATTTCTTATGTTGGAGCACCTGGAAGGCGGAGTTACATTACCCCGAAGATATGATAGGGGATAAATGATAATGAATAATAAAATAAATCCCCATAAAATCGCCGTGTAAGCTAGGGTACACCAGCTGAACCCAATACCTAATATACACGCGAATTCGCCGTCAAGGGCAAACACAAGTCCCAGGAAAAGGCACACTGGACAGCACCAATACCTGTCACCAAGTGATGATGATAATGAAATGCCAGTAGAGTCCTTAACATAAATTTCAGAACATGGACAACTACAGGAATAATTTCCTCTAACAAATATTCTTACAATCTGACCGGGAATCGAACCCGAGACCTCACAAACGCTGACCACAAAGCTCATGAGGTTGGTCCCTGGCTATTCTAAAGTAACCTATTTAATATAACCTACCTAAATTATCCTGAATAAACATGTAGGTAAATTGGGTATAGCGGAATCTGAATTGACATGTTGGCAGCACTGTCCCTAACACGATAACTATCGATGTAGTTAGTAACTAGTGGTCCGTTGCATGGCTCACAAACTGATACCTGGCATAGAATAGCCATAAAGTTGCTGTCTTACCTTGTAGTATAAATAGTTGAACTGCGTACGACCCGACTTCTTATAAAACTTGTCAATTACTAGTTCATTGAAATCAGGAATTTCAGCCACCATTTTCTTTTCTATCGACAACATCCCATACGCATTTAACTTGTTCTTCCCCACGCTGTCTCTTAAACACGTCCTTATTAGCTTCAACGTAGAAAAACATCTTTCATGTTCTGAATTAATAATCGGGAGTGTAACTAAAATTCTAAGTGTTTTGGTAATTTCATTAAACGCACTGGTGTCCAAATCATACGAAATTAAAAAATTCAATATATTTAAACAACCATGCATTTCAAGAAATTCTTGACGCTCATAAAAATACGCAGTTCTGTTCTCAGTTTTTCTTTTTCTATCACTGTAAATGCCTCGCCAAATTTATCTACTTCAAAAGAGGATGAAATTCGTTTGTATTCTTCGTGTTTTTCTCTAGTGAATAATTTTGCATCATACAGGTGATTTGTGAATGCGAAAATGTTCTTTATTTGGGTGAGGATATTATCACAAATTTCTTTTGCAGTATAGTTTAACCCCTTCTTAGAACTGCATATTCTTTTCATCTCCATTTTTTGAAATGTCTGCTCCAACGAGGAAGATAAATTACCTCTGATTTTATTAATGAATTCTTTGAAATCACCAACAGCTTGCTGTACTTTTACAGGATCAGTTGACGCATTTTTCAGCTGGCCATACATAATATCCACACGTGCAATTATCTTATTAAAAAAATTTAACCAATACTGAAAGGTACAATCTTTTAAACATTTCACATACCCAGCAGCTTCACACGTAGTTTCAGCATTAATTTTTTTAGGCTTTCTAGACATGACATTCTGAAATAATTCGAAAAGTGCTGTCTTATTCTTAAATACAGACTCTATGGCACTTGAAGTAGATCGCCAATTGACACCTGATAACTCTGGCATGCCTTCCAAGGTGACAGTTCCCGGATACTTCGAAAAAAATTCTGAAATCCCATCTATGTAACAAAAAAATACTATAACACTGGAGATTTTAGATGAAGCATGCTCTACAATTTTATCAATTTCATACGAATATGAATAAATATAATAAGCATTTTTATAAACATCTTTGATTTTCATGCTTACAACGCCTGAAGGATAGCGATTTCAGCTCCATCATAAGTTAGAGCAATTAGTTTTTCAGGACAGTTTTCTACCAAAGGTTTCAGTTGTTTCAAAACATAATTTGCATCATGAGTTACCGTTTTTGAAAATTCCCAAAAACGCTCATGCAATTTCCCATTCAGTTCGTATCTAAACGAGAGCACCTTTTGTGTATCACAAGATATATCAGTCGTATCATGTATCATACAAGCAAGAAAAGACGATTCCTTAATTTCATTTGCTATATATTCCCTACAGACTTCAAACATACAGTCCAATATCTCGTTTTGTATTATCCTAGATGTATCTTTGAAGACCTTTGTATTCTCAAAATGACTTTCTAATACTGGATTGATTTTCTTGCACAAGTCCATTATTTCCAAAAATACATCTTTATCTCCTGTTTTGTCTTCCATGTGTGTAAGAATGTTACAAGTGCCACATAATTTCAAAGCATCTATTATTGCTGAAAGCACAAATCTGTTCTTTTCCACCACTTCATTATGGGCTCTAATCGTTTCTTCATATGCATAAGTCGAAGTAGCATTTTGCTTATCAAGTGATTGGTAACTTAATACAGTGTGATTATAAAGTCCCAGTACATTTTAAAGAAATCGCTTACATATCGTATTTCTGTTACAGCCATTCAAAAGACACAAATATGTTCACCATTCAAGAGCGGATAGAGATTGTTGCTGCGCGTTTAAGAGGCAAGTCGTACGAAGAAGTTAGAGACTGATTCCAAAGGAAACCCTCACGGGAGACGTGTATCTTGATATGTTGCAACTTTTCTTATAGCCACAGTTATAGCAAGATGGTATCATTGATACAGTGATGTTGCAACAAGATGGAGCACCACCACACTTTGCTCTGGCTATACGCGGGTATCTCAATGACAGGTTTCCCAAAAGGTGGATTGGAAGGGTATCTCCTCGTATCTGGGCACCTCGTTCGCCAGACCTCGCACCCCTGGACTTTTTTGCTTGGGGTTCATCAAGCAACAGGTGTACAGAACCAAGTTTCCTAATCCGCAAGTGCTGAAAGAACGCATACGCCAAGCGAGTGAAATGATTACAGAGGGTATGTAGGTGAATGTTTTCCGGGCGACGGTGCGTCGTTCGGAAACATGTTTTGAGATTGATGGAGGTTATGTTGAACACTAACTTGACAGTAGAAACTACCTTATAATTTTTGTTTTATTTGCGCTACGTTATCCACAAAATGTACTAGGACTTTATAATCACACTGTAGATTACTCTTGTGTTTTCCAGAAAGTTCGTGTTTTCTAACTCTTGCAGATAGATGTTTTAAATCGCTGACACCTTCGTTAGTCCAAGAATCATCGCCTCCGTATAACAGACACACGAAACAGTATAAAGATGAATGTGTCACAACCGCATACCCAAGATACTTCGTCGTACAAACTTGCATCAAATCTTCGCGTAAATGCACCCCTACTGCTGCACTGTGCTTGTATTTGCGTTATGTTTAATATAGGGATTGGCCGACCAAATTTCTTTACACTATTTTCTGCTCTAAGCTCAAATTATTGAACACAATTGCTTTCAGTTCCGAAACATTCATTGCTCACACCAATCACTGGAAATATAATATATTTAAACTGTTTCTTACTATGATTATGGATCATTCGTCTCTACTTTGGTATCAAATGAGATTTTACAACTTTTTAAAGAATATTCGATTTATGATATATTTTTCTATGTTTGTGAAGTAAGGAAGTTTTAAAATATGCTCTGAAAGTTTGGAGTATACACATATTAGTAAAGACTTCGTTTAGGTATAAATTGTACCACTCCAAATCCGTCGTGGTTGGACGATCAGCCTTCGGAAAACGGAGGTGTGGCCTTGATAAGCTTGTTGCTATGGCAACGACACGTACACTTCTGCTTACAAAACACGAGACACGCCTCGCAACTCGGGGCAAGAGAGTCCACACAGTTGCCAACTCAGTGGAACCCATAGTTGGGTTAATGCAGGGCTTCTTAATCTGTGGGGCGTGATTCCCCTACGGATAAAAAGGAGAAGAGAGGAAGGGTATGAGTGTCCTCTACAAATTTTTTGCAACATCCTATTTTAGATAGTTAAAAAAATGGTGTTTTGAATAAAATACGAAAACTCAAAAATAAGTATAACTTGGGAAAATAAGAGTTTTATAAATTTTCAATTTAACACGTGATTTTGATCACACCCATACTTTTTTGACCACACAAGGTCATACTTAACTCAAGCAGGTAAAATAATAATAATAATAATAATAATAATAATAATTATTATTATTATTATTATTATTATTTAAAAGTTTGTCCGTGAGGCCATGTTACACCAACCATAATTGTAGCTTGGCAGCAAACAAAATGCTGTTCTGATACATTCTTGCTTTGATTGCATATCTCTCACTACCTTTTTTTTTTCAAATCAATCAGCTTTAATACCCATATTTCTTGAACTAGCAAACAATGATATGTAATAAGATATTACCAACAACTAAAGAAAAATTCTCTTCCTCCAATGACGCGAGATAAAGTTTCAGCTATACAATAGAGGTGACACATGTAAACAAGGTCAGGATTCAGACTTACAAAGTATACTTCAGTGTAATATAAAAGTTACGCACATACTGTTCGAAACATTTGGAGTGAAATATAACTAACGTAAAATTGTTATTCTTAACTGTTGCTGTAACCAGACGATATAGAAAACCATTCTAGTCCCCTTCCTTCTGACGGCATGTTCAATGGTCGCATATACCATACGCTCATATCGCAATTTACGAAGGAATTGTTTAGTCTCTAGTAATAATCAATAAATCACTTGATCAAGTGGGTGAAAAGGAAGAATAACGTCAGAGAATTTTAGAGCATGCGGAGCACAACTACATTTTGTTTCCTGCTAAGCTATAAGATAATAAATAAAAATATAACTTACAGTAGCTAATAATTTGTACAGGTATGCTGCTGTTCTATTCTTCTGATGTGCAAATGTATCTATCACCTTCGAATTATAGAGTGGTATCTTCTGTATGTAGTCCTTATGAACGGAAAGAACAGCCAGTGAATTGAGTCTTTCTTCTTCAATAGAGTTTCTCAAAAAATCTTTAATCCATTTAAGTGTATCGAAACAACGATCCGCTTCTACAGTAGCGACAGGGGTCACAACCACAATTTCCAACAGTTTTGTTACTTCGTGAAGTGTGTCTGTAAGGTAATTCTCATGCAGTAACAACATCAACGCACTAGAACTTGGCACGCCCGTGAAAATGGGGTTAGAGTACAATCCACTTAGTTCATTTCTAAGTCTTTCCTTGTTCAGCATTTTATAATGCTTAATGATGGTTTGAAACAATGATTCTGGAAATCTATCACAATAATTTTGGAAGTTTTTAGGATCAACTATCGAAAATGCAGAAAATATCCCCCAATGTTGGAATCTGTCACTTATTTCACGGGTTATAAGGTCGCAAGCTTCTTTTGCATCGAGACAACACGTGTCTTCGACTTTCCTCACTCTCTGATCAAGTCTTGGAAGATTTGAACGAATCGTATTCATAGTTCTTTTGAAATGTTGTAGTTTTTCTGTCCCATTGACTCCGTCGGTCTCTGCGGCTTGGAGAATATCGCCCAATATTTCAACGTGTGAGAAAACAGAACAAAAGAACGAAAGAAAGAAGTTGAATTCGTCATCTTGAAGCATTTCCTGAAACCCAAGAGACTCCCTGATGCTGCTGTCGTCCCAATCATTTTCGTTCAATATCCTGGCGAAGCATTCCAAAAGTTCATTTTTGTTTTCTGACACGAAGAGTATCAACCCTGATCCAACGTTCCATTGCTTTTTACAGGTTCCAGTACTAAGTTTCTTGCAAATGACCCTTAGCAAATCTCTACGTTTAGACGAATCGCTAAAGAAATGCCCAATTCCTTCAATATTAGCAAAAAAGTGTCTTATTCTTGTTATGCTAGAACATACTTTCTTTAAAACCAAGTTCAGATGGTGTGCATAGCAATGTACAGAAAAAGCATTAGGAAAATGTTTATGCATCAAGTTTTGAACACTTTTCGTCAAAACTCCTCCATCGAATGCGTTAGCTATAAGTCGATCTTTTAACTCGAACTGCATAAGTTCTTGCACCAGAATTCTTGTGATTCCTTCCGCTGTCCTTTCTTCAACATTCACAAATTTCAAAAACCTTTCAACAGGAATGCCATGAATAGCGTAACGCAATGTTATGACAAACTGCAGCCTACGTGAAATATCAGTTGTTTCGTCGACTTGAACGGAGACAAAATTCACATTTTTAATCTCTTTTTTTATTTCAGTCATGTATATGTCATACATACATTCAAGAACTTCAATCAAAATTGTTGAAGACGTTATTTCTGACACTGCTTCACTTTGTATATGGGATTCTAATAATCTATCTATCTTAGCAGTGTGGCCTAATAAATCCAGGAAGACACCACGGTTGTCAGACACTTCAACTTCATCATATCCCTTTATAGGCAATTCGTGAACCCCACAAAACTTTACACAGTCTATAATTCGACCTAAAATATGCCTATTTTTATCTACTTCTTCATTATGTTTCCTTATATTGTCCCTATAACCAACGTCAAGTTCTGATAAAATATTTATTTTCCCCAAAGTTTTAAAAGCTATAACACTGTTAATATGAGATGTGGAATTTTCATGGGAATTGATTCTCTCTGACAAATGTTTTAAATCTGTGCACCCCTTGCTAGTCCACAGAGCTTCTCCCCCAAAAAGCAGACAATAAAAACAATGTAAAGATTTTCTTTTCTCGCAAGCTGTTAACCATTCTTTCTTATCGAACCAATCACAACAAAATCTTCTGCATTTCTTTCCGTCCTGTTGGATGATGTTAATGTCTTTAGGCTGGAAAGGTCCGAGAGATTTTATTGTCAGTTTATCTTCTATTTTTAATTGCGACAAAGTAGTCCGAATCAAATTGTCCACTGTATTCATTTTTTCGAAGATTTCTGCAAAAGGTAATAGTTTTTTATAATGTTATACATACTTTGGTGAAAGTATGGTAAACTCGGCTATTTTCGTGGTATTTTTTTTTTACTACCAAACAAAATTGAAGAGAAGATAAAAGAAAAAATAATAATGTCGTTGGACTGGAAAGGTCCGAGAGATTTTATTGCCAGTTTATCTTCTACTTTTAACTGCGACAAAGGGGTCCGAATCAAATTGTCCACTGCATGTTTTCGAACATTTCTGCAAAAGGTAATAGTTTTTAATAATGTTATACACACTTTGGTGAACGTATGGTAAACTCGGCTATTTTCGTGTTTTTTTTAACTACCAAACAAAATTCAGGAGAAGGTAAAAGAAAAAATAATAAATTAAATTAAAATTAACAAATATATAGCAAAGACAGTTCAACACAATAAAAAAGAAAAAGCGCTAGAATATGATCTTAAACATAGCAATAAATTGGACGAGGCTGTACATTAACCAGCTATGCGCCATTGTGGTTAAAGTATAAGTATAACACAATCTTAATTATTTATTGTAGAGACAAACTAAGAATACTGGAAATTGCCAGTTATTTTCCTTGTTTGACAGTTATGCATCAATAAACTAAGAGCGGGAACATTCGGCGATTAGCTGTATGATGCAAAATTAAGTTGACATTTATGAAGATCTGGTTTCTAATTCGTTTGTCACAAAACACATAATATCTTAAAGGACTGGTGGCGTTTACATTTTCTTTAATAATAAGGCTATATTTAAAAGTATGCGTACACTTACTTCGTGAGCCTTGGCCTACCATCCGGCTGCTGGCCTCACATCCAAATGTGTTAATCACAGAGGTAGACGATCATCTAGCCAAGGTAGGGCTAACATGTGATGAGTATGTCGGGTCCCCAGCCGTTATAGTTGGTTTTCTCACTTATTGTAGCTACCCAAATTCCCAGTCATGGTTAGAGTCCCGATTGTGTCAGGATTTGTAAACTGAACTAAACATTCTGGTGGTATCATGGTCCTGGACTCAACTAAGCCTCTAAAGTAAATGAGTACCAGACGCTTGTTCTGGTGGTCACGCAGGACTAACAACCCGGCTAACCACTCATGCCGACTGTCCAGAAAAAGTGGGAGCCTTAACCTCCTACTACCCCAAAGATCTCCTATGGCCTGTAGTAGGATCACTTTACCTTTTACAATGTATCGGTAAGGGTTAAATGCCACTAAACATAATGAATGGCCCGTATGAATAAAGTGGAGCAAATGCTTTTACTTCACTATTTTGAAGCATATCCTTCAGAATTTATGAATAAAGTAAAAAGCATAACCTTTTACCCGCGGTGACGCATCGAGAAAGAAGCATCTGCTTCCATGGAAGAAGTACAAGCTCGACCTTGAAGCATGTGCTTGAAGATTAGAAAAACTGTATGAATAAAGTGAACATTTTGCTTCTTTTAAGAAGCACGTGCTTCAAAAAATTGAAGTCTGGTCGATAGCAGACTCATCATCACAAAATACAGACATGGCTCAACTAGTAGTCCCCGTACGCTATAAAAAGTATTATAAACCACGTCGGTGTCCTCCTGAGGAAGAGTATAATTAATTACAGAGGTTCAACGAGGAAAATGTTAAATGGACTGCTGCCCACTTTTTGCCAGAAACAGAAGAGAGAAGAAGAGGTGGTGCGCTATTCTCTGAAGATAGAATGAAGGTATTTTTTAGTTCATGGCCGATCCAGGATTTCAAACTGGTGTAGGAGAATAAATAGGCGTTTTATCAATATTGGTGATTAAGGCAATGATAATTGAGATACAACAAAGAAAAAATCACTGAAGGGAAAATTATAAGAGGACGCGAAAAAAAAGATTGATTTGTTCCTTCTGTTCATATCTGTCTTTTCTTCATCCTAGTTTCCATATGGTTGGAGGACCCGACATGCTAACCACGTCACTCCTACACTGGCTTATAATCGTCTACCTCTGTGATTAACATATATGGACGTGAGGCTAGCAGCCGACAGTTAGGCCAAGGGCCTTCTAGGCCTGTCGAGCTTGGAGTTCTAGTTTTCATATTGTTAATATTCTTTAGGAACTGTTTTGAATTTATCGGCGTGTCAAAATAAAGTTTAAATAATTTAATGATTTCCTGAATTGCTTACATGTTTTTTTTTCTTCTGGAATTTGCGACTTTTGTAATAATTGTGGATATTTTCCTTGTGCAGTAACTAAAAATGCCATTGTATTTATAACATCCGAAACAGAAAAGGCAATTTTTACAAACCGCACAACATGTATAGTTTTGACTGCACTGAGAGAGAGGAAATAAAAGTAGCGTGGTTATGATCTGTTTTGGTTCAAAATTGTGGAGTCAGCACAAATATTTTGCTTTTAAAGAATGAAAACATAAACAAGCGCTCAAGGTAGTAAAGAATGCTGATGATTCATTTACGAAACGCGCGGCTGCTCGGCTGGGAGTTTAGAAGCATGTGCTTCTTATTTAGAAGGAAAAGGCAGAAGTATAAGGTAAAGGTTATTCATACGAGGTGTGATCAATAAGTTTCCGGAATGGCTTCAAAACAATTATGCCATTGAGGAGTTTTTAATTTTCACCCAGGCTGTACACTCAGAATTTCCTTGTGATGAATTTGAGGGGTCGCGCGACCTTCTCTGACCTTGCAGTATGCTGGTAGAAGCTCTGAAGTGAAGACGTGTTTTGTGCGTGCGGCGATTTCTCTGTGTAGCAACAATGCGGGATTACGAGGAACAAAGAACATGCATCAAATTTTGCTTTAAACTTGGTAAAACTGCAACAGAAATATATCAAATGTTAAGAACAGCTTATGGGGAGGAAGCAATGGGCAAATCTCAAGCATTTGAGTGGTTTTCGAAATTTAAAAGGGGCGTGACATCGGTTAAGGATGAAAATCATCTGGGACGACCAACTTCCAGCAAAACCAATAAAAAATATTGATCGAGTGAGGGAAATGGTATTAAATGATAGGCGCATTACAATACGAGAACTGTCTGATGCACTAGCACTCTCGTTTGGAAGTGTTCAAAGCATTTTGAAAGACGATTTGAACATGCGAAGAATTGCTGCGAAGTTCGTGCCCCGCCTCCTTTCAAATGACCAAAAGGAAAATCGTGTGATTGCCTGCACAGATCTTAAAGAACAGCTTAAAAATGACCCACGGTTCATGGAAAAGGTTATTACTGATGATGAAACATGGATTTATGGCTACGATCCAGAAACTAAACAACAGTCTTCGCAATGGAAGAGTCCTGCATCTCCACGCCCCATGAAAGCCAGACAAGTTCGATCGGATGTGAAGTCAATGATGATGATTGTTTTTTTTTTACATTAATGGAATTGTGCATAAGGAATTTGTACCACGGAGTCAAACAGTGAATCAAGTGTACTACAAACAAGTGTTGCAAAGATTGAGGGAGAGTGTGCGACGCAAACGGCCAGAGAAATGGAGGACTGGTGACTGGTTCCTGCATCACGACAATGCACCCGCGCACAAAGCAATTTCTGTCCGCCAGTTTTGGACAAAAATAGGATGAGTACTGTTCCCCATCCAGCCTATTCTCCAGATCTGGCTCCAGCAGACTTTTTCCTGTTCCCACGGCTAAAAATTCGACTCCGAGGACATCGTTTTGAGGACATTGATTTCATCCAGCGCGAATCGCAGAAGGCATTGGACACATTTAAAGAAGACGACTTCCAGAAGTGCTTCCAGCATTGGCAGAAGCGCTGGGACAAGTGTATCAACTCCCAAGGTACTACTTCGAGGGTGACAGTGCTGAATAGAAACTCTGAAGTGTTGTGTGGTGTTTATGGCCTCATTCCGGAAACTTATTGATCACGCCTCGTATTATTCAAAACACATGCTTATACTTCTACCTTTTGCTTCCAAGTAAATACTTCTACCTCTACCTTTTGCTCACAAGCAAAGCCTCCAGTTTTATTCATACGGCCCAATGTTATGCTAGACAGCGTGGGTGAAGGAAGAACAATGCTGGAACTCATAAAGAGGAAAAAAGAAATTGGATTGGAAATCGGCTAAGGAGAAAGTGCCTGTTAACGGTTTCCATAGAAGGGATGGTCAACGGACAAAAGGTTAGAGGGAGATAAAAACATCAGATGATAGACAATATTAAAATAAACGGTTTGTATGCGGAAACAAAAAGGAAATCTGAGTTAAGGTATGAATGGAAAATGCTGAGTTTGCAGGGAAAGACCTGCTCTTGTATACCACTAAATAAGCCGAGCTTACCATACTTATCCACACTATTGCTCGTCTGGATTAATTTTGCAAGGAATTTGTAGAAAGCTGTGCTCACTTCTCTCAATCGCACCAGTGTTGTCGGTGTTTTCTTCACCAGATGTTAATAGGGTTAAGGGGAAAGAAGAAAACTGACAACAAGGTAGGTTATTTCTTTTGTAAGCGGTCAAGGATCTACCGTTATATCGCCATCTCTCTTTTTGCCCAGTTAAGCCAGATATACAATAAACGCCTTACTTACATCACAGAGTCACACGCACTTTGTATAGAAACTTACTTAAACATTTATTTTTAACACAATACTAAACATAAAGAATAAACCTTATACATTAACTTGCAATTTTCAACAAACTGTACTGCATACCTTTGTATTGAGTTGTCAATTCATACTGCCGGGCCGGCCCAAGTAACGGAAGAAAACTATGAGAGTGGTGGGGTAAGAGGTGGCAAAAGCTACCAGCTTATAGATCGCGGTCTTGAGTGCTAAAATGAACTACGTACAGGGCGGCCTCTTCCGAGCCAAACTAGTCCATTCTCTCGCAGTACTGCTTGAATGACACACACACACATAAGAAATACTGTCATAAGAGAAAAAAATGAATATCGGTTATTCAATAGTAGATTATATACGGTATAAGCAATTAAATTGTATGGGCGCGTACGACGAATGCAAGAATAAAGATTACCCAGGAAAACATTGGAATGGTGTCCACCTGGAAGAAGGAGGAGAGGAAGACCTCGAAACTCGTGGATGCAGGAAATAAGAACTGGAATGAGAGCAAGAGGACTGGAGGACATGGATTTGGATGGAGAGAGACGAGTGGAGAAGAAAAAAACATTAAAATTCTGTATATAAATAAAAAATAGAGAGAGAGGAACTTCGGGTAATATGGACCCCTATTTTGAATTTGTTTTTCTTATTTTAATTAAGGGATTTGAATTTTGTTTAATTACAGTGATTATCATTAGTGTTATAACTATGAAATTATTATATGGGTCCGAAACCTGGACAGTAAGTAGAAAACAAGCCAATAAGCTGTTAGCAGTAGAAATGGATTTTTGGAGGCGATCGACAAGAATTTCAAGTATGGATAATGGCAGAAACAGCACAATAAGGGATATTATGCAAGTTGAAGAAAAAAAACATAGAAGAAAAACGTCTGAAATGGTATGTCACCTCAAAAGAATGGAAGAGAGAATACCAAAGAAGATCCTTAATTGGAAAGCTAATGGAATAAGTGGAAGAGGCAGGCCTAGAGAACGATTGACAGATGGAGTAAAGAGAAGTATGGAAGCTTGAGATTTGAGGGAAGAAGATACTTTAGACAGGAACCTCTGGCGACAAATCGGTCTCGGTTCAAGGAGAAACACTGTACTGTGGAATATTCCTAAATAAAAATATATGAAATAGCGTTATTTTATTCAAATGTGGAAATATCTTTATGATATATAAACTTCTTTACATTACAAGAAAGGTCCACACTAACCTCCATATTTCCTATCGTTAGTACTTTTTAAATAATTCAAAATTAATGTATAATGACATATTTGTGAAAAACTTAAATTTTTTTATGAATTTCGACCGCTGGGCGACCACTAGTTTTAATAATAATAACGTGAGAAACGATTTGTTTATTGAGCTTGTGCTAGGGTGGCATGACTACCCCAACCAAACCATACCTAACCAAACTAGGGTGGTATGACCCCCCCTATCAAACTATATACATGGGGACTTAAATATTAATCGATTTATTTTTCTTGTCCTTTTATTTGTTATATCAATAATATTTTTGATTATTAGCCCCAGTCCTATTTTATAGTGGTTAAAGTATGGAATCACGGTATGCAGCAAACATTATTCAGGATACTTTAATGCGTGTTGCCAACCACAGCAGGAATACCCCAAACATATGTGCATCATAATAGCCCCAAAATTGAAATTTTAAACCTAGAAGTTAACCAAAACACATACTCTAACTACAATACCAGCATCTCCTATAAGGTAAGAATGGTATATATGCTATACACGCGGAGTTTATGTAGGAGCAAAGCCGGCTGTGGCACACCCAACCGCGCACAGGAAAACACCGTGTGCCCGTTAGATTATAAATGAAGAACCCGGTATTTTCAAATAATCGATATAAAACATATAATAGTATCTCTATCTATCTTCGGATTTTTACAAATGCTGCCGTCTTCCGGTGCCAAACCTCCAAAGCCTACGATCTTGGGCATCTTCGATGATTAGCCCTCTAGCTTGCATTACTGTCTTCATGTTTTTTTCCATGTTAATTTTGGTCTCCCTCTTTTCTTCTTTCTGTTCGGATACCATTCATATAGTTGCTTCGGCCATCGCTGATCTTCCATTCTTAAAACATGTCCTAACCACTTTAATTCCTTCTCCACAATTCTTTCAAAACGATCTGAATATTTCTGTAAGGAAAACGAAGACCGTGGCTTTTAGAGGAAGAGATCCAGTGAGATCCAAAATTATTTTAGAAAATCAAAGTATAGAACAGGTGTCTAGTTTCAAATATTTGGGCTGTGATGTTGGCTACAATGTGGAAAGAGATATTGACTCCAAAATAAATCAATTTCAGACGGTGTGTGGAACAATACAGAGAACATTCAAAAATAAAATTAGAAAAGAAACCAAGATAAAAATGTATAATGTTATGGCGATTCCCACAATATTGTATGGATGTGAAACTTGGGCTCCAGTGAAAAGACAGAAGGATAGAATACAGACGGCGGAGATGAGGTTCCTAAGACAAGTAAAAGGATGTACAAGACTTGATAGAATAAGAAATGAGGATATAAGAGAAGAATTGAAAGTACAGCCTTTATTGGATAAAGTCACGAATTACAGACAGAAATGGATGGATCACATGGATGGAATGAGCAAGGAGAGATATCCATTGTTAGCAAGAAATTATCAAGCAAGAGGAAGGCGTGATGTTGGAAGACCTAAAAGACGTTGGGCTGATGCATTATGAAGTCGGAACGGGCAATTGCCTAATCCCTGGAGTGATGATGATGATGATAATTATTTCAATTATGCTTTCTTCTGTTTCTATTGTGTTTCTAATTTCCTTATTTGTGACATGTTCTAATTTAGACTTTCTGGCACTTCTGCGTAAATAATCAATTTCTAGAGCTATTAGTCTATTCTTGTAGTATTTATTGATTGTCCATACCTCACTTCCATACATTGCAACAGATTCCACCAATGCTTTACCAATATATTTTTTCGAGTCTTTCCAAATATGCTTATCCCACCATATGGAATTTAACGATGATATTATTTTGCTACTCAATTCAATTCTATGTTTTATGTTCTCTTTGCCTATACCTTCAGTGTTATCCATAATTATTCCCAAATATTTAGTTTGTTTCACTTGCATTATTTGGATTCCTTCATTCAATATCAAATTTTCTCTTTCATTGTTATTTATTGCCACATATTCTGTTTTTTGCAAATTTACTGTGAGACCCCATGATTCATATGTGTTTTTCAACCTTTTTACATGCTTTATATTAGCTTGACCTGTATCTATCTATCTATGTAACGGAATCTTTCAACGCGATTTTCACCCACTTAAAATCATCGGATCGACTTGAAACTTTGTATACTTGTAGAGGATCCGTGACAATACAATAATTTCATATTTATTTTCTAAAATCCTGGCCATAATCATTAAATCAAAAAACGTGTTTTTGTATCAATGTAACGGAATCTTTCAACGCGATTTTCACCCACTTAGAAACATTGGATCGACTTGAAACTTTGAATACGTGTAGAGGACCCGTGACAATACAATAATTTCATATTTTGTTTCTAAAATCCTGGCCAGAATCATCCGAAAATCAAAAAAATGAAAACTGGTATAATAGGTTGCGGACTTGTCGAGTTTTTAGTTAATCGTTGCAAGAGCTCAGTTGGTAGAGCAGTGAACGCTTAGTGGTATATAATTTCAGTAATCCATATGTCGCTGGTTCAAATTCGGCTGGGAGGGTTTTTTTTTATAGAAGAGTATTACTTTTAGCTCATACTACAATAGTATCGAATTTAAAGATATTTACATTTTTATCTTATTCTGTAAAATATTAAAACTAAAAAATAAAAAAATAAATAATAGTTTTAAAAAACTAAAAGAACATGCTTTATTAGAAAACTAAAAAATGAAAAATAATTTTAATAACCAATACGCTTGGGATAAAATAAAGTGGTCAACAAAAAAAATCATCTCCAACACATATAGAATAAAATTAGAGTTATCAACAAAAAGAAAATAATTTTACCATCAAAAGCGTGGGGTGATTTTTATGATTTTTTACATTTTCTTCTTAGAGAGCTTACTTTTACCAATATCTGTTTATTATCAAATAAACACGCTTTTGGTGGTAAAATTATTTTCTTTTTGTTGATAACTCTAATTTTATTCTATATGTGTTGGAGATGATTTTTTTGTTGGCCACTTTATTTTATCCCAAGCGTATTGGTTATTAAAATTATTTTTCATTTTTTAGTTTTCTAATAAAGCGTGTTCTTTTAGTTTTTTAAAACTATTATTTATTATTATGAATTCCATATCAAATTTGTCTTGCGCTAAAACCAGTTTAATAGTAAATAACATTAAAAATGGTACCGGAACAATAAAATTTGACAGGAATTTATTAAGGTATTAAAGTCATGTGACGTGTTGCAAAGTTGAGCCAAATTCTTTCATGAACACAATTGCTTCATTCTTGCGGAATTCGATAAAAACTAATCTTGGGCCAATATTGGGTCCCCTAAGTGCAAAGTTCACTATGTACAAGAATCTAACTGCCTGTTATTTACATATTTAAATATATTTACTTACTGTAATATCTAAAACAGCGCTCCCTTTAAATCAACATTTCTTCTTTTGATAACTACTACATACAAAAAATGTATTTTTCAATCGGTTTGTCACTCTGTACTCATTCGCTATCACAAAACAAGAAACTACACTACGTTTTTGCTCTGACTATACACACAGGAAGTCACATAGACTGCCATTTTCTTTGGGCACGCCCATTCCCTCCTCTTTCTCTAAACACGCCTCTTCCACGAGGAAGAATCAAAATGGCTGCCCTCGCCAAAATTACGTCATCGAAATGTTATTGTAGTCCTGAAAAGACTGCTACATATTCGTCACATGCTTTTATTTTCTACACTTATGTATACGTGTTGTGTCTCCCGGTAGCAACACAGCAGCGTATCAGCGGGCACGGGTTCGATCCCGGGTCGGTACTATAGTCCGTTTGCTCAATTAAGAGAATCTTCCCTTGTATATTTTCAAACGGTTGTGCACGGCCAGTCGGAGAGTGGGAGCAAGTAGCCCAAGTTTCTAAAATATGTTAACACTCATAGTTGAAAAAAATACTTCACGTAGCACAATTCATACGTCAACTCACCACTAAATGCAATACAAAGTGTACAATACCTTCTAAAGAAAGAAAGAATTCCGACCCTTCCTATACCTGACGCTTGCCTTCAGGTAGACAGAGAATTCACCCCCGCCCCTAATCCCTTCAAATATTTGCGCGGGAAGATTCTCTTAATTGAGCAAACGGACTATAGCTTCCTTAGTGATTTTTTTTTCAGAGGTTTTCCTCACCTGACAAATGACAGAAAACTTTAAGGCCCAAACGGTACCCGAATATCATCTGGCCATCATCATCATATTTTTTAAAGAAACATGTTACAAACACAGGTCACCAGTTCAACACAATAGAAAACACTCTCTCAATAATGCATAGAGAAAACGATAACAGAAAAATAAACATCTTAGAACAAATAGAAATTATGAAGCAAACAAGAAACGAAAACCTGCTGAATGAGAACATGCCCTACTAGATCAACCCACTACACAATTTGTTCGTTAAACACAACCAGTACCCAATGAACAACTTTGAAAATGGAACTGGTTCCGAATAGGCCTAGCTGAATATTTTATACAAATATAATTTTTTGACGACTGCAACAACAGGTACAAATTTTATTGTTTTAAATATTATCACATTCGTCGTGTTTAATATGAATGTGTGTGTGAATGGTGTGTTTCGTCTCAATGTGTTGTCTTGGAGGAGGCCTTGACATTGAGCTGATCACTGATTCGGGGAGGCCCTCCATGTCCTTGTGTGATCAAAAAAGTTAAAATCCCTCTCCCGACAGATCGTGTCACTGTAAGGTCCGTGTGGCGTGTGGCACATAAAAGTGTCTCTAAGATGACAGCTTAAACTGCGTTGATGCAATGGAATGTATATATTATGTATGTATATTTAGGGACAAAAATAATGCAGATGGAAGTTATTACGCAGAAAGTAATGAGAGGATAAATAAGGGTAAATCTGCATTTTCAAAATAAAATGTTTTATGGGATCAGAATGTAAGTTCTAAAAGAAAAAACAATTTTTAATAGAATAACAAGCAGTATGACGACATTCGAAGCAGAAACACAGGAATTAAAATCTAGAAAAATAAGTGAATTGAATTCTGTACAAATGGATTTTTGGAGTAGTTCATCTAGAATCTCTAGAAAATATAACATAAGAAACAGTGTAATTAAACAAAAGATGAATGGTTTAATTTCAATTGTGGGTATCATTAAAAAGAAAAAGAAAAAAATTAAAAAGGTATGGTCATGTAAAAAGAGAAAAAAGCTCCAAGGCGCAGCAGGCCTAGAAGGCCCTTGGCCTACCAGCCACCTCCTGGCATCACATCCACATGTGTTGATGACAGAAATAGATGATCATTCAACCAGTATATGAGTGACATGTCAGCATGTCCGGTCCCCCACCCGTTATAGCTGGTTTTCTCAACCTGGAGTCACTACTTATTGTAGCTACACAAATGCCTCACGATGCTGGGTGGGCAACGGTCCAATATTGGCCGAAATTCCATGAGAAAACTTCTTCCACCATGGAGACTCGAACCAGCGCAAATTCCGTACTAGATCTGCGCCAAGGCTTCTTGTCTTAACCACTCGGCTACGCCGCGGGACTAGTAAAACTGGATAGTGTTTTTAAAAGAAGTTGGGTTTGAGACTAGACTCTGCGCATTCTTGAATTAGGCTATAAAATAAGTCTACTATAAATGCAGTCGTCCACCGCTGTGGTTTCGAGGTAGCGTGCTGCCTTGTCACGCAGCGGGCCCGGGTTCGATCCCGGTCGGGGTAGTTTTTCTGGGTGAGGTTTTTATCGGGGTTTTTCCTCACCTGTAAGACAAATGTCGGGAAAACTTTAAGGCCCAAACGGTCCCCGAAATCATATGGCCATTATCATCATCATCATCATCCTTCACCTGTGTGGAAAGCAACGGGAAGCTACCACACCTACAATTCCCTAGTAAAGCTGCAAGCATAGCATCAAAATGCTATGATTGCAGTGAAAGACCTACCTTTGGGCAGAATCACTATGGATGGATGGATAAATGTAGTCAAAAGAAGGTATTGTATTGTATTGTAAGCCTATGTTTCCCTTTACAGAGATTTAGGCGCTCTCCCCCTACAGGGAAGAATTTGAACCATACTAATTTAGTTACACTTTTTTTCGTATAGAGGTTATTTTGAGTGGTCCGTGGTCAGCGTTCCGCCTCATACTGACATCTAGGAAACCAAGGTAGTACTAGGACGGGAAAATTCGGTAAATTTTGCTTTAGAGGAATTTTCATTCAGGCTTAAGAATTTATTACGAGCCTGAAAAACTTCAGACTCGGGACCCACGGCTTAAAGTCCCTCCCGGAGGACTTGCTCCTTGGATTTTTCCGTCCTAAAAAAATCCATCGACCCCGGTCGGGTTTGAACCCGCGACTCTTGGGACCCGAGGCAAGGAGCATAACCACTAGTCCACCGCGGCCGATCAAAACAAGGTAAAGTTGCAAAAAAAAAAAAGTTTTAAGTTCCAAAAAACAAAACGCTAAAAAGCATCAATAAGCCAAAAAAGTCGAAAAGGGACAAATAAAAACCCACCATTTTCTGGCCTACAATAGCCCAATATATATATATATATATATATATATATACCGGTATATATTATGATGGGCCTCGTCTTCACACATGGAATCAAAAATAAATATTTTTCCTCAACTTCCGAGCCCTAAGAATAACACTGTAAATCCATCCTATGATAATAATTAGGGCCCAAAAGTGAGGGAATTTTTTTTTAATTGGGTATGTCTAAAAACGAGGCCAAACATAATATACAGACTTTTGGGTCACTGTAGATCAGGAAACGGTGGATTTTATTTGTCCTCTTTGTATTTTTTCCACTTTTTGGCTTATTGGTACTTTTAGGTCTTTTACACTTTTTTTTGTACATGTATCTTCTTCTGACTATATCTATACCATTTGTATAATTCAAGAATCCACAGAGTCTAGTCTCTACTCCAACTTCTTTTAACAACACTATAGTCCACAGACGAAGATAATGAAAGCACAGTACAAAGGGGGGCACGGGGAACTGCAAGCGATACAATGGCTTTCTACCTGAGAATGAAGGAACACCCATGACGTATGAAATACCTACTGCTTTCATTCTATTCGTCTGTGGACAATACTTAATTTTAATTTACAAAGACTTTTCACATTCCTAACACTTTTGTTCCACAAGAAACAATTGAACCCTCACAAAATACCCCGTTATTTTTAACCAGCCTACTGACCGACTGAACTATTGTATTTCCACTTCAAATTTTCTAAGAAGTTAAATATCAATTTCTTACTGCAGGATACAATTTGCTGAATTCATTCTAAAATAATATCAACTCCAGTCCAACTCAGGGTCGGGTTGAGGGGTGAGATGAGATGAAGCCCCTTATATAGAGCACGCCCGACGCACGATCACAGAGGCAGATGAATGAAATGAAACGAAATGGATGAGATGAGTATGGAGAAATGTTGGAATGAAATTGAGGCAAGGGAAAACGGCAGGAACCCCGAGAAAAACTTGCCCAAGCTCCGTTTCGTCCACAACGAAACCCACATGGCGTGACCGACACTCGATCTCGGGGTGAGAGGCGAGCGTTTAACTGCTTGCGCCACGGAGCCGCCTGAATCCATTATATCCGGCAAAAATCGTCATTCTAAATTCTCCAAGAACTTTCTTTATAGTGAACGCAGAATTCCTTTTTCTAATTATGAAGTAAATGTGTGTATATAAGTATAAGTAAATGTATATATATATATATATATATACTGTATATATGGTATTATAAGAAAAATAAATGCCTGGGCGGGATTCGATCCCGGATCTCTGAGTCTGTATCTAGTGTGATATCCATTACACCACCAGGCGAATCCAATTCAAACATTTATTTTTCTTATATATGTATTATATTCCTATATATATACTAGAAGTGCCGGCCACACGTTGCTGTGGCTAAGGTATACGTTAAAAATATAAGTTAAGTTGCCGTCTTTCAGCCAGATTACTTAAAACTAATACTTACACACGAAATTAATAATATTGAAAATAAAATAAACACTGAACACACTTAAATGATGAAGTAATCAATATTTGTAATTCAATTGAAATTCGCGGTTGCAACAAAAAGCACAACCATCTGGATCTCTCTTTGTTAAATAATAAACCAATTACCTTACCAAATTACCTTACACCACCATCTGTTAGAATCGTATGGAACTCACAGATAATTATAACTCTTTGTTAAATAATAAACAAATAATTTGCAATAAAAAAATAATGCGACTATAAATTTTGTTATAAACTACCCTAAGTCTCAAGTTGGATCAAACTGCACACAGTGTGCAAAATATTATTAAAATCGGTTCAGTAGTTTAGGATTCCATCGCGGACAAATAACGTGACACGAAATTTTTATATATTAAGATATATATACATAGTAATTATGCCCGAAGGCAGGTCCTTCACTGCAATCATAGCATTTTCATGCTATGCTTGCAGCTTTACTAGGGAATTGTAGGTGTGGTAGCTTCCCGTTGTTTTCCACACCGGCGAAGGATGATGATGATGATGATGATGGCCATATGATATCGGGAAGTTTGGGCTTAAAGTTTTCCTGACATTTGTCTTATAGGTGAGGAAAAACCCCGATAAAAACCTCACCCAGAAAAACTGTCCCGACCGGGGATCAAACCCGGGCCCGCTGTGTGACAAGGCAGCACGCTACCTCGAGACCACAGGCGGTGGATATATATATATATATATATATATATATATATATATATATATATACAGGGTGTTGCAAAAAAAAACACCGACAACGGAGATAAGGTGTTATATTGAGATATGCTGATCATTTTTAATAAGGCACCCATGTCTGGAAATGATGAGTTTTCACACTGACAAATTAATATAGGCGCTTAGAATAGCAAGGGCGTATTATTACTATAGAATAGAATAGCGAGTAAAGCTGCAAAGCATAGCATGGAAATGCCAGTAAAATGATTCGGAGAAAGGGAGAGCGTCACTGTAATGCTCAATGAGCCAGTCACAGTAAAGTTCATACATTTTAAAAATATTTAAGTCTGTATTTTCTGTGTGGGCTTTTAGCTCTACTATAATGACCTGACAATGGAGAAAAGCTATTGATGTGTTACATTACCTTTGTTCTGTCCGAATCAGGTATTTTTCTTGTTTTCTCCTGATGACCACGTCGGTCTCTGTCCATGGTCCCAGTTCCTCTAACCTTATCGCGGACTGTACGCAGTCTTTTTTCACTTAGTCCGTGAATGTTCCGGAAAGCAACAGCACAAACTTTGTAATTAACACATCCATGAAATACACTGTATTCTACTGTGCGCAGTCTGCGAGAAGGCCTATCCTTTACGCGTGATTTCTTCACATCTACACTATTCATTAATGTATTCAAATAACTGTTCTGTAGTTCATAGTCCCCTAGTTTCCAAAATTCCTTAAATATTTTATCTATCTTAACCCTACCAACTTTCTCAAAACAACCACAACGACAAGGTGCCCCCACCTCTTTTGCTTTAACAACCTTTTTTGTTTTCACACTTACATATTCTTGTCCCATATTTCTCTTCTTCTTAGACACATTTATTTTCCATTTATCTTTTTGAACAGAACGCTTCCTGGAACGACTGATGCGTTCGGAACTTGACTCACTGCTTGTGTCACTCATTATTTTGTGAAGAAATAATAAGATGATAATTATTTACACTAATAATGCACTTTTGAACACCAAATAATTACACTAAAACCTTAGTCGCTAAATCAAGACTACCTAGAATTTACAAGACACTGAGAATGTACAGTATATAATACCTAGCATGTACAGCGAAAGAACTGAACGAAAAACCTATTCATCTGCACATCACCCTCGTAGAAATAATCAGACAACAATAAGCACTTAAGATACTATCCGAACCTAAACAAACTCGAGGAATAAAAGGGTAATATAAAGACCCGGGATGAGATAAGTGTGCGGGCAGCTAGGCCAGCCCCATACGCCTTTGTTATTCTCAAACACATCTGTTATTGCGCTGCGGCGGATCAAGTCTAGCGCCACGTGTTATTGCATTGGAGATTTCATTCTCTTCCAAGACGTATCAACAGTTCTTATTCACAGGAATGAAAGAAGAAGGTTCAGAGTTTATATTGCAATAATAAAAAAATGTTATTTTTGTTGATACGCCCTTACTATTCTAAGTGCCCTAATTATGCCTCAAGATCAGTGTTAGTTCGAAGGATTTGAATACTCATTACTTGACAACACGTCACAGATACGGAACATATGACACGTATAATTTGCAATTTCTTACGTTTATCTTCACTGAAATCCAACAATCGGAACTCTTGAGAAGTTAGCTGCTCATAATGTGAAAACGCATCATTTCCGGTCATGAGCACCTTATTAAAAATGATCAGCATATTTCACTATACCAGCTTACCTCCATCGTCGGGTGTTTTTTTGCAACATTCTGCATATATCCACAGACGAAGTGAATGAAAGCAGTAGGTATTTCATACGTCATGAGTGCTCCTTTATTCTCAGGTAGTTTGCCATTGTATCGCTTGCAATTCCTCGTGTCCCCCTTCGTCTCGTGCTTTCATTCTCTTCGTCTGTGGACTATATATATATATATATATATATATATATATATATATATATATGTGTGTGTGTGTGTATGTGTGTGTGTGTAAGTATGAAAAATAATCATTTTCAGTCATTTCTTTTCACTTCAATAGAATATTTTACTTTTTAAACATTATTTAAATATATTTATAATAGTCCACCGCTGTGGTTTCGAGGTAGCGTGCTGCCTTGTCAAGCAGCTGGCTCAGGTTCGATTCCCGGTCGGGACAAGCTCCTTGGTGAGTTTTTTTCGGGGTTTTTCCTCACCTGTAAGACAAATGTCAGGATACTTAGGGTCCAACGGTCCCCGAAAATCATCCGACCATCATCATCATCCTTATCATTATTATCATCCCATGGTGTGGAAAGCAACGGGAAGCTACTACACCTATAATCCTCTAGTAAAGCTGCAAAGCATAGCATGAAAAGCTATTATTGCGGTGAAAGACCTGCCCTTGGGCAGAATTACTATGGATATATTTATAACAAAATGCAGTTGAAACAAAAATTGTTTAACTTTAATTGTCAAAGGTCTTTTATAGGCATTTTATAGGTCAACTAAACTAAAGTGCAATAATTGCAAAAAGTTCTACATAAGCAAAACAACAGGGAAATTCAACACAGATATTTTGAACATTTCAAAAATTTTATTAATAACGAAGAAAAATCAAGTTTTGCCAAACACATACTAGAAACGGGTCATCAGTTCGATAAAAGCGATAACTCTATGTCAATACTACACAGAGGGTATAACAACAGCAGAATCAGCATCCTTGAAGGTACAGAGATTCTAAAAGAAGCAAAGAATACAGACCTACTCAATGAAAATATACTCTGTACAACAACATCAGTACCCGTTAAAAAGCAGGAGATGAAACATTGATTTTGAAAGGCCTCCATATTGGAATTTCTGGAGAAAGTTTAGTAATTTAGTTGAGGACGACTGACTTACCAGATACCAATTTTATATTTAACATATTATTTTATAGGTCCTCATCCTCCAAAGCCATAATAATAATATATTAAATTTAATTTATACGCAGTTGCTTTTGCGCAGTTCTAGGAACCACCGCTGTCTTGACGACCCGTTATCTGGCGCTCCCCCCACCCCACTCCACTCGCCAACGAGAGCAGAGCAACTCGAACCGGCTCCCTAGAGCAACAAAGTGATTACAGTAATATAGACGCGTCCACGGTGAAGAGATGGCTGAAGCTAGCGGCAGTCTCAAGCGACCTCCGACACCAACCTTCAAGCCCGAGTGGGAAGATTTGTTTTTTTGTGAAACTGAAGGAGGTGCGAAGTGTCTCATATGTAGTAAAATATTAAATCAATTGAAAAAATTTAATTTGAAACGACATTATACAGTGTGTCATGGAAGACAGTACGACCGATATACTGGGGAACTACGCACAGCTCTTATAAACCAACTCAAGGAAATGCCTGCGTCAAACCTGGTAAGTCAATTTTTTTACGTCAATTAATAATTATCATTAGATAAACTGTGTTTGAGGTGCTGCACCTTTCTAAAAATATAGCTGTTTTCATACTAATAGTTTAATATATGTATTTGGGGGGGGGATCAAATGATACGAAATGAACATGATTTGTTGCACGTTTTTGCACATTTTTGTGAGATTACTTCATTTTGCCCCCTTTTCTCTCTCTTTTCTATTCTTCAGCACGTTTTCCTCCACTCTTCTCTGCGTTTTTAAAAGATAGGACAGAAAAATATTTTTTCTTTTTCTTCTTGAACAGCTTTTCAAAATCTCAATCAGAAGTCAACAATATTATTTTTTTTAATATTACATAAATATTAAAATACAATTTATACCCCAGAAACAATGGCCAATCAACAATAGTAAATAATCTTCTTGTATCTTGTAAACTCATGTTCCCTTAACAGAGATTTAGGCGTTCTCCCCTACAGGGAAGAATTTGAACTTACTAATTTAGATACACATGTTTTCGTAAAGATGTAATTTGAGTGGTCCGTGGTCAGCATTCCGCCTCATACTGACATCTAGGAAACCAAGGTAGTACTAGGACGGGAAAATTTGGTAAATTTTGCTTAGAGCCTTTTCATTTAGGCTTAAGGGTCTTTTACGAGCCTGAAAATCTTCCGACTCGGGACCCACGGCTTAAAGTTTCTCCCGGAGGACTTGCTCCTTGGATTTTTCCATCCTAAAAAATCCATCGACCCCGGCCAGGTTTGAACCCGCGACCCTCGGGGCCAGAGGCAAGGAGCACTAGTCCACTAGTCCACCGCGGATTTAATAAATATTAAAATATAATTTCTGTAAACTACCAGTAATTTATATCCTCAGCAACAATGGCCAATCTGCAGCTGTGAAGTCAAATTTAAATTTCAACAGTGTTGCTAAAACAATTAAAAATAAGTTTAGTTAGTACTGGCAATGGGGCACGCCGTAGCGTAGTGGTTAAGGCACTGCGCTACAATCCGGAAGGTCGAGGGTTCGAGTCCCGGTGGGGTCAGGATTTTTAAACTGACCCAAACCTTCTGGCGGCACTATGGCCCTGGGGTCGACTCAGCCTCTAACTGAAATGAGTACCAGACGCTTGTTCTGGGGTAAAGGCGGCCGTCACGCAGGGCTGACAACCCGGCTGACATCAAGTGCCGATTGTCAAGAAAAAGTGGGAGCCTTAACCTCCTACTACCCCAAGGGCCTCCTGAGGCCTGTAGTGGGAACACTTTACTTTACTTTAGTACTGGCAATAATTTAAGTTTTCTATCTACCGACTTGTTGTTGACTGTGTTTTACTAGTTTGAACCACAACGTATTTTTATTAGTATTACAACTGGGTTTTCACAACAATAAAATGGCAAATGTTAAGAAGGATAAGTTGTATGCTCTTTCAGAAGAATTCAAAACGCAATTTACCGAAACTGATGGCATCATTTTTCCATGTTCCATCTGCGAAGTAAATATTGCAATAAACTAAAGAACTACGAATTGCCTCTTATGGACGAGATAAAGAAGAAAATTTGGTGCAAAAATGTATGCATATTATATAAACGTAGGTGGTTTAAAGTTTAATTCAATTGTTTCAGGAACACCTTTGTCATGTACTTTCAGAACCATTTTCCACTTTAACGACCAAAATTTGTACCTTAAAATCCATTCCCTAATTATCATAATCTGGTATCATGACAGCTGCCGCCGTCTTCTGGAAACCAAGCACCATCCACCGATAATCATAGCCTCTTGCACACCTTCTATCCTTTAGTCTTCTTTCTTCCTCTTTTCCATTAGGATCCATTCCATAATAAGTTTAGACAATCTTTGTTCTAGCATTCTTTTGACATGGCCATACCACCGTAATCTTTTCTATAATGTCTATGATTCCGACTCCTCTTGTACACCCATTAACTAACTCACTGGCACTATCGATCCCGTAGGTTCATGGCCGCGCGGACATAAGCTCTCTATACATCCCTATCCTAAGCTAATGCTTTACAATCATTCTCTGTATAATCTACTTCCCTCAAATCATAGTTAATGTTATCATTCCACCTCATTCCTGGTCTACCAAATGGGCGATTTCCCTCTGATTTTCCTAGAAGAAGCTTCTTTGCATGTCTTTCATTTCCAATTCTTGCCACATGAGCTGCCCATGACAGTCTACGAGACCTAACTGTTCTTATTATATCTGGCATCCTATGAAGACCATGTAGTTCACTATTATGAAGTCTTCTCCATTCACTGTCTGTTCATCTCTCTTTGGTCCAAAAATTTTCCTAAGAATTGTTTTCTCAAATATCCGTAATCTTCTTTCCTCCCTTGAGGTAAGATTCCATATTTCGCATTCATATAACTGGTAGAATAACAGCTTTATATAATATAGAGCTGTCGCTAGAATGGCAGCACGTGTGGTATGACCAAACTTCAAAATAAATTCCCAAACATTAGAAATGGATGTACCCTTACTTCTCCCTTCCTAACTTAAAACAAATTACATGCATATTATTTACAAAGTGTACACTAACACTAACCTAACAAAAATATGTGTAATTGAATTGTTGATGGTGACAATTGGAATAGGAATAAAATATCTAGTGAGTTTCACAAAATTGTCTGGAGATGTAGTGTTACAGTGTTTCTAGTAAATAAATACGTAAAAATTGCAAAAGAATGTTGCAGTATCGTTGAAAATCGTTTAAAATATTACAAAATGTTAGTGAAGACAGAAGAAGTGCATAGAGTAACAGTATTACAAGAATATGCTATGGAAAATGAAGGGAAAGGTAATGTACTGTTGTGCCAATATATTTACATTTTAGTAAACCATTTAGTATATAAATAAGACTCACCCAACAAAAATGAAACCTCTTACTGGAATCTTCTTCTTTTAATTCCTGAACTTTGATTGGCTTTAAATTAAGCAATTTTGTTGCTTCTCGAGCGGACCCGTAACTCACTCCTGTTTCCTGCGCCAAACGCCTAAGAGATTTCTGCGGCGTGTTCTCTAATCTGTGTCCTATCTCGTCTAGTTTTTCTTCCGTAAGAACATGTCTCTTCCTTCGTCTTTTACGATCATTTATTGAACCCGTCTGTTTGAATTTTTTGGCCAAACTTCTTATTGTATTGGCATTAGGTACTGGACTATTTGGAAATTTCTTGCGGAATTTTCGTCTTGTTTTTGCACAAGATTTTCTGTATTTTATGTACGTATTGTGTATATACACACGTTCGCGTAATGAAAATGGCATTGAAACAATACACGCATAGAGCACGTAAATAATCGAACCGAGCCGTATGAAAGCACTTGATGCACTGAGTAATACGCACAGCTAAAGCGAATGGAGAGACACTCGATTGACGGGAGTTGAGACATGTAGCGCCGCGACCAGTAGATCAGTACCTGCGCTATTCAATAATCTGTTCGCATTATAGTATTACTTCAGGTTTACGTATATACCGTGTAGGCTATGTCTAAATGGAAGGCACACCCCAAATTTAAGGCATAGAAAAGTAATATAATAATAATAATAATAATAATAATAATAATAATAATAATCTTCACTTCACGGGATAGGCAAATTGTCTGTTCCGCCTCACAGTTGTACTGTCCATCTTTTCACTGGCCTTCCTACATTCCTTGAATCTCCCGGCTTGTAGTTAAATGCTGATTTTGGTAATCTTGTTACATTCTTTCTTTCTACATGCCTAAACCATTTATCTCTATATTATTTGATTTTATCATTCAATGGATATATATTTAACAATGTTCTTATATCTTTATCCATTATCCGATCCAATCTTGTGCAGTCTTTTGTTCTTCTGAGGAAGTTGATTTTTACGCTTTGTGTACTACTTTGTAATTTTTTTGGTCATTACCTCATTACCCAAGTTTCACTCCCATAAAGTATAGCAGGAACTGCCAATGTTTTATAAAACTTCAATATAGTATATCTTCTTTTTTTTAAATGTTTAATAATAATAATAATAATAATAATAATAATAATAATAATAATAATAATAATAATAATAATAATAATCAAATATAAGGTAGATCTAAAAATGAAAGATATACGACATAAAAAAATTGCGGTGAAATTATGAAAATATATACACCTTGTGTCGTAACAAATTTAGTGCCCTAGCTTCTGATGGCTATACTCTATATATAGGGTCTCTATCAAGCGTGTGTTGTTGGAAGCACTTCCATTGAACAACAATAAGAATTATGTCACAGGTAGCTAATAATAGAAAATAGATATTAGTAAGAAGCCAGATATAACAAGAACAGTTATAAGTCTCGTAGACTGCGTTGAGCAGGATATGTGGCACGAATGGGGAATGAAAGAGGTGCATGGAAGCTTCTAGTAGGAAAATCAGAGGGAAAACGCCCAGATGGTAGAATAACATTAACCATGATTTGAGTGAAAGCACATTATACAGGGGATGATTGAAAATATTAGCTCAGGATAGGAATGTATGGAGAGATTATGTCCTCGGCCATGAACCTACGGGTTCAATAAAGCCAGTGAGTTACAGCTATTTTCAAATTTTAGCTTTAGTCAAACATCCACAGGTAATTGTCTGATTTTCGTATTTAATTAAGTTAAGCTTACAGTATGTATTTATACTGAATGCTATATCCCGAGTTTGGTTGAGAAAAAAGAAAATTTGGGCTGCTATTGCGTTAAAGATACATACATTATTTTTAGCGTCTGCTAAGTAGAATCAACAAAAATATTTGTAAAAAAAATTAAAAAATATTTTAATGAGAACCTCATTGGCTGTATTTCTTCGGAATTCGGTAAAAATTTAAGAATTCAAGCAGCACTGATCATGTTAGAAAGAGACAAAGCGTCGAGTGTTACGCCATGACGTCACTTATACTCCCCGACTCCTGGCTGCCAGACTGCCAGTATTTCAGTAGCGGTACGTCAGTCCAGTGTGTGAAATGCCTCAGTGTTGTATATTAGGCTGCAAATCCAAAGCTGGTGTAACAACCGGTGTTTCTTTCCATCGTTTTCCGAACCACGAAAAATCCCCTGAAAGATTTCAAGCGTGGGAGACTAAAATAGGCCGGGAAAACTTTAAACATTCTAAAATAAGGTCTGTTTGTTCAAGACACTTCACTGCAGATGACTTCGACACCACTTTGAAGCAACAACTGCTGACTGATTGCAAAGTGAAAGCTGCTCTCAAGAGGACAGCGGTACCAACCCAAAATCTTGCACCAAAATCACCAGATTTACTCAAGCAGAAACCTGGAACGTGTCATAAAAAAAGGAAAATCAGCAAAACCTTAAGCAGTACAAGTGAAAACAAGAGAAGAAAGCTACCAGATGAAAAACAAAATACTCCAGAAAAAAATCTTGTCGAAGTCAAAGGTACTGAAACTTGCGAAATTGATAAATCGATTCAATGCGAAATGGGTGTGGAAGTTTTGCGAAATACAAAGTGCAAAGGCGAAGAGGTTCATTTAGATATTCAAATAGAAGATGCACCAGATGAAGGAATAGACGATGGTGCTGAATTCATAGCCGTAAATAATGAGAAACGTAATGTTTTCATAGTGTTTTGGTCAGCTCTAAAACTGTTGTTTAGATTCTGTGGTACCTGCTGCTCACCGCTTGCAAGTATATCTCGCAAAACTGTTGGATCTTCACTGACAATAACAACTAAATGTCAGAGAGGTCATATAAACAAATGGGAATCACAGACAAGACTGGAAAGCAATGAATTCCTTGGTAATGTAGCTCTAAGTTCAGCAGTTTATCTCAGTGGAATTGGTTTCGAAACATTTAACGTTTTTGCAAAAACTTTTGGTTTGTGTTTCGTAGGAAAGAGTTTTTTTCATAAAATAATGCAGAATTGCATAGAACCCACTATCAAATTTAATTATTTCCTGATTCAACAAGAACAGTTGAAAGAACTGAATGGAAAAGAAGTGTGCATTGTTGGAGATGGACAGTACAGTTCTTGTGGATATAACAAGTATTGTACGTACAGTGCTATGGATATGGAAACCAAAAAGATTGTCGACTTTTCTCTTGTTGAGCAAGGTACAATTGCAGGTGACTTAGAAAAAGCAGCTTGTGCAAATATTTTAAAAGAACTGACAAAGAAGTTAAATGTAACAGTTTTTTTGAGTGATAAACATAGTGGAATTATACAATTGATGAAGGCAAAATACCAAAACATTGTGCATGAATTTGACATTTGGCATATGACAAAGAAAATCTCAAAGAAACTTAAATGTTCATCTAAGAATGGTTCAAGACTTTTGAAGTGGAAAAACAGTATTATAAATCATATGTTTTGGTCATTGGAAACAAGCAATGGGGATGAGGAAGTATTACTAGAAAAATTCACGTCGATAGTGCATCATATTAGCAACGTTCATGAATGGGAAGGCATCAAATTCAATAAATGTCAACATGAACCTTACGTAACTCAAAAATCGTGGATTAAAAAATCTTCCGATGATCACAAAGTTCTAAGAACTATTGTTCTAGACCCGGAATTCTTAGCTGATTTAAAAAGTTCAAATAGGAATCACCGCAATAGTACAATAGAATCTTATCGCAATGAGCGTTTAAAATATCTCCCCAAAGGAAAGCATTTTTCTCAAGAAGAAATTATGACAGGAAATATGCTAGCTATACTTGACCATAACAACAATATGAACAGTGAAAATATGGGATATTGTGTCCATTATTCAAATTCCATGAAACGCTGGCTAACAAAAATTGCCTATATGTCTAATTCCAACACCTGGCGAGAAAACCTGCATCAAAATATTCTAGAAGTTGCTGGTGGAATTCCATTGTCGCAACGCTAAGGCCTACAGTTCGCAGATAAGTCAATGTAAGTGCGGGACGAGGTATGAGGTAGAAATCCTAACAAACATGCCCACATATAAAGTAACAGTCACAGGTCATGCATCAGTATGGTTTGTTTCAGGCCTATTTTACTGATGATTGTGCATCAGATTTGGAACTAGCACGTCCCTGGTGATGTAATATGCTGCGTAAGACATTCCTTGTGCTTGCTTTGTTCTGAGCTGTGGGTTGTGCAATCAAAGTCTATAAGCACATCCTCACATATGGTATGATAATCCTATATAAGTGAAAAAGGTTCTACGTTACATGATGATTACATAAATTTAAATAAAAGAGTTCGTCACGCAGAAACTATGTAAAATAAACTCAGGAAGTAAAATTTACAGTGAAAGTTTGCGCTTTACGGAATATATAGAGGAACTTCGGGTAATGTGGACCCCTATTTTGAATTTGTTATTTTTCTTCTTTTAATTAAGGGATTTGAATTTTGTTTAATTACAGTGATTATCATTAGTGTTATAACTATGAAATAACATTGTTATTTTATTCAAATATGAAAACATTTTCACAATTTATAAACGTTTTTACATTACAAGAATGGTCCACTTTAACTTCCATAATCGGATAAAATGGACCCCAGAATCTACACTAGCTTTTAGACTATTTTTAAGTTTATTTACTCTATTACAGGCACACATTAATATGAAAGTATGTATAGCTTTTTAAGCTTTTTATAATTAAAAAGCTTCGATATTTATTTAGTGTTTTGAAAAAGTATTCTTGAATGTAACATTCACACGTCATTCATCTGCAGACAGCGACGGTCTTTCGATTTAGTAACATTACAAGGATATTAAATAAAATGAATCAAGTGCATGGTTTTTACAGATAGCATTCTCATTGATAAAATGCAGGGTGATTCAAAAGTTGCGCACAAATTTCAGGAGCTTAAAGAGAGGTTGAAATACAACAACCTTTTATTAGTAACTTATGGTCTGGAAAGTAATCCTGGATTAGTACAAGTCTGGAAAATATGATGCACTATCGACGTGAAGGTTATCAGAGAGGCACTGGGTTCGATACACTACTTTATGAATTTATGAAGTCTATTGTAATACCGTCTAGTGCAGTACAGTACTTCTGTACTCTTCTGTTCACATCTGATATAGGGTGTCCATAATACTTTCAATGTAAAAGGGGACATGTACAAAAAATTAAAGGAAAAACCTGGGACATTTAAAACAGTGGGACATTAACAAAATATAAAAGGAAGTTTCAAAAATTGTATAAAACAAATTATACAAATTTCACATATAAGTTATGCCTATTTTTTATTGTCCATTAAAATTACTTATTCAGCTACATTAATCAAAAGTCATTAAAGTCATTGTTTATTAACATTTAAAAATGGACAAATTAATATCAAAGTGAAATAAGCCTCATTGCCACTAAGCCTAAAGTTCGTCGTTAAAAGCCACCGCCGCCGTAATTCACGTGCCGCTATGTCCTTTGATAAATGCCCCCCTCGCTACGATCGGTGTCTTACTGTTTCAACTTGTCATTCGTTGCAATAATTTTGATTGAAGAACACGTGTCTTCTGCTTTGTTGCCAATTTATAATGTAGAGTAAAAAGGGGGGGGAAATAGTTCCGAAACGGAAAAAAGTAGTGTTGCCGCTTAAAGTAAATATGCAAATCCTTGGCCGTTTACGTGTTGGCGAGTCGTTTACATCCGTATCACGCGTTTTAATGTTAATGGATCAACTGTACGATTCATCAAGAAATTCGAAGACAAAATAATGAATTTTATCGCTAATTTACAGCTAAATATCAATCTGAATATAAAAACCTTATAAAAGCGGCAAAACAAAACAATTACGAAGTTCTTTAAACCCTTGCCAAAGCCTGACAGTAATAATTAATAAACATTGTTCAAAATCTCTCATTAATTGATTTAATTTTGATGATTTTATTTTATTTCGGAACCTTGGAACATATCCCCTATATACCCATACAAATTATCATTCCATATTCGTGGAACATATCCGCCGCGAATAAGGAGCTTTTACTGTATTTAAAAGTACAAAAAACCAAATTTGATTTTTTTCTCTTACTTTCGCCTTTTAATTTCCCCTTAAGTAAAATCTTGAAATTGCATTGCTTTTTTCGTACTGTACTAGGCAGTCTTCCCCCTCCAACATGGCAACAGCAGGAGCAGGATCGAATGTGCATCAGTAGCACGGCACGGCGTTGCTTTGAGTTGCTCTTCACTGCAGTAGACAATATCACGTGGTTTTGCTATTAAAATGGATTTAATACCAGGTCAAAAAATCTTGAGTAGGTTCAAACCAGAATGGACTATAATGTTCCTGTGCAGGGATTTCGGGAAAGATGCCCTATGCATGGTGTGCAAAATGAAAATTTCGTGCAATAAAAATAGTGTTAAAAGACATTACGAGCTTTTTCACGAGAACCATTACAAAACGTGTCTAGGAGAAGAGAGGATGACCCTGATCAAAGAACTCTCTAAAGAAGTAAGTACATCCAAATAAAATGTTTATTTTTATTCAATGCCCCAGGGTCATTTCAACATTTCTGGTGTTCTCTCCTGGCAGTGGCGTAATTTTAACCCCCTTCCGAAGTTGGGGCGCCTGGTAGGCGGAGTTACGCTGCCCAAATTATATGATAGTGGTGCGCCAGGAGAGTCCTTAATCCTAAACTTAACCTAAATTCCAGACTACAGTCAGATTCAACCCAGGAAGTTACTGTGTGTTTGGAATAGGGGAATGGGTTGTCATTTTAACAGTGTTTTCTTGAGAGAAATCCTTATAAAACTGAAGATTACAACACAGCAGGTACATAGTTGTAAGTTGTAGCCGTCCAAGCCACCCCCTCTTAAAGAAAAAAACAGTTACCATTTGTCACTGAGCTCTTGCGGATCTGTACTATCGTGTGTGAAGTGTCGACTCTCATATTTACTATAAAACTAGTTTGCATGCCGTAAAAGAAAAACTATGATTTTTAAATATATAGTACATAAATTTGAAAAAAAAGTACTGCTAACCTTGCCGCTCCACCCCTCTTAACAAACAAATACCGTTATTATGAGTTTGGCAACATCTACCCTCTGTATGTAGGGGGACACTGACATAGCCCATAGGGTCTGTAGTAACTTCGTGGGTTGAATTGAAGTGTATGGGCAACCAGAGGAATAGTTCGCTTTAAGGAAAAATGCCTATGGTTTGACCGGGAATCGAACCCGGGACCTCATGAACAGTAGTCAGAAACTCTGACCATTAGACCATGACGCTGGTCGTAACAAGAGGGAATCTATTGTCAACATCGGTAAAAATAGCACGCAATGGTTCGGAAGTGGAGGAATTTTTCTTTTTTTAATGTCTCAAGACGAGACCCAACATAATACATAGTCTATACATTTTGGGTCATTTGTCCTTTTTCAGCCTTTTTTTTTTTTTTGCAACATTTCCTTATTTTGACTACATTTATACTATTTATACAATTCAGGCATCTGCAGAGTCTAGTTCCAGTTCCAACTTCTTTAAAAACACTATTTAGTTTTGTTGTCTATAGTCCAGCCGCCTAGTCTTCAGCCCTGACGTTTAGTTTGTACGAGGGGTAAAGGGAGAAACTCGCCCTCTACTACCAATAAGGAAATAGTTGAAATGGGAGTGAACGTCTGCCACAACCAATCACTGCTCTTGACGCCGCTAGAACGGTTTAAAATTGCTGCGATGTTGTCGGCTGTATTTCTGCTAACCGCGTGGCTTCAGTGGTACATAATGCGGCCCCTCCTTCGGAATATCCGTATCGGCAACACTGTCGTGAAAACGTCAAAGCCGGAACACGGCAGCTGGACTATAAAGACTTTACACATTTCAAACCCTTTTGTCCCGCGAGAAACTATTGAACCCTCTCAAAATACCCCGTTATTTTTAAACACCAGCCTACTGACCGCCTGAACTATTGTATATCTACTTGAAATTTTCTGACAATTACCTGGAGCAGAGAGTGAAGACAGCGAGGTTGTCTTTATTCACGTTAGCAACTGCAACACTTTCTATATTGCGTAGGCTATACATATTAAGTGTTATTAACCAATATGTACATAATTCATAATAGTTATTATGTGGAAGAGAAGACCTTGAGGTCTTAACACCATCAGGTAAATAAATAAATATCCTCAACTCGTGTCCAACTCAGGGATGAGATGAACCCCTTATATAAGAGGTCTGTGAATGACGGTTGACCACGCCTGACGCACCATCACAGGGACAGATGAATGAAACGAAATGGATGAGATGGGTATGGAGAAATGATGGAATGAAATTGTGGCAGGAGAAAACGGGAGCAACCCCGAGAAAAACCTGTCCAAGCTCCGTTTCGTCCACCACGATAAAGTAAATCTTTTTCCTAATTATAATTTGTAGGATTTTCATCCTGTTTATTTCCAAAATCACTCCTCGGAGGAAGACGCATTGGATGTGCATTCACTGTCTATCCATCTCTTGGCTGGTCTTCCTCGGGCTAGCAACCCACTTCAAGGTGTATCTTCTACATTCCTCGTAGTCCCAAGGATCAAGCCTCGGATCAAAGACGGAAACAAAATACGACAAACGCTAGTAAAAGGTCTACGATTTGGAAAAAGAAAAACATATTACGATAAAATAATTAAACAAAGCTAAATCCGTTATTGGACCAATGAAAATGCAGTCATACATCTGTAACTGAAACTTGGCTTGGAATAGTAAATGCACGCCGTAGCGTAGTGGTTAAGGCAGTGCGCTACAAACCGGAAGCTCGAGGGTTCAAGTCCCGCTGGGGTCAGGATTTTTAAACTGACCCAAACCTTCTGGTGGCACCATGACCCAGGGGTCGACTCAGCCTCTAACTGAAATTATACCAGATGCTTGTTCTGGAGGTAAAGGAGGCCGTCACGCAGGGCTGACAACCCGGCTGACATCAAGTGCCGATTGTCTAGAAAAAGTGCGAGCCTTAACATCCTACTGCCCCAAGGCCTCCCGAGGCCTGTAGTGGGAACACTTTACTTTTACTTACCTTTTTAATGCCCAGATCGTGTTGCAAAATCTGTCTAACACTTTCCCTATTGATGTTCGTGAGTTCAGAAATTTCTCGAAGGGTTAATCGATAGTCTCCTTGAATAATTCTAACGATCTTCTCCACATTCTCTCGAGTTTTTGCAGTGGAAGGGCGCCCCGATTTAGGATCGTCCATGACATCTTCTCTACCTTCCTTAAATTTCTTGAACCACACGAAAACTTGGGTACGAGATAGACACCGATCACCAAAAACTTGTATCAACAAATCATATATTTCTGTAGCAGATTTATCAAGTTTCGTGAGGAATTTTATGATAACATGTTGTTCTACTTTAGCGGGTAGCAGCATTGTAGCGGCTAAGCTCTTACAATGCAATTCCTACACTGGTAATCGCCAAAGTTACCACTACAGGAGAATAAAACTTTGAGCGATGGAGAGGCGATTCCAAGAGAAACCGTCAACACCCTCAATCAAATGACTGGCAACATGTAATATATGTAATCCGGTTTTTTTATTGCCATACTTCGTACCAATACACAGTAAATTGGGAGCTCAGACGCACGATCCATTCTAACGCGGGTTAAGGTCACACTAACTGACGTGGGAGAAGGGAGAATGGATTTTGTTTTTGTGAATGTAGAGGAAACTCCTCATGGGAGTGACCGGAAATGAGTAATACAACCGATCCGGTTTCTTTATTGCCACGCCTCATATATAAAGAGTGAGTCTAAATTCTACTTAAGGCTCGTTTCCATTACTACAAATTGGTCCCGCAACATGGTGAGCATCATGTGCCCGAAATGTGTTGAATTGGAAACAGTATGCCTCATATTGCGGGGACAATAATGTGCCAAGCGACTGCGGTGGTCAACATGTGCCGCAACTTGTGCCACAGAAAATGGAAACAGACTGCAACATGTCCTAAGGAAACGCGCATGCGCAATACCGTCTATATTAGCTGTTTATACCTAGTCTGACTTAACTCTGCAAGAAATTTGTAAAAAGAGGCAGCTGTGTTCACCTCTCTCACTCGCACCAGTGTTGTCGCTGTTTCTACGCCAGATGTTATGCTACGGTTTATTATACAGCGTGTCGCGCCCGACGTGACGCGAATTCGCGTTTCGCTCGGCGTGATGCGGTTTTTCGCCATGGAGCGCATACGCTAGAGCGCAATGTTTTTTATGGAACTGTCGCCAGATGGCACCGACATATATGGAAAATCAAAATGACCAACGTTCATAATAAATTTCCAAATGTGTTTACAAAAACTAATGTATACAAACCTGTCCCTGCATAACCTAATAAAATAAATTACATACATACTATTTCGTAAACTATAAACTAGAGCTGATTTACAACTAAACTGACCTCATCGGCAATCTTAACAAAATGAAGTGATTGAACATTTATTTTCTTTCTTAACATATGTTTTGGAATTAAATTCAAATGTTGGTCATTCACACATAATTCCTGCCATCTGGTGGAGTTACTGTTATGAGCGTTCACGTATGCCAACTTCAATTCTAATAAAGAACTTTGAAAATAAATTGAGAGGAAAAGTCATAATTTGTCTTCATAGATAAACATATTAAAATTCTTCATAAAAAAAGTTTCACGTGTCGTTGCAAAACGATTAAAATAGTTCGAAATATTAGTAAAGACAGAAAAAGTAGCTAGAGCAACAGAATCAAATGAATGTTGTATGGAAAATTATAGAATAAATTATTCTTTAGTTCTTAAATAAACAGATGGTTGATGAATATACCAGATTTTAGAATACTTCAGATTTTCGCCTGAGCAGTTTTATCAGGTTTTGAATTTAATAGAAGACGAGATACAATATTTACAGCTTTTATTTATCTCTTGACTAAGTTCAAGCCACATTAACTTTTTTCTATACATCTCTGTACTCCTTCGTGCTCATATTGTATAAAATATGTATAGAACTCAATGATTTACAACAAAATCATCTAACTTTCGTCGTTAAAATTGGAAAGTTATAAAACAAGTACTGTATTTCCGACATTTTGTTATAAAATCTTAGTTTGTTTTTAGCAATTACACCAATGAGTACGGGTAATATCTTCTATATTCTTTGTTTGCGCTGGCAAATTGCGTCCTGGATTCAAGAGATTCCAAAACACGACGCGACATGTCAGCGCAAATTTTTTTGCGCCAGCAATTTGCGTTGTAGATAAACCACTTCCATTTAAATACATGGTGAGCAATTTTTGCGCTGGCGCGTTGCGTCGTAGATAAACCACAGCATTAATCGGGGAAAGGGGGAACACGAAAACTGACAACAGGGTGGGTTATTTCTTTTGTACCAGGGCGAAAGCTGTCAAGGATCTACTCTTATATCTCCATCTCTCTCTCTTTGCAAAGTTAAGACAAATATACAATAATACCCTGTGGTCTTCCAGACCCTGCTCTGCGAGTATAAGTTCAAACGTGATCATTCTAACAAAATTCTCGTGACCACTTTGGAGACGGAAGTCTCTCATAACGAGTTGTAGGCTCCTTCCGAATGTATTTTCGCTAGAAAACTTCTAATCCACCATCTCGGTCTTCTAGAAGTTCATAGTATGCCCCTGCCATAACCACAAAAGCTGAAGTAGATGAGTTGTCCACATCACTCAAATATTTGAACCTCAAGAAACACTGGATAGCACTGTATAAACTGAAAGTGTAGTCTTGCTCTCCAAACCTCTACACTAATGTTTGTTTAATGCCGCAGGAAATTGGAAACACTAGAAATAATGTGTCATTGAAGGTATAGGCAAAGAGAATATAAAACATAGAATTGAATTGAGTAGCAAAATAAAATCATCGTTAAATTCCATACGGTGGGATAAGCATATTTGGAAAGACACAAAAAAAATATATTGGTAAAACATTGGTGGAATCTGTTGCAATGTATGGAAGTGAGGTATGGACAATCAATATGTACTACAAGAATAGACTAATAGCTCTAGAAATGGATTATTTACGCAGAAGTGCCAGAAAGTCAAAATTAGAACATGTCACTTCATTGGTACTGTGTTACTGTTATCCATGACATACCCACGTTTGCAGAATACGCAGACATGATGTTATTGTACAGTGAAGCTCGGTGGAATGACAGGTCCGATTGCTTGGCCTGCACGTTCTCCCGACTTGACTCCGCTAGACTTCTACCTATGGGATCACACGAAAACCTTAATTTACGATACCCCTGTAGAATCCGAGGAAGACCTACTAGCACGAGTTATGGTTGCGGCGGATGTTGGTGAACCAGGGATTGATGATCGTGTACCACGAGAACTTGGTACAGAGGTACCGCATCTGTACTGAAGTCGGTGGTCGTCACATCGAGCCCCTTCTTGTAAGTGGTTCCAGACTACAAGAAGCAGGAGTCTGAGAGAGCAACATATGTTGTATTGGTATTTTGAACTGAAACACGGTATGTTTCCGGACATGGGTTCCTATGTTTAATTTAATTGTCTTGGTCCCATCTATCATCATCAATTGCAGGCATGGATTAGGCCATTGGCCTGTTCCGCTTCAGGATAGAAATTGATCCCTCCATCTCTTCTTAGGTCTTCCTGGGTCTCTTCGCCCTGTGGGTCTGAAGTTCAATAGCTGCAGAGGTAATCTATTGTTTGGCATTCTAAGAAGGTGTTCATGCCAATTATTTTGATATTTTTGAATGGTTTCAGTTATTGCCGGTGTGTTGAGAGCTTTGCGGATATCTTCATTACGCATGTGGTCATAAAGCGTATAACCCGCTAAAGGTCTTAATAATTTCATTTCTGCAGCAACTATCATATTTAATTTACCTGTAGTCCAGGTTTCACAGCCATAAAGTAGAGTTGGAAGAGCCACTGTTTTATAAAATTTTAGAATGGTATATGGGTGTACTTTTCGAAAAGAATGCTTTTTATTGTTCCTATAAGTTTTTGAAATTGACCAATTTTATGTCTGTCTTTACATCTGTCGTAGGAAAGATTGCAACCAAGATAAGGAAAGTTATTAACTTGTTCTATTATATTGTTGTTAATAACAATTTTAGTTCGTATCGGTATTTTCCCTTGAAACGCCATAGTTTTTGTCTTACCGAAATTTGTAAATTATAATCTTGGGTTATTTTTGACAATCTATGTACTGCTCTCTGTAGGTGATCTTCAGAAGTAGCCATTATTACTTGATCATCTGCATACATTAATGTGTTGAGGGGTCGACCATCAATCATAAAGTGTGATTGTGATTGGTTTTGCCATTTTTCCCCCATCTATAAATCCTGAAATACTAAGGGGAATTTAGACTCACCCTGTGTGTGTGTGTGTGTATATATATATATATATATATATATAAGCATCATCATCATCATAGTACATTCACGAATTTAGGCCATTTGTTGACCTGTTTCGGCCTCAAGAGAAACACCATCCAGAAGTCTTTTGAGTGGACGTCCTGGTCTTCTTCTTCCTGCAGGTTGATATCTTAACATTAGTTTGGGTATTCTGTGATCTTCCATTCGATGAACATGTTGTATCCATCTTGACTTATAATCAGAAATTTTGTTTCCTAAAGATTCCATGTGTAATTCTTCTAAGATGTCTTCATTTTTTTTGTGATCTAGTAGTGTGTATCCTGCAGTCCTCCGAAGATATCTCATTTCAGCAGATCTAAGTCTCTGTATATCCTTCTGTTTCAACGTCCATACTTCGCTACCATACAAAAGAGTTGGAAGAGCCAGTGTTTTATACACTTTCAGTCTTGAATGCTTTTGGACTAACTGTGGCTTGAAGATAGAATTTATTAACCCTAAAATTCTTAAAAATTTAGATATTTTGCATTTACATCCTTTTCTTCTTCATATGAGATATTGCATCCTAGATATGTAAAATTATTCACCTGCTCCAAAATTTTATTGTCCAGTACAATTTTACTTCTGACAGGATCTACACCTTGAAATGCCATAATTTTTGTTTTTTCTGTAGATATCTTTAATCCATATTCCTCTGTAATTTTGTTAAGTTCATACAGACCTTTCTGTAGATTATCTTCGGAATTTGCTATTATTATTTGGTCATCTGCAAACAGTAGGGTGTTTAATTTTCTATTTTCTGATATTCTTATTCCAAATTTATATGTTTTGTTCCAGCAACATATTACTTCATTGATATAAATTGCAAAGAGTGTTGGGGATAGGGGGCAGCCTTGTCTCACACCACGATTTATAATTCCTTCTTCAGAAAATCTGTTATTTAATTTAATCTTTATGGTGTTGTCTTTGTAAATATTTTGTATGTTCTGCCGAAGTAAATTTGGTATATTTCTGTCTTCCAATATATTTAAGAGTTTTGATCTCTTGACTGTGTCGAATGCTTTTTCAAAATCTATGAAAGCAAAATGTGTTTCTAAGTTGAATTCTCTTCTTTTTTCAAGCAATAGTTTAACAGAAAATGCTGAATCAATACAAGATCGTCCTTTCCTAAATCCATTTTGACATTCCATAAGGAATTTTTCACTGAAACTTTTCAATTTTCCATTTAAAATGTCTGCATAAATTTTGTAGCATGTGTTTAACAAACTGATTCCCCTATAGTTGTCCATTTTTCTCTTGTCTCCTTTCTTGAACAGGGGTATAACAATGCTTGTCTTCCATTCTTGTGGTATATCTGCATTTTTGAATACATTATTAAAGAAGGACAACAGTCTTTCATGGAACTGTTTGCCTGCATATTTGTACAATTCAGAATTAAAGCCATCTGTGCCAATATATATAAGCGTCTATATAAACAAAGAAACATCCACTTTTAATTGTCGGATTTCGCTCAATTTTGGATAATACCTGCTTCGGTTTTGTTTAGTAGGATATACTAAGTTTGGATATGAAACATCGAAAAATGTGACCGCTAGAGCCATTTTTTAATTTTTGTTTCAGATGAACTCTTACACCTAATGATTTTAGAACATAATACTGTAGATAACGGCTAAACACTGGACGCATCTGAAAACATGTGTATACAAATTTTCACGAGATCGGTTGGGGGGGGGGTTAGAATTCAAAAAAGGACAAACAGACAGGCCCGCGCCGTAGCCGAGTGTTTAAGGCAGGAAGCCTTGGCGCAGAGCTACGGGACTTGCGCTGGTTCGAGTCTCCATGGGGGAAGACATTTTGTCACGATATTTCGGCCAGTATGGGACCGGTGCCCACCCAGCATCGTGAGGCATTTGGGTAGCTACAAAAAGTAGCGGCTCCAGGTTGAGAAAACCAACTATAACGACTGGGGGACTCGACATGCTGACCACATGTCAGCCCTACACTGGCTGGATGATCATCTACCTCTGTGATTGACACATGTGGATGTGAGGTAAGCAGCCGGCTGGTAGGCTAAGGGCCTTCTAGGTCTGTCGTGCCAGGAGTTTTTTTTTTTTACAGACAGACATGCATTAATTTATTATATATGCCGGTTGCAATAGCTCTTAATAATAAGAACGGAAATGTATAATGAATGAAAGCTGCATATTGGGTATACAATGCCAAGGTCATGGGGGACTGAGTTCCCCTCCATGGTAGAGGAAGTTTATCGAACTAGACACAGCGTTGCCACTTCTAACCAGCTTACAGTCAGTGGCGTTCCTTTCAAAATTACATTCTTCAATGCAGACTGAAGTTATTGTTATGCACTAGAGCATGCCATCAACATTTTAAATGGTATTAATAAGCTGATAGTTTTTGCTGATGATGTAGTATTATTAGGCGATAGGGAAGAGATACTAAAGGCCAACAAGCACACACTATTGAGTAACACTAAGATATTGGGACTGGAAGTAACAATCAATAAAACTAAATATATGTTCACACATATAAATACATTATGTAACGGACAATTAATGACAAATGAGGAAAATTTTGAAGTGGCTGAATTCAAATACCTTCTTCTTCTACTTCATGAAATTAGGCCTTTTGGCCTGTTTTCACATCAATTTGGATTTAATGAATCTTGCCATGTAGTAAATGGGCGTCTAATACTATTCAAATAAAAGGAACAATAATCAGAAACAGGAATGAGATACACAAAGAAATTAAAGATATGTATTACAGAGCCTCTTGACGTCACAACTCCTTTCAAAAAACGTTAAACTGAAAACATATAAAACTGTTATTCTACCAGATATATATATATTATATGGTTGCGAAACATGGACTCTTACTTTAAGGGAGGAATAGATATTACTTGTATTTGAGAATAAAGTTCTTAGAAAAGTTTCTGAACCAAAGAGAGATGAACAGAAAGGTGAATGGAGAAGACTACATAACATTGAACTGTGATCTTTATAGGAATTCAGATATAATAATAATAATAATAATAATAATAATAATAATAATAATAATAATATAAAGGAGCACTCAGAAGAGCATTAGTTTCGAAAGTTTTACGTTCTTTTCCACTGATCACTTGCATTCACTCTTTGCTGTATTCATTAATTGATTTTGTTCTGTTTTTACACTCTGTGATATGATAAAGTTTACACTTATCACCGCACAGTGCACATCTGCAGTCTTCAGTTGGCTGGTGGATTTTTTTTATTTTCGCAGACCTTGTGATGAAAGCCATGTATCGCTAGTCTGGTTACAACGTGTCTCAGTGTCTGACATTCTCTTGTCCAGTTTCTGTCTGTCATGGCACTGGAAGTGTAAAATTCCTCATTTATTTCCTTCCGTTTCTGTTCCCTCACTTTTACTGCTTTTTGATATGGTTCTGTAGATGGTAGGAGGTATGTTATCCTGATGTCTTCTATGAAATATGTTTCTCGCATAAGTTCATAAATTAATCTGGATCGTGCTGTTTTTCCAGTTCCAGTGATTCTCTTCATGAAGCTTGCTTTCACTTTTTCTATTTTGTTGAGGTCACTGACTGTTAATTTCTGCCATATGATCTCGATTCCGTATGTAACTATGGGGGCTATCGTTGTGTGGAAAAGTGTCATTGAAGTGTCTGTTGTTAGTTTTGTAAGGTTCTTGATATTGTAGATCGCTTTTATTGCTGCTGCTGTACTGTCTTGGACGTGTATGCTGAAGGATGTCGCTGTGGTCTGCATGGCGATACCTAGATATTTGTACCTGTTGACTGTCTTTAGAGGACTTCCTGCCAGTGATGGTATCTTCTGCTGCTCTCCGTCCCCTTTTCAGATATAATAAGAACAGTTAAATCTCGTAGTCTGCAATGAGCAGGACATGTAGTACGAATGGGGAACGAAAGAGTGGCATGCAAGCTTCTTGCAGGAAAACCAGGGGGGGAAAACTCCCAGTTAGTAAACCAAGAGTGAGGTGGGAGAATAACATTAGCCATAATTTTAAGGAAGTAAATAATACGTGGGATGATTTGAAAATGTTAGTTCAGGATAGGCATTATGGGAAGTTTAAGTCTGCACGGCTATAAATCTACGGGCTTGATATTAACAGTTAGTTTTAGCAATGAAATATAATTTAATATTAAATGTCCCACCCTCTAATCCATGGGGAGATATTTCCGAACAATACAAGTTCAAAATTTCATATTCTTTGTGTCTACAAAAATCGGGAATTTTATCTTTTAACTGTACTCGGAGATGTGTATTTGCAGGTATAGGGGACTGACCCACCAAACAACTTTCCAAGGGTGAACATGAATTCAAGTCTCATTTTACACCTAATTTCTCATCTGTCAATAAAACCAAATAATCTCTCTTACAAGAAAAAAAATATAAATGCTTCAAATATATATATATATATATATATATATATATATGAATTTATTTATTTATTTATTTATTTATTTATTTATTTATTTATTTATATTCATGTATTTTATTTAAAAGGTTTTAAAGTATATAGGCCTAACATCTTCCTGTGCCCAATATTAAGTTTTGATTCCGTTCCTCCATTCATCTCTATCCTGCAGTCCCCTGTTCTTCACTAATTCGTAATTCTTTCTATCCATGTCTTCCTAGGTGTCCCTCTTCTTTTCCTCCGATTTGGAATCCACTTCAAACTCCTAACTGGCAATCTATCTTCATTCATCCTCTTCACGTGTCCAAACCATTGTAATTGTTTATTTCTCACAAATTGTATAATTGTTTCTCTACAATTCATTTTTTGTCGGAAAATACTGTTTCTGATCCTGTCTAATTTAGAGCATCGTGCAGATCTTCTTAAAAACCCATTTCTGTACATTGTAATTTTGACTTTAATTTGACATTTATAGTCCATGTTTCTGCTCCATAAGTCATTCAATTTCCATTCAACATTGCTATTGCATATCGACCTTCAACTATTCTTTTTGTTATTTCCAAATCATGTTTACATCTTCATTTATTTCTTCTTATTATTATTCTTTTTTGTGCGATTTTTATCCCGTTTATTTCCCAAATCACTCCTCGGAGGAAGACGTATTGGATGTGCATCCACTGTCTATACATCTCTTGGCTGGTCTTCCTTTTGTTCTTCTTCCGTCCATTGGTCTATCTTCTTTAGCTCTTTTTGCAAGTCGGTTGTCTTTCATTCTTTCTATAGGACCTTTCCAATATTTTCGTCTATCCATAATACATTTGGTTATGTCTTCAATATGACATTTGTCCCTAATTGCTATATTGTGTACCTTATCAAATAATGTTTTCCCCTGAATAGTTCTTCAGATCTTCATTTCACATGTGCTTATTATTTGTATCAGCCATACTTTCTGCTCGATATACGATAACTGGTCGAACCATCGTTTTGTATATGCGGGTTTTGCTTCCTATTGACATATGTTTGTTGCGCCAAATTAAATCTTTCGTACACCCTGATATGTGTGCTGCTTTATCAGCTTGTTTCTCTACTAATTTTATTAGATGTTTGGTGTTTGTTATTAATACACTTAAATAATTAAATTCTGATACTAGTTCTATAATTTTTCTTTCCACTTCTAATTTGCACATTATATATATATATATATATATATATATATATATATATATATATATATATATATATATAATTCACATGTAAAATTCCAGTTTCACTAATTACATAAAATTTGAAGGTATTACATCCAAAAAATTCTCAATATTATTTGTATGGGGAATGAAAGAGGTGTATGGAAGCTTCTTGTAGAAAAACCTGAGGGAAAACGCCCAGTTGGTAGACCAAGAATGAGGTGAGAGAATAACATTAACTATGATTTGAGGGAAGTACATTATACAGGAAATGATTGGAAAGCATTAGCCCAGGATAGGGATGTATGGAGAGCTTATGTCCGCGCGGCCATGAACCTATGGGCTCGATAGCGCCAGTGAGTAAGTAAGTAATTTGTAAGTTATGGAGAATATGATACATATGTATTGCATGGTTCATGATATGAAACTAACAATATTTAGTTTTAATATTTTGTAATACCAATCTTCAAAAAAGGAAGTCGCCAAATCAAAGATAACTATCGTGGAATTAGCTTGTTGAACTCTGGATATAAAATTTATGCTAATATAGTTAAGAATAAATTGAGGAAAATTTATGAAAATATAATTGGAGAAGAGCAGAATGGATTCAGAAAGGGTAGATCTTGTACAGATGGATTCTTTACTCTAAAACTACTATTAGAAAAGCACAAGGAATTCAATATAGAAACTCATATCGCCTTCGTTGACTTCATAAAGGCTTTTGACAAAGTAGACAGAAATATATTACTACAAATTTTAGCTGATGATAACGTTCCACAACAATATATTACTAATATCTTCAACATCTATAAAGATAATGAAATCTCTGTTAAACACGATGGCAGATTATCTTCTTGGGAAAAGATCAACACTGGAGTAAGACAGGGATGTGGACTTTCACCGGTGCTTTTAATTATATACATGAATAAATTAATAAATGAATGGAGGAAAACACAACGAGGATATATACCCATCAATAGGAACCTCAAACTCGATGCTATTCTTTTTGCAGACGATTTAGCTCTTCTGGCACTTTCCGAAAATGATTTGCAACGATCAATTTATAATTTACAAAAAATAGGTGCCAAATTTAATATGGAAATATCAATTAACAAAACTAAAATTATGGCATTTCATGGGAAGGACCCCATACAAAGTAAAATCTGTCTCCAGAATAAAATTTTAGAGAGATCTAATCAATTTAAATATCTTGGATATTATCTCTCTATCTGGGATGAAAAGGATATCCCTGAAAAAGTTACTAGTTATATAAAAAGTTTAGGAATTATTAATCAAGTTATGAAACCATCCCTTGTACAAAAAAACACCAGATTACGTTTATATAACACTTTGGCTAGACCAGTGTTGACCTATGGTAGTGAAGCATGGACACTAAGAAAACAACATGAAAGCAGAATAACGGCTTGTGAAATGAGATTCATGCGCAGAACAGCGGGTTACACCAGAAGGGATCGGAAAAGGAACACCGATATCTTAAAAGAATTGAAGACTACGCCAATTTTGGAATATATTAAACAGTACCAACTAAATTGGAAACACCATCTTGAAAGAATGAGTTCAAATCGGATCCCCAAAGCTGTTTATAATTATATACCAAGAGGACGAAGATCACTGGGCCGTCCTATGAAACGCTGGAGGGAAAATTTTCTATAGGATCGTAACAGGCCTTGGCCTAATACTTGGAAGGAAGAAGAAGAAGATATTTTGCTATAGAGGTAACATGTAACAGATTCGTGAACAAAATTTGAAAAGGGTGTTCAAAAATATGCTCAGAGTGAATTACTGTATTTTGGTTGAAATCCCCAATTAAGTATTATGGAGGAAGCCATGACATTAAAAAGGTTGGGAACAAAGGCCACATTGTAAATATTGTATGCACCTTGTCCAGGATAAAAGTACAAATGCAAGATAAGAATTTTGTTTTATCTTATCAGCTTCTTTAATAAAATTAATCAGACTATTTAACTCATGCCCCAAATGGGAGTCAATGACCAATCACGTTTCAATGATTTCTGTTTTACAACCAATCAGAGTAGTGTTTCACGAAATATTTATCAGTGTTATAATTACCATATTAAAGGAAGCTCCTCCTTTTTAATATTCTGAACAGGTCTGACCATTATTTTGCAGTGACTGAGCCTGTGAGAAATACGGCTACCAGATTGTATATATAGTGCATATTCATGCACACATGCCGCCTGCGGGAGTTAATATAAAAACATTTGTAGCAATTGATTATACCACCAAAAAAAGAAACCACTGTTTGCACTTTCCTAAATGTATTTTTTCCCAGGTAACAATCCAGAAAAATATAATTGTCATATTTACATCATACGACATCAGAAATGAATTAATATACAATTTGATGTGTTTCATTTTTTCTCCACTAGAGAGCATTCTTACAATATTGCGTTCCTTTGGCAATAAATAGTATGATCTGGTTGCAGTGATAAACAAAAGAAGCAGATGAAGCGTACCTATCGTTTCTCATTTGTTTTCAAACATCGCCGTTTACATTAAATATATAAATGTTTTAAAATAACTATAGTTAAATAATGATTTGTGAGTAAACAGCTTACTTTTATTCGTTAAATAGTCCTAACAAATGCTTAAAGTCCATTTCAATAATACTACATATCTTTCCATACATCCCTACCCTAAGCCAATGTTTTCCAATTATCCTGTATAATCCACCTCCCTTAAAGTAAGAGTTCATGTTTCGCATGCATTTAATGTAACTAGGAGAATAACAGTTTTATATTTTTTTAGATCTTGGGACGATAAGAATCCCTGTATTGCATACGTAACACCATGCATTTCCAGAATTGAGCCTACGTTTATTTATGTTTTTTCTGCACCTCATTCCTGTTTGTAATTATTGTCCCTAGGTATTTGATTTCAGCCACTTCTTCAAAATGTCAGACTCACATTTCTTAAAAGGCAACTGTGAGAAGTCCAAAGACCCATCAAATCAACTACAGGTATATATTGTTGACCGATGAAAAGATTGGAAGTGCCTGTCGAGGGGTTCGAGGGAGAAAGTGCAGATCTATTAGTCATTCAAAATATCTCTGCAGGCGGAAGAATTATGAAGCTCTGTTTGTTGCTACACGTGACGTCACGTAAGGCAGTGTTCACTGTCAGCGCCCCACGTCCCATTCCACTCTGGAATCGAAGATAGTAGTGTCACGTGTTCTATTCCTGCATAAACACGACTGCAGTGCCCTCCGTCAACAACTAGGCTTACTCCTTAAACGGGTAATAGCAGTGAAATTTGCACTGTAGATTACATAGTTTTATCTTTATTCTTCAAAAAAACTTGAAGTTGTACCAAATCATGAATTGGTATGATTAATTACCACAACTTCCTCTTTATTACAAAATAGTTGCCATTAATGTTAATTTCACGTTCAAAATGGCATCTGACAAAAATGCAGTTTACTAGGGTTTTCAAGATAATTTTCACAATTCTAAAGATTTTTCAATGATTCCTTTTCTGTTCTTAAATTATTTCTCAAAAAATTTTATTTTTTATTTTTACTTTGGGGATTTTTTTTATGTAGTATACATGTTACAGTCCCGCGCCGTAGCCGAGTGTTTAAGGCAAGAAGCCTTCGCGAGAGCTACAGGACTTGCGCTGGTTCGAGTCCTCCATGCGGGGGGGGGAAGAAATTTTCTTATGGAATTTCGGCCAGTATGGGACCCGTGCCCACCCAGCATCGTGAGGCACTTGGGTAGCTACAATAAGTAGCGGCTCCAAGTTAAGAAGACCAGCTATAACGGCTGGGGGACCTGACATGGTGACCACATATCACCTCTACACTGGCTCGATGATCGTCTACCTATGTGATTAACACATTTGGATGTGAGGCCAGCAGCCGGCTGGTAGACCAAGGGCCTTCTAGGCACTTAGCGCTTGAAATTCATTTTACAGGAAAGATTCTAGTAGAGTCCCGCGCCGTAGCCGAGTGGTTAAGGCAGGAAGCCTTGGCGCAGAGCTACGGGACTTGCGCTGGTTCGAGTCTCCATGGGGAAGAAATTTTCTCATGGAATTTCGGCCAGTAAGGGACCCGTGCCCACCCAGCATCGTGAGGCATTTGGGTAGCTACAATAAGTAACGACTCCAGGTTAAGAATACCAGCTATAACGGCTGGGGGACCCGACATGCTGACCACATGTAACCCCTACACTAGCTAAATGATCATCTACCTCTGTGATTGACACATGTGGATGTGAGGCCAACAGCTGGCAAGTAGGCTAAGGGCCTTCTAGGCCTGTTGCGCCATGGAATGGAATGGATTCTAGTATAATTTGTTTATTTATATGGAATATACTAGCACAACATTTAAATACACTATCTCAAATAGATCCACCGCTGTGGTCTCGAGGTAGCGTGCTGCCTTGTCACGCAGCGGGCCCGGGTTCGATCCCCGGTCGGGGCAGTTTTTCTGGGTTTTTCGGGGTTTTTCCTCACCTGTAAGACAAATGTCAGGAAAAATTTAAGGCCCAAACGGTCCCGAAATCATATGGCCATCATCATCATCCATATCATTTTCATCATTATCATTCTTCACTGGTGTGGAAAGCAACGGGAAGCTACCACACCTACAATTCCCTAGTAAAACTGCAAGGATAGCATGAAAATGCTATGATTGCAGTGAAGGACCTGTCTTCGGGCAGAATTACTATGGATAGATGGATCTCAAATAGTTTTGAAATTATTAGAAAAACAAAATTGAAAAATTCAAGTTACAGAAACCAAGTGACAAACTTACTGAAGGTTATATAGATGTAGGGCATTTAAAGGACAAACTCAAAAGACAACCTGTCACGTTCTAAGTCATAACTCAATAACTACATGTAAAGTGATCCCACTAGAGGCCAAAGGAGACCCTTGGGGGTAGTAGGAGGTTAGGGCTCCCATTTCTCTAGACACTCGGTTTGTCAGTCCTGCGTGATGACCACCTTTACCCCCAGAACAAGCATCTGGTACTTATTTCCGTTAGAGGCTGAGTCGACCCCAGGTCATGGTACCCCCTGAAGGTATCGGTCAGTTTAAAAATCATGACCCCACCGGGACTCGAATCCTCGACCTTCCTGTTTGTAGCGCACTGTCAACCACTACGCTACGTCTTGCCCCAACTCAATAAGTAATCAAGACAATTAAATTTAGTTTTTACAGAAATAAAGAGGAAAGCCCATTTTCATAAGAAAAGGTAAATTAAAAGATTACTAAAAGTTACTTCTACCTCTTTTAGTCCAAGATCCGGCTGCAAGATTACTACGTTCATCGAGCGGATGAATAAAATCATTTTTTTTAAATAAAATTGTCCATTACTGAATACATTTTTGCCGAGTTGCCTATCAAAATTCGGCCGCCAGTATGTTTAATTAAAATGTAATTTATTTATTTATTCGAAATAATTTGATTCACATTCTGATAGGCCAGAGCATCATTTTGCAGTGACCGACTCTCTAAGAAATGCTTTGAATATAACAATTTATATATTGAGATGTAAGAATCCTAGAATGCAAGTGGCTCCCAGATTGTAACGGGCTTCCAATATAAACCCGGACCGACCTCACGGGGTTTCACCCGTCAGGCAGCGCTCTCTCCTCGTCCACATTTCACTCTGCCAGCCGCTCGTCCTTGAACTAGTCAGTTTACTATCGTTTGACAAGATGAGACGTCAGCTGACATTAGAGCAGCGCATTTATGTGTGTAAATGTTATTATAAATACGAATCAGCTCGTCGCGTTCACGAGGAATTTATTCGGAACTTCCCTGGACAATTACCTACTTCCAGATCGACAATCCACGATCTTGTGACTAAATTTGAGACCACTGGTTCAGTACAAAATAAGAAACACACGCGAAGGCGTACGGTTCTCACCGAAGAAAAATTAGACGAAATTGGCGAAAATTTGGAACGTTCACCACAAAAATCATTACCGAAATTAGCACAACAAGTTGGGATTTCAGTATCTTCTGCACATACAGCAACAAAATTGTTAAAACAGGTATTTATGTTCCAGAAAAATATAACTGACATATTTACATCATAGGATATCGGAAATTAATTAATATCCTATAATATTGGTTATAAACAGTTTGACGTGTTTCATTTTTTCTCCACTAGGGTGCATTCTTACAATATTGCAAACCTTTGGCAATAATATGATCTGGTTGCAGTGATGAACAAATGAAACATAACAAATTAGTTTTCAATCAGCGCCGTTACATTAAATATATAAATATTTTAAAATAACTATATTTAAATAATGATTTGTAAGTAAACAGCTTAATTGTATTCGATAAATAGTCCTAACAAATGCCAGTTTGATTTCCAAATTCTCTACATTATTTGAAATCACTCGTGGCATTACTTATGACTATTTAATTCATGCCCCAAATGACCAATCACGTTTCAGTGAATCTTGTTTCACAACCAATGACAATCGTGTTCTACCTCACTCATTACTGAATACTCTTTACCACCTCCTGCTTTTGTGATAAAGAAAGCTTAACTTTTTTAATATTCTGAACAGATCAGAGCAGTGACCGACTCTTCAAAAAAAATTAGTAACATATAATGTTGGTTGTAATAAACCATTTGATGTGTTTCATTTTTTCTACACTAGGATGCATTTCTACAATATTGAGATCCTATTTGTAGTTTTCCACGCCAGATGGCAATAAATAATATTATATGATCAAGTTACATTGGATAAACAAATGAAAGATAACTGAACAATTCTGATTTGTTTTCAAACATCGCCGTTTACATTAAATATATAAATATTTTATAATTACATTTAAATAATTATTTGTAAGTAAATAGCTTAAATTTATTCGTTAAATAGTCCTAACAAATGTCACTTGATTTCCAAACCCTCATCGATGATTTGCAAATCACTCGTGACATTACTTTTGATGTAGTATTATAGCGAGGAGGTACTAAGTGTCAACACGTGAGTAACAGTAATGAATTGGGACTGGAAGTAAACGTCAATAAAACTAAATATATGTTCACACATAGAAATACGGAAGGTTGTTTCTGATCTCCGACAACAAATGATTTTTAAGTTTTACCTTCAGAAAAGCTGTGTCTCCACCATCGATCCTGCTGTTTGTGCGGCGTTCGGCAATGTGACGTGGCAACAATTTATGAACCCTGCTTTTGTGGCGCTTCTCCATGTTTAAATCTTTGTTTATTATGGTGTTTACAGTTTTAAGGGATATTCCCAATCTGTTCGCAATCACCCTTTGTGTGGCAGGGTTACTACCAGAGATAAGGGCCTTGACCCTTTCTGATTACATCCGGAGTGCGGGTAGTAGCAGGTCGTGGATTTGCCTGTTTTTTTTCCTTTTGGAATTAATCCCAAGCGACCCTTTCCCTTTTTATTAAGCACTGAACTAATTCCACACTTTGACACCACAAAATTACGTTTTTTGCAAGCCTCAATAATCTCGGAATAAGTATAATTAGCTTTGGAAAGGGCAGTAATATACCCTTCCCAATACGGGTCGATCTTCTTAGGCATTATGAGGACAGCAACACGCGTGCGAGTGTAACAGAAGCAGCACACTGACTGGTTTGATCACCTCGCATGTTCCTGTCCTGATGACTCACACTCCAACGTCACAATCTACTTGGCAAATCGTTCTCAGAGATCGGAAACAACCCTCCGTACATAATAGTACAAGATCCGGCTGCAAGATTACTACGTTCATCGAGTGTAAGAACAAAATCTATTTTTTTCATAAAATTGTGAATTACTGAATACATTTTTGCCGAGTTGCCTATTAAAATTCGGCCGCCAGTATGTTTAATAAAATATAAATAATTTATTTATTCGAAATAATATGATTTGCTCGTTATTAAAACAAATTATAATCCAGTTCTTAGAAATCGATGTATAGAGCTTGAAAAGTTTTGGTTGCCATTGCACACTTGGCCGTAAACCTCCTCGCGGCTACAGCAGGCCGTGAGATCAATTTAGAGACAAAATGGCGGTAAGTACGTATTTATTGTTTTATATTGTTCCCTCGCAGCGGGAAGTAAAACCACTGCCCTTTATGTATAGTACGTATAATGTATATACAAAAATATATTCAAAAGGTAGTATTAATATACATTATACGAAACAAATCACAGCATTTTAAATGAACTGAACTTTATTTGAAACAGTATAAAACAATAAATACGTACTTACCGTCATTTTATTACTGATTGGTGTCACAGCCTGCTTGTAGCCGCGAGGAGGTTTACGGCCAAGTGTGCAATGGCAACCAAAACTTTTTAAGCTCTATACATCGATTTCTGCGTACTGAGTTATAATTTATTATAATAACAAGTGAATCAAATTATTTCGAATAAATACATTAATTATATTTTAATTAAACATACTGGCGGCCGAATTTTAATAGGCAACTCGGCAAAAATGTATTCACTAATTCATAATTTTATGAAAAAAAATTGATTTTGTTCATCACCTGGTTGAACGTAGTAATCTTGCAGCCGGATCTCGGGCTATTTAAATAATTAAAATAAACTTATTTTCATTCTACTGGTATTTAATCGAATATATACTGTTATTTCATTCAGTTTATTTTATTTTTATTTGCTATACACTTTAATTTATTTTGTTTCTTTTATTTGCTTTAGTTTACTCAACAATGTATTAAAGTACGTGAAATAATACAACCCCTCACGTAGTATAAACATTCCTTCGACTCTCATTCTTCACATCGGCCAACAATAGTATTCATTACGTCTACTTACCACTTTTGATAGATACGTTCTTGATACGGTAGGTGCAGTATGTTCTTCAGATTCCTGAAAATAAAATAATAATGTAATTAACAAGAATGGATCAACAGATACAATATATACACTGTTATTTGCGGAAGACCAGATAATTGCTCAAGAATATGAAGACATGGAGTTTACAGCAGGCTACACAAAATGGGACCATAAAAGAAATGAGGAAATTATGGAAAGAGTTGGATGTAGAACCCATTCTTCGCCATACACAAAACTACCAGAACAACTGGAAAGACCATCTTCAACGAATCCCGTCTCATGAAATTCCAAAAGCCATACTTCGCTACTGCCCCCAAGGCAAAAGATCGCTGGGACGTCCAAAAAATCGCTGGATGGAAAATTCCTCTTTGAGAGCGTAACAGGCCACACGGCCTGATACGTGCATGGATGATGATGAAGTTCTATGTATGTCAACGGAGTTGAGAGAAGGGACGTCATTAGAAGTTCTATGTATGTCAACGGAGTTGAGAGAAGGGACGTCATTTTACTATCCCCGCTACTGTAGGGGTGCATACAATAACTAGGCCAAAGCTAGGAATGTGGCTGTTACCAGTTATAAAACAACTCCCCCAAAGCTGTGAAAACCAGAAAATAAAATATAATTTATCCTTTTTTCAGAGGATTTTTGAAAAAGTATGATATACAGTTTTTAATTCCTGACTTTTTTGTTATACTTTGAATTTATATTAAGAAATCTATAACTAAAATAATACAAAACACGGTTTTAGTATGATAATTTGCGGGGTGGCAGACCGGTGGAGGGCCATTCATTGATAATAGTGTAGTTCAGTTCTGACATTGTATTGACAGCACAAAAAACATTTGTCTTTTTCAGTAGACTGTTCTTAGTTCTAGCAATGTGGTGGATTTTCGAACTGTCTTGAAAATTCATTTAATACATAATTTATTTAGTAGAATTAAGTGTTTAGTTAGCGTTTAATAGATTGTTTTTATACATATTTTAAAAATATTCAGATAATTATTTTTTTAGTAATACTTAGAGATTAGTTATTGTGTGATAGATATAAGGAAAATACAGTTAAACGTTTGAGTATATATATATATATATATATATATATATATACAGTATATATATATATATATATTAGTTTCGGTATACATTTGAACATAATTTAGACAAGCTGGGATTTAAATATGCATACAAAGGAGATGTTAAACAAGTAGAAACAAAAAAAAAATGTATATATAGGTATAAGTTTTAAAAACAACTATTATATATTATATCACTATTATAAATTTTCGAACTGTTCTGTATATAATCTAATATAATTTTATTTTCATAACATAATTTAGAAGACTGATGTATTTGTAACAGAGAGTAGTACCTTCCCCTTTACTAGCTGCCTGTACCTTCTAGTGGAGTGAGTGAAGGGAGGTTCTCTATCAGCTGGTTTGAAATAAAGAATAGGCTTGTTCCGCCATGGAGTTTATATATATATATATATATATATATATATATATAAAGAAGTGGCGAAAGTTCCTAATTATTCGTACCATCTTACCTTGTATTCAGTCTTATTTCCCGTAAAATACGATGTTGCCTAAGAACAATGTTTCTATCGTTGACAGTTCCGTACACAATTCAGTTACATGGCGGATAAGAGTAGCACCACGGTTCCCCCAACGGACGAAGACGGCGGAGTAATACCTTATGCAAATTTTGTTTACAGTACAACTGGAACTTATCTCGGAAGTGGTATAATATTCTCTACTCCAAGCGCGACAGGCCTAAAATCCGGCTGCTGGCCTCATATCCACATGTGTTAATCATGAATGTAGACTATCATCTAGCTACTGTAGGGTGACATGTGGTCAGCATGTCGGGTCCCCAGCCGTTATAGCTGGTCTTCTCAACCTGTAGCCTCATGAAGCTGGGTGGGCACCGGTCCCATACTAGCCGAAATTCCATGAGAAAATTTCTCCCCCTTGGGGACTCGAACCAGCGCAGCTCTGCGCCATGGCTTCTTGCCTTAACCACTCGGCTAAGGCGCAGGACGGTATAATATTCAAGTGCTCAATTATAGTTACCAAACTTTACACGGATAATGAAAATATCTGGACCTATAACAAATTTTATAACCTTATCATCTATACTATAGGAACATTTACCTCATGATATTGGGTGGGCCGAAATTCCATGAAAAATATCTTCCCCATTGGAATCCGAAAACCAGCGCAAATCCCAGAGCTCTGCATCAATATGATGTCTTAAACAGCTCGGCTACTGCAAGGGAAAATATCTATCATACTCCCCTTAATAAACCAGACTTTAATTACCTCGTGATGGAGATGCGGTTCTTCGTATTCTGATTCCGAACTTCTTTCAAACTCGTCTTCTAATCTGCATGATTCAGGTGGGATCTTGAGCACATTACCAGAACTATTCTTTTCTTTTGAAAGTCTGGAAACTGTTCGTCGTGAAACACCGATAGCTGCAGTGTCACCATAACTATTTTTTTCTTTTAAAAGTCTGGAAACTGTTCGTCGTGAAACACCGGTAGCTGCAGCTGTCCTTCCACCTAAATCCGCGATCGATATTGTTGGATTTCCTACTTTCAGAGCTTCATATTCATCGGCACAGAACTTATGGACATTTAGAATAATTTGCCTCGCATCAGAGTTCAGCGCTTTTCCTTGTCTTAACGCACCAGTTAGAAAAACAAGAAACACAAGGGTAATTCCCCACAGTATGTGTATCCAATACTCCACTGATATCATTGTTTTTCTAAACTTAAAAACACGAACAAATAGACACAAAACTCGAATAAAATGCTCTATCTCGTCCAATAATTGTGTTTACGAGCGGTGTTTTAAGAGCGTCCGTCACTTGGCGTAGTCGGTAGAGTCCCTACGTTCCACACCGGTGACCCGGGTTAGATTCCCGGCGGGGTAGGGGATTTTAAATCTCCGCCTTGGGTCTGGGTGTGTGTCCTGCCTTTGTGTCTATATGTGAGAATAAAATAAAGTTAACTGGTAAAATAAGAAGGAAAAACAGTGTAAACGAAAAAGGAGAAAAAAAAAGTAAATAAAAAACTGAATCTAAAATAAACAAATAAAAAAGAGGAAAATCTCTATAGAACGTATATCAAATACTACAGTGATATAATTGATTTTAAACACTAAAAAAAACAAAACTGGAATATAAATATTCTATCTCGTACAATACTTGTTAACGATCAGTGAGAATTTAATGATGCCATGGTTTTAGGAGGAAAATCCCTATAGAAGCTTAACAACACGAACAAAAACACACAAAACTGGAATAAAAATTATCTATATCGTCCGGTACTTGTGTTTACGAGTTGAGAGAATTTAGCTGTCCGATCGTTTTAAAAGTAAATATCCCATACTATGTGTATCAAATACTCCGGTGAAATAATCACTTTCAAACGCATAAAAACACGAACAAAAACACACAAAACGGAATAAAAATGTTCTATCTCGTTCAAAACTTGTGCTTACGAGAGGTGAGAATTTAGATGTCCGGCGGTTATAAGGGAGAGAAGTAGTCAGGTCGGTTTAAGAAAGAGACAGGTTCTCACCCTCCTCCGACTCCATAATATGCCTGAGAGAACAGTTGAATGCAGTGCTCAACTATTGTCTCCCTGGCTTAAGTTGGCAAGACATTTGTAGAAAGAGGCAGCTGAACTCACCCCTCTCACTCGCACCAGTGTTGCCGGGGTTTCTTCACCAGATGTTAATAGGGAAAAAGGGGGGGGGGGAGGAAAAATCCCAGGAATGAATTCGCTAGAAGAAACAGTGGCGGCGTCTTGTTCTTGGTTACACCCCCTTTTTCTTCATCATCGGAAAGGCTCAAACTGATAACAAATTGTCCATAACAGTAACTTTCTCTCAATAAAATTGTTCTACTTTTATCAGATGTGCACACGAATTCTTCCAATTCTCTGGGGTGACTTTTAACATAGCGCTCATAAATAATTGTTCCACATCGGACGTTTTAAATTATCATAGCGTTTCGCTACGTCCCCCTTAATTTGAGCCCATATCAATTCAATAGCAATAAAATCACAATGATATGTGTGAATATGTATTTAATTTTATTGATGTTTACTTCCAGTCCAAATTTCTCAGTGTTACTCAATACAGTGTGCATGTTGTCCCTTAGTATCTCCTCGCTATTGCCTAATAAACTCTACATCAGCATACATTAACAGCTTATTAACAGCATTAAGTGGACCTTCTTCATCCTAAGTACAAAATAGAATAGTAGAGGAGATAGTGCATCTCTTTTCTTTAACCCATTGTGAATTTCTTAGGCATCCGAAAATTGTTTACCTACACGCACCCTACGCTTTGTGCCATTTAGACACATTCGTATAAGTCTAACTAACTTTTTAGGAATTCCGAACTCCAGCAGGATACTATATATCTTCTCGCTTCCAATAGAATCGTATTCCTTCCTGAAGTCTACATACAGTGTCCTATTAATGTCCGAAATTCCATGAGAAAATTTCTTCCCCCATTGGTACTCGAAACCTAGTGTAAATCCCGTAGCTATGCATCAAAGCATGATGCCTTAAACAGCTCGGCTACTGCAAAAGAAAATATTTTTCATATTCTCCCTAATAAACCAGACTTTAATTACCTTGTGATGTCTATGGAGATGCAGTTCTTCGTATTCTGATCCCGAACTTCTTTCCGACTTGTCTTCCAATATGCAAGGTTCAGATGGAATCATGAGCACATTTCTAGCGTCACCAGGACTATTTTTTTCTTTTACAATTCTGTAAACTGTGCTTCGAGAAACACCAGTAGCTGCAGCTGTTCTTCTAGTAATATCCGCGACTGATATCGTTGGATTTCCTACTTTCAGAGCTTCATATTCATCGGCACAGAACTTGTGTACATTTATTACAATTTGCCTCGCTTCTGGATGCAGTGCTTTTCCTTTCTTTGCTACACCAGTTAGAAGAACCAGAAGCACAAGGGAAATTCCCCATAGTATGCATATCAAATACTCCACTGATATCATTACTATTAAACACTTAAAAACACGAACAAAACAAATAAATCTGGAATAAAAATGTTCTGTAACCAAAACTTGTGTTTACGAGCGTTGAGAATTTAGTTGTCCGGTCGTTTTACGAGGAAAATCCCATAGCATATATATATCAAACACTCAACTCCTAAAAACACGAACAAAAACACACAAACCTGGAATAAAAGTGTTCTGTTTCGTATAATACTTCTATTTGCGAGCGGAAAGAATTTAGTTGTCCGGTAGTTTTAAGAGCAAAATCCCCATAGCATGTATATCAAACACTCAACTCTTTAAAAACATGAAAAAAACACACAAAACTGGAATAAAAGTGTTCTATCTCGTACAATACTTCTGTTTACAAGGGGAAAGAATTTAGATGTCCGTCCGTTATAAGAGAGAGAAGTAAAGTGACAAACAAACAACTTGAGACAGGATTTTGAAAAGAAACAGCAACAGGTACTCACCACAGAGTATCCCACAAGCGGCGCTAGTGTAGAACTAACGACATCTAAATTTTTTCGATTTTTTGTGGCATTAATATGAAATTCAGTACCGTCTGGTGGTAAAATTAAGAATTATAATTACACAACACCATATGGTGGATAATTATGGAATTATTTGTACCCAGCCTCTCAGACCTAAAGATTTTTTTTTATTTTAACAGAAGGGAAGAATGGAAACAAATAAAACATGTTAATTTATTTTCGTTTATTAAAATTTAAAAACGTGCATTATGAGTGACTTTATAACGGATTTCAGACCTATGATATGGCTAAGGTTATTTAATAAATATTTTATACAATATTTATTAAAGAACCTTAGCCATGTCGTAGATCTGAAATCCACAATATTTATTAAATAACCTTAGCCATGTCGTAGATCTGAAATCCATTATAAAGTCACTCACATCTTTTAAATGTTTATTACAAATGGCTGTACACTAACATCACTCTTCCTAACATAACAAATCTTAGAATTTTATTACTTCTAGTAGGTTTATCTTTGAAAATAGATTCACATTAAAAACGTAAACAAGTTTGAATTTACTTACAAATTAGAGTAAAATAAAATCTAAGTAATGATTTTTAACTTTCGATAATATAACTCATAATTTTTACAGTGCCGTCTACATAGAACGAAAGGATAGCAGTTAAAAATTTAAATTTACAAAATAGCTAATTTTCCATAATCCCGAGGTGAAGACGCCGTGTCCCTTGCATTTGTTTTATTTAGTTACATATTCTGTTACTACGAAACAGCGCTACCATAGTAGTTTGCTCATTGTAGTTCATCGTAAATTTTTAGGTGTCACGGTACGCAGTTTCTCCTCTGTATCAAATACTCTGTGCCTTCCATGTCCACAAGAAAAATCAGCGGCGGCCTTTCACGTCCTTCCATTTTCGCTATCCGTTTCTTGCAGGTCGATAACAAATCGATCGACCACTTCGTCTATTAAACCGTCTTTTTCCCAATAAAACTGTTCCTTCTGTTTTCCATGTTCATACACCGTTTTCAAATTTTCTAGCGTCACTTTCGACAAAGAAATTTCAAACAAACGTTTTATGTCATTAGGCGTGAATTTTGTGTTTTGCGACATCAATATTTACTTGAGCCAAAATTAATAATAATAATAATAATAATAATAATAATAATAATAATAATAATAATAATAATAATAATAATAATAATAGAATAAATGCGCACAAGTTGTGCAGAATATGTATGTTACGTAAGTTTTGTCATTAATTTGATTCACATAGCTTGTTATTTGCAGAATTCTATCAGGGATATGCCTCGTTTTTTGCAAGTGGTTACATGGTAACGGTCGCATGGTTGCTCGCACAGTTCACACACACAGTTGTTCCCGGGATCGTGGAAACACTTGGTCTTGCATATCTTGTGGTGGTATCCATGCACAGCTATTGAGTTCACCAGGTGTCGGAGTTCTTGATTGGTGTTGGTCCATGATCTGTTTGTCATGGCTTCTGTTGTATAAAAGTCCAGCCATATCTCTTGTCTCTTCTTCTTCCTTTCCTGAAGTAGTTTATTTGAGCTCTCTGTGGATGGTAGCCTCATACGCAGTTCCTTGGCGAGTTCATATGCTAGTCTCGACTTTGTGTGTTTTGAGACACCTAGGGCAGCTTTCAAAAATCGTGATTTGACTGCTTCCAAAGTTATTAGATCTCTTAGACTCAACTTCTCCCAAATGAGATCTATTCCATAGGTTGCAATGGGAACTATATTTGCGTTGAACAAGGCCATGGCCGTTTTTAGTGAGTCTGGATATTGCTTTGATGTCAAATTGGGCCAAAATTAATTGAATCGCGTTGAAGTTGCAGTGATACGGTTGGAGACGGATTACAGATTGTATCGATTTCATATTTTCTAAATCTATCTTTTTTAAGACGGCTCCGTGGCGCATGCGGTTAGACGCTTGCCTCTCACCTCGGGGTTCCGAATTCGAGTATCGGTCACTCCATGTGGGTTTCGTGTGGACGAAACAGAGCTTGGGCAGGTTTTTCTCGGGTTTGTCCTGTTTTCCCCTGCCACAAACTTCATTTCACCATTTCTCCATAATCATTCTCATCCATTTCGTTCATCTGCCTCTGTGACGGTGCGTCAGGAGTGGTCGGCCGGTACCCTTGTAGTTCACAGACCTCTATTAATATAGGGGATTCATCTCATCTCATCCCTCGACGCGAAACTGAGTTGTACACGAGTTGAGGATAGATAGACAGATCATCGGTTGATTAATGTCTTTGACATTGTCCGATTCCTAACAGCCAATTTTGTCCGTCCATCCAATTTCCTGGTTGTAGATGATTCTCCTTCATGTATAAACACATTCCTTGACTCCAGGAGGTCTTCCTTCAGGTTTCCATTCCAAAACAGATTTTGGTATTCGATCCTCTTCCATTCGCTGGACATGTCCGTACCATCTTAATTGCTGAGTTTTAATATAGTCTAAAATAGTGTCTTCAATCTTCATTTTCTCCCTTATAACTGAGTTCCTATTTTTTTCTCTTCTTGAAATTCTTGCTGCCCTTCGTATAAAATCCATTTCCGTTGCCAAAATATACTTATTTGTTTTTGTTGTTAATGGCCAAAGTTCTGCTCCATAAGTAATGATGCTTTTAACAATTGTATGATATATATATATATATATATATATATATTCATTTTATTTTTATTATTTTTATTTTTTGAGGATATTTATTTTATTTTTATTTTATAATCTCATATAGCAGTATTTTCGTGGCTCGTACGTCATATTCAATGTTATACCCCCCGTAACCATTTCTGCGTGTCTACTTTTAGAGTCGATGATATGGAAGCCTTATTTAGTTCCACCGAATGATAGAACGCGTTATCCACTAGAATAAAGCTATGTTGGCTAATATGTGGTTGATGCTTGTTTACAAACTAATCTATCTCCTCATGGTAGTCCTTCGCTGATTTAGATTAGAAACACAGGTAAATGTATGAGAAAACAAAAATAAAAATAAATCAAAGAGAACCAGTACATATAACAGGAGTTAGACAAGGTTGTCCACTATCAACCACTCTTTTTAACATGTATTTCGACGACATGATAAGATCATGGAAGCAAATGACGACTGGGGGAATTAACTTAAGAAATATAGTAATAAAAACAGTAGCCTTTGTAGATGACCAGGTTTTAATAGCAAAAACAGAGGACGAACTACAAAGAATGCTGTATAAACTAAATGAAATATAAAAAAAAAACAACATGGAAATATCCTCACAAAAACACAAAACAATGGCCTTCAAGAGTGCTCATCCAGTTCGGACAAAGATAATATTAGAAAATAAACCAGTAGAACAAGTGGTAAGATATAACTTCCTAGGTTGCGAAATTTCATACACAGCGGAAACAGATATAAATAACAAACTAAATAAGTTTAATTATATAACAGGAACACTAAAAAGAACTTTGAAAAATAAAGACAGGAAAGACTCTATAATGAAATTGTACTCGTACAAGTCAATGGCAGTGCCTATTATTACTTATGGATCCGAAACATGGACAGTGACAACACAACAAACTGCCAGAATACAAGCTGCTGAAATGAGATTCCTCAGACCAATAGCAGGATATCAAAGAACAGACAAAAAATAACACAGAAATAAGACAACAACTAAAAGTAGAGGAATTAAACACAACAGTAGAGAAATACAGAACAAACTGGAAAAAAACACTTGGCAAGGATGACTGAGAATAGAATACCAAAAGCAGCATATAACTATTCACCACGAGGAAGAAGAAGTTTGGGAAGACCAAGGAAAAGATGGAAAGAGCAGCAATTTGGAGCCGGAACAGGCTAGAAAATAAGCCTAAACCGTGAAGTAAAAGAAGAAGAAGAAGAAGAGACACAGGTGGGCGTTTGAAGTAAATCCCTCAGAACAACCTGCATGTATGATGATAAACAGTTGTCCTTTGCCTATGGGCACATTCATACGTGAATCAACTTCGCCGTCGGATTTCTGTTGTAACCACAACTTTGCTGTAATATGGTTCACGTTCAGGGAAGTTTTGTCCATATAAATGATTGGTCGGCCACTTACTCTCAATTCCCGAATTTCCCGTAAGAAATAAAATATCTTGGCAAATAAAATATCTTGTTCATACATGGAAATATATGAATATTCTCAACTCGTGTCCAACTCAGGGTCGGGTCAAGGGATGAGGTCTGTGAACTACAAAGGTGCCGCCCGACCCCTCCTGACGTACCGTCACAGGGGCGGATGAACGAAATGAAACAAAATGGACGAGATGAATATGGAGAAGGGGTGGAATGAAATTTGTAGCAAGGGAAAACGGAGAAACCCCGAGAAAAACCTGCCCAAGATCCCTTTCCTCCACCACGAAACCCATTTGGAGTGACCGAGGCTCGATCTCGCGACCTCAGCGGTGAGAGGCGAGCATCTAACCGCTTGCGCCACAGAGCCGCCTTCACGCATAGAAATACATTATCTTCTTCTTATTCACGGTTTAGGCTTATTTACTAGCCTCTTCCGGCTCCAAATTGCTGCTCTTTCCATCTTTTCTTTGGTCTTCCCAAACTTCTTCTTCCTCGTGGTGAATAGCTGTATGCTGCTTTTGGTATTCTATTCTCAGTCATCCTTGCCAAGTGTTATTTCCAGTTTGTTCTGTATGTTTTTATTGTTCTGTTTAATTCCTCTACTTTTACTTGTCTTATTTCTGTGTTATGTTTTTGTCTGTTCTTTGATATCCTGCTCTTGGTCTGAATACAGATCAGACTTCTGAGAGTTCTGTTAATACAGCTGCTATATCTTGCAACGTTCATCATTTTTTTTTCAGTGATACAGAGTAAATAGTATATTACGATGCAAGGTTGTGAAGTGGTTTTAACAGAATCGAGAATAATTTCCGAGATTCTGCAAAACACTTAACACACGTGCGTTGTACATTATTTTTTGCGCGATGGTGTTTTCAAAATAATAAATAATAGTAAAATAATATCTTTGCAAATATTTGCGTTGATTATAAACAATTCACAGCGTTAACAGTGTGGGCAATGTTTATTGGTTGAAACAACAGGAGGCCTTGAGAACAATTATTGATAACATGGCCGCAAGTAGGCCTACGTATTTATTGTTTTATATTGTGTCAAATAAAGTTCAGTTCATTTAAAATGCAATGATTTGTTTCGTATAATGTATATTAACACTACCTTTTGGGTATTTTCTGTATATGCATTGTACATAATATACATAGAAGGCAGTGGTTTTACTTCCCGCACGTGGATGTAAATGTAATATTACAGTATAGTTATTTAGGTTGGCAACCCCGAAATGTAGGAAGTTCAACTTTCAGTATTGGTCGCCATTGGTGGTAAGTAAGACAAAATGCACTATCGCGCAAAAAAAATTGTTTTTTTGCTCGATAGTGCGTTCTGTCGTACATACAGGAATAGCGACCATTATTGAAAGTTCAATTTCCTAAATTGCGGGGTTGCCAACCTATAAATAACTAAATAACTATATTGTAATATTAAAAAACACCTACTTAGGGTGGGAAGTAAAACCACTGCACTTTATGTATACTACGTACAATGTATATAAAAAATATATTCAAACGGTAGTATTAATATACATTATACGAAACAAATCACTGCATTTTAAATGAACTGAGCTTTATTTAAAACAATATAAAACAATATATTTGCACTTGCCGTCATTTTATGCATGGTTGGTGTCACGGCCTGCTGTAGTCTCAACTAAATTATTTTTGGCGTTTACCGTATAAAGATTGGCCAGACTGCTAACGTTAATCAGTTGTTTATAATGAACGCAAATATTTCCAACAAATATGTTATTATTTTATTATTATTATTATTATTATTATTATTAATTATTTTGAAAACACCATCGTCCAAAAAATAATGTATAACACACGTTTGTGAAGTGTTTTACAGAATCTCGGAAATTAAAAAACCCTCTATCCCTCAGTTTTTAATAATTTCCTCACTTCTGTAAAAAAAAACCACTTCCCAACCTCGCTTTGCAATATACTATTAGAATCATTAATATTAAATGTTGAATAGTTCATTAACATTTCTTAAGCATACTTAGGCTCAATTATTTAGTTCAGGACAGATTAGACTTCTGAGAGTTGTGTTAACAGAAATAAGCTGTTATTTCTTGTAACGTTCCTGCTTTTTTTAGTGATACAGGGTGTTGTGACTCGAAAGAAACTGTTTGAAGTGTGGCAGTCAGTGAGTGACACAAACACGAGAAATGAACATCATCATCATCACTCCAGGGATTAGGCAATTGCCCGTTCCGACTTCATATTGCATCAGCCCAACGTCTTCTAGGTCTTCCAACATCACGCCTTCCTCTTGCTTGATAATTTCTGGCTAACAATGGATATCTCTCCTTGCTCATTCCATCCATGTGATCAATCCATTTCTGTCTGTAATTCGTGACTTTATCCAATAAAGGCTGTACTTTCAATTCTTCTCTTATATCCTCATTTCTTATTCTATCAAGTCTTGTACATCCTTTTACTTGTCTTAGGAACCGCATCTCTGCCGTCTGTATTCTATCCTTCTGTCTTTTCACTGGAGCCCAAGTTTCACATCCATACAATATTGTGGGAACCGCCATAACATTATACATTTTTATCTGGTTTCTTTTCTAATTTTATTTTTGAATGTTCTCTGTATTGTTCCACACACCGTCTGAAATTTATTTATTTTGGAGTCAATATCTCTTTCCACATTGTAGCCAAATCACAGCCCAAATATTTGAAACTAGACACCTGTTCTATACTTTGATTTTCTAAAATAATTTTGGTTCTCACTGGATCTCTTCCTCTAAAAGCCATGGTCTTCGTTTTCCTTACAGAAATTTTAGATCGTATAATTTACATATTTCATTTAATGCATGCATTGATTTCTGTAAGTCGTCTTCATTTTTCTGTATTATGATTACATCGTCAGCAAATAAAAGATTATTTATGCACATTTTATTATCCATTCTTATTCCTGGATTTACTAAAACTTTCCATTTATTAAAAATATCGTCTATATATATATTAAACAAAGTGGGTGATAAACTACATCCTTGTCGTAATCCAGTATTTGTTTTGATTGCATCTGTTCTTTTGAATCCGGTATCTATAATTATATTTGTGTCTTCATATAATGTCTTTATTGTTTCAACAAGGCACAGCGGGTATCCTTTCATGAACATATGTATGAATATATACTGAATTTATATGATTTGAAAGAGAACAGTGCTGATGTTTTAGGTAGCGTTAAACAAATAGTTCAAGTTTTTTGTTCCCAACTTAAGTCAAAATGGCAACAAAGTCATAGAATACACAGCAAATTTTTGGCAAAAAATGTTAAATGGTTGGAGGGTATTGTACTATCCCCTGATATTGTAACAAGTGCCATATCACGCAGCTCTATAGCATCTTCTGAGCCAAACATTGGTCGCCCTGAAAATCTATTTCACGAAATCAGTAGTAGAACTAACAGGAGGAGGACATGGGGAGTGCAGGTAAGTCTATTTTATTACAGTACTATTTTAGCTATTACTGAATATAGTGGTAGATATCGGATTTCTATTGAATATTTATTCTCTGAAAAAAGGAAAATAAACATATTACAAATAAAAAAATATATAACAAAAATCCACAAAATATGTAATAAATATGTTGGCCGTAATATCAACATTTAAACTAACCAAACCTTCTGGTAGCACCATGACCCTGGGGTCGACTCAGCCTCTAACCAAACGAGTACCAGACGCTTGTTCTGGGAGTAAAGGCGGCCGTCACACACGGTTGACATCAAGTGCCGATTATCTAGAAAAAATGGGAGCCTTAACTTCCTATTACCAAAAGGACCTCCTGAGGCCTGTAGTGGGATCACGTTATATTTTTTTTAATATCAGCATTACAAAAAAAAGTTCAAAATATTTTGTTTATTTATTTATTCTAATAACGGAACCAACACGCACACTCTATTGAATAACGCTAAAAAATTGGGACTGGAAGTAAACATCCATAAAAATGCCCACGTCTAAAGTAGTCTTGTTGGAAAGGCCCTGCGGCTAGCCAAGTTAATGACAAGCGGAGAGCGATTCCTTTTGGTTCTCCTGGATGTCCAGGAAAGGAGAACCCCGGGTTCCTGCTTAAGCATTTGCCCCGGTGTGATTTAGAAAATGTTTAGTTACCGATATAATAAAAAATAAGCGAATTACCAACATTCTAACCTGCATGGTAGCGGCTGTGTGGTCCGACTAATGTTTAAGTTCGTGATTGTTTGAATATGGCGCTTGTGGCCGTCAGCCAATCAGAGGCTAGTGATTTTTTAAAAGCGTGAATTATCGAATAATATTATTAGGATATCACAATTAAATGATGTCCATGTTGTTCTTAAGGCTTGTTTTAAGCTAATAGTTGAATATTTATTAATTTAGTTTAATTTAAATATATTGATGTCGCGAATAATGTGTTAGCCATTCGCGTGGCTGTCTGAGGATGCCACGCCCCTTTTTTGAAGTTGTATTATTTTGTTTGATTAATGATATTTAATTATATTATTTTGGTTTTAAAGTGTATTGAGTGTTACTAGGAATGCATTAAATGTGTTTTCGGTTGAATTCGATGATTTAGAATGCCTAAAAAGCAGTTGTGTCTCTAAGCCAATAAGATGGCTGTGTGAGATTGCCACGCCTATTTCGTGGACTTGTAAAATTTTTCGTTGTATATTTAATGTATCTTGTAGCAATATGTGTACATTAGCAGCTCAAAGTCGATCCCAGGAAGCTCGCGCTCTATGATGGAGAAAAACCGAAAAACCAGCTCCATGTCGGAAATGAAATCTTCCCCTTCCTCTTTACCCGGCTCTGTGAAAATTGGGAATGAAATTTACTGGTGGGAACTAAGGGACTACTCCGGCATTCGCCTCCACGCTAAGGAAACCACCAGAACCCTTAGCAGAGTAGTTATCTGAAAGAGAGTTAATAATTATATTTATCTGTTCTATGACACAGGATGATGCCCATCGGCTATCCGTTGCGCCATGTATCATAGATGTAGAATTTTTGAAGATTTGAGGTGTAATTTTGTTAAATAGCCCATTAATTTTGAATTTAGAATAGTTATGGGATTAATATTTATTGGTGGAATCAAAGGGCCTACTCCGATATTTATCTTAGCGCTAAGGAAACCACCGTAACCTTAGCAGAGTAGGTTTGAAGTTAGTGAGACATAAAAATGCATTATATAATGGAAATGGACAATTACAAATGAGGGAAAATTTGAAGAAATTGTTGAATTCAAATACCTAGGAACAATAATTACAAATATGAATGAGATGCACAAAGAAATTAAACATAGACTCAATTCTGGAAATGCATGCTATTGTTCATTACAGAGACTCTTGTCGTACCAACTTCTCGCAAAAAACGTTAAACTGAAAATATATAAAACTGTCCCAGTTATATTATATGGATGTGAAACATGGACTCTTACTTTAAGGGGGGACAAAAGATTACGAGTATTTGAGAATAAAGTTTTTGGACCAAAGAGAAATGAACAGACAAGTGAATAGAGAAGACTAGTGAGCTAAACCACATACAATAAGAATAGTTTAAAACTGCGATGTGCAGGATACGTGACACGAATGGCAAAAGAAAGAGAAACTTCTTGTACTAAAATCAGAGCGAAAATACTCAGTTGTTAGACGAAGAATGAGGTGGGAGAATAACATTAACCATGATGTGTGTGAAGTAGATTATACAAAGAATGTTTGAAAAACATTAGCTCAGGATACGAATGCATGGAGAGCTTATGTCCGCGCGGCCATGAACCTACGGGTACGATGGTGCCACTCAGTTAAATAGGTGCCCTTTTCATGTACACCCACACAAATATCTACTTTAGATGTAATTATATATTACAATGCGAGGTTCGGAAGTGGATTTTACAGAAGCGAGGAAATGTTTAAAAGCCGAGCGATAGCCAGGTTTTTAATTTCCGAGATTCTGTAAAACACTTGACAAACATGCATTGTATAGTATATTCCAAAATATGAGGAATGAAAGGTGGGACGAAATAAATACTGTCTTATTTTGATATATTTGAATTAAATTATTAAGTAAGAAAGCTTAAATGATTTTATGGAACGATAAGACCCTATAGAGTTTAATAATTTTATATATTTAATTGGTTGGGTTATTATCTTAATTTTTAAAAAAAATATTTTGTTGGGGCGATGGGGTGGGTCAATTAACCACAAATCTGTGTGTAAAAAAAAAGTTAATTATATCTCCCCATGGCCCCAACAAAATAAATTTTAAAATTAAGATAATAACCCAACCAATTAAATTTATAAAATTATTAAACGCTATAGTCTCCTCGCCTCACAACACTGGCTCATGGCAGCTATCAATGACAAGAACAACGCTCCCGAGTTAACCATGACATTATGCTGTTTCTAGAAGTGCGTATCTTTTGTCCACTGGTATTTAAGGATTACGAGAAGGGTTGCCTTTTGTTCGCAGGAATTGTTTAATGGAGAAAAGAGGGGTGATTCCAAGATACTTCCAGGAACTGAGGTTCTTAAGTTATGGCGAAAACTATACATTATTTTTTGGGCCATGGTGTTTTATAAATAATAAATAATAGTAAAGTAATAATATATTTGTTAGAAATATTTGCGTTCATTATAAACAACCGACTGACGTTAACTATGTGCGCAATGTTCAGTATGTGAGACTCGAGTAGACCATGACACCAATCAGTGATAAAATGGCGTCAAGTACGTAGCTATTTATTGTTTTATATTGTTTCAATAATGTTCTGTCAATTTAAAATGCAGGAATATGTTTCGTATAATGTATATTAACACTATCTTTTGGATATATTTTTGTATATGCATTGTACGTAATATACATAAAGAGCAGTTGTTTTACTTCCCGTACGAGATTTGTAACATGCAATATTACAGTATAGTTTTTTTAGGTTGGCAACCCCGAAATGTAGGAAGTTGAAATTTCAATCATGGCCGTCTATGCTATAAGTATGACAAAACGTACTATCGAGCAAAAAAAAAAAAACTTACTCACTGGCACTATCGAACCCGCAGGTTCACAGCCGCGCGGACGTAAGCTCTCCATATATCCCTATCCTGAGCTAATGTTTTCTAATCATTCCCTGTATAATCTACTTCCCTCAAATCATAGTTAATGTTATTCTCCCACCTCATTCTTGGTCTACCAACTGGGCGTTATCCCTCTGGTTTTTCTATAAGAAGCTTCCATTCTTTCATTCTCATATCTGGCTTCCTATAAAGAGCATGTAGTTCACTGTTATGTAGTCTTCTCCATTCACCTGTCTGTTTATCTCTCTTTGGTACAAACATTTTCCTAAGAACTTTATTCTCAAATACCCGTAATCTCCTTTCTTCCCTTAAAGTAAGACTCGATGTTTCGCATCCATATAATATAACTGGTAGAATAATAGTTTTATATATTTTCAGTTTAACGTTTTTTAAAAGGAGTTGGGACATCAAGAGTCTCTGTAATGCATAATAGCACGCATTCCCAGAATTGAGCCTATGATTAATTTCATTGTGCATCTCATTCCTGTTTGTGATTGTTCCTAGGCACTTGAATTCAGCCACTTCCTCAAAATTTCCCTCATTTGTCATTAGCTGTCCATTTCCATTATATAATGTATTTCTATGTGTGACCGACCATATATTTAGTTTTATTGATATTTACTTCCAGTGAAAAAAAGGGTTAATTAAACAGAATTGTATACATTGCGACGAACCAGACATGGCGTTTGCTAGAGTCAATTTTTTATTTCGGATTTCAGGTAAACCTCCACTTCTAAACCTCGAGTTTCGGCGATTTTTCAATAATACCTACCCCTGTTTATTCTAATAGAATATACTGAGTTTAGTTGCGAAACATAAATAATTACGACCGCTAGAGCGAATTTTAAATTTTCCTTTCAGGTAAACTCCTACACGTAATTGTTTTAGAGAATAACTGATAGCAATCAAACACTCCTCATATCTGAAAACCTATACGTACAAATATTATAAAGAACTGTTGCGTGGTTCAGAAGTTTATAAATCACAAATATACGCATTCGATTTTATATTTAAATAAATTATATAATAGATTGTATGACTCAAGTCGCTCTACTTCTGAGGGTGACCCCTGTGTTTGAACGTCGCGGCCCGCCATATTCACGCCAGCAGCGTACAGTTTCCGCTACTGGAATGCTCGGTTCGAGAAGTAACGACTGCTCGAAAGATCGACTATTGAATGCAGGAGGCGTGTCTTTCGTTCTCTCCGCCTATCGCTAATAAAAGTATGGGAGGGAGTCAGTAGTGAGAGAGTCGTCGATCGGTGAAGTGCACGAGACTTTCTGCGAAGCTCGGCGTATTGAATTCCAACTCGAAGCAACACTTGTGAAGAAATTAACGCGATGGATTCTTTCAAATCGCCAAGGTAAGAGTAATAGCAATATCCTTGTACAGTGAATTACTGTCAATAAAATGAAGATTGAAAATTCATAAGTGAAAACCCATGTTCGGTTATTCAAGGAAATTCTAGAGCTACTCGCTTAAACGCTTTTGGCTATTCTATGCTACCTATGAATATTTGATCGGAGAACAGTGACTGCTAATGTCAAGTTGGTCAATGTGATAACATGTGTTCCTGCTAAAGCCAATTGTCAACATGTTTACTCATATATAAGGAGATTATCTACGGGGAAAGTTTGGATGAGAAAATGGGCGAATTAGAACACCAAATTAGTTTAGAATTTAGTTGTTTGTTAGGTTTTTGTTATAAGTTGTATTAGGTAAAATATGTAAAAATATGTAATATCAAACTTGAGTACAAGGTTTAGATTTATGTGAACCATCATTTTTGGTTATTACGAAAGAAGATATGGCTCAACTGCACTTCTACTAGCGCTTGATTTTTCAGTTACATTGTTGTAAACTATAGCTCTCCTTCTGTAGTATTTACTATCATTATTTAATATTTTAAACTTTTTCAAACAATTTTTATAACAGTATTAGACAATTTTGAAGTATTTATTTAAATAACAAATCATAATATTATGACACTGTTAGACATTATTGTGATGCTAACTATTTTCTCCACAGAGTAATATAGACAATCCTGAATAAAAACTAAACTAAATTGGCGCGACAAGCCTAGAAGGCCCTTAGCCTAACAGCCGGTTGCTGGCCTCACATCCACATGTCTCAATCACAGAGGTAGATGATCATCACCCAGTGTAAGGGTGACATGTCACCATGTCGAGTCCCCCAGCCGTTGCAGCTGCTTTTCTCAACCTCTAGCCGCTACTTATTGTAGCTACCCAAATGCCTCAAGATGCTGGGTGGGCCCCGCTCCCATACTGGCCGAAATACCACGAGAAAGTTTCTTCCCCCATGGAGACTCGAACCAGCGTAAGTCTCGTAGCTCTCCGCCAAGGCTTCCTGCCTTAAACACTCAGCTACGACACGGGACGATCCTGAATAATATAAAAATATTATTCTATCAGTTATATTATATGGATGCGAAACATGGACTCTTACTTTAAGGGAGGAAAGGAGATTACAAGTATTTGAGAATAAAGTACTTAGGGACAATTTTGGACCAAAGAGAGATGAACAGACAGGCGAATGGAGAAGACTACATAACAATGAACTACACACTCTTTATAGGAAGCCAGATATAATAAGAACGGTTAAGTCTCGTAGACTGCGATGGGCAGGACATCTTGCACGTATGGGGAATGAAATACTTGCATGGAAACTTCTTGTAGGAAAGCCAGAGGGAAGGCGGCCAATTGGTAGACCAATAATGAGGTAGGAGAATAACATTAACTATGATTTGAGAGAAGTACATTATACAGGGGATGATTGGAGACATTGGCTCAGGATAGGGATGTATGGAGAACTTAGGTCCGCACGGTCATGAACCTCTGGGTTCGACAGTGCCAGTGAGTTAGATAGTTAGTAGACGATTCACATAAATATAAACCTTAAACTCAAGTTTGATATATATTTTATGCAATACTACATATTTGTTATAATGACATATTTTTACATAAAATGGTCTTAAATTTTTTTTTTGTTTAATGCCATTCGACATTTCAGGCTCTCTCTCCTGGCATTGGCTATTGTAACACACTTCTGAGGTTGGGGCGCCTGGAAGGCGCCAATGATATGATGGGTGATGACGATGGGTAATGATGCGCCAGGAGAGGCCTTAAACCTAAACTTAATCTAAAGAGGTGAATATGATATCGATGATAATGATGACCAGATGATGTTCGGGGACCGTTTGGGCCTTAAAGTATCCTGACATTTGTCTTACAGGTGAGGAAAAACCCCGAAAAAAACCTCACCCAGGAAACTTGTCCCGAGCGAGGATCGAACCCAGGCCAGCTGCGTGACAAGGCAGCACGCTACCTCGACACAACGGTGGACACACAAATTTGTTGTGTACAGTGTAAGGAAACAGGTAAAATTTCTGAATGATTTGTTCTCAACTCTTTTTGAAGGCTTGGTGATTGACAGGTCATAGTCCTACCATTAAGGTACGTACACATATGCGCGCCGCGAACACGAACGGCGCGCGCGCGGCGCGTGTTATGTTCGTCGAAATTATTAATTTCAACGAACCTCCTGCGATCCATAGGAAACCCACAAACCTTCAGTAGACATTTTGCAGAGCAGGTGTAACCAACCATGTCTATTCCCTTTCCGTTCTCCCGCTTGTCCTGCATTCTTTCCCAAAAATAGGGATTTTTTTTTAAATGCCGCGGGACGCGGGACAAATTGTTAAATATCGGGACTGTCCCGCCAAAATCGGGACGTCTGGTCACGCTTATTACTTATTACATCTTATAACTTTATTTATACTTTTTCAAATATTATAGCATTAAAGGAATTTAAAAAAATATATGATTTGTATATATATATATATATATATATATATATATATATATATATATGTTTAAAATTATTAAGAATCTATCTCACCATAACATGGCCTTAATTTTTAATAAAGATGTACATGGTTATTATACTAGAGGTTGTACTTTATTGCACAAAGATACTAGTTTCTCAAAAAAAAAAAAAGGTATAAAAGGAATTCGTTATGCATTAATCAACCATTACAATAACTTACCTATTGAATATCAACATTTCACGAATGTTAAACATTTTTCTAATTGTATTAAAAATATTTTTTCTCATTGCTTTCTTAGTTAATTTTGTTAATTTTATTATTATTAATATTATCCTGTTTAAATATTGTATTTATATGTGTATATAGCCTATATTGTGCTTCTATAGTAGTTTGTATTATTTAAACTTATGCCTGAATTTGTTTTCTTGTTTTTATTGTTAATTGTTTTATGGCCATTATTTTTTGTATATTGCCCCTTAACATGAGCAATCTTGCTCTTTGGAGTCTTTGAAGAAATAAATAAATAATTAGTAATAAATGTGTTTATATATTGTATTGTTTTGTGATACTTCATGCATAATATTATGAAATGAACGTCTTAAATAAATAATGTTTTCTAAATAATTCTAATTTATTCATACAATTACAGTACACATGAAAAAAAACACATTGAAAAAAAACAGGCATCTCCTTTCAATGATTTTTAAAAATATCCTTATGTTGAGGATCCCACAATAATTGCTTGCTTCTATAAATGTCAATAAGTTTTAACATGTTTTCCTCTGACCACTCCATACTCAAATAGGTGCGCACCGAAAACAACGAACCTCTCAGGTACCCGTCCCTATCTAAACAGCGAACCATCAAAGTGTTTGTGGAAAAAACCGACAATGAGTGGATCGTGGTGAGAGACGCGCGCGCGGCGCGCGCACCTTAAAACCCCGTCCAAATCTGACGAACATGGTGCGCGCGCGCCGCGCGGCGCGCAAGTGTGTACGTACCTTAACCCACATTGCAACACAATACAAACCCTCAAAAGGTTTATGTAGCAGTAGGAAAAAATTATATGGAAAATCCCAAAATGCAAACATTTATTAAGGTTAGTGATTTCCTAAGAAAATCTTCATCTTTTTTTTTTCTTAATTGTACAGCTTTAAGGGCCGCATGCAAATACATTAGTCTCTGGTGAGCTGAGTTTTCCGTGAGAAGGTGCAAAGTTCGAATTAGCGAGTTGCTGACTGGTCATGCATGAAAGTTTTTTCGTAATACTGGCAAGAAATTACCCAGAATTCTCAGCGATAAAACCACTTCCGTTATTTTCGTCTGCTAGAGGAACGCATTTACGCTTGTCCCGCATATAATACCGTATACGACGACGTCTGCGTCGCGCGATATTACGCCGATTCTCCTGTTCTTCCAGTTGAATTCTTTGGTAGACTCTATCAAATTCCTCTTCTCCCGCGTATACCGAAAACATGATCGAAGTCTTGAAGGTCCGACATCTTGGATAAAACAGCAAGGTAGGCAGCAATGTTTCAAACCACATCGGTTCCCATCGGGTTGCTCACGATTCGTTCTCTGCAAAGTCACCTCGCCAGGTAGCTTAGGAATTTCGACAATCATTATCGTATGAACAGATTTTTGAGTACGCAAAAACGTCTTTGGATGCAACTTTCTCAGCAGAGTACAAGCTGAGAACGACTTTTACGGTCTAATGCGTTCACAGATTTGACCCTTAAAATCTAATCAAATGTTGAAAGAAGTTTGCTTCCTACTCTATCCCCGTCTCCATGAGGATTCAATAGTGCTATGTGTGAATAAGAAGGCGAATAATAGTTCCTACTTTTCCTAACTATCAAAAGCGGACAATTTTCTCTCACTATATCTGTCTGTCTCTCTCTCCCCTCCCCTCAATGTTCAATTAAATCGTGATGCTGTTAAATATAACTATTTTAAAATTAAATGCACTTTTTTAAGTCTCATAGATTGCGATAGGCAGGGCATTTGACACGAATAGGGAATGAAATAGGGGCAAGGAACGTTCTTGTAGGAAAACCAGAGGGAAAACGCCAAGTCAGTAGACCAAAAAATGAGGTGGTAGAATATCACTAACCATGATTCGAGGAAAGTAGATTATACATGGGATGATTTCAAAGCATTACCACATGATAGGGATGTGTGGAGAACTTACATCAGCGCGGCCATCAACCTACGGGCTCGATAGTGCCAGTGAATTATTTAGTTGACACACCAGAACGATTCTCTGGAAGAAATTTCAAGGTAGGTTTGGGCAAGCAATGGCTGGCAGTTCCCCTTGTTAGGTATCTCCCTCAATTTCTCGATCCAGTTATTTAAATGACTGCAGTGATAACAAAGAACTACGGAACTTGAACTGGTTCGAGTCTCCATAGGAGAAAAAAATTTCTCATGGTATTTCGGCCAGTATGGGACCGGTGCCCACCTAGCATCGTGAGGCATTTGGGTAGCTACAATAAGTAGCGACTCCAGGTTGAGAAGACCAGGTATAACGGCTGGGGGACCTGACATGCTGACCACATGTCACCCCTACACTGGCTTATGACAATCTACCTCGTGATTAACACATGTGGACGTGAGGCCAGCAGCCGGCTGGTAGGTCTAGAGCCTTCAAAGTCTGTCGCGCTTGGAGAGTGATAACTGTATATATATATATATATATATATATATATATCCATAGTAATTCTGTCCGAGGGTAGGTCTTTCACTGCAATCATAGCATTTTCAAGCTATGCTTTGCAGTTTTACTAGGGAATTGTAGGTGTGGTAGTTTCCCGTTGCTTTGCACACCGATGAAGGTTGTTGATGATAATGTTAAGGATAATGATGGCCGGATGATTTTCGGGGACCGTTGGGCCCTAAGCTTCCTGACATTTGTCTTACAGGTGAGGAAAAACCCCGAAAAAACCTCACGCAGGAGCCAACCGGGAATCGAACCCGGGCCCGCTTCGTGACAAGGCAGCACGCTACCTCGAGACCCATATATATATATATATATATATATATATATATATATATATATATACTTATTTAATTGTACGATTCTCTTAAAATCTACTTCCAGTTGTCGGATATTATTATACATGTGTATGTTACAGTAAATGTGATTAATCCGGTGATTATATATATTTGCCGGTTATTATATATAATCTATATAATGACCACTAAATTTGGTAAATATGATAAATTTTTGAAAATTATCAAATTAACCGGTTTGCTTGCATAATTCCCAACTCGTAATGGTAAAAGTGATAAAAGTCCCTAACTTTACGAAAATTGGTTCAGTTTGCGCAACTGCTTGGCTTGTATCAACACGTGACAACCACGTGATTTCAGTAGTAGTTCTCATTTCGTTGCTTCTAGACGTTTCTTCGCTACCTTCTTGTATTTTATAAAATATTGAATAATGGCTGGTATGCTTGAGCGTTTTAATTCCAAATTAATTAATATTATGGATACTAAGAAAGCAAACAGTGGTTTTCTGACGAAAGAAAGATATGATGATTTGTTAAAAAAAGTGAATAATAGTAAAAACAAAAGTAGTGGGAAAAAACCGGAAATTATCAAAGACTAAAAAGATACAATGTAATGAAAGTAGGCAATGTTGAAAAACTTATCTTTCCTCTAAGTAAAGACAGCTCCAATGTTAAATTTTACGTGTACTTTGAAGAACTTTTTACCATAATTCATGAGGTACACTTATCGATAGGCCATGGTGGTAGAAACAAGATGTTAAAAGAACTTCAAAGAAAGTACAAAAACATTACTACCGAAGAAGTCATGATTTACTTTTTGTGTGAAATTTGTCAAAAAAGTCCAAGGTACCTAAGAAAGGACTTCATGTTAGGCAAATGGTCTTTCAAGAGATGAACTCAAGATGCCAGGTAACCATTTATTGACCTTTTAATTGTAAAATATAAAATATTGTATTTTGTGGTCTCTTCCGCCATAGTATCTTTATGAGTATTAACTACTCAAGAAAACTGGACTCTATTCTACTGGCCCAATCTTCTTCTTATTCTTCGTCAGGCTCTACGACTTCCAGTGGAATGCCTTGGCCTTCTCAACCAATTTACGCCACTTCTTCCTATCTTGTGCAGTAGATTTCAAATCAAAAATCCCCATCTCTCTCAAATCTTCAATTACGTCATCTTCCCATCGATCCTTGAGTCTTCCCCTCGGTCTTGTTCCCTGTGGCTTCCAATTAAAAGTATCAATCGCCAATATTCCCTTTGGCATTCTTAGTGCATGTCCAAACCATTGTAATATTTTGGATTTGATGAAACTAACTATATTTTCTTTATTATTCTTCAGGTGTAGTTCGTCATTCCTTCTCAATCTCCAAGTTCCAATTTCTTTTACTGGACCTAGCACTCTTCTAAATATTTTCCTCTCAAACGTTAATAGTCTTAATTTCTGCTTCTTTTAGTACCCAGGTTTCAGCTCCATAACATATGATTGGTCTTATTATTGCTGTATATAATTTGAATTTAACATTTTTTTATATTAATTTGCTTTTGAATATATCGAAATTAGCAAAATATGCTTTATTACCTTGCGATATTCTTGTTTTGATTTCTTCTTCAATACTGGCCCAATCAGTCATATTTATCACATTTACCATTACGAGTTGGGAATTATGCAACCAAACCGGTTAATTTGATATAGGTGATTATGCATAATTACTGGTTATTATATATAATCAGTCCACCGCTGTGGTCTCGAGGGAGCGTGCTGCCTTGTCATGCAGCGGGCCCGGGTTCGATCCCCGGTCGGGTCAGTTTTTTATCGGGGTTTTTCGTCACCTGTAAGACAAATGTCAGGAAAACTTTAAGGCCCAAACGGTCCCCGAAATCACATGGCCATCACAATCATCATCATTCATATTCATCTTAGATTAAGCTTAGGATTAGGGACTCTCCTGGCGCACCACCATCATCATCACCCGTCATATCATCGGGGCAACGTAACCCTGCTTTCCATGCGCCCCAACCTCAGAAGTGGGTTACAAGTACGCCATGTCGAAAGACAACCTGGGGCATTTGCAACAAAAAAAAAGCATTAAATATATAAATATTTTAAAATGCCGGTAACTGTATCTAAATAATGGCTTTTGAGTAAACAGCCTAATTTTATTCGTTAAATAGTCCTAAAAAATGTCACTCTTGATTTGGAACACACTCCTGGCATTACTTATGAAAATTTAATATTTAGAGTGTCTTGAGTCATTTGCCATATTTTTAGATTATTGGTCTTATTTGTTCTAATTTGTGTAATATAGTAATTACAGGGATTTTTTAAGTCGTCTATTTATCTACAATGGTGTAACAGCCCAATGTTGGGCCATAGCCTCTCCTTTGTTAGGAGTTACTAGACCAATTTAATTTAGATACTCATATTTCACAAAAATGCCATGAATGGTATGCGGTCAACATACCGACCCAATGAGACATTTAGTGGGCAACTAAGGTATTACTCAGATGAAAAAGGTCGGTAAATTTTTACTTAGAGGACCCTTTATTCAAGCGTAAGGTTTTTTTTCGAGCCTGAAAACTTCAAACTTGGTACGCTTCCTCCTGGAGGACTTGCTCCTTGGATTTTTCAATCTTAAAAAATGCTTCGACCTCGGCCAGGTTTGAACCCGCGACCCTCGGAATTAGAGGCAAGGAACATAACCACTAGTCCATTGAGGCAGACTTTATAAGTCATCAGCCAAGTTTAATTAAGCAACTATTACTCGACTGCTTAAAATTTTTAGCCGGTGAGGGGAAGCAATGGCGCTAGTGGTGAAGATGGGGAAAGTGTCTGCTTCCAACCTTGGTACAAGCGAATGACTGGGCAAGTAGTGAAATAGAGAGTGAAAAGCCCTGCGACAAGCTATAACAAAATAGCAGGTGGTGAGCATTTCTTCGGCTCACTGGTGTTGTTAATATATTTATTAAACACAATGTGTACATCAAATTAAATTTAGCTTTTTACCAGTCTTTAATTAAATTGTTTAGAGGCAGAGTCCTGTTTTTACACTTCGCTAGATGATATTTTGGACATGGATAGTTGCATAATTTACAGATGCAGTCCTCCTTGGGTTCATGGTACATGTTGTTCAGGCATATATTCCCATGAGATCCATGGGCTGCGAAACGTGTGTACAGGTGTCGAAGTTCGAAATTCGGTTGCTTCCAGGTTTCTGTTTTCATTGCGTCTGTTTCCATAATTTCTGTCGGTATCTGGGCGGCTTTGTTCTGTGTCTCCTCGATGACGATTCTGTATGCTTGCGTTTCCGGTAGTCTGAAACAGTGTCTGATATCTTCGATGAAGGATTCCTGGGCTATTGTATAGGCATAACTATTTCTTGTATATTTTGAAATTGACAGTGCTCTTTTGAGAAACCTTGATTTAACGTTCTCCAGTTTCTTAAGATTTTTCACTGTCAAGTAATTCCATATAAGCTGGATTCCGTATGTTGCGGCCGGCATTACTTTAAGGTTGAAGAGTTTCATTGCAGTTGAGAGGGATAGTCTTTGGAGTTTTGGGATATCGTACATGGCTTTCGTTGCAGCTGTTGCTCGATACTGTATATGAAGTGAGAAAGCGGTTCCAGTTGTTTGTAAGGTGACCCCCAAGTATTTGTAGCTTGATACGAATTCTAGGGTTTCACTTCCGCATATAAGATGGTCCTTATTAGCCAGCCTTCCTCCTTTCCTGAATTTCATTGCCTTTGTCTTGGCGCTGTTTATTTCCATCGAGTTTTCAAGTGCCCATATCCTAATGTTCTCCATGGCTGTTTGGAGAGCTCCTTGATTCCTAGAGAGGATGATCATGTCGTCTGCGTACATGAGTAGCTTAACATTTCTTGTGTCTATAGTCTCTCCGATGTCTGACGTCATTACATTAAAGAGTACGGGACTCATCGGGTCTCCTTGTAGGACCCCCTTGTTTGAGTAACACTTCTCGACATCGATATACCATCACTGATTGTCAGGTAGTTTGTGGTAAGGATTGATTTAATTGTTCCTAATTCGTTGCTTGAGCTGCCTAGTATGTTCTCTAGCTTCTGGATGAGGATTTTCCTGTCAATACTGTCGAATGCCTTGGAATAATCTATGTATATCACATACAATGGTGTAGCAGGTTGAGCTAAGGTCGTTATTATTTCTTGTATGAGTTCTTGGACAGCATGCAGTGTAGATCTACCGGGGTGAAGCCATATTGATTCTGAGGTATACTGGCACGTAGTTTGTGTTCCACACGTCTTAGCAGGATCTTCGAGAAGAGTTTGAACATAACATTTTCCAGGGCAATTCCCCTGTAGGAGTTCGGGTTTTCTTTCCTTCCTTTCCCTTTTGTAGATGACAGCTATAATCGAATTTCTCCATTGTTGTGGGATTGAATTATCTTTTAGGCATTCGTTGAACAGACAGGTTAGCGGTTCTAACAAGTCTTGAAGTGTTTCCTTAAGATGTTCAGGAAATATCCCGTCCGGACCGGCTGCTTTGTTATTTTTCTCGTTTCTTATGAGTTGGCTGTATTCTGTTGTAATTGGGTTCATGTCATGTATGTTTGCCGCATGCGGTGTGAAGCAGTTTGACGTTTTGTCCTTTGCTCCCAGGAGGTTACTGAAGTGATCTTCCCATTGTTTCATGTTTACGAGAGGGCTTGATTTCTGTTTCTTTGAAGACCTTAAGATTTTGTGAGGTTTCATTTCTACCTCGGCTATTAGTTCCTGTTCTTTGGAGGTGTCATACTTTAACTTCTTTTCCTTCAGTAGTATTTTATATTTCATACGTTCTTCAGCATATTCCTTTAGAGCGTAGCCTCCATATTCCTGGCAGTATGGAGTAGGAGTAGTGTTCTTTGTCTCATGTTGTAACACTCTTCATCGAACCATGGTTTTGCAGTACGTTTATGTCTAGTCAGTTGAGTGGTGGCATGTATAATTATGTCATTTAAGGTTTCTGTTGCTCCGTCCAGATTTCCCTGCCTCGCCATATGCATTACTGACGGCAGCTTCACTTTATTTGTTTGCCAGCTTACCTCGTCTATGTACCTTGAAACTTTTTGTGGGAGGCTTTTATCTTCTTGTTCCTGTGTTTCAGTTCTTATTTGGAACTCAGTTAAGACTGGAAGGTGCTTTCTAGTTGCTACTTTTCCCACTTTCACCCGTGCTTGGTCTTGTATATTTGTGAATACCAAATCGATTGTACTTCTTCCATTTGGTGCTATGTATGTATAGTCCTTCTCTCTATTTAGCAGTCTTAGCTCGTGGTGTTGTGAGCCCCGGGTTCCAAGATATTATCCACTTGCCCCGGCTAGTTAGTCAGTAATAGTAACTGATCATGATGATGATGATTGGCTGATGACTTTAGCAGCAGCGAGTACCCGGCCACGGTTTGATTTTAGTTTTGTTTATTATTTTTTTATTAATTATTTGCCGGTTGGAAGAATGTTTATTTTAATTATGTTTTTTTTTTCTTGGATTTTGCGTTGGTGAGCAATGTTGTTTTGTAAGTGGCAGTCGCGGCTGTCTTGAATGCTGATTGGTCGAGAATCGCGACCGGTTTTTTTATTGTTTTTTAAATCTCGACTTTGTTGTTTTATATATTTTTAAAGAATATTTTTTGCTGTTTTATTTGATTGATATTATGGTTTGATGTTTTAATTTGATTTATTTTGTTAAATTTTGGTATTTTTGTACAGTATCCAGTGAGCCAATCAGAAAGCCGCATTGGTCACCGCGGTGGATACTGTATTTCGCGAGGTATTTTTGATATTTTGTGGTTTATTTTTCGATAAGTTTGATGGATAGTTTCTTTATTAATCAGAATAGTCAGTGGCAAAATATAGTGGTAGGCCTACTAAATAGGAGATGAAGTTAATGAAATATCGTCGCAGTCTATATGCCTACGTGTTTCTGGATAATGTGACGTACAGAGAAATTAAATCAGCACTGATTTCCAGCTACTGTCTGTCAGACTTAAATGTTTATATACTGTGAATATAGGGTCTAACTTTCGCACTTGACATTGTCACTAACAACTGACTATACAGAACTAACGGAAAATAAACACTGTCATTGCAACCCAAGGCAACGGTCTACTACCTCCAACCCCTACTCACCCTTACCACATTCTTTTAGTTGGCAGTTTTTTCGCATTGAAAGTTAACGTTGTCGAGTAATAGCAAGTTGCATGGCCACTTGTTCAAAGGTCACTTTTTATTCTTGGAATTTCCTTGAATCACCGGAGCATTACAACACCAGCTTTCATAGTAGATGAAAAGTTGGAAAATGCATATGAATGAAGAATTAGCATAAAATGTATAATACATTAATTAAACTATACAATCATTTTTTGGTCATGTTTTAGCATAGTTTAGGTTATAAATGCATGCATATTTTCTTATTTTTTTAAGGTTAAATGAATCCACCCGTTACTGATCAGCAATGCAGACTGAAGTATCTACTATAGACAACAGCCGGCGAGTTTTAAAAAACCTTAAGCGTGAGAAAAAAGCTAGAGTTGATTCAAGAAGTGGAAAAAGGCGGAAGAAAAAAGAAAGATATTGCGGAAGAATTCGGAATACCATCCAATACCCTGTCTACAATAATGAAAAACAAAGATAAGCTTTGCAATGCTGTTAATGAATCAGGTTTCATACCCCAAAGAAAAAGATCTAGTTACCCCCAATTGGAAGATGTCATGTGCAAGTGGGTGAAGTGTATGGTAGACCGAAACATTCCAACTCTACGGCTACATGATTCGCGAACAAGCACAAAAATTCGCCAACGAACTTGGGATTCAGTCTTTCCAAGCTAGCACGGGTTGGCTCACAAAATTCAAAAGACGAAACAGTATCGTACGAGAAGTTATGTCCAGTGAAAGTGCTATTGTAGTTAACAATGATACTGATCGTATAAGCATTAAAAAAATTCGTATTAGAGACAAGAAACGAAGAGTTTTAAAGAAATTAAGTTTGATTAAAAAACTGCAGCTCATTCAGGAGGTGGAAAAAGGTGTTAGAAAAAAGAAGGATATTGCTGCACAATTCGGGATTCCCCCTAACACCCTGTCGACGATAATTAAGAACAAAGATAAGATTTGTAGTGCTATGCAAGGGTCTGGTTTTGTTACGGAAAGAAAACATTTGTCTACTTCGAGTTCTCTCCGATTGGAAGAAGAGATGTGTAAATGGGTTGAATCTATGAAAGAACAAAATATTAAACTTCACGGAAATATGATTCGAGTACAAGCGCTAACGTTTGCAAACGAACTTGGGATACACTCGTTCCAGGCAACTCCAGGTTGGCTTCATAAATTTAAGAGACGCAATGGGATCGTTCTGGAAGTTACGTCGAGTGACAGTTCGACCGAATGTGACACCGACTCCGATTCTGTAAGTGAGATAAAAATATGCTGCATGCCAACATTCAAGTATAGTAATGTATTCAATAATCTCATTTTTAATTACACATGTTTGCTTATTATTACGGCTAGGAGTTTTATGACCTAAAAACCACCGAAATATGAAAAAATGCAGCAATGGCCCAAAATTTACAAAAAAATATGCACTGTAACATAAAAATATTATAATTACGTAATAATTTCAGTTGTAAAATCAAGTAGTAAAGTAAAGTAAAGTGTTCCCATTACAGACCTCGGGAGGCCCTTGGGGTAGTAGGATGTTAAGGTTCCCACTTTTTCTAGACAATCGGCACTTGATGTCAGCCGGGTTGTCAGTCCTGCGTGACGGCCACCTTTACCCCCAGAACAAGCATATGGTACTCATTTCAGTTACAGGCTGAGTCGACCCCAGGGCCATGGTGCCACCAGAACGTTTGGGTTAGTTTAAAAACCCTGTAAATCAGTTTATTTAAGAATAAAATCCAAGTAAGAAGGGAACTAAAGTATGGAATTTGATATTGTAGCATGCTTTTTATTTTATTAAAATTATCAATAGCTACCTGCTTGTAGCGAGACAATACATAAATATTTGCTCAGGTATATACATAAGGGAAAAGTCCTTACTGTGAATTGAAACGAGGAAGATAGATTTTGCAAGAAACAAAATTCTGAGAAATTTAATAACTCAAATGAACACGGAAGAAAGAAATTGTATGATAAAAGTTCTTTACTTCATAAATTAGTGAAAATATAACGAAATGACCAATAAGTTGCTATAATATGCTCTATCACATATAAATGGCCAAATATGCATAAATATGACTTAATAAAGTACTTTTCAATTTGTTTTGTATAAAAAGTATATATATATATATATATATATATATATTTAAAAACATCACTCTTGCCAAAAATATATGCTATATCATAAAAACCCTAGCCCTACTTATTATTATTATTATTATTATTATTATTATTATTATTGTTATTATTATTATATATTATCCGAAATTTATAAACCATATTTCACCCAAGGTATATTAGGGTTATAGTTTGTGTCAAAATTGTGATACTGTACAATATATAATTTTATCTAAAACTAAAGTTGGCTCAACAGTATATTACCTTTCCCTTCATTTTCCATAGTACATTCTTGTAATACTGTTACTCTATGTACTTCTGTCTTTACTAACATTTTGTAATATTTTAAACGTTTTTCAATGATACTTGCAACGTTACTTTACAATGTTTAGGTATTTATTTACATACGAGGAACACGGTAAAATTACGTAATTTTTAGATAATATTGTGAAACTCTCTAGCTATTGTCCCTCCTCTTCCAATGTTGCCACAATCAACAACTCAATTACACATATTTTTGTTAAATTAGTACTATTTTTGTTATAATATGCATGTAATTTATTTTGTTGGGTTAGGAAGGGGAAGTTAGTGTACATCCATGTCTAATAAACGTTTGGGAATTTATTTCGATGCTTGGTCATACCACACGTGCTGCCATCTAGCGACAGCTCTATAAGCTTCGTAGGACTTCAAATATACGTTGTTCCACGTAGCGACAGCTATATAAACTCATGCGCATGCTTACTGCTATTAGAAAATATATTGGGAAAGGTAAAGTACTGTTTCTCCTCAAAGTTTTTTTATGGACGTTATTTATGATATAGTTATTTTCTGTAAAACAAACTTCAATAATGGTTGGTTTAGTTAAACAGATGATGTTATTTAGACATGTTTTCTGATCTTGAATTCCAGAACAAAGGGCAATCAAATATAATATTTGAACACTGACTGCTAATACCACTATTACAACATGCATTCTCGGGTTTTCCTTTGGCTGAACTTTAGAGTGTGACACTCTATGATTATCCATACAACATTCTTATGCTACTGTTGTACTACATACTTTTACCATTTGTAATAACATTTCGTACTATTTTATACATTTTGCAATGATTCTTGAAGAAGTATTTAGGTCAGTTCTTCATTATTTTCCACGTTGTGGGCGCAATTTTGAAGAAGTAATTCTTTTCCCGTGTTATGACGATGTTTAGAAGCAGCTAACTCTCTTCATGCCCGATGTTGTAGTAACATTTTGAAGGAATAGTGTCCCAAAATAATAAATAAGAATTACTGGTTCAGGTTGGGTTTGATTTTCGGTAGAGCTGGATTCTCTTCTCAATGTCGAAATTGGTACACAGGATAGGAAAACACTTTAAAAATCACTAATAACTGATTCATGTAGAACTAGTTATAAATTTATTTACTATTTTATTTCCCAGCAGATTAAGTAAATTTAAGTGGTATTATTCTTCACTGTCAAAATTAAATTATTTTCTTTTCTTGAATCAACTGTTCTTCTGGTATTAAATTTCACATTTTATCAGGAGAGTTGTTATTGCTTCTATCATTGATGAAAGTTATATGCAGACTGACTAGTGTAATTCTGTTATAATTTTAAAGAACATTATTACATCACATGATTTTATATTTAAATTCTATTGGTTAATGGTCCATTAAATACCAGGTTTAAATTTGATTGGTTAAATCACAAAGTTAATTGTTTTAACATCCAATCAGAATTTAGTATACTTTTATTTAAAAATATTAAGTTAAGCAGGTGTTCCTATTACAGTTATAACAGAAAGCTTTATATTTCAGACAACAATGACTTAAGACACAATTTTTAAAAGCATTATTTAGAAAGACTGTTATATAATACAATTTCTTTAATTGTTACTGAGACATTTTTAGTCAACAATGAACAACAATTAATTATTTAGATGTTTTTCTTTATTTAAGTTATATTTAAATATTAAAAGAATTTTAAAATATAAAATTATTGACTTAAACTTTCATATTTATTATGATATTAAAATTCTGCTATATTCTTCAAACATATTTTGCAATTGAATAGTTGCCCCGAAAACAGATCTAACCCATAAATTGCTACTCATAACTTGACTAACTTCTTCCGCCATTTTGTTACATATACAATAGATCACTATTTGTTTGAATGGCAACTTAAAAAAATAAAATAATATAATAAGAAATGAATACCTTTGGAGAGAAATGAATGCCACCACATCTGTTGTTAAGAGGATTGAAAATCAAACGCTTAAATAGTATGGCCATGTACAAAGAATGGAAAATGAAAGATGGCCAAAAAATATATACCAATGGTCGGCCCCTGGAACAAATAAACGTGGCAGACCAAGATGGAAATGGAACACCTACGTCAGAACTATAATGGATGATAGGAATTTGGAAGAGGGAGATTGGAATGATAAAAATAAATGGAAACTGAAAACGGCAAACCTATAAATGGGGAAAGTCGAAGAAGAAGAAGAAGAAGAAGAAAGTCAGGGATTTGACTTTTTTCCCGTCGCCATTACAATTTTTATACAAAATTTTCACCTCTATAGGCTACATGTGCAAGCCTACTAAATTTAGAGCGTGGCCTTTTACAGGACTATCTTCCTTTCCAAGTTACTGAGGTCAATAATCTTTCTAGCTGTCCGCTATGTTTTTTTTTTTAGGCTATATTTTTGTTTTATTTTTTGTATTCTTTTCTGAAAAATCTTAAAAGCAATAAGCCAATTTTTGCATCCCTCCTAACCGTAATTTTCACTCAATTTTAACCTTGGAGATTTGCCTAATCGCCTAGACCGTAACATCTGTCTTTGCTACCTGATATCCTCCCTTACGACTTCAAAATGCGTAGCGCAAGACCAGGGAATAAACTTAACAGTTATTCATATTCCTCCAAGCCCTAACGTTTATTCATACAATCTTCAAACACCCTCAAATAACTTAAAACGCAGCTGTCGGCAATGACTTGTTTACTATTGAATATTTTTACAATCTAAAGAAGAATACAAACTTAGAAAATAAACTTTTGGGATGAAGAAGTAATTCTTTTCCCTCATTGTGGTGACATTTTGAAGCAGTAATTCTCTTGATGCCTGATGTTGTAGTAACATTTTGAAATATTGGTGTCCCAAAATGAATTACTGGTTCAGGTTGGGTTTTATTTTCCATAGAGCCGGATTCTCTTCTCAGGGTCGGTAGTTGGTACACAGGATAGGAAAACACTTTAAAAATCACTAAAAAAAACTGTTTCTTGTACAAATAATTTCACATGTATTCACTTTGTAAAGTTCCCAGCAGATTAAGTAAATGTAGGTGGTATTATTCTTCACCGTCAATTAAAATTAAATTATTTTCTTTTCTTGAATCAACTATTCTTGTATTAAATATCACATTTTATCAGAACCCTTATTGCTTCTATCTTTGTTGAAAATTGTATGCAGAATGACTAGTATAATTCTTTTATAATTTTAAAGAACATTATTACATCACATGATGGTAATTTTAAATTCTATTGGTTAATAGTCCATTAAATACAAGGTTTAAATTTGATTTGTTAAATCAGAAAGTTAATTGTTTTAACATCCAATCAGAGTTTAGTTTACTTTTATTTAAAAATATGAACTTAAGCAGGTGATTTATACCAATTGTTATTGAGAGAGTTTCAACAAATAAATTTATCAATTGAATTTCTAATTTTTTTATTACAGTTATAACAGAAAGCTTTATAATTCTGACAACAATAACTTAAAACAATTTTTAAAAGAATTCTTTAGAAAGACTGTTATGTAATACAATTCCCTTAATTGTTACTGAGACATTTTTATTCAACAATGAACAACAATGAATTATTTAGATGTTTTTCTTTATTTAACTTATATTTAGATATTAAAAGAATTTTAAAATACAAAATTACTAACTTAAACTTTCATATTTATTATGATATTAAAATGCTGCTATAGGGACAATAACGGTAGCCCTCCATTGTAACTGGTACACATTCAATCGTTTGTTGACCGCATATCATTAATGACATATTTAGGAACATAAGCGTAATTAAATTAACTTGGTCTAGCTTATAATGTTGAGTGATTCCGGGTTATGTGGCCGTGGTCCATAGTTGGTCCACAACGTCCACAGCGCTCACTCTAAGTAGATCTTCCGACCAGGAAACACGCCTAGAAGCACTCGCCACTGAAGATGCCCTCCGCAGTTGAGGGCGAAACGTCTGGTATCAACACCAACTATGGACCACGGCCACATAACCCGGAATCACTCAACATTATGATTACCGGCCGTGAAAGCCTGCATTCAACTATTGGTCTAGCTTATATTGTTAAAAATTAAACATTACCTCACATGGCGGCATGGCAGGCACTTGTTTTCTCCACAAATAAAGTTGCCTCACTGATGAAACCAAACGAAAGTTTCTCTGAACGTTGGACAAAGATCGTCGCTTCTTGCCACCTTCATTAAGCCAGAATTTAACAGCTTTCCGCTTGTAATCAGCTTTTACTTTAACATTACTTTTCCTCTCCGGACTAGGAATATAATTTGAATCACTTGGGTCACTGACAGGGGACTCCGAATGTCGTTCCGAACTCGTAGCCGCGATGGGAGGTGACGCTTCTTGATCACTTCCACTGTCTTCTACGTCGAGAACTGTCTCCAAATAACGGTCAACTCCTACATAACTAGTTTCCTCTATAATTTCTATAATATACTGGGCAAGTTCCTGTTCATTTTTGTTTATATTACCAGTAGCACAAAAACCTCTTTGGCGGAAATAATTCGAAACAAATTCAACTATATGAATGGGATTAACAACCTGATCCATAGTGGACCAAATGTGACTGTTTCATTTATCTCTGTAAGGATTTAGCTGGCATGATTTCCAATATTTTGCATTGCAGAGACTCTTGATGTCCCAACTCCTTTCAAACAACCTTAAACTGAAAATATATAAAACTACTAGAAGTCCCGGCCACGCGTTGCTGTGGCTAAGGTATACGTTAAAAATTTAAATTAAGTTGCTGTCTTTCAGCCAGATTACTTAAAACTAATACTTACACACGAAATTAATAATATTGAAAATAAAATAAACACTGAACACACTTAAATGATGAAATAATCTATATTTGTAATTCAATTGAAATTCGCGGTTGCAACAAAAAGCACAGCCATCTGGATCTCTCTTTGTTAAATAATAAACCATTTACCTTACCAAATTACCTTACACCGCCATCTGTTGGAATCATATGGAACTCACAGATAATTACACCGTCATCTGTTAGAATCGTATGGAACTCACAGATAATTATAACACTTTGTTAAATGATAAGCAAATAATTTGCAATAAAGGAATAATGCGACTATAATTTAGTTATAAACTACCCTAAGTCTCAAGTTGGATCAAAATGCACACAGTGTGCAAAATTTTATTAAAATCGGTTCAGTAGTTTAGGATTCCATCGCGGACAAAAAACGTGACACGAAATGTTTATATATTAAGATTATTCTACCAGTTATATTATATGGGTGCGAAACACGGACTCTTACTTTAAGGGAGGAGAGGAGATTACAAGTATTTGAGAATAAAGTAAGTAAAGTAAAGTGATCCCACAACAGGCCTCAGGAGGCCCTTGGGGTAGTAGGTAGTTAAGGCTCCCACTTTTTCTAGACAATCGGCACTTTATGTCAGCCGGGTTGTCAGCCCTGCGTGACGGCCGCCTTTACCCCAGAACAAGTGTACTTAGGGAAAATTTTGGACCAAAGAGAGATGAACAGGCAGGCGAATGGAGAAGACTACATAACAATGAACTACATGCTCTTTATAGGAAGCCAGATTTAATAAGAACGGTTAAGTCTCGTAGACTGCGATGGGCAGGACATGTTGCACGTATGGGGAATGAAAGACTTGCATGGAAGCTTCTTGTAGGAAAGCCAGAGGGAAGGTAGACCAAGAATGAGGTGGGAGAATAACATTAACTATGATTTGAGGGAAGTAGATTATACAGGGAATGATTGGAAAACATTAGCTCAGGATAGGGATGTATAGAGGGCTTATGTCCGCACGGCCATGAACCTACGGGTTCGATAGTGCCAGTCAGTAAGTAAGATTTCCAATATTTACCACCTTCAAATAAGAAATTGTCCCGCGCCGTAGCCGAGCGGTTAAGGTAGGAAGCCTTGGCGCAGAGCTACGGGACTTGCGCTGGTTCGAGTCTCCATGGGGGAAGAAATTTTCTCATGGTATTTCGGCCAGTATGGGACCGGTGCCCACCCAGCATCGTGAGGCAATTGGGTAGCTACAATAAGTAGCGGCTCCAGGTTGAGGAACCAGCTATAACGGCTGGGGGACTCGACATGCTAACCACATGTCACCTCTACACTGGCTGTTGATCATCTACCTCTGTGATTGACACATGTGGATGTGAAGGGCCAGCAGCCGGCTGGTAAAAGGGCAACCGCTGAAAAGTGGAAAGACCCTCAATCGGAATCAAATAAGAAATTGCACTACTTTTTTTATTTTGTTACGTTTAGGAAGGCGAAGTTAGTGTAGTTCGAATTAGTTTATAGTTTATTCAAATAATATGTAATTTATTTACTTTATTAGAAGTATCATTACTTATGGATTAGAACTTTGGCCATTAACAACATAAACAAATAAGTATATTTTGGCAACTGAAATTGATTTTATACGAAGAGCAGCAAGTATTTCAAGAAGAGAAAAATTATAAACTCAGTTATAAGAAAGAAAATGAAGATTGAAGACACAATTTCAGATTATATTAAAACTCAGCAATTAAAATGGTACGGATATGTCTAGCGAATGGAAGAGGATCGGCTACCAAAATGTGTTTTGGAATGGAAAGCTGAGAGAAGACGAGGCAGAGGAGGACCTCAGTTTTCCACACACATATATATATATTTGATTTTACAAACGTGTTAGCGTTCATCAATGTTCAAAATCACATTTGGAAATTTACCGCGAAGGCTGGTGATGCCAACTGCACAGATAGACCTGCCATCTATGGAGCAAGTCCATAACCATTGCGAATGCGTACTAATATTCTGCAAAATTTTTTAAAAATATCATGGTGAGACGTAAACTGCGGTTTCTCCCATGATCTTCTTTTGACAAAATTGTTGAAAATGCTTGTATGTTTTCGCCCCCACCCTCTTAACACATTCCAGCGCGTGGCTGTTTAGTTAAACACGGAATTCAACTGTTTTTGGTCTTCCCTCAGAAATGTTATGGTGACAGAGGAAACTTAAACTCTCTTAACCCTTAAATTCGTAATGTATCCTTTTGGATACATCAGTTGGTTCAAGTAATTTAATATTTTTAATAAATCAGAAGAAAACGAACAAAAAGGAACCACTTAAATATAGCCTACAATATACCTAATAATAACAGTTACACAAGATTCAGTTTTCACTGCGGTCCGACACATTCAAATAATTAAGAGAAGAAATTTGTGTTTTGCCAATTTAGGGGTTAAAACAGTCCAACAACTAAATTCTCACTGACTGTGCATCCCTCAAAGTCGCGATCGTCTTTATTTCACGCCGGTAACAGCAAGCACTACCGGCAGAAGCAAGCAAGCACAACTCACCCTATCTCCCCCACCATGCGCCAGCGGTCGGCACAAAGTCAGGGTTATCCAATCCCTGTCGTGAAAATCAGTAATTTCACGATGGATTTGATTGCCTTGTAGTTAAAAGCGGCCGATACTTTTTTTGACACAGCATTTGAATATCATAACGTTTCTCTGGGAGAATTTTCAAAATAGCTTTAGGCGTGTAATGGTTGAAAGACCTTCCATCCATAGTAATTCTGACCGAGGGTAGGTCCTTCACTGCAATTATAGCATTTTCATGCTATGCTTGCAGCTTTACTAGGTTGTGGTAGGTGTGGCAGCTTCCCGTTGCTTTCCACACCGGTGAAGGTTGATGACGATGATGATGATAATGATAAGGATGATGATGGTTGCCATATGATTTCGGGGACCGTTTGGGCCTTAAAGTTTTCCTGACATTTGACTTACAGGTGAGGAAAAACCCCGATAAAAACCTCACGCAGAAAAACTGCTCCGACCGGGGATCGAACCCGGGCCCGTTGCGTGACAAGGCAGCACGCTACCTCGAGACCACAGTGGTGGACCAATAATAATAATAATAATAATATATAATATTTTTAATTATTGCTAAATTATAAACCGCACGGAAGGAGAAACGTTGGACGTCCACACAGAAGATGGTCTGAAAATTTTTAACAATTCTAGCTTTCATGAAACCGGAAGGAGCCAACAGGCTTAATCCCAGATGATGATGATGATGATGACGATGATATAATTTTAAGATAACATTAGTTTTTATTCAAAAGTTTAGAATTGAGAATTCTAGTGGGTTTTAATGTATGTTGGTAGTATCGCAAGATATAACAAAGATCGATAGTGGCAATTGGCATTCCACTGGCTCACGAGCCTCTGCCAGTGGCAGCGGGACGTGCTACGTAGCGCTTACAACTTTAAAATAGTTGAATACTGAAATAGTAAATAATTTTTTTGCGATGTCTGATGCAACAAAGAAACCTGCATCGTTAAAATTTCGTAATGAGTGGGAATACCTGTATTTTTTTAGTAACGTCGACGACATGGCGAAATGTTTGGTTTGTCATAAAACATTGAATCAACTGAAACGGTTTAATTTAAAGCGGCATTATCTTGTTTATCATTCTACTGAGTATGATCAGTTCAAAGGCGATCAACGTCTACACCTCATAAGGAAGTTGAAGAAAGAAGCAGTGGAGAATGGGGTATGTTTACTTAACAATAATGATATTGGGCGCAGGTGACCCAAGGAGATATGTGGCAAAACTGCCCAAACTTATTTGTATCGCTGGTCAAATGGAAGGAAAATCAAGATGGCGCGGGTCTTATGCTCTATTATTATTATTATTATTATTATTATTATTATTATTTCCGTGGCGCAAGGGGTTTATACGCACGCCTCTCACCGCTGGGGTTCCAAGATTGAGTCTCGGTCACTCTAAGTGTGTTTCGTGGACGAAACGGAACTTGGGCAGATTTTTCTTGGGGTTTTCTCCTGCCACAATTTTATTCCACCATTTCTTCACACTCATCTCATGCATTTCGTTTCATTTCCTTTCATCCGCCCCTGTGACGGTGCGTCAGGCCGGCATCCTTGTCGTTCACAGACCTCTATATAAGGGCTTCATCTCATCTCGACCCGATCCTGAGTTGGACACGAGTTGAGGATTTTATATACAGTATTTATATTATTTTTACTAAAATTATTATTATTATTATTATTATTATTATTATCAGGCCGGCACCCTTGTCGTTCACAGACCTCTATATAAGGGCTTCATCTCATCTCGACCCGATCCTGAGTTGGACACGAGTTGAGGATTTTATATACAGTATTTATATTATTTTTACTAATTTTATTATTATTATTATTATTATTATTATTATTATTATTACTAGCTAATATCCGGCGTGCGCTGCTACGCCTAAATAAATGAAAATTAATGTGGTTTTATGTTTAGTTGAATAAGTAGGAGGCAAAATAATTATAAATTTACATTTTTTAGATACCCCGTGCTGTTTACCGGCGTTGTCCGGGAATCTACTCATCCCAATCTTCTTGGCATAAATGAGCTGAAAGACAAAAACTAATGTACTTCTTATGATTATTTGAATAAGTAAAATGAAAAATAATTATAAATGTATATCGTAATTATTTTAAGATTCCCCGGTGTTTCCCGGAATCTACTTATCTCGATCTTCCTGGCATAAGTGAGTTATCCGTAAAAGAATACCCGCCAGGTGCTGCTGTGCTTGTACAGGAATCTACGTACATGTCTCGATCTTCTTGGCATCAATGAAAGACAAAAATGGTTATTGTGAGTTATCCGTAAAAGAATACCCGCCATGTGCTGCTATGCTTGAACAGGAATCTACGTACCTGTCTCGATCTTCTTGGCATCAATGAAAGGCAAAAATGGTTATTGTGAGTTATCCGTAAGAGATAAACATATGCTGTCGTGGACTTTTTTGTAGAGCTTTTTGAGATATTCAATTTTGTATAGATTAATTTTGTGTATTTGTTATGGTTTAGGCAGCGTATTCCATTTAAGCGTCCAAAGAGCTACTTTTTCGCGTTTTCCACTATGAAGGGCGATTTTTAAGGGTGTAGTAGTTGAGTATTACAACTCTCTTATAGCCTATGTTCATCCCGGAAATCTCCTGAACATTTTGCAGAAAGTCCCATTACAATCGGATCAATAGTAAGGCCGCGCATAAAGTACGAACAAAAAAACATGTTTATATATTATATTATTAAATCGGCCGCGGAGAGCGAGTGATTATGTACCTTTACTCTGGTTCCGAGGGTCACGGATCAAACCCGGCCGGAGTCGACCAATATTTTAGGATGGAAAAATCCTAGATGCAAGTCCTCCGGGACGGACTTTAAGCCGTGGGCCCCGAATCTGAAGATTTTTCGGCTCGTAAAAGACCCTTAAGCCTGAATAAAAAGGCCTCTAAGCAAAATTTACCGAATATTCCCATCCTAGTACTACCTTGGTTTCCTAGATGTCACTATGAGGCTGAATGCTGACTCCGGGCCACTCAATGACATATATCCGAAAACAAGTATAACTAAATCAAAGTGCAGCCGCCCAGTCTACGGCTCTGAAGTTTTGACGACAGTGTTGCCGATATGGATATTCAGTGGGAGGGGCCGCTTTATGTACCACGCGGAATATTAAATCAGAGCACTTTCTGTTTATCTAGAACGTAAATATTATAAATAAATGTTCATTTTATTACGCGAAATTCAAAATGAAACAAAAATATGAGATTTCTCATGTATCGCTACGAAACACACTATTCTCCAAAATATTCACAATTCTAATAAATTCACGAAAAAAACAATTCCATACATCACTTCAAAACTATGTTATATGCATAAAGAACTTGATTTTTATTTGAAAAAAAACCCTTCTCATGTATCGTTAAAATAAAAATCTGACCTTTATCATTGTTAATTAAGAGGAAATACGCCAAAGTCTTCGTATATATCATTTTCTGCCTCATCACAGCCGATAAATAAATTCTCAACTTTGACTCGTATAAGAGCCGATTTTCATTTTTGATTCAGAAGAATCACTCGCCATACTAAAACAATAATGGACTGAAGCTGTACTGTTAACAGTTAACCACAAGAGTGAAACAGCAAACAAACACACTCTGTACTGCAACAAAGAGCAACTGAAGCCACGTGGATAGCAGAAATACAGCCGACAACATCGCAGCAATCTCAAAACATACTAGCGGCGTCAAGAGCAGTGATTGGTTGTAGCAGACGCTCGCTCACACTAAACTATTTTCTTATTGGCAGTAGAGGGCGAGTTTCTCCTTCCGCCCCTCATTAAACAAAAACTTCTGGGCCGGAGATAGAGTGGCAAGAGTGTATTTGTCTCCTGTAGGGGAAGAGCATCTAGGTCTCGTTGAGAGAACCAAGGGCTTACAAGAATTATTATTATTAAGTAAGTAAGTAAGAGTCCAAGGGCACGCCGTAGCGTAGTGGTTAAGGCACTGCGCTACAAGCCGGAAGGTCGAGGGTTCGAGTCCCTGTGGGGGCAGGATTTTTAAACTGACCCAAACCTTCTGGCGGCACTATGACCCTGGGGTCGACGCAGCGTCTAACGGAAATGAATACCAGACGCTTCTGCTGAGGGTAAAGGCGGCCGTCACGCAAGGCTAACATCAAGTGCCCATTGTCGAGAAAAGTGAGAGCCTACCCCAAGGGCCTTCTCTATGTCTCTCACACCGACCCGTCAATGTTTTATATTTTAATAAAATTTTGCACACTGTGTGCTGTTTGATCCAACTTGAGACCTACGTTGTTTATAACTAAATTTATAGTCGCATTATTTTTTATTGCAAATTATTTGTTTATTATTTAACAAAGAGTTATAATTATCTGTGAGTTCCATACGATTCTAACAGATGACGGTGTAAGGAAATTGGTTTATTATTTAACCAAGTGGCTGTGCTTTTTGTTGCAACCGCGAATTTCAATTGAATTACAAATATTGATTATTTCATAATTTAAGTGTGTTTGTGTTAATTTTATTTTCAATTTATTGATAATAATATTAATTTCGTGTGTAAGTATTAGTTTTAAGTAATCTGGCTGCAAGACAACAACTTATTTTAAATTTAACTGGACCGAGAAGCGACATTGAACAATATGGCGAATCAGTTCTAGAGACCATGAATGATAATATATCAAGTGACATAAATCTTACAAATTGGTATAATGTCAATTTAAGAACATATGAAGGTCCTAAGGAACGGAATAACAGAATTGTAAGTAAGTCTGTTAGTTATAATAATATGCCTAATATTACAGAAACAATCTCCATGCCTCAATTAAATGAAAAACAAGATGACTATAATATATCACAAGATGGCATTACTATACAGAGACTTCTTGATGATGATGATGATGAGAATCCAAACTGCCAACAAGTTCGTAGAAAAAAACGAAAGTATAATGAAATCAGCAAGCCTCCTTAAAATATTCCATCAATAAATGTATATAATCCTTATGATACACTTATGGATGATACTGAGAATGCAGACAACATAAATTCATCTCAATCAACAAAACCACTTCCACATAAACCACCACACATATTTATACCGGGTGTAGTTAACGTACCCGAACTAAAATATTATGAAAAACAGAAACTTTCTGATTTAGATTTCTCACTTAGTTTACTACAACATAATTTAACATATACCTTAGCCACAGCAACGCGTGGCCGGGACTTATACATATAAAACAAAGTCGGATTAGTTACACTATTTATAACTCAAGAACGGCTGGACCGATTTTTATGATCTTTGATTTGTTGGATTTGTTTCCGCCCCGAATAGCAGATAACTATTAAAACATCGGAAAAATTAACGTAAAAATATTTAAAGGCGGTACGACGTTCGCCGGGCCAGCTAGTGTAAATATTAAAAAAAATGTAATGAAATTACTGAGACCAAAATTAAACAGCGTTTAATTTAAATGTAAATAATAAAATGTACTCACATTTTTAAAATCACTAATAATAAATACGCGAGAGTAAGTCAATTCACATTGCTGCTGCACGATTTTCTTTTTACAACAATGCACTTTCAGCTATGAACGTAAACAAATGAATGAGTACACAAATTAATAATACACATACATTCCTTATAAAAAGAAATATTTTGTTTAATTCAATTTATTTGTAACACATATTATACATAAATTTTATTTTTCTGCACTTCTTCTCAACATGAACTTTAATTATGCCAAATATCACACACCTTTGTGCACGTAATGTGCTTAAAAAGGGGTGTAAAGTTTTTTGCTTCACGTAATGATATATAGATAAAGAAGACGTAAAAGGAAGTGAAAATGGCAACGTTGCTATAGGGGGTGATGGAGGTCAAGAACACGTAGACTCCCGCTCGTATCTCGTACTCCGAGCTTCCAATTCTCGTTGCTTGTAAGGCAGCACTTGTCGTATCAGGGGAGTTAGAGGGGGAATGCAAGCGAGAGCGGCCGGGAGTACCGTCAGGTCAGATTTCCCGTGAGCACTGAACGGTCTACACAAACAAAATGCATACAATAACCGCTAAAGCTAAAGAAGATGTATTAAACAAATTAGCGAATGGAACCTATGTTTTACAGGAGAAACCCGGTATAAGTCGCGGTAGCAGCAGCTGGGACAACTTTAGGGTAAGCATTTTAAGAATCTTTGTCACTTAAATTGTAACATAGAAATTACGAAAATCTAGTAATTAACTTTGAACTATTTCGTGAAAACAGCATTCTCAGTGTGTCCAGCAGTCGGGCAAATCTTTAAAAGCGTGAATAAGTCAGGAATTTAAAAGTAACCGGGAAATAGACGGGAATTTGTTTTTATCACTTACACATGTTAAAAATAATAATATATTACAATGGGAGTTTGGGAAGTGGTTTTTAATTTGCGAGATTCTGTAAAACACTTCACAAACGTGTGTTGTACATTATTTTTTGCGCGATGGTGTTTTCAAAATAATAAATAATAGTAAATAATATCTTTGTTGAAATATTTGCGTTCGTTATAAACAACTGACTGACGTTAGCAGTTTGGCTTATGTATATACGGTAAATGCTGAAAATAATTTAGTTGAGGCTACAGCAGGCCGTGACACCTGTCAGACATAACATGGCGGGAAGTACGAATTTATTGTTTTGTATTGTTTCAAATAAAATTCATTTAATTTAAGATGCAGTTATTTGTTTCGTATAATGTATATTAACACTATCTTTTGGTAATATTTTTAAATAAGTTTATACATTGTACATAGTATACATAAAGGGCAGTGGTTTTACTTCCCGCCCTAGGAGGTAATTTGTAATATTACAGTATAGTTATTTAGTTATTTATAGGTTGGCAAACCCGAAATATAGGAAAATGAACTTTCAATCATTGTCGTCATTCCTGTAAGTATGGCAGAACGCACTATCGTGCAAAAAATACTTTTACAAAATCAACTTTACTAGAATTAATTCAATTTAGCACTCAAAAACTCGGCAGTTATTTTTGATGCTATGAAAAAATGGGAAATAATCGGGAATTTTAACTTTGTAATTTGCTGGACACCCTGATTCCTATTGTGATAATTTGAACACTAAAAGCCACGGACATATTTCTCTGCTCCAAAAAAATCCATGGCGCGACATACCTATACAAATTCTCAGCTAAGTTCCAGTTGTACTGTAAACAAACTTGCATAAGGTATTGCCCCGTTTATTGCGGGAACCATGTTGCTACTTTTACCCGCCATATGACTGAATTGTGTAGGGAACTGTCATCGATACAAACATTGTTCTTAGGCAACATCGTATTTTACGGGAAATAAGACTGAATACAAGGTAAGATGGTACCAATAATTAGGAACTTCCTCCATTTCTTATTTAGATTAGATTTATTTAGCCTGGTGGAATTAAGGCCATGTGGCCTTCTCTTCCACTCACCAGGACAAACGTATATTACATCAGAATATAACAATCTCAATTAATCTAATATTAATTACTAAATGAAAATTTGATCAAAAAGATAATATCTATTATATTATGATCTATAATGCAACCAGTTAATGTTAGTTAAAATTAAGACTAAAACTAATAATAAAGTTAACACAAGCAAGACATATTAAATTGCCCCTGTCTAACGTTTATAAAAAACAAAGAAAAATGTAATATAGAAAACTAATTTTACGTTTGTACAATATTTAAAACAGAACAAAAGAAAATATTTGTTAATCTTAATATTATTTTCATAGATGATTAAATTTATTGTTATTTATAGGGGGCACGCCGTAGCGTAGTGGTTAAGGCACTGAGCTACAAGCCGGAGGGTCGAGGGTTCAAGTCCCGTTGGGGTCAGGATTTTTAAACTGACCCAAACCCTCTGGCGGCACTATGGCCCTGGGGTCGACTCAGCCTCTAACGGAAATGAGTACCAGACGCTTGTTCTGGGTAAAGGCGGCCGTCACGCAGGGCTGACAACCCGGCTGACATAAAGTGCCGATTGTCTAGAAAAAGTGGGAGCCTTAACCTCCTACTACCCCAAGGGCCTCAGGGCCTGTTGTGGGATCACTTTACTTTACTTTTATTTATTTATGACAGAAAATTATATGGCCTACATAATCAGACGTTTATGCTTTTTCCATGATGTTGATAGATATCCTTTATTTGCAATTTCATTGCGAGCAGAATTTCTGTTGCATACTGACCAATCTGTAGTATCTCCACTTTTTAAATGATTTGTTTTCCAATGTTATAAGAAATTCTACAGAAAGTCTCTATTTTGGAACAATACAAATTCCAAGAATTCAACAATGCGCGTACGTAAGAATGCTTATTACTTATTTATTAAATAAAAATAAAACGTAGTTTTATTTGATTTTCATATTTACATTGTTGTATTGTTGCTTAGATCAGTTGGAACACAATTCATAATTTGTTAACATGTCTGAAGAAGGTACAGTGTACCGAAACAGCTGTCACTGAATTATATAATAAATATGAAAATCAAATAAAACTACGTTTTATTTTTATTTAATTAATAGATATGGATTTTCATCAAGTAAACACCAACTCAATTGCTTATTTATTTATTTTGCAAATGCCCCGGTTTGCCTTTCGACATTCCTGGTGTTCTCTCCTGGCATGGCTTACTTGTAACCTACTTCTGAGGTTGGGGTGCCTGGAAGGCGGGTTTACGTTGCCTCGATGATATGATGGGTCAGAATGATGATGATAGTGCGGCGCCAGGAGAATCCCTAATTCTAAGCTCAATCTAAGATGAATATGAATGATGATGATTGCGATGGCCATATGATTTCGGGGACCGTTTGGGCCTTAAAGTTTTCCTGACATTTGTCTTACAGGTGAGGAAAAACCCCGATAAAAGCCTCACCCAGAAAAATGTCCCGACCGGGAATCGAACCCGGGCCCGCTGCGTGATAAGGCATCACGCTACCTCGAGACCACAGCGGTGGACTCTATTAAAATTGTAGTTATATATTTTAAGATTCTCCCATATAACGTAACACAGACGTGTTAGATAATAAAATAAAATATAGAATTAAAAAAAGGCAGATCGGTTATCCATAAATCCATAATTGGAAGCACGTTAACATACGGTGCAGAAAGTTGGCAGTTGAATAAAAAGTTGAGTTTAAAACTTGTGTCTACTGAAATGGATTGTTTTAGACGCTCAATTACACATTCTAAATCGAAAAAAAAAATACAATCATCAGACAACAAATGAAAGTCCAAAATTCAATATTAGATTTTGTGAGATACAGGCAGCTAGAATGGTATGGTCATATATGTAGAATGCCAGAGACAAGATTATCCAGAAAAGCTTTGGAATGGATTCCACATGGGAAAGGAAAGAGATCCGCCTAGATATTTTCGATGGATGATATAAAAAGTATGAGGGAGATAGGTCTGGAAGAATTGGAATGGGATGATAGAGAAGAATGGAGAAAGAAGATACAAATTTAAAAAGCTTTGGGCACAGGAAAATGTTTTCTTACATTGTAAACCTGTTTATATAATAGTTTTTATTTCCTTTATTTCGAGTGTTAGAAACCGAACTACATTTTCTTACAGGCTTAAAGATGAAACCGCCAATGAAAATGTAGTCATACATCTGATTTGTTTACGTTACAACTGAAACTTAGCTCGGAAGATGTATAGATGGGTCGTAGCCTACCAACCGGCTGCTGTCTTCACATCCACTCGACATTTACAGATGTGGACAGTCATTTAGCCAATATAGGAGATGACATGTGGTCAGCATGTCGAGACCCCAGCCGGTATAGCCAGTTTTGTCAACCTGACGGAGATATTTCCCATATACAATATAACCTAGTTCGGCCACGGTGGACTAGTGGCTATGCTCCTTGCCTCCGGTCCCGAGGATCGCGGGTTCAAACCTGGCCGGGGTCGATGGATTTTTTAGGATGGAAAAATCCAAGGAGCAAGTCCTCCGGGAGGGACTTTAAGCCGTGGGTCCCGAGTCTGAAGATTTTCAGGCTCGTAAAAGATCCTTAAGCCTGAATGAAAGGCCTCTAGGCAACATTTACCGAATTTTCCCGTCCTAGAACTACCTTGGTTTCCTAGATGTCAGTATGAGGCGGAACGCTGACCACGGACCACTCAAAAGGGCATCTATAAGAAAACAAGTGTAACTAAATTAGTATGGTTCAAATTCTTCCCTATAGGGGGAGAGCGCCTAAATCTCTGTTAAGGGAAACATATGCTTACAAGATACAATATAGCCTATTGTGATGTATATATTTTTAACGATTTCAGATGGTAGTTCAAAAAGATACGAACGCTCCTGTTGGCTATGTTCAATGCCAAAGAGAGGATTGCAACACTTTGCTAATTTATAATGGTAGCACTTCAGGAATGCTAAGACATAAATGTAAAGATAACAGACAATCGTCAAAGGTCAGAGATAAATCAGATATCCGGGCCTCCAGTATTGATGAGGGGATCATTAATCTTTTTCAAGAATTCATTAAGGTAAGAAATCCCCAGCTTGGGGTTGAATTTTTATTTAGATGCCTCCTGCTTTAGTAATTGTGTGTTTAACAAAAATGTTATTTAAAATCGATTTAAACCAAAATTGCATTATTAATTAGCGCCTATTTGTTTCCTGATGACTACGCCCACTTTTTCGGATTGAGCGATGAGATGAGGTCCTTATATTTTTAAAGGTCTGTGATCGACAATGGTGCCGGTCTAACACGCCTGTTTAATTTTAAAATTAGCACTGGAAGTAAACATCAATAAAAGTAAATATATTATGTCCACACATACAAATACATTATATAAAATGAATCAATACTGGTAAAATTCATATCAAATTCCGTTGAGGTGAAGTCATATGATGAAAGTTAAAAATTAAACTGTACCTGTTGGTAGGTGCCGTCGTCCTCAACTTTGTTAAAATATTGTATATAAAATTTACTGGAGCGCTTTCGGAAGCTATCTTCCATCTTCTGCAGGTTTAGCTTCCGCTACTCGTTGTTGTTGTGTACGGTCATGTATACTCCACAACTGTTTGTAGCAGCAAGATACATCACCGTACACAACAACGAGTAGCGGAAGCTCAACCTGCAGAAGATGGAAGATAACTTCCGAAAGCGCTTCAGTTAATTTTATATACAATATTTTAACAAAGTTGAGGACGACGGCACCTACCACCAGGTACAATTTAATTTTTAACTTTCATCATAAAAATGAATGTTTGTTTATTTGTTTGTTTGTACTTTATGTGCATTGTGATGGAGATTTTTGAAAATGTTCAGGAGATTCCAGGGATAAACATAGGCTATAAGAGAGTTGAGATACTCAACTCCTACATCCTTAAAAACGCCCTTTGTAGTGAAAAACGTAAAGAAGTCCCTTTTTTTACCCTTAACTGGCTTAGCTGCCTAAACCATAACAAATACACAAAATAAATGTACACGGAATTGAATATCTCAAAAAACAGCATATGTTTATCTTTTAAGGATAACTTACAATAACCTTTTTGTCTTTCATTGATGCCAAGACGATCGGGATAAGTAGATTCCCGGGCAATCATAGCAGCACACGGCGGGTATTCTTATATGGATAACTCAAAATAACGAATTTTGTCTTTCAGCTCATTTATGCCAAGTACATCGGGATGCGTAAATTCCGGGCAACGCCGGGTAATCAGCACGGGGTATCTAAAAATAATGATATGAATTTATATATTTTTTTCCTTTTACTTATTCAAATAAATGCAAAAACACATAATTTATTTAGGTGTAGCAGCGCACGCCGGGTATTAGCTAGTACATTATATATATATATCAAAACGCCCAACAAAAAAGAAGAAAAGGCCTAAACCTGTTTTAAGAGTGGTGGACAATTTTGTGAAATGTACAGTTCATTGGTGCATAGGTTTTTTTTTATTTCATTACCGTAAGTACAGTTATTTTAATTTAAATGTTTGACTTTAATTAATTTGTTTAATATTAACAATTATAATTTAATTAGTTTTCGACATACCATTGTAGATGTTAATACAACCTGCAACATTAAAAATTAAAACGATTGTTGCACATTAATTTATCGGCTTGTAACAAACAGCTGACAGAGTTCGCCTGCACTCTTACACGTGCTGCGCGGAGTAATACATTCGGAAGTTAAATGCCAAAGTGTGCTTCTTACGTTGAACAGATAATAGTTGCAAAAGCGAATTCTTTGGACGAGTTTTCATGTCGGAGTTCTACAGTCTCTCGTATTACTTCTATCGCTATTATCTACAAAACTGACACTAAAACCGGTATTCAAGAACCAAGCTCTCTAGGCCATGCCATTTCCGTCTTCCGTAAGCTGAGGCTCTCATCTTTAATTTGTTCCCGAAAACTTTTTTTTAAATAAATATCTTGTTAGTATTATTGCCTCACTATGATGCTTAACAAGCGGCTCGCTTTGTTTCCCTGCAGCTGTTATATGTTATTAAAATACAAAGATCTCGACTGCCGCGACTACCACGATGTTGCCACACTGCTATTCTTCCAACAGTTTCAATTAACACTCGGAACGATGTGGAACATTCGATCCTGTTATAAAATTGTATACCATAATTAATGGTATAATTATTATCAGTGATTTATTGTGATATGGAGCTCGAATAATAATACAATATCTACATATTATATTAGTTTAATATGTAAGTGATTTCAACATGTGGTGGCCATGGGAAAATATTTCAGACCGAACAGTTAATAATAATAATAATAATAATAATAATAATAATAATAATAATAATGTGAACTACATGTTCTTTATAGGAAGCCAGATATGAGAACAGTTAAGTCTCTTAGACTGCGATGAGCAGGGCATGTGGCACGAATGGGGAATGAAAGAGGTGCATGGAAGCTTCTTGTAGGAAAATCAAAGGGAAAACGCCCAGTTGGTAGACCAAGAATGAGGTGGGAGAATAACATTAAATATGATTTGAGGAAAGTAGATTATACAGGGAATGATTGGAAAACATTAGCTCAGGATAGAGATGTATGGAGAGCTTATGTCCGCGCGACCATGAACCTACAGGTTCGATAGTGCCAGTGAGTTAGTTAGTTAGTTCGACCTACAAGTTATATAATGTTGGAATTGAATTATTTAATTAATAAATACATATATAATTTTAATTTTAAAAGTTAAACAATACCAAATACGTAATAACGTAAAAATTAAATAATAACATAAATAATCAATGTCTTCTGTCTTTGTGTAATAAACGCCCATAGCGCTATGAGAAACGTGACAACACCGCATGTCAAGCATTGCCGCGCGGCACCCGCTTTTATATAAACTGTTAACCATCAGAGTGAGGCAATAATATATGATGTTGAATAGAGTGAGCCAGTTAGAGTAGGTTCTGTATGACCCACATAATTAAACAGGGAGAGATGTGCTGAGAGTCGCTCTTCGCGGAAAGCTTCGTTCTTGAATACTGGCCTAAGGCGTCCTCTTACCTTTTCAAAGTGCATAGGAACTGAAAATAATTCATTCTTTTGAAGCCAAGCATAATTATTTTTAAGAAATACATCGTCTCTTCGACAACACTTTTCAAGTTTGTTAAATATTTTGCTGCAGAACCGCGACACATCTATGCGAATCTTCTTCACACAATCTTCAGACATACTGTCAATATATATAGAATTTAGCACAGATTCAAACAAATGTTTGGTTTGATTTTTCCGACCTTCGCCTGATTTTTCACGGAGAACTTGGTACAGTTCCCTTCTAGATATGTAGAATTCCATAACTAACCAACGCAAATTACACAGCTGGATAATATGTGCGAAAGTTTAAATATTAGCAAGCTTAAAGAACTGGCTTATTTCACGGGTACTGCACTACTGCTCTATCAGTGTTGTCTGTGCTAGTAGCGACAGGAGAATTCCCGGCATGCATGCATGCGCGCGGGCCGCAAGGTCACGCGTTATCTGCACACAACAAGAGTTCATTAAAGAGTTGCTTGAAATAAAATTAGCAAACTTCAGCAAGAGTTATCACCCATCCCAGTTTACGAAAACTTTAAAGTAAACTTGGCTTTAGAAATAGCGTTGAAAAATGGCGGCGAAAGCGTTGTAACTCAAGATTACTTTAGTTTTTTCAATTGTTACTTACTACTTACTCACTGGCACTATCGAACCATAGGTTCATGGCCGCTCGGACATAAGCTCTCCATACATCCCTATCCTGAACTAATGCTTTCCAATCATTCCCTGTATAATATACTTGCCTCAAATCATAGCTAATGTTATTCTCCCACCTCATTCTGGGTCTACCAACTGGGCGTTTTCCCTCTGGTTTTCCTACAAGAAGCTTCCATGCACGTCCTTCATCCCCCCATACGTGTCACATGTCCTGCCCATCGCAGTCTACGAGACTTAACTGTTCTTATTATATCTGGTTTCCTATAAAGAGTATGTAGTTCATTGTTAAGTAGTCTTCTCCATTCACCTGTCTGTACACCTCTCTTTGGTCCAAAAATGTTCCTAATAACTTTATTCTCAAATATTCGTATTCTTCTTTCCTCCCTTAAAGTAAGACTCCATGTTTCGCATCCATATAATATAACTGGAAGGATAATAGTTTTATATATTTTCAGTTAACGTTTTTTGAAAGGAGTTGGGATATCAAAAGTCTCTATAATGCATAATAGCACACATTTCCAGAATTGAGCCTATGTTTAATTTATTTGTGCATCTCATTCTTATTTGTGATTTTTGTTCCTAGGTATTTGAACTCAGCCACTTCCTCAAAATTTAGTTCTTTCAATACCGAAATAAAATTAATTTTATTGTAATGCGTGCTATTATGCATTACAAAGACTCTTGACGTCCTAACTCCTTTCAAAAAATGTTAAACTGAAAATATATAAAACTGTTATTCTACCAGTTATATGGATGTGAAACGTGGACTCTTACTTTAAGGGAGGAAAGGAGATTACGAGTATTTGAGAATAAAGTTCTTAGGAAAATTTTGGACCAAAGAGAGATGAACAGACAGGTGAATAGAGAAGACTATATAACAGTGAACTACATGGTCTATATAAGAAGACAGGATATAATAACAGTTAATTCTCGTAGACTTCGGTGTGCCGAACATATGACACGAATGGGGAATTAAAGACGTGCATGGAAGCTTCTTGTAGGAAAACCAGAGGGAAAACGCCCGTTGGTAGACAAATAAGAGGTGGGATGATTTGGGGGGAAGTAGATTATACAGGGAATGTATGGAGAGTTTATGTCCGCATAGCCATGAACCTACGGGTTCGATAATGCCAGTGAGATGATTAGGTAGTTATAATTCAGAAGTGGGCTCCTTTTCTGTGCATTAGTACGAAGGTATAAAAATCTGTTCAACACAATTATAGCGAGTGATATTAAAATAATTAACGAGCGTTAACAATATGTCCAAATATATATATATTTCAAATGCCCCAGGTTTGTCTTTCGACATTACTGGTTTTTCTGTCCTGGCACGGCGTAATTGTAACCCACTTCTGAGGTTGAGGCGCCTGGAAGGCGGGGTTACGTTGCCCCGATGATATGATGGGTGATGATGATGATAGTGGTGCGCCAGGAGAGTCCCTAATCCTAAACTTAACCTAAGATGAATATGAATGATGATGATTGCGATGGCCATATGATTTCGGGGACCGTTTGGGCCTTAAAGTTTTCCTGACATTTGTCTTACAGGTGAGGAAAAACCCAGATAAAAACCTCACCCAGAAAAACTGTCCCGACCGGGGATCGAACCCGGGCCCGCTGCGTGACAAGGCAGCACGCTACCCTGAGACCACAGCGGTGGACATATGTCCAAATATAGCATTCCCATTTTTCATCTTCACTTCATAATATAGGCATTGATTTGCCTGTTCCGAATTCGTTTGTATGATTAATTAATTCACGGCCCAAAAATTAGGTCTAATAATATTAGTGTAGAGAGTCCACCGCTGTGGTCTCGAGGTAGCGTGCTGCCTTGTAACACAGCGGGCCCGGGTTCGATCCCCGGTCGGGACAGTTTTCTGGGTGAGGTTTTTATCGGGTTTTCTTTTCGGAAATATAATTATTTGTTTGAACGTTATTTTTTACACTAATCCTAAAATTATTTTTAATAATACATTCGATGGTAGGCAATGAAAACCTCCTAACTCCATCAGTCATTGAAAACCACATAACTCCAGTAGCCAGCACAGAAATATGTGATGCATAACCTGTTGAGAACACAGACTTCAAATTTATTAATAACTTGACTTGTATTCTGTAGTACAATATGTGGGAACTATTGCTGTATCAATTTTTATAATTATTTAAAACAGTTATTTGTTTCTCCTGTAAAATATACCAAAATGGAGTTACGAGGTTATCATTGCCCACCATTACATTGTAGATTTTAAATACGCATATTCATCTTTATAATTATACAATTGTTTTAATTCTATTGAAAATATATAAGATTACTAGAAGTCCCGGCCACGCGTTGCTGTGGCTAAAGTATACGTTAACAATTTTAATTAAGTTGCTGTCTTTCAGCCAGATTACTTAAAACTAATACTTACACACGAAATTAATAATATCGAAAATAAAATAAAATAAACACTGAACACACTTAAATTATGAAATAATCAATGTTTGTAATTAAACTGAAATTCGCGGTTGCAACAAGAAGCACAGCCATCTGGGTCTCTCTTTGTTAAATAATAAACCAATTACCTTACCAAATTACCTTACACCGCCACCTGTTAGAATCGTATGGAACTCACAGATAATTATAACTCTTTGTTAAATAATAAACAAATAATTTGCAATAAAAAATAATGCGACTATAAATGTAGTTATAAACTACCCTAAGTCTCAAGTTGGAACAAACTGCACACAGTGTGCAAAATTTTATTAAAATCGGTTCAGTAGTTTATGATTCCATCGCAGACAAACAACGTGACGCGAAATTTTTATATATTAAGATTATACCTTTTTTAATACACATGACAACGCTATTACTAAACGAAAATTATGTGACGCTGCGAAACGACCTCAAAACGGCGACGCGTCACAGACCACACTCAACGTAACGAATTCTTTGATCCTTTATCTATCGAGTAGTGTAATTAAATTTTGGCTGTAGATGATAGATATGTAGCTGCAACACCAAATTGAACATCTCGATTTTGTAATCAGTTTTCAGAATTGCCTCCGATAATGGACGCATATTTAAACACGTATTCACTTCAAAACAAAATCCATGAGTATGTGTAGAAAGTACTTACGGAGAGTTCAGTGGCACTGTGTGGCATCCCACGTGATGACACCTTGCTGACCCTAAGATTGTTGTGGAGAATTTTTGCAACACTCCCCGATCCAATCCTTAGGGATGACTCAATGTCTTTATAAGTAACACGGGCGTCTTCTCTCATCATCTTCTCAACTGCAGCGATGTTTTCCTCAGTCACTGCCGTCGACGGTCGCCCACTCCTCTCTCCATCTTCAAGAGATGTTCTACCCCTCTTAAACTGCGCAAACCAATTGAAGACTGTGGCACGGGAAGGAGCAAGGTCTCCAAAAGTCTGTGTAAGCCTTTCAAGTGATTGCGCAGGTTTTAGGCCACTTTTAAAATCATTGAAGATAATCGCTCGAAAATGTTTTCGCTGTGGTTCCATGCTGTAGACTGAGAGATATTTTCACCCCTACCATTTGATCCGCAGCTCCTAAGGGATGTGGGGTGCGGGCGGGCGGAAACTATGTCAGCTGACTAACAAAGGACCTCCAACACGCTGCGGGTTTTGTTATCTTTCTATCGTAAACAGTACAGTCACGTCTAAAAACTTTCTGAGTGGCCCTCATAAAATAGGATTAGATGGAACAATCATACATCAAGTTTCTGAATGTAATTACCTCGGTTACCTAATCTAATATATAAAAATGTTTGTTTGTTTGTTTGTTCGTAGTTTATGCGCGGCCATACCGTTGATCCGATTGTTATGATTTTGCAGTTATCGGTAGGCCTACATAGTATAATATCAATTTGATTGCAGTTGACATTTGTTTACCAAAAAATGTTTTTACACTCCATTTATTGTATTGCATTTTTGTAATTTTATCTCTGTGTCATTCTTATATCAGGCTATCTAATACCCGGCGTGCGCTCCTACGCCTAAATAAATGAAAATTAATGTGCTTTCAAGTTTAGTTGAAAAAGTGAATGGAAATATAATTATAAATTTATATTTTTTAAATACCCCGTGCTGATTAACCGGCGTTGCCCGGGAATCTACTTATCCCGATCTTCTTGACATAAATGAGATGAAATACGAAAATTGATGTGTTCTATATTTAGTTCAATAAGTGAAAGGAAAAATTTATATCGTAATTATTTTTAGACACCCCATGGTGTTTAGCCGGCGTTGTCCGGGAATATAATAATCCCGATCTTCTTGGCATAAATAAGCTGAAAGACAAAAACTAATGTACTTCTAATGATTAGATTAATAAGTAAAATGAAAAATAATTATAAATGTATACCGTAATTATTTTAAGATTCCCCGTGCTGATTACCAGGTGTTGCTCGGGAATCTACTTATCTCGATCTTCTAGGCATAAATGAGCTAAAAGACAAAATTCGTTATTGTGAGTTATCCGTATAAGAATACGCACCATATGCTGCTATGCTTGCACAGGAATCTACGTACTTGTCTCGATCTTCTTGGCATCAATGAAAGACAAAAATGGTTATTGTCAGTTATCCGTAAGAGATAAATATATGCTTTCGGGAACTTTTTTGTAGATATTTATGAGATATTCAATTCTGTGTACATTAATTTGGTGTACTTGGTATGGTTTAGGACGCGTAAGCCATTTAACCGTCCAGAGTGCTACTTTTGTTCACTTTTTCCACCAGAAAGAGCGAATTTTAAGGGTGTAGGAGTTGAGTATCACAACTCTCTTATAGCCTATATTCATCACGGGAATCTCCTGAATATTTTGCAAAAAGCCCCATCACAATCGGATCAACGATATGGCCGCGCATAAAGTACGAACAAACAAACAAACATTTATTTTTATATATTAACTATGGTAATGGCATTCCAAGGGAAAAATCAAATCAGATCCAAAATAGTAATAGGAAACAAAATTATAGAACAGGTGAACCATCTCAATTATCTATGATGTGACATTTCATTTAATTATGATAATGATATAACTAAAAAAATAGCAAAATTCCAGGGAATATGTGGTACGATAAAACGATCATTAAATAATAAAACAACAAGAGAGACACAATTGAAATTTTATAAAACATTGGCAGTACCGGTACTGCTCTATGGATCAGAAGCCTGGATACATAAAAAAACAAGATCTAAGTAGGATAACGGCGGCAGAAATGAAATTTTTGAGATATGTTAAAGGGTGCACTAAGGAAGACAGAATCAAGAACACAGAAATAAGACAGGAACTTGAAATATTTGCAATAACTGATAAAATAGATACATATAGCTTTGCATATGCGGCCTTATTCGTATTGTTCTTATTATTTTTTCTTAATAACTAATACAATATTTTAACTCTGCATTCACTCGTACAATATACTTTTATGCTACAAATGAAAGAGGTGCATGGAAGCTTATTGTAGAAAAACCAGAGGGAAAACGCCCAATTAGTTGAAGAAAGAGGTGGGAGAATAACATTTACCACGATATGAAGGAAGTAGATCATACATGGGGTGATACAAAAGCATTTGCTGAGGATAGGGATGTATGGAAAGCTTATGTCCGCGCGGCCATTAACCAGCGGGTTTGATAGTGCCAGTGAGTTAGATAGTATCAACCTAAAGGACGTCGAGATGAAGGAAGACGGTAATTAAGATGTACTGACCAACCACATCTTGAGATTTCATAGGAACAGGCGCAAACGACCTAAACCTAAATAAGTTCACCATCGTGGTATAATTCCAAAAAACTAAATATATGGTCACACGTAGAAATACATTATATACTGGAAATGGACAGCTAATGACAAATGAGGGAAATTTTGAGGAAGTGGCTGAATTCAAATACCTGGGAACAATAATCACAAATAGGAATGAGATGCACAAGTAAATTAAACATAGGCTCAATTCTGGAAATGCGTGTTAATATGCACTGCAGAGACTCTTGACGTCCCAACTCCTTTCAAAGAACGTTAAACTGAAAACATATAAAACTATTATTCTACCAGTTTTATATGGGTGCGAAACATGGGACTCTTCCTTTAAGGGAGGAAAGGAGATTACAAGTATTTGTGAATAAAGTACTCAAGAAAATTTTTGGATCAAAGAGAGATGAACAGACAGGCGAATGGAGAAGACTACATAACAATGAACTACATGGTCTTTATAGGAAGCCAGATATAATAAGAACAGTTAAGTCTCGTAGACTCCGATGGGCAGGACATGTTGCGCGTATAGGAAATGAAAGACGTGCATGGAAGCTTCTTGTAGGAAAGCCAGAGGGAAAACGCCCAGTTTTGTAGACCAAGAATGAGGTGAGAGAATAACATTAACTATGATTTGAGGGAAGTAGATTATACAGGGAATGATTGGAAAGTATTAGCTCAGGATAGGGATGTATGGAGATCTTATGTCCGCGCGGCCATGAAACTACGGGTTCGATAGTGCCAGTGAGTAAGTAAACGCAACCGGTTTAGAGGGGACGCGGACAACAGTTTTGGAACTGCTGTTCGTAGAGTAACAATGACCTTCAAAACAACTGCTTACTTTGATTACGCGCACTGTTGCCAATTCTCTTCCTGTCTTGAATGCCAACAGGTTTACAGCAAGAGAAAATAATTGTTCAGAAATCCTTTTTACATTCTTATTTAGTCTAATAACTACAAAATTGAAGTAAATTTTGTCGATCGCTGAGGATGAGTGGTTCTCATGTTCTATCAGAGGTTCATGGGTTCAAACTTTCTCGGGATCTATTTATTCTTCTTCTTCTTCTTCGGTTTTCCCCCACTTATAGGTTGCCGTCTTCAGTTTCCATTTACCTCTATCATTCCAATCTACCTCTTCCAAATTCCTATCATCCATTATAGTTCTCACGTAGGTTTTCCATTTCCATCTTGGTCTGCCACGTTTATTTCTTCCAGGGGGTGACCGCTGGTATATATTTTTGGCCATCTTTCATTTTCCATTCTTTGTACATTGCCATACCATTTAAGCGTTTGATTTTCAATCCTCTTAACAACAGATGTGGTGACATTCATTTCTCTCCAAAGGAATTCATTTCTTATTTTATATCCTGTCTTGTTTTTTGGAGGCTTCTTCTAAAATAATCAAATTCAACTGTTCTAATTTTATTCTTTTGTAATTACGTCAAAGACCAAGTTTCACTTCCATATGGCAAAATATTTTGTATTATGCTCTTATAAATTTTCATTTTAGTTTCCTTTGTAATATTTTTGTTCCAAATTATTCCATGTAATGTCTTAGTTGTTTTTTTTTTTTTGCCATTGCAATTTTAGTCTGTGCATCTCTCTCACAGGCACCTGAACTTGTAATTATTGACCCAAGATATTTTAAAAATTCACTTTTTTTTTTATTTTCTCTGTTTCGAGTATGAGGTCATCCATATCCTTTCCCAAACACATATATTCTGTTTTCTGTAAATTTATATTCAGTCCTCATTTTTTATATTCTTTCATTAGTTTATGTGTCATATATTTCATATCATCTTCATCCCCTACAAAAATTATTTGATCATTTGCAAACAACAATGAATGCAGTACTTTTCCTCCTATAGGAATACCCATTTCAGAACATTTTTTATACAAGTTAAGAGCCTAGTCTAAATAAATAATGTTAAAAAGAATTGGTGACAAACTGCATCCCTGCTTAAGGGCTTTATTCACTATGAATTCCTCTGTTAAATTATTCTGTATTTTTACTTTAGCTTTTGTATTACTATAGATCCTCCTAACAATATTAATCCATTTATTTTTCTCGACAGGAAACTCGATTCATTTATCATCATCATCATCAATAGCTCGACAGTCCCATGTGGAATTTCGCCGCCTTCAGAAGCTTATGCCAGACTTCCCTGTCCTGAGCTTCATTCTTCCAGTTTTTTTATTTTTAAAATCTTAATATATTGAATTATACTATCCTCCCATCTTAATTTAGGTCTTCGAACTTTTCTGGCCTATAGAGGTTGCTCATTGTAAATTATTTTTTGAGGTCCTTTTGCTGTCCATACGAATAATGTGTCCAGCCTAGGCCATGGTATTAAAAAAAACATACTAGTTTGAAATACCTAACTAACTCACTGGCACTCTCGAAACCCCTTTGACTCATGTCCGCGCGGACATAAGTTCTCCATACATGCCTATCCTGAGCAAATGTTTTCCAATCATCTCTGTATAATTTACCTCCCTCAAATTAAGGTTAATGTTATTCTCCCACTTCATTCTCGACCTACAAAGAGGTATTTCTCTCTGGTTTCCCTACAAGAATTTCCCATGTCCTTCTTACATTCCCCACTCATTCCATATGTCCCCTCCATCGCAGTCTACGAGACTTAATTCTTATTATATCTGGCTTCCTATAAAGACCATGTAGCTCACTATCATGTAGTCTTCTCCATTCATTAGTTTGTTCATCTCTTTTTGCTTAAAAAAATTCTTAAAACTCTATTATCAAATACTTGTAATACTTTCTCCTTTTAAAGTAAGAGTCAGGAAGTAGGGATGCTATCATCTCAGCTACCTTTTCTCCTGGTCCCGAGATTGAAAACCTATCAATTAACAATTAAAATTTTCAAATAAGCCGAGTATCGAACCCGGGCCAGCTAGTAAGGGAGTAGTTATGCTACTACCTGTTCCAGCACGTTGGACTGTAATAGTATATTACGATGTGAGGTTGGGGAAGTGGGATTTTACAGAAGGGAGGAAATGATTAAAAACCAAACGATGGGTAGGTTTTTAATTTTCGAGATTCTGTAAAACACTTCACAAACGTGCGTTGTACATTATTTTTTTTAACGATGTTGTGTTAAAAATAATAAATAATAGTAAAATAATAACATTTATTGGAAATATTTGCGTTCATTATAAACAACTGACTGACGTTAGCAGTCTGGCCATTGTATATACGATAAATGCTGACAATAATTTAGTTGAGACTACAGCAGGTCGTGAAACCTATCAGACATAAAATGGAGCCTAAGTACGAAATTTTTTGTTTAAAAATAAAACTCCATTACGCAATAGGCCTAGAAGGCCCTTGGCCTACCAGTCGGATGATGGTCTCACATCCACACGTCTTAATAAAAAAAAGTAGACGATCACCCAGCGAGTGTAGGGGTGACATGTGGTCAGCATGTCGGGTCCCCTAGCCATTTTAGCTGGTTTTCTCATACTGACTGATTGCTTTATATTGTTTCAAATAAAGTTCACTTCATTAAAAATTCAGTGATTTGTTTCGTATAATGTATATTAACACTACATTCTAGATATATTTTTGTATTTACATTGTATGTAGTATACATCAAGGTCAGTGGTTTTACTTCCCGCCCTAGGTACGTAATTTTTAACATTACGGTATGGTTATTTCGTTATTTATAGGTTGGCAACCCCGAAATTTAGGAAATTGAACTTTCAATCGTGGTCGCCATTCCTGTAAGTACGACAGAATGCACTATCGTGCAAAAAATAAAATTAAAAAATATTTTTGAGAAATTCACCAAATTGGCAGCACTGAAATATGATATCGTGTGAACGAGCTTTAAGCGAAGCAAGGTCAATGATTCGACTCGTAACGGGCTGGCACATCTTCAAGCTGCCAGTTTGAGTGTTACCTCAGTGCGGTGCGGTAACAGCGCACATTCTCCTAGCGTAGACAATGACAACTCCGACGTCATCAATCTCTGTAAACGAGTGCAACTGCATCATTGAAAGCATTTTGCTACACCCTTTCGGCTCACGTAGTACAGTGGAACAGACTGACATAATAAACAAGGGAAGACCAAAGCCGAACCTTGTGGTTTTAAAAACTAAATCGTCTGGTGGCTATAATCGCTGTTTCAACTTTTCTTGGTACAAAGACTATCCTTGGTTATGTGGTTGTGCTAAAGTTAAAAAGATTTTTTGTTGGCCTTGTCTTTTGTTTTCAAACGAAAGAAATGCTTGGAATACCATTGGCATCGAAAATATGGACAGCATCAGAATCAGTCGTGGTCGTCACGAAATTTCACGCAACCACATAGCAGCTGAGTGTTCTTTGGCAACATTTGGGAAAACATCACTCGACATTTCTTTAAATGACATTCATAAATTATCTGTTGAAGATTATAATGAAAATGTCAAGAGAAACAGATATATTGTAGGTAGATTAATTAGTGCCACGTGTTTGTTTGCCCAACAAGAATTACTTGAAACTGTAACTTCTGCATACAATAATTATATAGAGCTATTAAATTTAATTGAAGAAACTGATCATCGATTACAATATTATATGGAAACGTCATCGTTTTTCACAGAAAACTCCAAAGAAATTCAAAATCAAATCGTTGAGTGTGTGCAAGAGCTAATGATGAATGAAATCAAAAAAGAAGTAAACGATACTAACTACATAAGTGTAATCATGGATGAAATTTCGTGTGATTCCAAACAATCGCTAATTACTGTAGTGTTTAGATACGTTATCAATGATGGAGAAGTTGTGGAAAGATTTGTTAGTTTCACAGAAGTCAGTAGTGATCGAACACCCTCTCAAATTTACCAAATTTTAGACGAGTGTTTGACAAATTTCAAGTGCGAGGGTAAATTAGTTTCATATACGTATGATGGAGCATTGGGTACAGTTGGAGAACTCTGCACCATACAAAATCTAATGAAGCAAAAGTACAGACAAGCCAGATCATTGCATTGCAATTTACACAGCCTTAGTGTTATTTTGGAGAAATCTCTTCATTGCATAAAGAACTGTAAGTTATTTTTTGAAACAATATCTGGACTTTCTTCATTCTTTAAAAAATCTTCTAAAAGAGCAGAAGCTCTAGATCAAGAAGTGAATAAGAACTTATTAAACAATTCAAATAAAATTAATTATAAAAGTGGAATGTTTGATGCTGTTGTTTTCAAGAATGAAATGTCTGAAGTTCTGAAATCAATGGTGGGCAATGTTGATGAATTGGATGTTGAAACAAGAGCTTCTGCTATTGGATTCCTTCAAATTGTTCAAAGTTTTGAATTCAACTTTTTATGTGAATTGTTTTCTGCTCTTCTGCCAATAGTTGATGACTTAATGGACATTGCGCAGATGAAAATAGGAGATGTAAAATATTGTAAAGATAAACTGAAGACCTTTTCTAGTGAAATCTCGAAAATAGGTGACAATTTTTACAATATCTTCTCCAACACTGAATCTTCTGGTAAAATAGAAATATTACAACTGTCAAAGAAAATTAAACTGGATGATGATGAAATTAGAGAAGAATATGTTTATAGGAGTCTCTTCAATGAAATTGTAGATACTTTGAAAGATCAAGTAGCTGACAAATTTTCAGAAGTTAATGTTTTGGAATGCCTTACATTGCTTGATTGCGATCGAGATGAAGCCAATGGATTATTGCCAGAAAGAGCATTAAATCCACTAGCTATAAACTACGGTCAATTCTTCAATATTCCACGACTGAAAAATGAACTTTCTTACATATATACATCGCCAGAGTTCTGCAATCTAGCAATTTACGAGCTGATTACGAAAATACGAAACTTGGAAATTGCACATGCTTTGCCGGAAGTAACGAAGCTATGCAAACTTAGCTTGACAATTTTACCAACAAAAGATTCATCTGAAAACCTACATAGAATTGAAGCACATCTGAAAAATATTAAGAAGAATGTCAAATTGCCTGGGCTATCTTTGATGGCAATTGAAAAAAATCTGCTGCAAAACCTGAAGAAAAGACCAACATTCTATGATTCTATCATAGATATGCTTGGAGACAAGATTAATCGAATGCCTCTCCTCTATAAATAATCTTGTAAGTTAAGTGTGAATTGTTTTTTTTGCTATTCTATGCCAAGATACTACCTGTGAATGTTTGACTTGAAAAAAAAAAAGAAAAAAAAAAGAACACTGAGAAAGAAAATAAGAAAAGAAACATTAAAAATTTTATAAAGTAACTGGCTGTACGTGCAATATTGTATGGCTCAGAAATAAGGACTCTGAATAAACAGCCAATTAAAGAAGCAGCAGAAATTAAATATTTACTATATAATTTAATGGATAAAAAACGAAATGAAGATATCCGTAAAGAACTACAAATATTCAGTTTGACAGATAAAATAGAAGAGTACATGAGAAAATGATATGAACATGTATGCAGAATGGATACCAACAGATTGCCTAGGAAAAGTCTGAAATATCAACCAAGAGGAGGAAAAAGAGATCGAGGACGCCCACGAAAGAGATGGATACAGCAGCTATGATATTTGGAGCCGGGACGAATCAAAAAAGATTCAACCCTTGCAAGAAGAAGAAGAAGAAGAAGAAAGTGACTCCTATACTAATAATAATAATAATAATAATAATAATAATAGCTTTATTTTACCTGGCAGAGTTAAGGCCTTAAGGCCTTGTCTACCACTCAACCAGGTTTAAAAAAAATACAAACAAAAAATAGTCTTAAATCTAAATTACAATATATATATATATAAACGATTACAAGTTATGAATACAATACAATTAATATTTATAATGTATTTTGATTTACTCTAAATTTAACGAATTAAATATATAATATGTACAATATATATAAAAAACAGGAAAAGATTAATGACATAGTATAAAATTAAATAAATAGAGAAAAATTAATTATTAGACAACAGGTAACTGTATAAGCGTGACTTAAAGGTACCAAGTGTGCGGCAACCCCTGATATCTTGAGGAAGGAGATTCCAGGAGCGGGCAGAGGCTACTGTGAAGGAAGTAGAATAGGAGGAAGTGCTATGAAGAGGAATTGTTAGCAGACTGCTATCTTGTGATCTAGTGTCAATATTGTGGTAAGAGGATAACTTCTCAAATCTAGACGCCAGGTAAGTAGGGATGTAGGAATTCAGAAGCTTGAAAAGTAGTGAAAGAGAGTGCAATTTACGTCTGTCAGTAAGACGGAGCCAAGAGAGGTTATTAAAGTGTTCGGAAATATGGTCATAACGGCGGATATTGAAAATGAATCGAACGCAAGCATTATGAACACGCTGCAGTCTCTGCGACAAGTCATAGTTTAGATCATTATATATAATGTCACAATAATCGAAGTGTGGTAACACAAGATTCTGCACAAGGATTTGTTTTTAACGAAACTGGGAGAAAATTCTTTAAACGTCTAAGATAATGTAAGATGGAGAAAGTCTTTTTACATATGTGTTTCACTTGTGTTTGCCAGGTTAAATTTGCGTCTAGATGTAGTCCAAGATCTATTACTGAAGAAGAATAAGGGATGATTATATTATTTATAGTAATGTTTGGTAGTGTAGATATGTCAAAGGTTGTAAGCAGTCTTTGTTGTCCCATTAGAATTACTTGTGACTTGTTAGGATTTAGATTTAGACCGATACTTGAAGACCAGTTAAAGATGGATATGAGATCGTCATTCATTTTTGTCAAGCTGTTATAGAGAGAATGAGGAGGTGAATGTAGGTAAATTTGGAGATCATCAGCGTAGAGGTGATAACGGCAGTGCTTTAGTACAGTTGGCAAGTCATTTATGTAGATTGAGAAAAGAAGAGGTCCGAGAACACTGCCCTGGGGGACTCCAGCCGGCACGTTGCGCCAAGACGAAGATCTAGAGTTTAATGAAACGTATTGTTGACGACCGTGCAGGTATGAGTCGAACCAGGATACAGCGCTGTCAGACAAGTGTAGGTGCTTGAGCTTTATCATAAGTAAGTCGTGGTCTACTGTGTCAAAAGCTTTGCTGAAGTCAAGTAAGGTTAAAAGAGTCAATTGACGTCTGTCCACGGCTTCACGAATATCTTCAGTAATTTTTAGCAAAGCTGTGGTTGTGCTATGACCATATCTAAAGCCGGATTGATAAGGATCAAGGAGGTGATTTTCTTGGAGATATTCAGTCATTTGCTTATGTACAATATGTTCCAGGGCTTTAGATAATGTCGGAAGGATGCTAATCGGTCGGTAGTAGTCATTACAGTTAGCAGGTGTACTTATTTTTGGTATAGGCCGAACTCTAGACTGTTTCCATACAGTAGGGAAGATAGAAGTTATAAGGGAAGCATTAAAAATATGAGTCACTGTGGGTAGTATAAATGTCAATGATTTTATTTAGCATTAAAATGCTGATGTTATCTGTTCCTTGTGCATTGGATTTAATGCGCTTGAGTGCTTTTTTAACGTCTATAGGCGAAATGTCGTTAAAGTGAAATTTATCTCTTCCTATATGGGGGGATGGGGATAAGTCTTTAAGAATGTCTGTTTTAGTCTTGTTGTCTGGAGGTGTCATGGGTATTGAGGTAAAATGTTCATTTAAGTCATCTACAGAAATGTCTATAGAGTCAGTTTGAGGGATTCAACTGTCTAAGTCCCATTGCACGGAGATTTCGCCAAGTGTCCCGTGCACTTATTTCAGGTCCGATTATACTGTGGGCGTGTCGTAGTTTGGCATTGCGGCGTGTCGTAGTTTGGCATTGCGTATAGTTTGTGTAGTTGTGTTTCTAAGTTGTTTGTACAGTTGCCAGTTCTCGTCATTTTTATGTCGTCTGTATGTTCGGTATGCTTTGTCTCGTTTTGACATAAGTTCACGTATTGAGTCATTCATCCAGGGTGCAGGGGGCGGGAAAATCGTCGGGTTTTTACTGGTGCATGTCTATCATATAGTTGTAATATCAGTGTATTAAATGTGTCTACTTTTTCATCAACTGATCTCAGATTCCATATTGTGTACCAAGGTAGTTCTAAAGCGTCTGATTTTAGTTTAGTATCGTCTATGTTTTGTAAATTTCTGTACGTAATCAATTTAGAGCGTCTTTTAGGACATTGGAGTGAGTATTCTACGAATACAATGTCATGAGCAGATATGCCGGGAGCAGGAATTTGTCCATATGACAGTACTTTCTGTGGATGTGTAGTCACTATTAAGTCCAGTAGAGTGTCGGTATTAGCAGTATGATGTGTGGCAGAGAAAGGAACAATTGTCATATTTAAGCTTTGGAACATATTTTAAGTTGTATGGCTGGTGAGTCAGTCTGAAGAAGATTTGTATTAAAATCGCCTGCGACAATAACGTGTTCATAATGAGGTAATGAATCGTTCAGAGCGTTTTCTAGATCCGAAAGGTGCCTTATTTTTGGAGGTTTGTATACAATGCATAAGAGACATTTTTTTAGACTGGCTTGAATTTCTACGAATAAGAACTCGGGGCGAGCGGAATATACAGAAGGGGACTTGTGGACAATTCTTGGATTAAGCTCATTTGATATAAAGGCACAAACTCCTCCACCTCTTTTATCTATTCTAATGCTTAGCTACGATATAGTTATACTGTAAACTGCATATGATATTACTTCGCCGAATCCGTTTATTGGAGAAACTGTGGCGCTACTTTTACCCGTTATTTGACTGAATTGAATACGGAACTGTCATTGATAGAAACATTGTTCTTAGGCAACATCTTATTTTTCGGGAAATAAGACTGACTACAAGGTAAGGTGGTATCAATAATTAGGAACTTCCATTTCTTATTTATACATGACGAAACAAATACAAGCTTAAGGGCCTACCTAATCAGACGTTTTTGCTTTCTCCATTATGTCGATAGATATCCTATTATTGCAATTTCATTACGAGCAGAATATATACTCTATGCTGACTCGCCTGTAAATTATTTTATTTTCACCACATCCACAATGGTTAATGTAGGATATTTTTTTCATTAAACTGTTTGAAAACATTCAAAATAATTTGTTTCATTCCCAATCACTAACTCCATGGTGCGACAGTCCTAGAAGAACCTTTGGGCTACCAGTCGGCTGCTGGCCTCTCATCTACATGTGTTAATCACAGCCAGTATAGGGGTGACATGTGGTCAGTATGTCACGTCCCCAGCCGTTATAGCTGATTTTCTGAACTTGGAGCCGCTACTTACTGTAGCTACCTAACTTCCTCACGATGTTAGGCACCGGTCCCATACTGCCGAAATTCTATGATCAAATTTATTATCCTAACGGAATAATGTATGTTCGGCGCCATTGCTGAATGGTGTAAGGCATGATGCTTTCGTGCAGAGCTACGGGACTAGTTCAATTCCCAATGGGAGAAATTTCCCCATTGAAATTTCGGCCAGTATGGGACCTTTTCCAATACTGTTATTTTAACACAGTTCCAATAATGGATCATATTATAATATTATAATGATATTGTGCACACTAATACGCAGAACTAGACGTCCACGGTTCGATTCTTGGTTCTTAATTTTTCTTTTCACAATATCATTATAATATTATAATATGATCCATTATTGGAACTGTGTTAAAATAACAGTATTGGATATAAAAATGGTGTAAAATTCTCAAATATAGATACTTCTAAACGAAGCCGGCCGTTGGCGATGGTAGTGACACCTACCTGGCAGCGGACGAAACAGGATTTATAGATTTGTATATGTGGAAAGAATTGTTAATGTTTGTGCCAGGTCTAGAATAGTGTAGTGGGCTGCACACTAGTACGTAGAACTAGATGTCCACGGTTCGATTCCTGGGTTAGACATTCATTTTTCTTTTCACAATATCATTATAATATTACATTATGGGACCGTTACCCACCGGCGTCAACAAGAATTTTTGTAGCTACAATAAGCAGTGATTCCAGGTCGAGACAAATGTCGTGTCCATCGTAGTCTATGAGACTTAATGGTTCTTATTACATCTTGTTTCCCATGAACATCATGTAGCTCGCTGTTATGCCTTGACCACTCGCCTACGGGGTCTTTATAACCATTAACCAATGTAATTTTTTAACTACAGGAGGTTCGGGTAATGTGAACCCTGTTAATATCTTCTTTAATTGGTGCTGCCCTGGAACAGAAAGTATTTTAACTTCTTCCCCTCATTAACTTTGACATGTTGACGGACAGTTTGTTTTATTCTTTCTGCCAAGAAGGGTTTATTTGTGATTTTTATGAAAACCATCACTTCAAGGTAAGAAAACTGATTCTTAATTTCTGCTATTGAATATTATAAATATTGAAAAATCTCCTAAATATATTATATTATGTAGATTTTTAATATGTTTGTCGAGTTTGGTTTGATATTATGTGACATGACGGCTGTATAAAATAATTAAACATAACAAAGAAATTAGGTCAATGTGGACCCTCCATGAGGCGGTTAAAGTGGACCTGGGTCCACTTTACACTAACACATATATTTTATCAATGAGGATGCTATCTGTGAAAACCATGCACTTAATTAATATTATTTAATATCCTTGTAATTTTACTAAACACAGTTGAATGACGTGTGAATGTTATAATCAACAATAATTTTTCAAAACATTAAATAAATGTCAACGCTTTTTAATTACGATTAACCATAAATAAGTTCAGATTAATTTGTGCCTGTCTGTATTAATTAACAAAGTAAATAAACTTAAAAATAGTATAAAAGCTAGGAGTGGACTCTGGTGTCCACTTTACCCGAATATGGAGATTAAAGTGGACTTTTCTTCTAATGTAAGAAGTTTAAAAATTATGAAGATGTTTCCATATTTGATTAAAATTACAATGCTATTTCATAGTTACAACACTAATGATAATCGCTGTAATTAAACAAAATGCAAATCCCTTAATTAAAAGAAGAAAAAATTCATAGTAGGGGTCCACATTACTCTAAGCTATAAGCCGGCACTGTAAACGCCGTGTTTAATTTTAGTTGAAGAGCCCATTCAATCCTTTCATGAGATAGACACGCCTACGGTTCAATAACTTGTTCAGGCTCTCCCCACTTCTCTCTGTAGCTACAGTGTCAGCAATAAACCGATGCACATAGTACAGTATTTAAAAAAAATCTTAAACGAAATCCAGCAAGCATTAAAATTACCATATATAATGGAAATGGACAGTTAATGACAAATGAGCGAAATCTTGAATATGTGACTAAATTCAAATACCTAGGACAAAAAATTACAAATAGATCATCGGTTGATTAATATCTTTGACATCGTCCGATTCCTAATAGCCAATTTTGTCCGTCCATCCAATCCTCTGGTTGTAGATGTTTCTCCTTCATGTATAAACATATTCCCTGACTCCAGGAGGTTTTAGGTCTTCCTCTGCCTCGTCTTCCCTCAGGTTTCTATTCCAAAACAGATTATGATAGCCGACCCTCTTCCATTCGCTGGACATGTCTGTACCATCTTAATTGCTGAGTTTTAATATAATCTAAAATAGTGTCTTCAATCTTCAATTTCATCCTTATAACTCAGTTCCTAATTTTTTTCTCTTCTTGAAATTCTTGCTGCCTTTCGTGTAAAATCCGTTTCCGTTGCCAAAAGATACTTATTTGTTTTTTATGTTAATGGCCAAAGTTCTGCTCCATAAGTAATGATGCTTTTAACAATTGTATGATATATATTCATAGGAATGAGATGCACAAAGAAAGTAAACATAGGCTCAATTCTGGAAATGCATGCTATTATGCATTACATGGACTCTTGTAGTCTAAACTACTCTCAAAAAAATTAAACTGAAAAATGAAATTAATATTATTCTCCCAATTATATTATATGGATGCGAAACATGGACCCTTACTTTAAGGGAGGAGAAAAGATTACATGTAGGCTATTTGAGAATAAAGTTCTTAGGATAAATTTTGGACAAAAGAGAGATGAACAGACAGGTGAATGGAGGAGACTTCATAACACTGACCTACATGGTCTTTATGGGAAACGAAATATAAAAGGAACAGTTAAGTCTCGTAGACTGCGATAGGCGGGGCATGGGAATGAAAGAGGGGCATGGTTACATCATGTAGGAAAATTATTTACAACTGCATTCCCGCATGTCTAGGGATGCAACATCGCTCATAAAAACATCGATGTTTTTTCGATGTTTTGGGAAAACAATTAAAAAACACAAAAGAAAGTTGAAAATGTTTATTAATAAATTATTTATTTCGCAGAACAGAATGTAAAAACAACAATTTCGACAATATTGTGCCCAGTAAGCGGTTTCTTTCTTGGTTAATCGTAGCCCCAGCCTCTGAAAACAGCCGCTCACTGGGCACCGACGTTGCTATGATCCATCCATAGTAATTCTGCCCGAAGGCAGGTCCTCCACTACAATCATAGCATTTTCATGCAATGCTTGCAGCTTTACTATGGAATTGTAGGTGTGGTAGCTTCCCGTTGCATTCCACACCGGTGAAGGATGATGATGATGATTGATGATGGCCATATGATTTCGGGGACCATTTGGGCCTAAAGTTTTCCTGACATTTGTCTTACAGGCGAGGAATAACTCCGATAAAAACCTCACCCAGAAAAACTGCCCCGACCGGGGATCGAACCCGGGCCCGCCGCGTGACAAGGCAGCACGCTACCTCGAGACCACAGCGGTGGACGTTGCTATGATAGGCAAATGCGTATATCATCGCCAGTTTATACAGCCCAGAAAATAAAACTTTCACATCATCCCACATTTCTAAAGCTTTTGGCAAAGGAATCGAACTAGCAGCGAAAATAATACAATAGATGGCGCTAGGCGTGACATATCGTTCATAAAGAGCGATGTATCATCGATGTTAGGGGGTGTTAACATCGATGTTTATGAACGATACATCGATTTTTTAAAACATCGACGTATCCTTTGCATCCCTACGCATGTCAGCTTGTTTTCATCTCTTATACTTCAATCATATGGCCGCGTGAGCATAAACTCTCCATACATCCCTCTCCAGAGATAGTTTCCAATCATCCCCTGTAATAATTTACCCTCCTCAAATCATGGTTAATATTATTATCACACCTCTTCTTGATCTACTTATTAACGCTTTCCCTCTGGTTTTCCTGTAGTTCCCTCTTTGATTCCCCATTCGTACCACATGTTCAGCTCATTGCAGTCTACGGGACTCAACTGTTCTTATTATAAATGAAGTTCCGCATCGATGCCATGGTGCAGAGCTACGGGACTTGCGCTGGTTTCAGTCCTCATTGGGGAAGAAATTTTCTCATGGAATTTCGGCCTGTATGGGACCGGTGCCCACCCAGCATCGTGAGGCATTTGGGTAGCTAACTAAGTAGCGGCTCCAGGTTCAGAAAGCCAGTTATGACGGCTAGTGGACCCGAAATCCTCATCACATGTCACCCCTACACTGGGTAGATGATAGTCCACCTCTGTGATTAATACATGTGGATATGAGATTAGCAGGCGGCTGGTATGCCAAGGGCCTTCCAGGGCTGTCGCGCCATGGAGTTCCATCCCCATAAAGATCATGTATTACTCATTCAAAATATCTCTGCAGGCGGAAGAATCACGAAGCTCTGTTTGTTGCTACACGTGACGTCATATAAGGCAGTGTACACTGTCACCGTCCCACGTCCCATTCCCCTCTGCACTCATAAATAGCAGTGTCACGTGTTCTATCCCTGCATAAACACGACTGCAGTGCCCTCCGTCAACAACTTCGCTTACTCCATAAACGGGTAATAGCTAACTCCCATTAGTCTTCTCCATTCACCTGTTTGTTCATCATTCTTTGGTCAAAAATTTGTTCTAAAAACTTTATTCTCAAAAATACTTGTAATCTTTTTCTCCTCCCTTAAAGTAAGAGACTATGTTTCACATCCATATAACTGGGTTATCTATTTATCTACAATGGCGCAACCCAATGTTCAGTCATAGCTTTTCCTTTGTTAGGAGTTACTCTCTCCTGGCGCGACAGGCCTAGAAGGTCCTTAGCCTACCAGCTGGCTGCTAGCCTCACATCCACATGTGTCAATCACAGAGGTTGATGATCATCAGCCAGTGTAGGGGTGACATGTGGTCAGCATGTCAAGTCCCCCAGTCGTTATAGCTGGTTTTGTTAGGAGTTACTAGACCAAGTTAATTTTTAGTTACCTTATTTGCACATATATGTCATGAATGGCATGCGGTCAACATACCGACTCAATAAGACATCTAGCAGGCAACTAAGGTATTATTAGGATGTTGAGGTCGGTAAATTTTGCTTAGAGGCCTTTTTATTCAGGCTTAAGGATATTTTACAAGCCTGAAAAACTTTTCCGTCCTAAAAAATTCATCGATGCCGGCCGGGTTTGAACCCACCACCTTCGGGACCTAAGACATGCAGCATAACCACAAGTCCACCGCGGCCGATTAATTTGGTTATAACAGTTTTATATTGGACTGTTAAAAACGACAGATTATTTATTTATTTATTATATATTAAGAACAGAATACATAAAGTTAGAGCAATAACAGCAATGATAAATGGAGTCTTATGGAACAGACATATAGACCTAACCAGAAAAAAAGTAAGTTACAAATATATAATTCAATAGTGAGAAGTACTGTCACATATAGAGCTGAACTTTGGAAATTCAACAAAAGCTTATGTCGATGCAAATGGATTTCTTGAGGAGAGCAATAAGATGTTCAAAACTAGAAATAATAAGAAATACTGTCATACGAGGAAAAATGAATATTATACATTCAATAGTACAATAGTAGATTATCTTTTCTTCTCCAGAAAAGCCTGACCGAGGCTATAAGATGGCAGCCCCATCACTGGTCTTGCCTTCCTTTGGCCAGCAACCAATCGAAGGGACTATTATTATGTTTTAAAGTCTTATATGAGAATTTCCCGGAAGAACACTGGAGGGAAAATTTTCTATAGGATCGTAACAGGCCTTGGCCTAATACTTGGAAGGAAGAAGAAGAATAGTAGATTATATAAGATATAAGCAATTGAATTGGTATGGGCATGTACGACGAATACAAGAAGAAAGGTTACCAAAAAAATGGAATGGTGTCCGCCTGGAAGAAAAAGGAGGAAAGGAAGACCTCGAAACTCGTGGATGCAAGGAATAAGAACTGGAATGAGAAGAAGAGAACTGGAGGAAATAGAGTGGATGGATAGAGACGAGTGGACAAGAAAAATAAAACTTTAGGCACAGAAAGATGTATAAACATTAAAAATTTGTATATAAAAAATTATTTTATTTTATTTATTTTGATACAACGAATGCAAGAAGAAAGATTACCCAGGAAAACATTGGAATGGTTTCCACCTGAAAGAAGGAAGAGAGGAAGACCTCGAAACTCGTGGATGCAGGAAATAAGAACTAGATTGAGAGCAAGAGGACTGGAGGACATGGATTGGATGGAGAGAGACGAGTGGAGAAGAAAAATAAAACTTTAGGCACAGAAAGATGTGTAAACATTAAAATTCTGTATATAAATAAATAAATAAAATTTTGATACAACCTTGGTAGAACACAATGATTTCAAGGTAGGTTTCATCATGCACTGGTTGGCACTTCCCTTGACAGTATGAATTCACATTTGAAAAGTTTCTTCATTAATAACAGATGAGTAGATACTTTTAAGTTGGTTAATACTTATCAACTCACCTCTTCCCCCCCCCAGTACAACAATGACGTCATGGAACCGTTAGCTTGGGAGTGCGCGAGCTATAAACGCATCAGTTGCGCTCGATACACGACGTTGTACAGACGTCAATTGCGCTTTTCGCGTCTCCGACATTTTAGTAGGATCTCATACTTTTATATATTAAATTTGTGGAATTTCTAACATTATGAGGTTCAATTCATAGGAATTAAATGAATCGTGATTATTTCTTACCTCATACTTCTATGTTCCTTTAAACACAGCACTGCAGTATCGGCGACTCCTTGTCACCATCGTCAGCTGTTTTCACGACTGTCAATTTTTTCTTCTATTGATAATTATCCCAACTGCCATCTGGTGTTCTTTTTAAGGAATTATTTTCTAAACTGCCATCTGGTGTTCATTTGAATGAATCATTTTCTAAACTGCCATCTGTTGTATTTTTGAAGAATTTTGTAATCAAGCTCGGTTCATCTGGAATTTCGAAGTTCATGGTTCTAGTATAGTTTTTTTTAATATATATTTTTTCCCAAACTGTTAAATCTAAATACTGCAGTGCTGTGTTTAAAGGAACATAGAAGTATGAGGTAAGAAATAATTACGATTCATTTAATTCTTAAGGATCTCGTACATCTAACGAAATTTTCGATTATTGAAATACGTAAGGAAGTGTGAAACGGTTACTGCTTCTCGAGTTACATTCATATAATATGGATAAGAATACAGATATTAAACACATGTTAAGTGAAAAAGGAAGAGATCTGATAATAGTTGACGGTTTTAAGTTTCATAAAGATAAACAAACGCAGAAGGGCGTAGCTTGGAAGTGCACCGTTAAAACATGTAGGAAGAGACTATACCTCGACGAAGCAGCATCAGGTATTTTATTCACGAGTGGGGATAAACATAACCATAATGCGAGTGATAATTTAGCGAGGGAAATAATATGTAACAGTGTGAAACGAAAAGCCCTTCATGATTTATCTGATAGGCCTTTAAGGCTAATTAGAAGTGAAGTTTCAAAAGCAGGAACTGTAATTACAAGCGTAGATGTGTCAAGAATTCGGCAGAGCGTTTATCGTGCAAAAGAGATCCTTGTTTCAACCTTTACCCAAGAATTTACAAGAACATCGACAGGTGCCTATAGTAAGTTCTTCTTCTTTCTTCTTCTTCTTCACGGTTTAGGCTTATTTACTAGCCTGTTCCGGCTCCAAATTGCTGCTCTTTCCATCTTTTCCTTGGTCTTCCCAAACTTTTACCTCGTGGTTTATAGTTGTATGCTGCTTTTGGTATTCTATTCTCAGTCATCCTTGCCAAGTGTTCTTTCCAGTTTGTTCTGTATTTTTCTATTGTTGAGCTAATTCCTCTATTTTTAGTTGTCTTATTTTTGTGTTATGTTTTTTGTCTGTTCTTTGATATCCTGCTATTGGTCTGCGGAATCTCATTTCAGCAGCTTGTAACCTGGCAGATTGTTCTGTTGCCGCTGCCCATGTTTCGGATCCATAAGTAATAATAGGTACTGCCATTGTCTTGTATAATTTCGTTATAGAGTTTTTCCTGGCTTTATTTTTCAAAGTTCTTTTTAGTGTTCCTGTTATATAATTAAACTTATTTATTTTGTTATTTATAGTAAGTAACAAATAAATATGTCACGGAGGAATTGCGGAAACTAAGCGAATTCCACAAAATACAAAGTCCATTGTCACGCAGCGGGCCCGGGCTCGATTCCCGGTCGGGACAAGTTTCCTGGGTGAGGTTTTTACTTTTCGGGGTTTTTCCTCACCTGTAGGACAAATGTCGGGAAGCTATGAGGGCCAAACGGTCCATGAACATCATTGACCATCATCATTATTATTCCCGGTGTGGAAAGCAACAGGAAGCTACTACACCTATAATTCCCTAGTAAAGGTGCAAAGCATAGCATGAAAATGCTATGATTGCAGTGAAAGACCTGCCCTAGTGCAGAACACTATGGAATAAAATAAAACAAACTCCATGGTACGACAGGCCTAGAAGGCCTTGGCTTATTAGTCGGCTGCTGACCTCACATTCACATGTGATCAGAGAGACGATCAAACAGTGTAAGATATTCCTTCACATAAATAGAAAAAAAGGATAACTACATTAACTTGGTCTAGTAACTTCTAACAAAGAAGAAGCTAAGGTCCAACTTCGGGCTGTTAACGCCATTGTAGGCAATCTTATAAACATACTTTATACAGGGAATCCATTTTAAGCGGAAACCTTTCTACAGCGTTGTAGCGGCTCACTTTTCCCGCTATTGTGCTTGTACCGTTGTGCACCTGCGGGGAGCGTGTTCCGTTACTACTGGCAAATGAAGACAGAGGCTACAAAATACAAATAACTCAACTAATTTAAATTATTATAAAAATAGGCCTACACATAGAGGCTTATTACTCACCACTTTTGCGATCGTACTGCTCACAGCGGCGGCGGCAGAATGATGCGAAGTTTCCTCTTAAAATGGATTCCCGTATTTTTTAAATTGCATATGTCTTTAGAGAAGCATCAGAGAAACATGTGCTATCGAAGATATCAAATAATATGTGTATATAGGAGAAAACAAGAATGGGATGCACATATAGGCAGGATGGACAGCAATATAATTTGTCAAAAATGCAAGGAATATTTTACCTAGGGGCAGAAGACAACAGGGACGTACCAGAAAGCGGTGGTATGACGACCTAAGATGAGGCTACAAGAATTGAAGAAAGAACGGGTTTAAACCTATAATGGAAGAATGAAGAAGAAGAACATATTTCATAGTTATGTCAGATAGTCACGAAATAGATATATAAAAAGTTAAACTAATTAAAACAAATGTTCAAATAGTATTTCGTTCCTGATTGTATATTTACTCACGTTATCAACAAAATAGATTAAATGATTAAAACTTTTTTTTTCCTGTGTAGGCAATACATTAGTCAGTATGGAAGTGTAGATTGACATTTTGACACTTTCCTCTCGTAGTTCAAATTTATCCCACTGCGAGGCAGTTGCACCAGAGACTTCGTAAAGTGCACACGTCTGTTTTTTGTTAGTGTTTTTTTTTATCATGCCAAAAACACCAGCTGAACGACAACGAGAATATAAACAACGCTTGAAAGAACAAGGTCGCTACGAAGAGTGGAAAAGTAAAGTAAAAGCCATTACGAGTAAGGAAAGAGCCAGGCTCAAGAAAACTAAAACTGGAAGAGAACTAATTAAGGCTAAAAACAGAATGTATAAGCAGGCTCAACGAAAGAGAGACCAAAAAATTATTGTGGAAATTGTAAGTACACCATTATTGATTTGTATGTGCAGGAAAAGCGTGTGGGAATTCATATGCAAATTAGTGCCTATCTTGTACGTAAACCAAGGAAAAATCCTCAGCTGGTAGACCAAGAAAGAGGTGGGAGAATAGCGTTAACCATTATTTGAGGAAGTACATTATACAGAGGAGCTATGTATCTATAATGACTTAGCCCATTGTTGAGCCATAGCCTCTCCTAGACCAAGTTAATTTTTAGTTACCTTATTTGCTCATAGATGTCATGGATGACATGTGGTCAACATACCGACCCAATGAGACATCTAGCAGGCAACTAAGGTATTACTAGGACCTTGAGGTCGATAAATTTTGCTTAGAGGCCTCTTTATTTAGACTTAAAGGATCTTTTATGAGCCTAAAAATCTTCAGACTAGGGACTCATGTCTCCCTCCCGGAGGACTTACTACTTGGATTTTTCCGTACTAAAAAAATCCATCGACCGAGGCAGCGTTTGAACCCGCGGCCCTCGGAACCAGAGGCAAGGAGCGGCTGACTTATACAGGGGATGATTGGAGGATATTGGCTCAGAATAGGGATGTATGGAGGGCTTTTGCCCGCGCGACCTTGAACCTACGGGATTGATAATCCCAGTGAGTGGTCTTTATAGGAAGCCAGATATAATAAGAACAGTCAAGTCTCGTAGACTGCGATGGGCAGGACATGTGGCACGAATGGGGAATGAAAGACGTGCATGGAAGCTTCTTGTAGGAAAACCAGTGGGAAAACGCCCAGTTGGTAGACCAAGAATGAGGTGGGAGAATAACTATGATTTGAGGGAAGTATATTATACAGGGAATGATTGGAAAATAGTAGTTCAGGATAGGGAAGTATGGAGAGCTTATGTCCTCACGGCCATGAACCTACGGTTTCGATTGTGACAGTGAGTTAGTTATTACAACACAAGTTCTTGTTTTTTCCCTCAATATCACTTATATGCTCAAGTATTCATGAAGCATTATGTTCAGTAAAATTAAATAAGTGTTGAGAAAAATTATTGGTAGCTTGGTAGTTCTTTGGAGCAAGAATATTGTAAATAACATCATCTTCTACTTAATGAAATTGGGCCTTTTGATCCGTTCTCACAGTAGGATTTAATGAATCTTCCCACCTAGCAAATGGGCGTCCAACACTTCTATGTCCTATTGGTTTGTACTTTAATAACAGCTGAGGGATTCTATCTGTAGGCATTCTTTTAACATGTTCATACCAGTTGTTTCTCGTATGGTTGTCAATTCTGCTTGTTAAATTAAAAATATTTAAATCTTTTCTAATATTTTAATTTATTTTTCTGTCCAAAATTGTCACACCTGCTACTGAACGTAAGAACTTCCATTTCTGCAGTTTCTATTTTATACAGGGAATGATTGGAAAACTAACTTAGGATAGGGGGTGTATGGAGAGCTTATGTCCGCGCGGCCATGAACCTACGGGTTCGATAGTGTCAGTGAGTTAGTTATTAGTGGACAGTTTAGGGCGAGAAAATGGGCAAGCTAGTACACACCAGATTAGTTTAGCGTACACTTGTTTGTTAGCGTGTTTTTTCTGTTAAGTTGGCTATGAGTAATAAATATTTTACATTGTGCTGACTGAGAAGAAACTATAGACGAAGTATGAGAAAGGTTACAACCTTACTCCACAGAAATGCCTCCAACGTCTTAGCACAGGAAACTAAAATCTCAATTGCGTCAGCGAGTCGAACGATCAAACCCTTAAAATTGAAACCATTCAAGCCCACTGTTATTAAGGAAAATAAATTTAAAAAAAAAGGTAGTGTGATCCATACAATTAATTAATGTACGGCCACTATCTTACGTCGGGCTCTCCGTACATTCATATCCTCTATCTAAAAGTGGAGATAAAAAATGCAACAATTTAATGACTTGATTTTCAGTTGTTTTATTAAGGAGTGATTTTGGAAATAAACAGGATGAAAATCCTACAAATTATGAATAAGAAGAATATTATTTTATTATTATTATTATTATTATTATTATTATTATTATTTAACAGGTTTTTTTTAATATTGTTTTCAACGTCTCTTTCTTTTTCTTTTTTTTTTTTTCTCCTTTTCGTTTTACGCTGTTTTCCTTTTTTCTTTTACCCTATTGTTTAACCTTTTTGTTAACTTTATTTCATTCTCACATGTAGACACAAGGACAGGACACACACCCAGACCCAAGGTGGAGATTTAAAAATCCCCTACCCCGCCGGGAATCGAACGCGGGACACTACCGACTACGCCACGGCGACGGACATAGTTTTAAATGTATACAACATGTTCCTGTGGTTTGATTTTCTTCGTACATTCATCTCTATCCTTCCAATCACTATTTTGCCTTCATCAAATTCATAATTCACCACTCTGAGTAAAGGCTAATATATATTTTACATTGAAAATGTGATTTTAGGTTACTTTGGCTGAACTTGTAATATCATTTTAAAGCATTTCTCACTATATATATCTTAGGTGATTACTGACATCATCATCTCCTATCAGGAGCACAGTACATCCACAAAGCGTCGCCAAGGGATCCCATTCTGAGCCAACTTCTTCACTTCCCTCCAGGTTGTCCCCCTCCTTTGCTATTTCTTCAAGGATGGTTCTCTTCCATGTCTCTTTTGGTCTCACTCTTCCCCTGTATCCTTGGGGGTTCCAACACAATGCAATTCTTTCAATTGAATCATTTTCCCTCTTTTATTTCTATTTCTATTTATTTTATGGTCAGTTTTTTTCCGTAATTCTTTATTTGGTATTGTTTCTGGCCATTTTATTTTTAAAATTTTTTTTTTCCTTTTTTTATCGATCTATGTTTAAATAGTTTCAATGTATTGTATATTAAATTGTGTACATACTGCAACAATAAACTGTATATTTTTCCGTTATTTTTTATTTGAATTTATATAGGTGCTATGATGACATTCGATACTAGTAAAATTCATGGTAAGTTTTCGTTGAGGTATTAGTTCACAGTAATAGAAAGTAAGGTTAAAAACTATAAAATACTCGTAGTTACCTTGTAGGTCCGTCTCCTCAACTTAAAAGGAGACGGACCTACAAGGTAAGTATTTTATAGTTTTTAACCGTACTTTATATTACTATGATGACATTACTTCCCGCGAAAGGAACAATTGTTAGCTTTTAAAGAGAGTTGCTTTCCATTATTAGATTCATAGACTTATTTACACTGTTGTTATAAATTGCCTTTAAATTTGAAATTTTCTGCTCTCAACAGTTGAGCGAAGTGATGTAATATTATAAAAGGCAAATTATTTACAACTACCATTTTAGATATAAAATTCAAGCCTACACTAGCATTTTATTGGAATTAAAATATTTGATTTTTTAAACCTAATATACAGGCTATTCATATTAAGACGCAACCCTAGCGCCTGGCAACCGCTCGTCGCATCAAATAAATCTAAATAATCAATTGATTTGGCGTTTACTTGATGAAAATCCATATTTATGCAATTAAATAGTAAATAACAGTTTTAAAAAACTAAACACGCTTTATTAGAAAACCGAACTAAAAAATGAAAAATAATTTTAATTTCCAACACGCTTGGGATAAAATTAAAGTGTCCAACAAAAAAAATCATCTCCAACACATCTAGAATAAAACTAGAGTTATCTACAAAAAAAATAATTTTACCATCAAAAGCGTGGGGTGCTCTTTATCAATTAATATATTTGACAATAAACAGATATTGGTAAAAGTGAAGTCTCTAAGAAGAAAACGTAAAAACCATAAAAAGCACCCCACGCTTTTGATGATAAAATTATTTTTTTTAGATAACTCTAGTTTTATCCTAGATGTGTTGGAGATGATTTTTTTGTTGACTACTTTAATTTTATCCCAAGCATGTTGGAAATTAAAACTATTTTTCCATTTTTTATGTCGGTTTTCTAATAAAGCATGTTGTTTTAGTTTTTTTAAACTATTATTTATTTTTTAGAGTCCCGCGCCGTAGCCGAGCGGTTAAGGTAGGAAGCCTTGGCGCAGAGCTACGGGACTTGCGCTGGTTCGAGTCTCCATGGGGGAAGAAATTTTCTCATGGTATTTCGGCCAGTATGGGACCGGTGCCCACCCAGCATCGTGAGGCAATTGGGTAGCTACAATAAGTAGCGGCTCCAGGTTGAGGAACCAGCTATAACGGCTGGGGGACTCGACATGCTAACCACATGTCACCCCTACACTGGCTGTTGATCATCTACCTCTGTGATTGACACATGTGGATGTGAAGAGCCAGCAGCCGGCTGGTGAAAGGGCAACCGCTGAAAAGTGGAAAGACCCTCAATCGGAATTTATTTTTTAGTTTGGTTTTCTAATAAAGCCTGTTGTTTCAGTTTTTTTAATCTTTTATTTATTTTTTAATTTTTAGTTTAATTCATCGTCCTTTCAAGTATTAGGCCCAGTGGCCCGTTACGGTCTCCCGCCATCTCCGAAAAGGTCGACCCACAGACCGTCTGCCTCGAGGAATGTAGTGAAGAATTTGTTTTGGTATTCTGTGACGATCCATGCGCTGAATATGGGCTAGCCAATTGTTTCTATATTCTTGGAAGTATTCAGATATAGGTACGATGTTTAACTCTCTGGCTATTGTTGAATTTCTTTGGTAGTCTAGAAGGCTATAACCTGCAGTTCGTCGCAGAAATTTCATCTCCGTGGCTGTAATATGACGATCATCCTGAGTTCTGATGGTCCAAGCTTCACTGCCATAACAGATTATGGGTCTAGCGAGAGTTTTATAGATTTTCATTCTTGTGTGTCTCTGCACTTTTGATGGTTTAAAAACTTGGTTGATAATTCTTAAAGCTTTATTATAGTTTTGTATTTTAAAGGATATATCACATTCCTCATTATAAGTTAGATTATATCCTAAGTATTTAAATGAATTAACTTGCTCTAATATTGAATTCTGAATACAAATTTTACTTCTTACTGGGAATTTCCCTTGAAAGGCCATAACTTTAGATTTTGTTGTTGATATTTCCATGTTAAATCGTTGGGCTATTATATTAAGATGATGAGTGGAATATTGTAATTCATCTTCATTATTGCCGAAAAGAGCCTGATCATCTGCATATAAGAGTGTGTCTAAAATTGTGTGTCTTGAGAGAGGAATATTACCATGAACTGTCAATCTCCAGTGTCTGATGATAGCATTAATGTATACATTAAATAGAAGTGGTGATAGAGGGCATCCTTGTCTGACTCCGCAATTTATATGTTTCCAATCTGACAAATCTGTTCCTATTTGTACTGCTATGATGTTATTTTTATACAGATTAAAAATTGTTTGGATCAGTTGATTTGGTGTTCCATCATCAGTTAAGATATCTAAAAGTTTTTGTCTATCAACTCGATCAAATGCTTTGATAAAACCTATAAACGCTATATGTAGTTCTTTATTGAATTCTTTGTGCTTTTCGATAAGAAGTTTTAAGGTGAAATAACCATCGGCACAGGATCTTCCCTTAGAAAAACCATTTTGTTCTTCCCCTAATAAGTTTTCATAGTGTTTTTGTAATTTAGATGCTAGAATTTTTGTAAAAACTTTATATCCACTGTTGAGAAGGTTAATGCCTCGATAATTATTACAATCTTTGAGGTTACCTTTTTTAAAAATTGGTATGATAATGGCTTTCTGCCAAGATGAAGGTATGTCTTCTCCCAAGATTATTTTGTTTAGTAAGTGCAGAAATTTTTGTTTAATTGATTGTCATAAACCGGAATCCCATGAAAATTTAATTGTTTAATACTCTTCTAACAAAATCCTCCCAGCCGGATTTGAACCAGCGACCTATGGATTACTGAAATTATATACCACTACAATCCACCGCTCTACCAACTGAGCTCTTACAACGATTAACTAAAAAGTCGGTAAGTCCGCAACCTATTATACCGGTTTTTATTTTTTTTATTTTCTGATGATTTTGGGCAGGATTTTAGAAAAAAATTATTATATTGCCATGGGTCCTTTACAAGTATACAAAGTTTCAAGTCGATCCAATGTTTTTAAGTGGGTGAAAATCGTGTTCAAAGATTCCGTTACATAGATACAGGTCCGTTACATAGATACAGATCAAGCTAATATAAAGCGTGTAAAAATATATTTTATTTGATTGTCATATTTATTTTTTTAAACAGCTTTTTTGTTATTTTGTACCTTCTTCAGACATGATTACAAAGGAATTAATGTTGTTATTATGATATATTATATCCAGTACATAACAAGTGTAACTATGCAACTGAATGTAAACAAGAACTTTTTTCTATTTTTTAATAAACAATCTCTATTTTAAATTTAAAAGAGGTGATTCATTTAAATCTGGTTGGGAATTTAACAGCCTATTGCTATTCATCAATTTTTTTCTCTCTACAATTTCTATCATCATCATCATCATCATCACTCCAGGGATTAGGCAATTGCCCGTTCCGACTTCATATTGCATCAGCCCAACGTCTTCTAGGTCTTCCAGCATCACGCCTTCCTCTTGCTTGATAATTTCTGGCTAACAATGGATATCTCTCCTTACTCATTCCATCCATGTGATCAATCCATTTCTGTCTGTAATTCGTGACTTTATCCAATAAAGGCTGTACTTTCAATTCTTCTCTTATATCCTCATTTCTTATTCTATCAAGTCTTGTACATCCTTTTACTTGTCTTATCTAATTTTTTCCCTTTGTCACAAACATGTAAAACTTTAAAATTTGAGTCACACCGATGATCATATTGGAGTAGATGGTTAGCATACTTTGAAGTATCTAAATTTCTGTTATATGCTCTCATATGTTCCTTTATATGAGAAATAAAAGGTCTACCAGTTTGTCCTATATATTAGCTCAAAAATAGAGGTACGCTTACAATAATTCGCATAGAGCTGAAAATTGGTACGAATGTTGGGAACACCATTATATGACAATGTCTATATAGGACATTAAATGAAATGAGAAAAGTCCCCATTGATCCCACATCTGCAAAAAAAAAATATTCAAGGTGGAAGTTCGCAAACATGTTTTTTTTAATTGTTCAGCCAAATGTTGTAGATTATGCAATTATCTACAAAAATTGTTCTTATACTTTTTTCACAAGAATCACCATTCTTGAGATATCACCATTTGAAACATCGAAAACAATAATATGCACGCTTTTCAACCGCAAGTTAACTTCCTATACATCCTGGGATATTTAATATAAGTAAAAATATTGGTTGTATAACTTATACCTACAAATTATATATTACTGATCGTGAGAATATATATATAAAAGAAACTCAGTCCCTAATTTAATTGGCCCATATAACCTTGAGCAACATCTGTCGACTATTCTATTGTTGTCCGCGTGGCGACAGTGGTATACCTGTTTTTTCTGGAAGGCATAAACGAAAGACGTTTAGTATAGTGTTGAACGTTCCTTTGCAGTGAATACACGTGGTTATTGATACACGTGCTTGTTAATAATATTTCTTAAAATAATTTGTGCTGTTCAGTAATTTAAAAAAAAGTCGCAATTTTGCTTTGTTTGTTGTAAATCTTTGACTCAAAGTCAAACAGTTATTGTTGATCGTGGAATGAAGACTTAGATTGATTCAAGTGTTAATAGAAATGATGGGTTTTCCGAGTTCCTGAACGACAAGAAATCTGTGTCAATTCATGTTCAGTGCCGTAAAATGTACACTCGGAAGAGTTCTATTGCTGCAGTTAAAAGACGGCATGAGATGGAGCAAGCCAGTCCACCTCGTACTAGGGCATACGTAAGTCAATCCGTTTTTTGTTTTAAAAAAAGATTGCTTATTTTTTTGGTGATGGAAGCGAACGAAGAGGCTGAGAAGAAAAAAGCGCAAAATATTAAGCCTCGTTTCCATTACTACATATTTGTCCCGCAACATGTTGAGCGACATGTGCCGTCACATTTGCCCGAAATTTGTTGAAATGGAAACAGTATGCAACATGTTGCGGCACAAGTGCCGGGGACAAAAATGTGCCAAGCGACTGCGTTGGTCAACATGTATCGCAACTTGTGCCACAGGATAATGGAAACAGACTGCAACATGTCCCAAGGACACACGCATGCGCAGTACAGTCTATATTCGCACATTCCTTTCAAACTAGTTGTACAATATCCATACTTCGCTGTCTTCCAGGCGCTGCGCTGCGAGTTCAAACGTGCTCTTGTTTGTTATTTTCAGTGGCGTCAGTGCTGTTATTTTTTTGTGATGGAGTGGCCTAAGTGTAAAGTGGAGAAACTTATTGAACTATATGAGCAGGAGACAGTGCTGTGGAATGTAACAAATTCAAAACACAAGAACTGTAGCAATAGAAACGATGCCCTGCAACGAATTTCTATCGATATTGAATGCACTGTTCAAGAAGTTGAAAAGAAACTCCATTCGCTGAGGTCTCAATACATGAGAGAAAAAAACTAAAATAGAAAAGAGCAAGAAAAGTGGTGCTGGTGTTCAGGATATTTACGTGCCTAAATGGAAGTATTTTAGTTTATTGAGTTTTCTGTCAACAACCACTGAACGAGTTGCACATGTAAGTTCACTAAACATGGTGAGTAAATAATAAAAATTTCTAAATTTTTCATAGATTTTATTTATATATAGATACATAAATGTAATAAGGGGTCATACTTTAAACCATAGTAAAAATCATTCAAATTATTTCTGGAGTGATTGTTAACACTTAATTACTCGCGGGGTATTTTTCCACAGTGAATAACACTGTACCACATCATTACAAGGTTTAGTAAATATTCAAAATCACCTTCTGTCATTTTAACAAAATTCTCGTAACCATTTTGGAGACCGAAACGAGGCTTTAGGCGTAAAATTATCTGGAGCTAGCTCGGATTCGTTCTGATGTTGTAACAAAAAATGTTATTGCATGTATTAAAATATAAAATTATGGAATATTCACCCGAAAGGTCCGTATCCTCAACTTAATTATTTAACTGTAGCGCTTTCGGGACTTGTCCCATCATCGGCAGGATTCAAAACTGGCGTTTCACTGTAGATCTGGGTTACATGTAACCCCCTCTACCAGATCTTCAGTGAAAAGGTCCGTATCCTCAACTTAATTATTTAACTGTAGCGCTTTCGGGACTTGTCCCATCATCGGCAGGATTCAAAACTGGCGTTTCACTGTAGATCTGGGTTACATGTAACCCCCTCTACCAGATCTTCAGTGAAACACCAGTTTTGAATCCTGCCGATAATGGGACAAGTTCCGAAAGCGCTACAGTTAAATAATTAATTAAGTTGAGGAGACGGACCTTTCAGGTAAATATTCCATAATTTTATATCTTAATTTTGAATAATACCTCAACGGAACACATTATGAATCTTATAAAAGTTGATTACTGCATGTATTCAGTACGAATACGATTTAGTTGCTGCCGAGACTAGGTACCATAATAATTGCTATAATTCCTTTTACCCACTGGGGGTAAAATAGGTCGTTCTCAAGATGAATATACTAATGTTGCGATGGAGGAAATATTTACATACATTGAAAATAGTGATGACTCAGTTTTCATTGGAAGAATTACAAAATAATTGCAAAAATTCCAGCTTTAGATAATAGAACAAGATTCTATTGTAGTTAAAGTTTGGTAATAAAATTATTATCACTGAAAACCGGGAAGATTATCATTAATTTGTTTCATTGATGATCATCACGATATTCTTAACCAAGCTTGGTACGAGAAAAAAAGTCAAAATGAAAAGAAAGAAAGATTTATAATCATTAAAGCTGCAGCAGCAATCATTCGAGAAGACATGCAATCTTTAGTATTTGATAATACCAATTACCCCCCGCTTAGTCGAATGTTTGAAAATATTAACAGCGATATTCCGGAGTCATTGATTTATTTTTTGGAACAAGCAATTTTTAAAAATAAACTATTTAAACTAGAAAATTTAAAATTAGAATGTACTAATATCAGCCACAGTATTGTGAATTCTGTTAGGTCTAGATATTTCAAATCAAAATTGCAATTGGATCAATTAATAGATAATACTTTGGAAGCAATTCAACCGTTACTCCCACCTGCTCCAGAAAGACTTCTTAACACCATTTTTTGCAATTGCAAAATGTATTAGAGTGCAAAATGCGGCTGTAAAAATGTCGGATTATTTTGTTCACCAGTATGTACCAATTGTCAAGGCCAGTCTTGCTACAATATTGAATCAAATGGAACTGATGAAGATTTATGTGTTTTCAATGAGGAAACAACTGATACATCTTTCTCAGAACAATTAAATATCTAGCAACGGGAAGCTATCACACCTAGAATTCCCTAAAGCTGCAAGCATAGCAGGAAAATGTTATGATTACAGTGAAGGACCTGCCTTCGGGCAGAATTATTATGAATGGATGACCTAGAATATATTTATTTTTGCAGATGTGGTATCAATGGGGACTTTTCAAATTTCGTTTATAATGGTGTTCCCAACATTCGTACTAATTTTCAATCCTATGTGAATTATTGTAAATTGAAATGTCTACTTTGACTGGACTATAATATGATTTTCATATTTATTTCAATACAAAATTCGTTACAGCTGTTTCAGTACTTTGTACTTTCTTCAGACGAATACTAAGAATACATACATACATAATGTTCTGCCCAAGAGCTGGTCTTTCACTGCAAATTCAGCATTCTCCACTCTTTCCCTAACTCAGATTTCATTTTTTGTATCCGCATACTAACCATTTCTTGTAATATTGTCATCAGCTGATGCCTTTTTCTGCCTCTTTTTTTCCCGTTGACCATTCTTTCTAGAGCATCCGTCAGCAGGCAGTTTCTTCTTAGTAGCCAATCCAAATTCTTTTCATCTTCTTCATGAATATAAATGAATTTTATTATATATATATATATATATATATATATACTCATTATTATTATCGTGTGTTGATTTTCCACATTTCTTGTTATGTCCATATATAGTGTTCTACCCGAGGGCGGGTCTTTCAATGCTATATTTTGTAGCTTTAGGGAATTCTAGATGTGGTAGCTTCCCGTTGCTTTCCACATCGGTGAATTGATGACGATGATATTTGTATTACAGGTGAAGAAAAACCCTCACTCAGGAGCCTGTCCCGCCCGGGAATCGAACTCGGGTCCGCTGCGTGACAAGGACACAGAGGTGGACACTCTCGTTATGTTGTTATAACATAGGCCTATGTGGACTAGTGGTTATGCTCCTTGCTTCTGGTCCCGAGGGTTGCGGGTTCAAACCCGGCCGGGGTCGATGGATTTTTTAGGACGGAAAAATCCAAGAAGCAAGTCCTCCGGGAGGGACTTTAAGCCGTGGGTCCCGAGTCTGAATGAAAAGGCCTCTAAGCAAAATTTACCGAATTTTCCCATCCTAGTACTACCTTGGTTTCCTAGATGTCAGTATGAGGCGGAACGCTGACCACGGACCACTCAAAATGACATCTATACGAAAACAAGTGTAACTAAATTAGTATGGTTTAAATTCTTCCCTGTAGGGGGAGAGCGCTTAAATCTCTGTAAAAGGAAAACATAGGCTTATAAAAAAAACATTTCACAAGTTCTTGTTCCATAACTGATAGCCTAAAATTATAGGCCTACCCTTAGCATATTTTTAATTTATTACAGTGCTACAGGGGTAGGATAGAAAATGATGGAGGGCCGTATCCGCCCGCGGGCAGTAGTTTGGCAGCCCCCTCCCTTAGACAATATAGCATTAGCGGGGACCAGTTCTGCTCTTTGTGCAAGAGCACTCTTCCCTGCACGTGTGCACGACACAACGAGGGGAGGGAAGTTTGGGACGCGGCGGCATTGCATTCATTCTTGCTGTAGTCATGTCGAAACACGCACGGCGTTCGTCATCCCCAAATGTTTATTTTAATCCCCGTTGGGAAATTTTATATTTATTTACCGAATATAAAGGAAAGGCAAAATGTTTGGTGTGTATGAAAGTTCTTACCAACGTCAGAAAGTTTAATATTCAAAGGCATTACTCTATATACCATGCGAGAGATTATGCCGATTATAATGATGCCGACCGTGCAGCACAAGTCGAGCGGCTGAAGGAACGTTTTCCATCTGTGATTCAACAGGTAGTGTACATTTATTTCATAACTGTAATCCTATATTTAAATGTATTTAACTAGCTACCTAAATCATTGGCACTATCGAACCCGTAGGTTCATGGTCGCGCGGACATAAGCTACCCCTATCCTGAGCTAATGTTTTACAATCATTCCCTTATAATCTACTTCCCTCAAATCATAGTTAGTTATTCTCCCACCTCATTCTTGGTCTACCAACCGGGCGGTTTCCCTCGGTTTTCCTACAAAGTTCCATGCACCTCCTTCATTCCCCATTCGTGCCACATGTCCTGCCCATCGCAGTCTACGAGACTTAACTGTTATCATTATATCTGACTTCCTATAAAGACCATGTAATTCACTGTTATTCAGTCTTCTCCATTCACCTGTCTGTTCATCTTTCTTTGGTCCAAACATTTAAGAACTTTATTCTCAAATACTTGTAATCTTCCTTTCTCTCTTAAAGTAAATGTCGATGTTTCGCATCCATATAATATAACTGGGAAAATAACTGTTTTATACATTTTCAGTTTAACGTTTTTTGAAAGGAGTTGGGACAAGTCTCTGTAATGCATAATAGCACGCATTTCCAGAATTGAGCCTATATTTAATTTCTTTGTGCATCTCATTCCTATTTGTAATTATTGTTCCCAGGTATATTACTGTTATGCTATTTTTATTTATTTATTTTCGTTAGTTCAAATTGAGGACTTTTTTTTTCAAAACTTTCTAACTGCAAAATTGAGATTTTGATGTATTCATAAACAAAAGACATGCCTCTACATGACGTTAAAGGCGGTTTAGCAAAATCTGATTGTTGCCTTCACAATAATGTGTCAAAATGTGATCATATTATTATTATTTTTTTTAAACTTAATTTGTAGGATCTTCATCCTGTTTATTTCCAAAATCACTCCTCGGAAAAAGACGTATTGGATGTGCATTCACTGTCTATCCATCTCTTGGCTGTTCTTCTCCCGTTCATTGGTATATCTTCTTTAGCTCATTATTATTATTATTATTATTATTATATTATTATTATTATTATTCGTAATTTGTAGGATTTTCATCCTGTTTATTTCCAAAATCACTCCTCGCAACAAGACGTATTTGGATGTGCATCCACTGTATCCATCTCTTGGCTGGTCTTCCTCTTGTTCTTCTCCCCGTCCATTGGTCCTTATCTTTAGCTTTTTTTGTAAGTTGGTTGTCTTCTATTCTTTCTATATGACCTTTGCAATATTTTCGTCTATCTATAATAAATTTGGTTGTCTTGAATATGACATTTGTCTCTAATTTCTGTGTTGTGTATCTTATCAAATAATGTTTTCTGAATTGTTCTTAAGATCTTCATTTCACATGTGCGTATTATTTGTTTCGATTTTTGTTGTATCAGCCCTAGTTTCTGCTGCATATATTATAAACTGGTCTAACTATCGTTTTGTGTATGTGGTTTTTATTTTCTATTAACATATGTTTGTTGCGCCAAATTAAATCTTTCATATATCCTGCTATTTCAAATGTTAAGATATCAGCCTACAGGAAGAAGAAGACCAGGACGTCCACTCAAAAGACTTCTGGATGGTGTTTCTTTTGAGACCGAAACAGGTCAACAAATGGCCTAAATTCGTGAATGTACTATGATGATGATGTATATACTGCTATTTGTGCTGCTTTATCAGCTCTTTTTTTTTACTTTTTTTATTAGATTCATAGTGCTTGTTATTAATACACCTATATAATTAAATTCTGATACTTGTTCTATAAATGAGATCTTTTTTTTTTCAAAACTTGCTTTTTTTAAATAATTTCGTCTCTATACTCATTGGTATTATTTTGTGATTCAACAATGAATTTCGTGTCAAACACCTACAATAATGGCTTTCAATTTATTCTGTACCAATGGGAGTTTCATTTTTAATATCTTACTTGTACTGTAAGATCCCAAGAGGTCGACTATCTGCTTACCGAATGAAACATAATTTGTATTAATTCTTGAATTTAGACGAATATATCGAGAAACACTTGCATATTAAAATATATGGTGAAAGTTAAAAATTAAATTGTACCTGTTGGTAGGTGCCGTCGTCCTTAACTTTGTTAAAATATTGTATATAAAATTAACTGGAGCGCTTTCGGAAGTTATCTTCCATCTTCTGCAGGTTGAGTTTCCGCTACTTGTTGTTGTTGTTGTGTACGGTGATGTATACTCCAACTGCTTGTAGCAGCAACTGACTGCACAACCTGCAGAAGATGGAAGATAACTTCCGAAAGCGCTCCGGTTAATTTTATATACAATATTTTAACAAAGTTGAGGACGACGGCACCTATCAACAGGTACAATTTAATTTTTAACTTTCATCATATAACTTTACCTCAACGGAATTTGATATGAATTTCACTAGTATTGACTATTATAATATGTTCATAACTATTTTTAATTAAAGTTATGTTCTGATGCTTCACCCACTTGGTTACGAAACAAATATTATTTTAACCGAGAGTTTGAAACACAAAGAACATGCCTGGGTAATATTGCCTACTCCTTTCTGGTCATGACTATCTGGCAAACGTGGATAAACAGGTAAGTGAATATAGGTGACTGCACTGATCTGTTTATCATAAGTAATGCCACGAGTGATTTCCAATTTATCTAGAGAATTTGGAAATCAAGAGTGGCATTTGTTAGGACTATTTAACGAATAAAATTAAGCTCTTTACTAAAAAATAATTATTTGAATATAGTTACCGGTGTTTTAAAATATTTATATAGGTTAACATAAACGGCGATGTTTCAAAACAAATTAGAAATGTGAGGTTATGTATATTCACTGCAACTCGATCATATTATTTATTGCCAAATAGGATCGCAATATTGTAAGAATGCACTCTAGTGGAGAAATAATGGAACACATCAAACTATTATAATCAACATTATAGGTTAATCATTTATATTTTGAAAAAACAACTCAGTATAATCACTAAATCTATTCACTATTTGCTATATTCAATGTATTTGTTGGAGAAAAATAATGGTCTAACCTGTTCAGAATATTAAAAAAGGAGGAGCTTTCTTTATCACAAAAGCAGGAGCTGGTAAAGAGAAATCGATAAAGAGCGAGGTGAAACACGACTGTCATTGGTGTAAAACAGAATTCATTGAAACGTGATTGGTCATTGACTACCATTTGCGACATGAGTTAAATAGCCAATCGAAATACATAACAAATTAAAGATAATTTAATTACAAACACGATGGAATAGTATTGCCTGCAATAAACCGGTCATGAAATAGTATTGCCAGGCTTCGAAGTTTAAAAATCGGAGTGAACAAAGATGCGTGAGAAAGTAGCTGCGCATGACGTGTTTGTTAAATGAAAGAGTGCGCATGATTTTCGTACATGCGATTGAGAAGGACAGCGTTTGTTTGTTGTCAGAAATTATTTGGAAGTAACTGCGTCGAACACGTGCTATTTATTATTGTGATATTTCTAAAAATTAATATAAAAATGAGCAAAACGTGTTTTTTGTGTAGTTCAACAAAATCTGTCATTGGTTTTGACGATGAGTCATTTAATAATTGTGCATCAAAGTTGGCTTTTCGTAAAAAGAAAAATTTTAAGTACGGTGATCTTGAGCTAACCAAAGAATCGCTTGATCTTCTTGGTTATCACTCCAAATGTTATAGTAAAATTACAGTTTTAAAAAATAAATATAAAGATGAGTTTGAATATTTTGTCAAAAATCATGGAGTTAGTACCTTATAATTGTATTTAAATTAATGATGTTGAATTGACAGACAATAAAAATTAAAAAAAAAACCTTATATCTGTAAATTTGAGTATTATCAAAGTTATGATAATTAATATTTTTAAAATATTTTAATGAGATTTTTTTAATATCTTAAATTAATTATTTAATGAAAACATTATATCTAACTTCTTTTAATAAATTACATAACATTTTTAGATTCTTCCAAGTACTTCAACAGCTGATAAACATCATCAATGTCTGTATTCTACAGCACATTCAAGTACAAATGCTCCTGAAGAAGACAAAAATAATACCGATGCGATTTTAATGTCTGTCCACTTTGACGAGGTAATACAATATTTTTCGTTATTAAATTATTTATTCATTTATATCAGATAAAGTATATTGTATACCTTGAAATAATTTTATTAATATATTTTTACTTTATTTACTATAATTCTGACATGGCTTACGACGGATATTTCTGTATCTTGATAGCATACATTTCCTTACAAATGAAATATATAACAAATACATGTATATAAAACAATTAAGTGCATAAAGATTTGCTGATATGGCTTTGCTAGCAGAATATGCAATGACACTGAAGAATATGCTGATGGATCTAAATATGGAGGATTATGGGATGAAGATAAATATAAATAAGACGAAGGTCATGATTATAGGAAGGAAACCAAGGAAGATAAACATGAGGATTAAAGATGAGTCCATTGAGCAAGTGGAGAGCTTCAAATACTTGGGTTGTACTATCAGTAGTAAAATTAACTGCGGTCAAGAAGTAAAGCAGAGGATTGCAATGCCAAAGGAAGCTTTTAACAAGAAGATATGCATTTTCTGCGGACCTTTGGCAAAAGAATTACGGAAGAGGCTAGTGAAGTGCTTTGTGTAGAGTGTAACATTGTATGGTGCAGAGACTTGGGCATTACGACGGAATGAGGAAAAGCGACTGGAAGCTTTTGAGATGTGGATATGGAGAAGGATGGAACGTATAAAATGCACAGACAAAATAAAAAATGAAGATGTGCTAGACAGAGGGGGTGAAGGAAGAACAATGCTGGAACTCATAAAGAAATAAATTGGATCGACCACTGGCTAAGAAGAAACTGCTTGCTGACGGATGCCCTAGAAGGAATGGTCAACGGAAAGAAAGAGGGAGAAAAATACATCAGATGATAGACAATACTAAAATAAATTATTTGTATGCGGATACAAAAAGGAAAGCTGAGTTAGGAAAGAGTGGAGAATGCTGAGTTTGTAGTGAAAGATCTGCTTTTGGGCAGAACACAATGTATGTGTGTGTTTATATATTGAAATTTAACAATTATAATTAAATGTTAGTGTATTTTCAGTCGCTCCAAAATGATTCCCGGCAATAGAGAAGAGCTGTCCTCAATCGCAAATACAAAAATCATGCGCACTCTCTTTCATTCAACAGACACGTCATGCGCAGCTACTATCTCACGCATTTTTGCTCACTCCGATTTTTAAACTTTAAAGCCTGGCAATACTATTTCATGACCGGTTTATTGCAGGCAATACTATACCATCGTTTTTGTAATTGAATTATATCTATTTTGATATGTATTTTGATTAGATCAGTGCAGTCACCTATATTAACTTACCTGTTTAAACCTGCTTGCCAGGTAATCATGGCCAGAAACGAGTAGGCAATATATTTTCAAATGATGATGTTGATATGTCAATGTCATAACCTGGCTTTCGCCAAGCTTATTGCAACATAGGCTTATACGTTGGTGCAGCAAATTGATTGTAAATCACAGAGTGAAGTTTCATGATGAAATAAGGATTATGTATCTTCATTTGTGGTTGTCACAAAATGCAGTATAGATATCGTATACGGTTGGAAAGGGCATATCAAGGTTTGGCACATTATAGTCTTACAAAATCAGTAATTCTTCTGATATAGAGCTTATATTGCAGAAAGAAGTAAATATAAAAGGGCTGAATATTTAGTAATATTTTTGACATGAATACATATTTAAATTTGCATCCATAGTGGGAGGCATTTCAGAAAACTGATAAATTCGGGGGATACAGTTTGGTGTTGCAGCTACATATCTATCTTCTACATCCAAAATTTAATTACACCACTCGATAGATAAAGGATCAAAAAATTCGTTACGTTGAGTGTGAACTGTGACGCATAACGCGCGGCGGAGGGGGAAGCGCCGCAATTTTGAGGTCGTTTCGCTGGGTCACAATTTTCGTTTAGTATAAATTTTGACTCGGAGAAGTTCCGACGTTCGTTTGAGTTTCAATCGTCAGCTTTCGTCAAGATCTATCGATTGCATATATAAACATTCGTGTAAAATAGTTATAGTTAATATATTAAGTTAAAGTTTAAAAAAATAATGCAATGTCGGCCTATGTTCGTCAAAAAGTCAAATCAAAATCGTATACGGTTGAAAAGGGCTTCTCAAGATCAATCCAGTGGTATCCATAAAACACCGTATGACAGAGTGGGGCGGTGCCGGAACGTAATAGAATGAAGGCGTCCAAGCGGATCAACGACGGCGCCAATATATCTGCAGCTATGGCGGTCGAGCTTATGCAAGTGGATGTAAAGATGTAAGCTTATGCAAGTGGATGATGTAATGATGTAAAAGTGGATGATGTAATGATTATGACAAACACACAATATTCTTAAAGAAAATATTACCCGTTACATACACGTACGGTATTCACGTAAAGCACAGGGTCGTGTCCATGATAGACACACTCCGATTTTTTAAACAGTTTTTGAGTCGGACAGTCCTTGATATATGAAGAGAGGGAATTCCAGAGTCGGCTAGCCAAAATAAGCAAGAATGAGGAATAGTGAGATATTCAATGTAGAGGAACAGGTAAGAGTTAAATTTTCTATCGAACGAATGTTTTAAATTATGGTGGGATTTTAATACACTGCGTAAACATTGTATTATTCTTACGTGTGCATAGTGCAGAACAGTTTTGAATTTCAATTGTTTCAAAATAACAAAATATCTGTTAAAAACATTGAAAGCAAAGCATTTGAAAAGTAGAGAGAAACAAATTATTTGAATGTTTGCAAATAGTTTAGTGAAAAGTGTCCTACATTAACCATTGAGGATGTTGTGAAAATAACAGTAGAATCTACTGGTGAGTAAGCATGGAGCATAAATTCTGCTCGTAATGAATTTGCAAATAAATTATATCTAGTTGACATAATGGAAAACCCATAAACGTGTGATATAATTTTTTGTCATATATAAATAAGAAAAGAGAGTTCCTATTTTGTATTCACGTAGACTTTCACGGCCGGAGTTGCTATGATGATCTTGATGACTATCAAACAGCAATCTCAGTGGAACAATGGAGATCCCTACCGCTGACCAATCAGAAAGCAGATATAACGTACAGTCGACTAGACCATCAAACAGCAATCTCATTGGAGCAATGGAAGTCCCTAACGCTGACCAATCAGAAGGCGGATACAACTTACGAACACATCGCGGTGAATGTATAAATAGGACAGAGAATTACAAGCCTCACGACCACGGCCTACAGCCCGAAAATCTTCATCAAGATCATCATAGTTCCTATTTATTTATATCATCTAATCTAATCGGTCGGCCGCGGTCGATGGATTTTTTTTAAGATGGAAAAATCCAAGGAGCAAGTACTCCAGGAGGGACTTTAAGCCAAGGGTCCCAAGTCTGATGGGAGATGTTTGATTATCTATTGGGTTTTACAGTGGATTTCTGTGGACTTGTGTGAAACACTAGTACATGCTCCACATTAACCTTGCTTACTGATGGACGACCGGTTCACTTCTGCTTAGAGATGGATGACCATGCTCTGAAGTCAGCATACCACTTATGGATACTGGACTCACTGGGTGGATCAATACCAAATTTTCTTCTAAAATTGCATTGTACAGTGACAACAGACTGGGATATGTGAAAATCTAGCACACAAAATGCCCTTCTGTCTTTGTTTGCAATCATTTTTCTGTTATATCTTCTCCTAGCAATGAAATTAATAAATATACAACAGGTTTGCCAACATAACAAAATATATTTGAGTTTCTCTTTCCATTGATACCAATATCATGTTTCTAAGTGTTACCTAACGATAATTATTCAAGTTTGTAATCGGAAACCTCATTTATGGTAACTCTGAACTTTTATGATGGATCATTAAACTAGCTTAATAGGAAATTAGGTGTAACGGATGAAGACACAGAGGACGGAGAACAATGGATAACTTTAATTAAGGGAAATTTGTGAACGTGTATTACAAACTGATAGTCTATCAGTCCCATAGTCATTTGTGCATTTTTTAAACTCATGTTAATTATTAAGATGGTTGGAGAAACCCTCAATGATGAGGAAAATTCTCAAAATGATTAAACTGGGCCTAATTGTTTATTTTTTATTGTTTACAGAGTACAAATGCAACAGAAACTGAAATACTTCCTCATTCAGAAGAAAAGGATGACAGCAGAAATCTCGATGATGCTCAACAGTTTGCTGACAGTGTTCTGTTACAAGCATCAACTTCTGGAAAAGGTCATGTGGATGATGAGCTAATAGGGAAGGATGGTCTCATGGAGCCATGTTGCGGACATACATCAATATATGAAGCAGTTCGCAGCTTGCAAGAGATCTCAAACCAAGCCAAAGTTTCTAATGAGTTTCAGGTGTTTGCTCAACATGTTGCTGTGCAGTTGGAACAACTTCCGCTTGAAGATGCTCTTATGCTTCAATCCGAAATCCAAAACCTCATCACAAATAGGAGATTGGAACTTATTAGGAAAGAAAAAATGAGAAATTCACCTAATTAAGACTATATTACAAATTCATTTCTGTCAATATTTAAAAGTAATGTCACTTTGAGTTTTATTTTCATTAATAGTTGAGTTACTGGATTATTGAATTCCCATGATTTTCCCACAATTTGTCTAACTATGTAAATTGCATCTGATGTGGATCTATTTTTCAAAGTCCTTGTTGTTGTTCTTTAATATGGATTAATGTATTAAATTTATTATTTAATATTTTTGTGAATACTTTTAGAGAACTTTTAAGTAATGTAATTTCAGGATAATTTTCTTTAGTTTTGTCGTCCTTTTAAATAAATACTCTATTTCCATTCTAGTGGGGTGGTACTGCTTATTATGATATTTTGGAATAACTTCTGTTGTTCATTTGTCAGTTATATTCCCCCATATTTCAACATTTAATTTGTTATCGTATCAGGAACTGCAGCCTTTCAATTTTTCAATCTTCTTACTGGTGTCAGTTACTTCATCTATTGTTATTTCAACTAATTTATCTTGATTTTGATATTCATAAACATCCTGATTATTTTCTTCTTGTTTATATAGTTCCTGGAAGTAATTATGCCATTCTTGTATTTTCAATTTGTTCGTTTACTATCCCTAATTTCCATTTTATTTCTTCTTAATGTTCCCACTGTCTATCCATCTCTTGGCAGGTCTTCCTCTTCTTTTTCTTCTTCCATCCATTGGTCTTATCTTTAGCTTTTTTTGTAAGTCGGTTGTCTTCGATTCTATCTATATGATCTTTCCAATAGTTTAGTCTATCTATAATAAATTTGGTTATGTCTTAAATATGACATTTGTCCTTAATTTATGTATTGTGTATCTTATCAAATAATGTTTTCCCCTGAATTGTTCTTAAGATCTTCATTTTACATGTTCTTATTATTTTTTTAGTTTTTGTTGTATCAGCCCTAGTTTCTGCTCAATATACTGTAACTGGTCAAGCTATTGTTTTTGTATATGCAAATTTTGCTTTGTATTGACATATGTTTGTTGTGGCAAATTAAATCTTTCATACCCAGTATGTCCTGATATTTTTGCTGCTTTATCAGCTTGTTTCTTTACGTATTTTATTAAATTTTTAGTGTTTGTTATTAATACACCTAAATAATTAAATTCTGATACTTGTTCTGTAATTTTTCTTTCCACTTCTAATTTGCATCTTACTGGTTCTTTTGATATTGTTAAGCATTTAGACTTATTTGTATTAATTTCCATATTGTATTTCCGGCATTTATATTAAATTGATGTAAAGATCTATGTAAATTATCTTCAGATTCTGAAAGGAGAATGACCCATCTAGGAGAGACAACTCTGAAATAAAAGGGGGGGACTGAGCTCTGGAGCTGGGTGAAAACAATCGGCCTAGGGAGGAAACCCCGAATAATAAACCCGCCATGAAAACGGGCTAGCAACCCATTTTAAGGTGTATCTTATACATTGCTCGCAGTCCCAAGGATCAAGCCTCGGATCAAAGATGGAAACAAAATATGAGAAACGCTAGGGAAAAGACTATGATCTGAAAAAAAAAATTTTTCATTATAATTTTAAATTTTAACATTTTCCATTCATGGACATTATTTTCTTCTTCTTCTTCCTACAAAGATTAAAACTTATTGGTTTGTTCCAGCTCGAAGTATCATTAGCTGCTGTATTATCCATCTCTTTCGTGGGTGTCCCCGATCTCTTTTTCCTCTTCTCGGTTGGTAGTTAAGACTTTTCCAAATCAATCTGTTGGTATCCATTCTGCAGACATGTTCATAACATTTTCTCCTATATTCTTCTATTTTATCTGTCAGACTGAATATTTGTAGTTCTTTATGAATATATTTGCTTTGTTTTTTTATCCTTTAAAGTATATGCTGCCACAAATCGTAAATATTTCATTTCTGTGGCTTCTATTCTTTTAATTGACTGTTTATTCAGAGTATATATTTCTAAATCACGCAATATTACAGGCACAGAGAATACTTTATAAAATTTTAAATGTGTTTCTTTTTTACTTTCTTCCCCAGTGTTCTTTTAAGAGTGTCACATAAATATTGAAACATTTGTAATTTATTATGTATGTCTTTCTCTCTATTACAGCCTAAAGATACACCTAGATAATTGAAATCTTTTACTTGTTCTAGCGTTTTGTCATTGTTCATTATTTTGTCATTATTATTTTGAAAAGAAGAATTAACACTTGAAACCTGGACCTCTCATTCTCTGTACAAGTATGCTATCCATTACATTATTAAAGCTATGATACTAACGTTAACATTTCTTTATTCATATACAATTCTCAAATCGTCCGAAGGCAGATAGACGTCTCTAACCAATGGCCAACAGTCAACTTCTATTGAAGTATTTTTAATGAGAATTCTGCACTACCTTCTTAAGCAGTAAAGCTTAATATTTTGATGTGAGATTTCAAATTTTAACATTTTCCATTACTGGACATTATTATATTTAAAATAATTTAAAATAATTGAGCTATGAATTTAACACCTCACCTCATAATCGTAGATTTCTTGAAGATTAGTTTCGATACACCTCCATATCATTATCAATTCAACAGTTAGATGGAAATTATAATGATACAAATATGTATTGAAACTAGTCCTCAAGAAATCTACAATTAAGAGGTGAGTTGTTAAATCTAACTCAATTTATTAATTAAAATAAACCTCATAGTGTCACTTCTTTTAAATATCATTTTATTATTTTTAATGTCACTTTTTTGTCAAAATGGAGTTTCAGATACCACTAGATTCTCCATGGAAAATACTATCACTTAAAACAGTTTAGTCATGGGTTTATTTACCTCCAAAGTTTGGCATTCACATAAAGAAGTATGTTCATAGTTAAGTATGGGGAAATAACATTATGAAGTTCTTAACTCAATGAATGAATGAATGAGTTAATTCTTATCTTACCTCATATTTCATTTTTTTTTTAACATGGGAACTGCAGTTTTCAAGAAGAAATCCCTCTCATCCTCAGCCAATATTATGACTTCTGGATTTTCATTTCAATCATCTATAACATTGCCATCTGATGTCGATATGATGAATTCAAAAATCAGCTATTGCAGCACACAATTTGCTAGAGGGTCATAAAATTCAAAAAGAGGCTAAACTTTTCAAATGTTTGAAAAAAGCTTTGGTGGAATTTACAGTTTGGGAGAACATTTCTCTTTTCTAATGCCACCAGGTTGTCTTTTGTGACATTTCAGGCAGTCTCCCCAGGCATTAGCAGAATTGTAATCCATTTCTTAGGTTGGGGTACCTTGAAGGCAAGTTATGTTACCCCATGATATGATGGGTGATAAATGATGAAGCGCCAAGAGAGTTCTTAATCTAAACTTAACCTAAATTCCAGACCATGGGCAACCACAGGAATAATTCCCTTTAAGAAAAAAATTCCTATGGTCTGACCAAGAATCGAACCCGGGACCTCATGAACAGTAGTCAGTAAAGCTGACCACTAGCACATGACGCTGGTCGAAGAACAAATTTAGATCCATGAATTTTGAAATTCCTGATGATAAGGACTTGATCTTCAACACCAGATGGCAACATCATAGATGAAGATTCAAACGAAAATCCTGTAGTCATAATATCGGCTGAGGATGAGAGGGATCTCCTTTTGATAACAGCAGTTCCATGTTTAAAAAACATGAAATATGAGGTAAGATAATGATTGACTCATTCGTTCATTGATAGAAATATATTTTATAATAAAAATTGCATTTATAGTTTCATGGAAAAGTTTTTAACTGTTTTTTTTTTCTCCTTTGGATCATTTAATAATATAGGCCTATAAAAAATTATGCATATGTAGGGCACCTGACAAGGCTACATATCGAATGCTCAGAACAAGAGGATAATTGACTTTTGACAATGTATGGGGTGAATCATAAATATGGCTATACATTTGATCGCGTTGTGTGATGAAAATATTACCATTACAGGAAATATGAAATTACCGTTGGAAAGGCAATTACTCAAATTACAACAATGGAATAAAACAAAACAGTGTAGAACTTACATCATTAGTCTAAATGGCATTGGATATGCAACAGCAAATTACAATTGCTGCATGGGCAATAACGTATGCTAATGATTGTGAGGCCACAAGACGGGTAAGACGTGAGTTTAACATAGCATTGCAGCTGTCGACTATGGGGAAGTGGAGAAAACGACTGCTGGAAACAGGAAGGATGCAGAAAATCAAACCTCCTGGAAGGCCTCGCAATACCACGGATGCAGAAACAACGAAGATAATTGTGGAGGCGTTCAACGCTAGCCCACAAAAATCAACTTGCCAAGCTGCACGTGAGCAGTGATTTGTTTTGTTTTGTTCTATTGTTGTAATTTGAAGGATTCCCTTTTCAATTATAAGATCATATTTCCTTTAATAATAATATTTTCGTCACAAAATGCGATCACTCTGTACCATAGACTTTTATCATGGTTGTTGCCCTATAAAATGTATTAATGTGGCTGTGGCAAGCATTTATAACAGTTCTGAATTTATATTGGGCTAACTTTAGATTAGGATATTCTATGATTTCCCATACTACAATCTTATGCCATTGTTGCACTACATATTTTTCTATCTATAATGATGTAGCCCATCGTTGAACCATAATCTCTCCTTTGTAAGGAGTTACTAGACAAAGTTAATTTTTAGTTACTTATTTGCTCGGGGATGTCATGAATGGCTTGCGGTCAACACACGGACCCAATGAGACATCTAACAGGCAACAAAGGTATTACTAGGACGTTGATGTTGGTAAATTTTGCTTAGAGACCTACTTATTCAGGCTTAAGGATCTTTTACGAGGCTGAAAATCTTAAGGCTCTGGACCCACTGCTTAAGATCCGTCCTGGAGACTCGCTCCTTGGATTTTTCCACCCAGGCCGGGTTTGAACCTGCGACCCTCAGAACTAGAGGCAAAGTATATAACAACTAGTCCACCACAGTCCATATCGATGGTAGGCAATGAAAACCTCTTAACTCCATCAGTCATTGAAAACCACATAACTCCAGTAGCCAGCACAGAAATATGTGATGCATGACCTGTTGAGAACACAGACTTCAAATTTATTAATAACTTGACTTGTTAAAATATAAAATTATGGAATATTCACCTGAAAGGTCCATCTCCTTAACCCCCTCTACCAGATCTTCAGTGAAACACCAGTTTTGAATCCTGCCGATGATGGGAAGTCCTGAAAGCGCTACAGTTAAATAATTAATTAAGTTGAGGAGACGGACTTTTCAAGTGAATATTCCATAATTTTATATTTTAATTTTGAATAATACCTCAACGGAACACATCATGAATCTTATAAAAGTTAACTTGACTTGTATTCTGTAGTAAAATATGTGGCAACTACGTAGGTCACTAGATAAGTTTTGAGATATGCAACAATGGGCCATGTTAGAGTTTCCATACCTATCACATCTTTTCAAACAACTCTCCAGCACATTCTATACACCGTTGCATCCTCTGGAAGCAGCCACGCCACTCGATCTCAGACATTGCACTAAGCTCCTCCAACAGCATCTTCTGGGCTAGGAAATTGGTGTTTGCGCATGCAGTTCTTCACGTTTGGGAACAGGAAATAATCGCACGGGGCTAGGTCCAGACTGTAGGCTCAATGAGACAGGTTAATTTGACCAGTGTCTTTTCCAGAAACCTAATTGTTGTATTGGCTGAAGAGGCATTGTCATGGTGGAGCAGAATTCCCCGCAGTCCAGTCTTTGAGAAGACTTTGGGGAGACATACTTCTGTATACCATTTAAAGTAAAGTAAAGTGATCCCACAACAGGCCCGGAGGCCCTTAGGGTAGTAGAAGGTTAAGGCTCCCACTTTTTCTAGACAATCGGCACTTTATGTCAGCCAGGTTGTCAGCCCTGCGTGACGGCCGCCTTTACCCCCCGATCAAGTGTCTGGTACTCATTTGCATTAGAGGCTGAGTCGACCCCAGGACCATAGTGCCGCCAGAGGGTTTGGGTCAGTTTAAAAATCCTGACCCCAAGTAGTAGTAACTGTCCTCTGATCCTCTAGCACAACTGTAGCCAGATGACCACTTGTTGAGAAGAAAGTGGCCACCATTTTTTCCTCACACTCCTAGGCATTTTGACTTTGGTTGGAGGCTGCTCATCTGGGAAGACCCACACCTATGATTGGTGCTTTGTTTCGCGGTCATACTAGTAGAGCAAAGTTTCGTCACCTGTCACTATGTCTGACACCCAGCGGGAGTCCACGTTGTTGAATCTCGCCAGCATTTATCTGCACAATTTCACCCTAGTGTGTTTATGCACTTCTGACAAGTAGTGTGGCACCCACCGAGAAAAAATTTTCCTCACACTTAAGTATTGGTGCAGGATGGTGGAAACACTTGGCGAACTAATCCCTAGGGCCCCCTCGATGTCCTTATAGGTCAGTCGTGGATCTTCCTTAATCAGAGTCTCCATTGCAGAGAAGTTTTCTTCTGTCAGCACTGTTGTTGGCCTCCTACTTCTCCCTTCATCTTTAAGGGATGTCCTCTCCCTCTTAAATTCAGGAAATCAGCGAAAAAACTGTTGCATGTGAAGGAGCAAGGTCCCCAAATGTTTGTGTGAGTTGCTCAAGTGTTTGCGACTCATTTAAACAGCACTTATAATCATATAAAATCATAGCAAGAAAATACTCCCTCTCAAGCTCCATAGGACACGTTTGATTTCACCATGCACAGACTACTTCACAAGGGTGCTGCTCAGAGACAACTGAAAGGAAACGTTTCTACCTGCTATGGTTCTGACGTTCGAGAGTTGGGCTTTCAAATGGTATATTAGTTTATTGCATTCCTGTCACCACACTGCCATGTCTCAAAACGTATCTAGTGACCCTCGTATTGCTGTATCAATTTTCATAATTATTTAAAACAGTTATTTATTTCTCCTGTAAAATTTACCAAAATGGAGTTACAAGGTTTTCTTTGCCCACCATCGATATGTAATATTTCATATTATTTTTAATATTTGTTGATGTATGCAAATTGTGCTATTTATCTCTCAATAAAATTCTAGTTGCCTGCTAGATGTCTCATTGAATCGGTGTATTGACCGCATGTCACTCATGACATCTATGGACAAGTAAGGTAACTAAATAAATTTGGTCTATTAACACCTAACAAAACAGAGGTTATGGCTCAACACTGGGCTAAGCTATTATAGATAAACTATTTTATAAATAATCAATTGAGTTGGTGTTTACTTGATGAAAATCCATATCTATTAATTAAATAAAAATAAAACTTAGAAATTTAGAATATTCAAAATATGCTAACCACCTATTCCAATTTAATCATTGTTTCGATCCAAATTTGGAGGCTGTAGAAATAAATAAATTGAAAAGTAGTAATAAACTGTTTAATTCTCAACTTGATTTGAATGAATCGCCTTTGTTAAATTAAAAAATTTAAATAAATTATTGTTGTATTGTTGCTTAGATCAGTTGATATGTAATATAATAACACAATTCATAATTTGTTAACATGTCTGAAGAAAGTACAGTGTACCAAAACAGCTGTCACTGAATATATCTTAACAAATATGAAAATCAAATAAAACTAAGTTTTATTCTTATTTAATTAATATTTTATAAATGTACACATTAAATAATACCTAAAAAATTTTGAGTTCAGAGTTACTGATATATACCTACAGTCCATCTGATTCATTCATTTATCACAAAGATTGCCCATCTATTTGCTGGGTGGAAGGTCACACTTTTGTCAGCAACCAACATAAATGAGACCCTGTATATTTTATCCGCTCTTAGAGTGATCCTAACATAAACAAATGCCAATCGTATCCTAACGCCATTTGCGCCACAATTACTGATACACTGACAGCAAGCACATGTGAAGTATATAAGACATGTGATTGTTAAATGAGCTAGATTACAAGAACGCTGGTGAGATTTTTCACTGAACTTGTGAAATACATTTAAAATAACTTACTTGATCACTAGTCAAATGTTTGCCAGACCTGTGTTTTAAAAATGTACATGGTGACACAGTAACAGAAGACTCCACACCTTCAGCCATTTTGTTGCATCAGAATTATTTTCATTCACGAAGAATAACAAGTATATTCAGAGGACATATTTTTAATTTAATGCGTACTTATTGCTTCTGCATCATACGTACCAATGAAAAGCGAGCAGGTTACATGGTTTTGTTTTGATGAGGATCACTTTAAGAGCGGACAGCCTTTAGTTTGTAAGATCATTCCTTTTATTTTAAGAAGACTTACCGTTAATGTAAATAATTGTAATATAATTGTACATGTGTGAAAGAAAGAAAGAGAGCTTATTGTGAAAAAAAAGACTGACTCTCAGTGGTATTCTTTATATATGTTATGTGTGTGTACAGTAAATGTTATGATGAGAGAAAGTAGGGCTCAAGTCTCCATTATGAGACATAAGGTTTAAAATACTGTACACAAGTTTTGTCAAATTGCAGTTTCATTTTCAATAAAAATTATCACTGTTTAAATAAAACTTTTTGGTAATGATTATTAAAACTTTTTTAGGTTAAACTTTACAACCTGTAACACAACTTTTTTAATTCCTTCATAAACTCCTGTCAAATTTTATTCCTAGGTTTCATTTTTCAAATTACTTCCCACCATTTAGAATGATTTTTACATTTTTTCTAACAATTATATCAATATATTTTCTGACATTTAACTACATACTTAGCATGAAGACATGACAGCCATGTTGATTTTAACGAATATTCTAAGCAACAACAAAGATGTGTTCCAGTGCAGCCAACATAGAGTATGTTCTAATTAACTCTGCACATATACTTCAGAATTTCAGAACCTATTATTCATTTTTGGGCATTGGATTCTTTCACAGGTTAGAGTGCTTAAATTGCATTAGGTTAGCTTTTAGTTTCCAACTTAAATTCTACCCCCTTAAAAATAAAACTTTACAAGTAAAATGAAAATATCTGGAGCTACAACAAATTTTATAACTTGTTTATAATTTTATAAGTAATTAAAATTTAAAAAATATTATGAATTTAAAATTGGTTATTAATTTAAGCATGTTAAAATTTTACTTAAAATGTTTGACTTTTTTTTTTTTACTTTAAAATTTTACTAAATATTGTGTATATGTTGGCTGCATCCCATGCTTTGCGTTTGTTGGCGTATGCACATGGTATATGATTGGAAGTTAGACAAATTTTTCGCATCACAGATTGTAAAGTATTTCCATTATTTTGTTCTTAACACTATGCAGTACTTTCTATTCAGAATGCATTAGCCATATTTGTGTCCTGCACTGTAGCTAAGTGTTTAAGGCAACAAGCCTTGGCGCAGAGCTATGGGACTTGCGCTCGTTCGAGTCTCCATGGGGAAGAAATTTTCTCATGGAATTTTCGGCCAATATGGCACCAGTGCCCACCCAGCATCGTGGGGAATTTGGGTAGCTACAATAAGTAGCGGCTCCAGGTTGAGACATACTGACCAAGTGTCATCCCTACACTGGCTGGTTAACACTGGCTGTGGTTAACACATGTGGATGTGAGGCCAGCAGCCAGATGGTAGGCCAAGGGGCTTTTAGGCCTGTCGTGCACATGGAGTAGCTATATTGTTATTGAATGCAGGCAACATAAATATACTTTATTACTACAGTTAGTCTCTATCCATTTCAATGAACGAAGGCAATGATTGAAAAATCAATGTTATTGTGAAGTTTTACACATATTCTACTGCCTTTCTACATGACCACCATCTAGATGAAAACACATACTCCATCTTTCAGCTGTGAAACGAAATGTAGACCTTAAGATTTAAACCGTAAAAAAGCCTGCTGCATCTGTGATACGATTCCATAAATCAAGCAGACCTGATGAGAACTTTTGTAGAGTGAAACGTAGAATTTTACACACTGTGTTGCAAGCGACATTCAATTCTCTACTGAGGCATCGAGTTGATGCGTTCAGACTATCACTAACAACTTGAACCTGCTGCATTGTTTTTGCTGATACACATGGTTCGTCCATGACTTGCCTCATCAGTTACCACACACATTGCCATAGTTAATCACAGAAGGAATTACATATGTGTTAAGGGATCAAATTTGTAAAGATTTGTAATTATCAGACATTATTAACTCTTCAAGCCGGGTATTTAAATCCCAATAACATACCACATTGGCAGTAGCTGCTTTTGTTACAAGGTTAAAAAAAATACTACATCTATAAAAGTACTCAATACATCATAATGAAATTTTTAAGGCATGCTAAGAAGAAAACTTCTTCACTATATTAATTCCAAACTAAGTTCCAGTTGTATTGTAAATAAACTTGAATAATGTATTGACGTAGACTTTCACGGCCAGAGTTGCTATGATGATCTTGAAGAAGATTTTCGGTCTGTAGGCCATGGTTGTGAGGCTTGTAGTTCCCCGACATTTCGCTAGAGACTGCATCTGGCATCCTCAAGGGTGAATGTATAAATAGGGCAGACAGTGAACAGAATTGCCAGTCTCAAGACAACCCTTGAGGATGCCAGAAACGTCGGGGAACTACAAGCCTCATGACCATGGCCTACAGCCTGAAAATCTTCTTCAAGATCATAAAAAATTGAATAAGTTATTACTCCATCTACTGGAAGAATGACGGTGCTACTTTTACCCACCATATTACTGAATTGTGTTCGATAGAAACATTGTTCTTAAGCAATATTGTATTTTACAGGAAATAAAACTGAACACAAGATAGATGGTAGCACTAATTAGGAAGTTCCTCCAATTCTTATTTATATATTGGCCTACATAATTAGACGTTTATGCTTTTTTTCATGATGTCGATAGATAGCCTTTATTAACCACTACAATTTCATTTTGAGCAGAATATATGTTGCATGCTAACCCATCAGTAAATTGTGCTGTTATTGTCACCACATCCTCAATGGTTAGTGTAGGATTTTTTCACTAAACCATTTGAAAACATTGAAAATAATTTGTTTCTCTCCGCGATTTAAATTATTTCCTTTCTGATGCTTTAGAAATTCTACAGAAAAGTGGCCATTTTGAAACAACTGAAATTCCAGTCTATTCTGCATTGTACATGTGCAAGAATAATATAATACTTATTTAATGTATTAAAATTGTAATTATATACAGGGAATCCATTTTAAGAGGAAACATTGCATCATTCTGCGGCAGCGGCCAGATTGCTGAAATTTCTCAAATAAATGGTGGGTAATAAGCCTCTATGTGTAGACCTATTTTTTATAATAATCTAATTAGTTGAGTTATTTGTATTTTTAGCTTCTGTCTTCATTTGCCGGTAGTAACGGAACACGTTCTGTGCCGGTGCAAGCACAATAGCAGACAAAGTTAGAGCCGCTGCAACGCTGTAAAAAGGTTTCTGCTTAAAATGGATTCCCTGCAGTTTAAGATACTCCTATATAACTTATATAGACATGTTGCTAGATAACATTTTTATTTCCTTTATTCCAAGTGTTAGAGAGCAAACTACATTTTCTAATACACTTAAAGGTAAAACCATTATTTGACCAATGAAAATGCAACCATACATCTGCTTTGTTTACATTACAACTGGAACTTAGCTAAGAAGAGATATAGGGCTGATGTTTCCATTAAGCGCAGTGAGAAATTTTTCTAAGTCCCAGGCAGACACCACGCGCATGCGTGGTTTTATTCTCAAATTATTTCCCACCATTTACAACAATTTTTACATTTTTCTAATAATTATTTCAATATATTTTCCTATGATATTTAATTATATATATGTAACATGAAGACATGGCAGCCATATTGATTTTAACGAATATTCTATACAACACATGTTCCAGTGCAGTCAACATAGAGTATGTACTTCAGAATTTCAGAACTTACTATTTATTTTTGGGCATTGCATTCTTTCACAGGTTAGAGTGCTTAAATTGTGTTAGGTTAGCTTTTAGGTTGGTCTTTCATAGGTTACAGTACTTAAATTGCATTAGGTTAGCTTTTAGGTTCGATACATATTGTTTATATGTTGGCTGCATCGCAGGATTCCATAGTGTAAACTGCTTTGCGTTTGTTGGCACATGTGAATGGTGTATGCCTGGGGCAGAGAAAAATCTCTCACTGCGTTTGATGAAAACTTCATCTGAGATATAGATATACAGAAATATTTCAAATACTCACCCAAAACTTGGGTACAGTATGATAAATCTCGAAGCACTCGTTAAAACACACTGCCACTTTACATTCCTTGCACCAAAACGATGTTTCCTTTCTTTTTCCTGTTTTTTTACAACACACTGCACATCTTTTTTGTGGGCTTAGCCTTCTTTTCTGTGGGAGGAATTCTCTGAATAAAGTGCCTAGCACTTAGTCTTCCAGGATTTGGTATTTTCGAAGGTTCTGCCATTGTGTGGGAAATCTGCTATGTGTCTCTAGTTTCACAATGGGATCTAATTTAAATAATTTCTTATTTCCAACAAAATTCTTAAGTATGTTCTTATCAATGAAATAATTAACTATTTCAGAAGTTCAAACCTATCCTAAAACAAAGAATGATATGGTAGAGTTAAAAAAGGACTTTTCCTACAATATTATCAATGGCAAATTTAACACTAAAATTAGCACTGAAAAATGATTATAGCCTTAATAGATTAATTACACTCAGATTCAACCCAGGAAGTTACTGGGCTCATGTTTCCATTAAGCGCAGTGAGAAATTTTTCTATGTCCGAGGCAGACACCATGCGCATGCACCGACAGGGTTTTATTTTCAAATTATTTCCCACCATTTACAACAAATTTTACATTTTTTGTAATGATTATTTGAATATATTTTTCAATGATATTTAACTATATACTTAACCTGAAGACGTGGCAGCCATATTGATTTTAAAGAATATTCTATACAACAGTGCAGCCTACATAGGTTATGTACTTCAGAATTTGAGAACTTACTATTAATTTTTGGACGTTGCATTCTTTCACAGATTAGAGTGCTTAAATTGTGTTAGGTTAGCTTTTAGGTTGGTCTTTCACAGGTTAGAGTACTTAAATTGCATTAGGTTAGCTTTTAGGTTTGTTAAATAGCATGTATAATGTTGGCTGAATTGCAATATTCCATAGAGTAAACTTCTTCACGTTTATTGGTGCATGCGCATGGTGTATGCCTGGGACTTAGAAAAAAATTCTCACTGTGCTTAATGGAAAGATTATCCAGTTACTGTATGTTTAGAATAGGAAACTGGGATGCCATTTAAACAGTATTTTCTTGAGAGAAATCCTTATATAAAACTGAAGATTGCAACACAGCAGGTACATAGTAGTAAGTTGTAGCCATCCAAGCCACCCCCTCTTAAAGAAAAAAACAGTCACCACTTGTCACTGAGCTCTTGCAGATTTGTACTATCCTGTGCGAAAGTGCCAACTCTCATATTTACAATAAATCTAGTTTGTATGCCATAAAAGAAAAAAATATGTTTTTTAAATGTATAGTTCATAGATTTGGAGAAAGTACTGCTAACCTTGCTCCTCCACCTCTCCCTAAACAAACAAATACCGTTATTATGAGTTTGGCAACATCTAACCTCTACTGGCGTAGCCCATAAGGTCTGTAGTAACTTCCTGGGTTGAATTAGAGTGTAATTACCAAGACTGGTTGGAGAAAATCCTCAAAGATGAGGAAAATTCTCAAAATGAAATGAAAAAAATTCAAAGATTGATGAAGGCAACAAATCAAGGATTTGTCAAATTGATTGCAAAGACTGAAAAATATACATAGGAAAAACAAAAAGAACTTCAATACATGATTAAAAGAATATCCTAAAAAATGTTAAAAAGGGAGAAATACGAAAAATCTTTAATAGCTGCACATGCATAGTCAAAAAAACACAGAATCAAAACAAAGGTCAAATCACTGAAATAGTTAAATCTAAGGAGCTCTCAATTTGCGAGAAAATTTACATCCACATAAATAAAGAAAAAATATTTAATTTTGAAATTCCAAGGATAGAAATTTGATTTGGAAGTTCATCGGTCAGCCAACAGATGGAGCAGAAATCAACCTACAGGATTCAACAGTTAGAAAGAATTGATAATGATTCGTAACATACTGAAACTGGTCTTCAAGAAATCTACAAAAATGAGGTAAGTCGTGAAAATTTCTAACTCTATATAATAATTATCAATGGATTTTGAATAATAGCCATCACTGTTTGTATTGAGAGATAAAATATATATAGTTCATGAGTATCTGAATCTTTCCATCGATGTACCCTTGGCAGAGGCTTTGGATGGTCTTGATTTGAATACAAGTTGGTTTCCTCGACTATTGTCTGTGTTACAACGTCATCAAAAAGATTTTAAATATTCCTGATGTACTTCCTCCTCAATTGATAAACCCTCCTTTACCACTAAATGGAATTTTATTTTTTTTTGTAACTGAATCGCTGAATTGAAAAGGGAAGGAAGAAACTCCCAAGTACCCTACTTATGAGAAAACCTTAAAAAAACTACATAACTTCTTACAGCTAACTCTGACAAATGTTTGACTAATTACAGTATTGATTCTCTGCTTACAGGGAATGCAAATATAGCAAGAACTCATATTTTCTATAGTATATATATTAGGGTTATAACTTTTTGGACTTTTGTGAAATAAAATATTTCCTGTACAATGGATGGATGAACCTTTACTTAAAACCATTGAAAATGCCCTTTGTTTCACTGAGCTTCAAGAAAAGGTCACCCCCAAATATATTTATATATCAATATTTAATATTGATTTGGGAGTGACCTTTTCTTGAAGCTCAGTGAAATGAAGGTCTTTTTCAATGGTTTTATATATATATGTATATATATATGTGTGTGTGTGTGTCTGCCGCTATGGTCTCGAGGTAGCATGCTACCTTGTCACGCAGCGGGCCTGGGTTCAATACCTGGTCGGGACAGTTTTTCTGGGTGAGGTTTTTATCGGGGTTTTTACTCACCTGTAGGACCAATGTCAGGAAAACTTTAAGGCCCTAACGGTCCCCGTAATCATATGGCCATCATCTTCATCATCATCCTTATCATTGTCATCATCATCATCCTTCACCGGTGTGGAAGGCAAGGGGAGCTGCCACACCTACAATTCCCTAGTAAAGCTGCAAAGCATAGCATGAAAATGCTATGATTGAAGTGAAAGACCTGCCCTCGGGCAGAATTACTGTAGATGGAGATATATATATATATGTGTGTGTCTGTGTGTGTGTGTGTGTGTGTGTGTGTGTGCGCGCGCTTGTTTTATCGCTCTTTGAAGGCAGTGGAGTTTCTTCCTTTTTCAAATCATCAAAAAAATTAATTTAGCATTATTACATAAATAAACCTTATTTGTAATTATGACAGAAGAAACTACATTCAACACCTCAAATACATGAAGAAACACATTGACAAGTAATATTTGCTTTACTTTGTCATCCTTTGAAAAATGATCATTAACCATAAGTGATCTTAAACGAATGATACCTTTATCGCTTTGTGCATAAAAGAGCTGAGGATCAATATTGCAATTGGTCAAAAATTTGTTAGAGTAAGCTATAAGAAGTTATGTAGTTTTTTAAGGTTTTCTCAAAAGTAGCATACATGGAGTTTCCTCCCTTTTCAACTCAGCAATTCAATAATGATTTACTTTTTTCAGCGGTATTCTCACAATTTGACACCCAAATGGAAATATAAATAAATCTCAACTAGAACTGAATTAAGACTACTTAACCCATTCACTTCAGGTTTAAATGCTCAATGCATGTTCCCAGAAACCGGATTTAAGTTACCATAAATTATATTGTCTATTTTCAGACATTCAAAACAAACAAAAGATAACGGTACTTGAGATCACAATAAAGATGAAGACAAAAATACATTCCTCCACTATTCATAAATGTGAACAAAATATTACCCTGCCAAAGGATGTACAAAATATATAGCAGCAGATTTAGGCGAGTGTACCTCGTCTTCTGAGTTGAAGGTCATTTAATAGCCGGCGAGTCTACCTCGTCTTTTGAGGCGAATGGGTTAATAGCAATGTGAAGAGTGTATAGCTACATGGAAAGGAACAATCATATTATATAGAAAATTTTAAGTACATATAAACAGATCCCTGAGATTTATTTTGAGAATCTGGTGGCCAAAATCATATCAAACTAGGAATTGAGGAATATAATATCACAGAATGAGATTTGGAAGGAGATTAAATATCGAAAACGAAAATGGACTGGACACACTCTCAGAAGAGGACTAGAAGTTTGCCAAAGAGAGCACTGGAATGAAATCCACGGGTATTGCCTACAAAAAGAGGAAGACCAAAAATTACATTGCGCAAACTGCAACAACAGCAATTGAACAACAAGAGAACAGTTTGAATGAAGTCAGGAATTTGGCAATAAACCGATCCTGGTAACGTACTTTCACAAAGGCCCTATGTTTTCAAGAGGAGTGACAGGAACTATTACTACATTTACTTTTTCCAATCCCAATTACCGGCACATTTGTGTTGCGGCGTTTCGAAGGTAGATTACCCGATTAGTTTGATCTTCTAACTCGCTTTCTTTCTCGTCACTTTTATCGTTTTACTCTCGCTTACACCCACAACTTTCATCTTCTATCTCACTACCACTATGACAAATTGTAATATTTTCCAATAAATGTTCGTCTAAAATTTGGATAATTTTATTAGAATTGAGCCCGCGAGACGCGCTTGATTACGCCATATTTATACGCACAAATCCTTCAGGAGTGTGGAGCACTGAAACAGAACAGCTGAAATTCATGGAATGTATCACGTCGGAACGTGTTTGTGTCTGTAGAAACGTGGAAAGGAATCTAATAGCTTCAAGGTTACATGGACTAAATAGTGCCTTTAAATCCCAAGAGATGGCAGAGGTATAACGATTTTTATAAGAGCTTACATCTCGCGAGCATGTACTCGGGATTCTGCCGGTAAAGGAAGAAATCTGCACGCGATGACGTACTCGCGCTCCTGGCTTCAAGGGATTTAATTATTTTTACGTTGATAAAATTTTCTTTTTATATATCCTAAATCATCATTCTGATTAATTTTTAGGTAATTCAAGTTTGGCTGTAGTATACATATATATTGAAATACTGTTTTCGTATCTTCTATAAAGAAGAAACTGAAATTTAATTACAAGTAGACATATGCATGTATGTATGTATGTGATTTATAGACTTCTAAACCGCTCAACCGATCTTCATGAAAATTTATACACACAGATACAGAGAGTGTTTAGCCGCTATATAAGATGTTCTGAAACCATTAGGTGTAGGAGTACACTTGAAGCAAAACTTTAAAAATCGCTCTAGCGGTCGCAATTTTCGATGTTTCACAACAAAACTCAGTATATCATATTAAAACAAACTAAGGTAAGTATTATTAAAAAAAATAGCGAAATCCAACAATCAGAAGTGGGGGTTTACTTGAAATCCGAAATTAAAAATTGACTATCAACCGCCATGTTTGGTTCGTCGCAATTATACGATATAATTTAATTATCTATGAGACTTTTTTTAATGTGGCACAATTAAAAGAATATTTAAAAACACAAGAATGGAAACAAAACTAAAATTTTATAAAGCAGTGGCAGCCCCCTTACTGTTGTATGGTAGTGAATTTTGGGTTTTAACTAAAAGAGAAGAGAAGATCATAGAAGCAGCTGAAGTGAGATTTCTGAGAAGTATGGCTGGCTGCGAACTTCTAGATAAAAGAAGAAGTGAAGATATTAGAAATGAGCTAAATATTTTTAAACTTTTAGATAAAATAAAAGAATCTAGAAAAAACTGGAAAGTACATGTTCAAAGAATGAAATATGACCGGATTCCAAAAATTATACTTATTACAAACCAAGAGGAGACAGGAATGTTGGTGACCGAAAAAGAGATGGATTCAACTTTTTGAATGAGAATCTATGAGACCGGAACAAACCACATGGGCTTAATCCGTGATTGTTGGTGATGATGATTTAATTATCCCTTAATATTTCATTAATTTAGGCGATGCAGCGCAAGCTGGTTTTCACTTATTATATTAGGCTCTTATAAAATTCTCCTCTAGCAATTATTTATTGTCTTTTGACATTTTAAACGTATACTTAGAAAAATTATATTTTTTTTCACTATAGAAGATCAGTGTAATGCACTGGTTTCTTATACAGAGAGAGAAGTAATGGACATCCTCAGCGTTTATCGCTCATCATAGTTCGTTCAATACCGGTTTCACTCTTTTTTTTTTTTTTCAACATCAGCTGATTTTCTGCTTGAGCGTGCATTATCATTTTCAAAACTTGTTACTAACAGTGTAAGACAGTTGCATTTATAATATCCGCCTCTAGTGTCATAGAATATTTGACAGAATCCAGAGGGTAATAAGATCGACTCCCGGCTGTATACATTTTTTTTTTCGGTATAGGATCTGACAAGATTCTAGTCTCGTGATAGCAACTGAAAATCAAACTTATGAGAATTTCCGAAATCCAAATAAGAAAATTGAAACAGGGTTAAGGGAATGCATCATGCTAACCATATGATTACCACTATTGATTTTGTTAACCAATACCTTTTAGCAGATCTTGTTTATCGGAGCTATCATGATACACATTTTTTTACAGTGTATAAGTTAATGACATCATCATCATCATGGTTCTACAGCCCGTTGCAGGCCTTGACCGCCCATACAATGCGCCTCCATTCATCTCTATTCTCCGCCTTTCATCTACATCCTCGTACAACCTGTAGTCTCAGGTCCTGTTCAATGATGTCCAGCCATCTAATATTATTCGTCCAACTCTTCGGTTTCCATTTATAGTTGTCAATGTAACTTTACGACATATGTCTGATTCCTCTTCCCTGTATAGATGTCCCAGTCATCTAATTCTTGTCGTCTTAATTGTCCTAGGGATATTTGTCTCACCATATAGTTTATATAATTCATCACTATATCTTCATTGTCCACCGCTGTGGTCTTCAGATAGCGTGCTGCCTTGTCACGCAGCGGGCCCGGTTCGATCCCCGGTCGGGGCAGTTTTTCCTGGGTGAGGTTTTTATCGGGGTTTTTCTCACCTGTAAGACAAATTTCAGGAAAACTTTAAGGCCCAAACTGTCCCCGAAATCATATGGCCATTATCATCTTCATTATCATCATCATCCTTCACCGGCGTGGAAAGCAACGGGAAGCTACCACACCTACAATTCCCTAGTAAAGCTGTAAAGCATAGCATGAATTACTATGGATGGATATCTTCATTACGAACCACTAGGACGAAGAAATGTTGGAAGACCCAGTAAAAGATGGATAGACTAATTCTAACATGAGATCGGAACATACCAGCAGGTCTAATCCTTGATGCTGATGATGATATCTAATGCGCCAATTTCCATTCTTGCATATTGAGCCAAATATTTTCCTTAATACTTTTCTTTCAAATATTCTTATTTTATTTTCTTGGGTTTTTGTTAGGGTCCAACTTTCACAGCCATAGGTGACAACAGGTCTCAGAAGGTTTTTATAAGTTTTATTTTTGTTTGACGACTTAGATATCGGGAACTCAGTTGTTTTCTAAGTCTAAAATACCCTCTGTTGGTTAACATTAGTCTATGATTGATTTCTGTGTCGATCATATTTTCACTGTTAACATAGTGCCTAGATACTTAAATTCTTTCACTTTTTCATAAGTTAATGACAAATGAGGGAAATTTTGGAGCATTGGCTGATTTCAAATACCTAGGAACAATAATTACAAACAGGAATGAGATGCACGAAAAAGTTAGGCGTATACATAGACTCAACTCTGGAAATGTGTGCTATTATGCATTACAGGACTGTTGTCGTCCCTCCTTTCAAAAAACGTTAAACTGAAAATATATAAAAATGATATTCTCACAGTTCTATTATATGGGAGCGAAACGTGGACTCTTACTTTAAGGTATAGGAAAAAATATTACGAGTTTTTGAAAATAAAGTTCTTAGGAAAATTTTTGGGCCAAAAATAGATAAATAGATCAGGCGAATGAAGAATACTTCATAACAGCGAACTACATTATCTTTATAGAAAAGCAGATATAATAAGAACAGTTAAGTCTCGTAGACTGCGATGCGCAGGGCATGTAACACGAATGGCGAATGAAAGAGTGACATGGAAGCTTCTTGTAGGAAAACAAGGGAAAATGCCTAGTCAATAACACAAGAATGAGGTGGGAGAATAACATTAACTATGATTTGAGGTAAGTAGATTATACAGAGGAACATTGGAAAACATTAGCTCAGGATATGGGTGTGTAGAGAGCTTATGTCCGCATGGTCATTAACCTACGGATTCGATAGTGCCAGTGAGTTATTTTAGATTTAAGCCCAGGTTATGCACATAATATATCGCTGAAAGCAAAATAAATAACATGTATCATACATACATCCATCCATAGTAATTCTGCCCGAAGGCAGGTCCTTCACTGCAATCATGGCATTTTCATGCTATGCTTGCAGCTTTACTAGGGAATTATAGGTGTGGTAGCTTCCCGTTGCTTTCCACACCGGTGAACGATGATGATGGCCTATGAATTCGGGGACCATTTGGGACTTAAATTTTTTCTAACATATATCTTACAGGTGATGAAAAACCCCGATAAAAACCTCATCCAGAAAAACTGCCCCGACCGGGGATCGAACGCGGGCCCGCTGCGTGACAAGGCAGCATGCTACCTCGAGACCACAGCGTGTATGATAGAAACATACATTTCATTAGGTAAAGTACTGGTTTTGCTAATCCTGCAAAATATGTTATTTAAAGCAAACAAGCGAAAGAATGTGGACCTACCTGCTTTCATCCTCCAGGCAAAGGGATTTTCCTAAAATTGACATTTATACAGGTCATTCATTCCTTTGTAAAACTTGGGTATAGCGACTGGCCTTCAACTGGTGAAAGTTTCTACCCTCTCTCTCTTCTATATTCTTTTAACATGTTCCTTTCGACCTGCATTTTTCTAACTCACGGTACTATCGAACCCTTAGGTTCATGGCCGCGCGAACATAAGCTCTCCAAAACATCCCTATCCTGAGCTAATGTTTTCCAATCATTCCCTGTATAATCTAATTCCTTCAAATCAAAGTTAATGTTATTCTTTTACCTCATTCTTGGTCTACCAACGACGTTTTCCCTCTGGTTTTTCTAAAATAAGCTTCCAAGCACATCTTTCATTCCCCATTCGTACCACATGTCCTGCCCATCGCAGTCTACGAGACTTAACTGTTCTCATTATATCTGGCTTCCATATAAAGACCATACAGTTCACTGTTATGTATAGTCTTCTCCATTCACCTGTTTGTTCGTCTCTTTTTGGCCCAAAAATTTCCCTAACAACTTTATTCTCAAATACTTGTAATATCCTTCCCTCTCTTAAAGTAAGTCTGTTTCACACCCATATAATATAACTGGTAGATTAAAAGTTTTATATATTTTCAGTTTAACGTTTTTTGAAAGGAGTCAAGAGTCTCTGTAATGCATAATAGCACGCATTTCCAGAATTGAGCTTAAGTTTAATATCTTTGTGCATCTCATTCCTATTTGTGATTTTTGTTCCTAGGTATTTGAATTCAGCCACTTCCTCAAAATTTCCCTCATTTGTCATTAGCTGCCCATTTTCATTATATAATGTATTTCTATGTGTGACCGTATATTTAGTTTTATGGATATTTACTTCCAGTTCCAATTTCTTAGTGCTACTCAATAGTGTGTGCGTGTTGACCCTTAGTATCTCCTCGCTATCCCCCAAAAGTAGTACATCATCAGCATAAACTAACAGCTTATTAATACCATTGAGTTGTAGGCCTTCTTCATCCTGTAACCTGCATATTTCTTCTTCTTCTTCACTTCCTGGTTTAGGCAAGAGTTGCCTGTTCCGTCTTCACTAATAGATCTAAGACCATCTCTTCCGAGGACGTCCGACATCTCTTCTTCCTCTTGCAAAAATGGAATATTTTATTTGGTAATCTACTTTCTTCCATTCTTTCAACATGTTCTTTCCACTGTATCTTGTTGTTAAATATATTTTCTTTTATGGAGTAGATCTGCAGTTCTTCACGGATATCCTCGTTTCTTATTTGGTCCATTCTAGTGCAGCCTTTTACTCTTCTTAAAAATTTCATATCGGCTGCTTGGATTTTACTTTCTTGTTTGGTAGTGGTAATCCAAGATTCACTCCCATACAAAAGGACAGGTACAGCCATTGTTTTATAAAATTTTAATTTTGTTTGTTTATGGGCTTTATTATTCAATGTTCTATTTATTGTACCACAAATAGCTTGAAACTGACGTGTTTTGTGTTCAATATCTTTATCATACCCACATCCTAAATATTTAAAGTGGGATACTTGTTCAATAATTTCGTCTCTAATTACTATTTTTGCACGCAGAGTATTTCTTCCACAAAATGCCATTACTTTCGTTTTACTTATTTAAATTTTAAAATTATAATCGCTACATATTGCATTTAGTTTGTAAGCAGCCAATTTTAACAGCATATTTTCTCTTATAGTAATATTTGTTTGTCTTTATAGGAAGCCAGACATAATAAGAACAGTTAAAGTCTCGTAGACTGCGATGGGCAGGACACGTGGCACGAATGGGGAATGAAAGACGTGCATGGAAGCTTCTTGTAGGAAAACCAGAGGGAAAACGCCCAGTTGGTAGGACAAGAATGAGGTGGGAGAATGACAATTATGATTTGAGGGAAGTAGATTATACAGGGAATGATTGGAAAGCATTAGCTCAGGATAGGGATATATGGAGAGCTTATGTCCGCGCGGCTATGAACCTACGGGTTCGGTAGTGCCAGTGAGTTAGTAAGTGAGTAACATTTGTTTTATTTTATCCCGTTTTGAAATTGTCGTCGACCACTAATTTTAAATAAATCTCTACTTTACACTCAACAGAATTTAAACTATTTCTCAAAATATCACAAATTCTTGTGCATCAAACTCTATGTTCCACGCAGGAATGATGGGAAGTTTGATTGATTGGTTGATTAATTGAAAATAAACCGAGGTAGAAATTGTCCAAAAATCAGGGATATCCGGTCATTAGATGTGGGGGTTTACCTGAAATCCAAAATTAAAAATTGACTTGAAAGGTTGAACAAGAGAAGAACATATTAGAAATGAGAATATTAGACAGGAATTAAAAGTACAACCACTTCTTCATCAAACAGAACACAGGAACAATTGGATAGAACATCTGCAAAGAATGACAGAGGATAGGATACCAAAGATGGCACTGATGTATAATCCCGGAGGACGAAGATCGATAGGAAGACCAAGAAAGCGCTGTGCTGAATAGATGTGAGATCGAAACAGATCCGTGAAGTTTGATGATGATGGTGATGACTCTAGCAACCGCCACGTTTGGTTCCTCACAATATATATACAATATAATTAACCCGTAATTTTCTCTTAACTTATAAATATCCTCAACTTATGTCGAATGTATATATTAGGGATATTCTACAATACAGTGTTTCTCCTTCAACCCAAAGTGATTTGTCGCCAGAGGTTCCTGTCTAAAGCATCTTCCCTCAAATCTCTAGCTTCCATACTTCTCTTCACTCCAGCCATCCATCGTTCTCTAGGCCTGCCTCTTCCACTTCTTCCATTAGCTTTCCAATTAAGGATCTTCTTCCATTCTTATGAGATGTCCATACCATTTCAAACATTTGCTTCTATTTTTCCTAATATATAATATCATCATCATCATAGTACATTCACGAATTTAGGCCATTTGTTGACCTGTTTCGGCCTCAGAGAGAAACACCATCCAGAAGTCTTTTGAGTGGACGTCCTGGTCTTCTTCTTCCTGTAGGTTGATATCTTAACATTAGTTTGGGGTATTCTGTGATCTTCCATTCGATGAACATGTTGTATCCATCTTGACTTATAATCAGAAATTTTGTTTTCTAAAGATTCCATGTGTAATTCTTCTAAGATGTCTTCATTTTTTTTGTGTGATCTAGTAGTTGGTATCCTGCAGTCCTCCGAAGATATCTCATTTCAGCAGATCTAAGTCTCTGTATATCCTTCTGTTTCAACGTCCATACTTCGCTACCATACAAAAGAGTTGGAAGAGCCAGTGTTTTTATACACTTTCAGTCTTGAATGCTTTTGGACTAACTGTGGCTTGAAGATAGAATTTATTAACCCTAAAATTCTTAAAAATTTAGGATATTTTTGCATTTACATCCTTTTCTTCTTCATATGAGATATTGCATCCTAGATATGTAAAATTATTCACCTGCTCCAAAATTTATTGTCCAGTACAATTTTACTTCTGACAGGATCTACACCTTGAAATGCCATAATAAAATATAAATAAAAACATATATATAAATATATATATATTATATACATAAGCGGGCCCGGGTTCGATTTCCCGGTCGGGACAGTCTCCTGGGTGAGGTTTTTTCTCACCTGTAAGACAAATGTCAGGGAACTTAGGGCCCAACGGTCCCTGAAAATCATCCGGCCATCATCATCATCCTTCACCGGTGTAGAAAGCAACGGGAATCTACCACACCTATAACTCCCTAGTAAAACTGCAAAGCATAGCATGGAAATGCTATGATTGCAGTGAAAGACCTGCCCTCGGGCAGAATTAATATATATATATATATATATATATATATATATATATATATATATATATATGGAGGTCTGTGAACCACTCCTGACACCGTCACAGGGGCGGATGAAACGAAATGGATGAGATGAGAATGGAGAAACGGTGGAATAAAATTTGTGACAGGGAAAAACGGGAGGAACCCCGAGAAAAACCTGCCCAAGTTCCGTTTCATCCACCACGAAACCCACATGGAGTGACCGAGACTCGATCTCTGGGACCCCAGCGGTGAGAGGCGAGCGTCTAACCGGCTTGCACCACGGAGCCGCTTTCTCTCTTAACTTGTTCAACTAAAAATAAAAACACATATTTCATTTATTTAGGTGTAGCAGCACACGGGCGGGACTGAGCTAGTATTTATAAGATATATAAAATTACTGTACTATGCTTAGGCAATCGTGATGAATAATAACGCACGTTCAAATATGCATGTGATGGACTTTAGAGTCGTGATTATCAGCTATTATCAGCTCGGATATGACGAATACGTTTTTCTTTGAAATGTTCTGTGTTTCTGCAAGTATGATATAAGGCACAATCAAGACTTACTTTCTTACTAGGCCAATGTACATTATCAACTTTTATAAGATTCATGATGTGTTCCGTTGAGGTTTATTCAAAATTAATATAAAATTATGGAATATTCACCTGAATATTCCATAATTTTATATTAACAATGTACATTATATATTAATTTATCATGTAGGAGTATGAAATACTTACTCACTGGCACTATCGAACCCGTAGGTTCATGGCCGCGCGGACATAAGCTCTCCATATATCCCTATCCTGAGCTAATGCTTTCCAATCATTCCCTGTATAATCTGTGAAACTTATTTAATCCGGAACGTGAATAATGCGGAAACTTGTCCAATGTGAACAAATTTATATCTGTACACAATTCATGAAAAAAAAAAAATATATATATATATATATATAACGCGGAAAGACAGAGAAATAAATTAGTGTCCACTTCATTGAATTCCCGTTAGGCCATAAAAATAACAAAGAATGATTCCTGCCACCGGGTGATTTTACCTTTACCTGATATTTTATTTCGGCCTCACTGCACATCCGTTATGCGAAATGCAGATACCTGTCTTACAAATAATCATTGCACTGTAAAATCTTAAATTAGTTTAAGTTCTGAATCCGATCTTTCACAGGTAGCGTTCTGAATTTATGAAATAAAGATGGCTACAACGTATGTATCATTGTCATTAAACGAAAAAGTGAAAGTGACTGAAGATAAATCTCCAAATTTTCGGACCGATGCTGCAAAGTCAAGCTCTAGCTGTTGCTAAATCCCTAGGGAATAACTATTACAAGGCATCTTTAGGTTGGCTAGACAGTTTTAAAAGACGACACACAATGTAGTGTGAAATGAAATTTGGGGGGAATCAAAGGATGTGGACGTAAGTGTAGTTAGTAAGCGGAAACCGAAACTGCACACTTTAATTTCAGGATACGCATAAGAGACATTTTTAACGCTGACGAAACAGGTCTGTTTTTTTCGCGCGTTACCGTCGAAATCGCTCATACATACTATACTTCACTTTTCATAGGGCAGCGGAACTACAATTAATCCAAGTTACGTAAAAAAACATATACGGTACCCTATAACCGAAGATTATTAATAACCAAGTTTTAGTTTTTTTTATAATGCGGAATTTTGTCTTCTTCTTGTAAGCCCATGTTTCCCTTAACAGAGATTTAGGCGCTCTCCCCCTCCAGGGAAGAATTTGAACCATACAAATTTAGTTACACTTGTTTTCGTATAGATGTCATTTGAGTGGTCCGTGGTCAGCTTTCCACCTCATACTGACATCTAGGAAACCAAGGTAGTACTAGGACGGGAAAATTCAGTAAATTTTGCTTAGAGGCTTTGTTTTATTATTCGCTGACGATGTTGTACTTTTAGCAGAATCTGAAAATGAGCTCCAAATGTTAGCATATAAATTTAAATTAATATGCCAATAGATATAATTGTAAAATATCAATAAGTCAAAAGTAATGGCATTTATTGGTAAATATGGAATTAGATCAAAAATTGTACTGGATAGCAAAATAATAGAGAACAAGTATCACATTTCCAATATTTAGGATGTGATATAACTTATAGAGAAAATAAAGATATAGAAAATAAAGTAAATACATTTCAGGCTATTTGTGGAACCATAAAAATAACCTTAGGTCGGAAAACAAGGAAAGATACGAAACTTAAATTATATAAAACAATGGCTGTTCCTTGTTGTTGTATGGAAGTGAAAATTGGATAATGAAATCAAGGATAAAGCAGAGAACAGTCTGCGGAAATGCTGTTTTTACGTAATGTGAAAGGATGCACAAGAGCGGATAGAATAAGGAATGAAACTATACGAGAAGAATTAAATATATATAAAATTGAAGATAAAATCAGCGAAAATAATAAGAAATGGACAGAACACTTAATGAGAATGAACAACGAAAGAATACCAAAAAGAACCTTCCTGTATAATCCCAGAGGAACAAGAGATGTTGGCCGACCACGTAGAAGATGGACTCCACTTTTAACTTCGCCGGAACAGGCTGCATAGCCTAAAACTTGTAGTAGAAGGCCTTTTCATTCAGGCTTAAGGATCTTTTACGAGCCTGAAAATCTTCAGACTCGGGACCCACGGCTTAAAGTCCCTCCCGGAGAACTTGCTCCTTGGATTTTTCCATCCTAAAAAAACCGGGTTTGAACCCGGGACCCTCGGGATCAGAGGCAAGGAACACAACCACTAGTCCACCGCGGCCGATGGAATTTTGTCTAATGTGGAAAAAAATTGGTCCCATGCGATTCCGCTTTGAGCAAGTTTTACTGTAATAATAATAATAATAATAATAATAATAATAATAATAATAATAATAATAATAATAATAATAATAATAATAATAGACTAAAGTAAAGCCAACACAAGGAGATACCAAAAAATAAAAAGAGGATTCGGCTTACAACATCTATAATAAAAATTGCATATTTTTACAGGCACTATAACACTGTAATTAAACCAGAGTGCCTCTATGGAATAGAAACATTAATTTTGGACAGAAAAAACATCGAAAATATAGTGAATAAAGAATGCAAAATTGTAAGAGAAATGTTAGGTCCTCACGTCATATGACAAGCATATAGACTCAATAGTAAAAAGGAAATAAAATTATATATAGGCAGTCATAGTTATATTAGAAAACAAAGGTTAAAATTGTATGGACATATTAAACTAATGGACTCAAGTAGACTTTCAAAACAAATATTAGAATTCTACGAAAATAGAAGTAAAGCACAAGTGGATGTATAAAATGGATTGGTGAAGTAAAAAAATGACATAAAATTGGCAGGAATTGCTCAAGAAGATGTCATAAACAGATATATCTTTAGAATTAAGGTGCACAAGTGGCAGGTTGACCAAGAGAACAAATCCAAGAAAAAGTGGATCATCCTGGACAGAAGAGAGAAAGAAAGCCCATAGTAAAAAAATGAGGGACATATGGAGTAAAAGGAAACCCATCTACAGTTCATGAGGTCCGGAGGTCGATACCCGGTCATACCATAGGAATTACTTCAACAAACTTCTTATCCACTTTCATCTCTCTAATTTTTTTTTTTTTTTTGGGGTTCAAATTTTATCCATTCTTGATTTTCTTGCAGCTCTTCGCCAACAGTCCATTTCTGCAGGCCAATAATTTACTTGCATATGGCCTATCTAATGTCCAACTTTCAGCTCCATATAACATTATACTTCGAACTAAAGAATTATAAATCATTATTTTTATGTAATTTGCATAGAAATAAACTTTGGGAAATAATGTATGAAAAAGGATTTCCAGAACCTATTGTCAAAGTTGTGCAAATTTTATATTTTAAATAAAAAATAACGATTGATAAAGGAGGCGTAACGAGCGATAATACATTAGATGTTAATCAAGGGGTCAGACAAGGATGCCCGCTATCTCCTGCACTTTTTAGTGTATATATATATATATATATATATATATATATGTCCACCGCTGTGGTCTCGAGGTAACGTGCTGCCTTGTCACGCAGCAGGGCCGGGTTCGATCCCCGGTCGGGGCAGTTTTTCTGGGTGAGGTTTTTATCGGGGTTTTTCCTCACCTGTAAGACAAATGTCAGGAAAACTTTAAGGCCCAAAATCATATGGCCATCATCATCATCCTTATTATCATCATCACCAACCTTCACCGGTGTGGAAAGCTACGGGAAGCTACCACACCTACAATTCCCTAGTAAAGCTGCAAGCATAGCATGAAAATGCTATGATTGCAGTGAAAGACCTGCCTTCGGGCAGAATTACTATATATATATACAAGGTCATTGTACAATGCCAATCAAGTTTAATCACATATTTTGAAGTTAGCAATACAATTCTAAATACCATATTGTTTGCAGTCGATCTGACACCATATGAGGTGTAAAATCAGCATTAATTAACAGTACAATACAACAGGTGAACAATTTCAAATATTTAAGATGCAATGTATCATACTGCTAGAAGGAAGATATTAATATAAATTTAAATAAGTTTTATAGAATGTGTGGCACTTGAAAACGGACCCTGAAAAATAAAACTATGAGGAGTACACAAAATTTTACAAAATTATGGCAGTGCCTGTCTAACATATGCAAGTGAGAATTGGACTCTTAACCGCTCAGACAGAAAAACAAAAAAAAAAACTGCAGAAATGAAGTTCTTACGTTCAGTAGCAGGTGTGACAATTGTGGACAGAAGAATAAATGAAGATATTAGAAAAAACTTAAATATTTTTAATTTAACAAACAGAATTGACAATATGAGAAACAACTGGTATGAACATGTTAAAAGAATGCCTACAGATAGAATCCCTCAGCTGTTATTAAAGTACAAACCAATAGGACATATAAGTGTTGGACGCCCATTTACTAGATGGGAAGATTCATTAAATCCCACTGTGAAAGCGGATCAAAAGGCCTAATTTCATTAAGTAGAAGAAGATGTTATTTACAATATTCTTGCTCCAAAGAACTACCAAGCTACCAATAATTTTCTATCTGTACTTATACATTTTTTTTATTTTGGCTGTGTTTCTTCCATCAGCTTATAAAATGGATACCAAATATTTAATGTTGATTTTCTAGTTTAATATCCAGCTTTTCGTCATCTTCTATATTCATTGTTAAATATTCAGTTTCCTTAAAATTAATATATTACTCGACCAAGTTAAGTCTGCACGTGTTTTAGCGCTAGTGTCTTCAAACTATTTCTCTACGGAAGGGAGAATTCCTAAGCACATGTGAAATATAACTATAGTATTTCTGGTTTATCTCTACGAGAAATTTGTAGAATGAGACAACTGTACTTACCTCTCTCACTCGCACCAGTGTTGTCTGTTTTTCTTCACCAGATGTTAATAGGGTTAAGGGGGAAGAGGAAAACTGACAACAGGGTGGGTTCTTTCTTTTGTATCTAGATTCTAGGCTAAAATGGTCAACGATCTACCCTTGTATATCCATCTCTTTCTCTGCCAAGTTAAGCCAGTTATACAAAACATGACCATGTTGTAAAATTAGTCTTTTAGTCGACGACTGCTGAAGGATTTAGATAATTTAAAATCACGGTATTGTTCGTTTCACTATAACCAGCCTCCATAACACAACACAGGGGACGGGAATTGGCAACAAGTAATGAGAAGGCAAAGGAAGGGCAGCTCATTCCCCGGTAGTAACAGGATTGCCGAATTATTTATTTGGTCAACGACTACTGTAGGTGTCTGATCATTTAAAAAGCACAGTATTTGCCAACGCTCCCCTCCCAGTCAAATAACACAACACAGGGGACAGGAAGTGGCAACATAGTAAGAGAAGAAATATAATCGACAGCATATTCCTAGAATATTTTCAGTATGCAGATTTAACTTTAGCGAGTAACATAGTTACAGTTCCGGTGACAGTAACCGACTTGGTTACACCAAATGCGCGTGGCAGGAGAGGGCATTGCCGAGTGTGTGAGGAAACTAGTAGCCATGCAAAAAATATTTTCTTATTAATAATAATGATAATCATAATAAAACAAATTGTTACAAAAACAACGCTATTCTATAATGAACACTTTAAACTCATTAGTAGAGCTAGGAATTTTAGGTGCTGCACCTTAATTTTATTTTATTACTACAATGCTCAAATTAGCTTGTCTTACAAAGAAAACATTAAATAAATGCCCCTAAATGTGTTTTAGTTGCACCTTTTTTTTTTTAATGCTAGCACTTTTTTGCATCATTTTATCAATACAAGCACATTTTGCACTTTTTTAAACCTTTTTTGTCTCTTAGCTGCATTGTATTCCCAAAATAATGTGTATATATTTTTTTACATTTCTTCAAATACTCTTTCAAGGGTTGGTAACGATGTGTGGTATCAGTCCACATCACATTACTTCCACTTTAGTGCAGTCCCGTTAGGCTATTCCTTTTAAATTGGTTCCCACCTTCTTGCACCACAGTTATGCGAAAGCTATTATTTAAGCAAGGGAGATTGTTGAGTGCACAAACAAAAAATGTTTCGGTTCAAAATAATATTTGACTTGTGCGGTCTGCTATTTTCCTAAGTGACCAGTATACAGTATGGCAAAACCGAATGTGAACTCCTACAAACTACATGATTTTGTAAAACAGTTTAGTGCAGATGGAATTCAGAGTGACAAATCTGTTATGAGGTTCATTCTTTGCGATATTTCAATAACAATTGATGAAAAACACCAACACAATCGTATTACGCAGCATATAGGTAGTGCAAAACACGAAAAATAAGGAACTACAAAGCAGTAAATGAGTATTGTGACAATAGTTTATTGACGAGGCACTGCCTTCTTCAAATTTAATAAATATTTTTTTTAATGATACAGCAAAGACATTTGTGACATGAGGTATTCCTCTTTCCAAACTTAGCAACCCTATTATGAAAGCATATTTGAAGATATATACTGGGAAGTTGTCCCAGATGAAAATCGTACCTTCAACCTCTGTATGAAGAAAAATTAAAACAGATCAGTCAGGTAGAAGGTGAAAACCAGTATATTTTACTTTAGACGAAACGACTGATAGGGAGTTGAGATATTGAACTTTTTTAAGGTACGTACACATCTGCGCGGCGCGCGCGCACCATGTTCATCAGATTTGGACGGGGTTTTAAGGCGCGCGCGCACCATGTTCATCAGATTTGGACGGGGTTTTAAGGTGCGCGCGCGCCGCGCGCGCGTCTCGCACCACGATCCACTCATTGTCGGTTTTTTCCACGAACACTTTGATGGTTCGCTGTTTAGATTTGGACGGGTACCTGAGAGGTTCGTTGTTTTCGGTGTGCGCCTATTATTTGAGTATGGAGTGGTCAGAGGAAAACATGTTAAAACTTATTGATATTTATAGAAGCAAGCAATTATTGTGGGATCCTCAACATAAGGATCATTTAAAAAATCATTGAAAGGAGATGCCTGTTCTTTTTTCAATGTTATGTGTTTTTTTTTCGTGTGTACTGTAATTGTATGAATAAATTAGAATTATTTAGAAAACATTATTTATTTAAGACGTTCATTTCATAATATTATATATGAAGTATCACAAAACAAAACAATATATAAACACATTTATTACTAACTATTTATTTATTTCTTCAAAGACTCCAAAGAGCAAGACTGCTCATGTTAAGGGGCAATATACAATAAATAATGGCCATAAAACAATTAACAATAAAAACAAGAAAACAAATTCAGGCATAAGTTTAAGTAATACAAACTACTATAGATGCACAATATATATACACATATAAATACAATATTTAAACAGGATAATATTAATATAATAATAAAATTAACTAAGAAAGCAATGAGAAAAAATATTCTTTAATAGAATTAGAAAAATGTTTAACATTCGTGAAATGTTGATATTCAATTGGTAAGTTTTTGTAATGATTGATTAATGCATAACGAATCCCTTTTATACCTTTTTTTTTGAGAAACTAGTATCTTTGTGCAATAAAGTACATCCTCTAGTATAATAATCATGTACATCTTTATTAAAAATTAAGGCCATGTTATGGTGAGATAGATTCTTAATAATTTTAAACATACATATACAAATCATATATATTTTTAAATTCCTTTAATGCTATAATATTTGAAAAAGTATAAATAAAGTTATAAGATGTAATAAGTAATAAGCGTGACCAGACGTCCCGATTTTGGCGGGACAGTCCCGATTTTTAACAATTTGTCCCGCGTCCCGCGGCATTTTTAAAAAAGTCCCTATTTTTGGGAAAGAATGTAGGACAAGCGGGAGAACGGAAAGGGAATATACGGTTTTCGCCGCCCGTGTAGCTATTTCACCAGGATATTAGTTTTATATTATTTTTGTTAATTTTGTAATGTTAAACTTTAATAATAACAAATCATTGTTGAGAACTGCTTATCAAAGTTTACATTGTTGATTCGACCACCATTATTTGGTAAATAAAGTGCGGACATAAAAAAAATCGCAATTGAGTGTTGAGACTTCGAAAGTTATTTTATGTGAAGTATAATTTAACAAATTTTTGTGAAAAAATTCATGACCTTTTAAACAACGACAGCAATCTACTTAAAAAAATCACTCAAATGAGAAATATGCCAAAGAATAAAATAATACTGGTACTATACATAATTTTGTAATGTATTACATTTGTAAATTATACTTATGTTGATATTATAATTAATATATTATAATACTATTTTTGCGTTTTATAATTTTCTTCGCGCGATGGAGACATGGTTGGTTACACCTGCTCTGCAAAATGTCTACTGAAGGTTTGTGGATTTCCTATGGATCGCAGGAGGTTCGTTGAAATTAATCATTTCGACGAACAAAACACGCGCCGCGCGCGCGCCGTTCGTGTTCGCGGCGCGCATATGTGTACGTACCTTTAGATATGTTCTAAACATTTGTGTTGTTGAATAATATCTGCTTTAATAGTTTTCTGGACTTGTGATTTCAATAACATAATGTTCTGGGACTTGTCTTACTCAGACTTTTTAATATATGACAACATGACTGAATTTTGTGTCGTGAGATACTTGATGTAATTGGTTTTGGTACTCTTTAATGACAATTCACATGGGAAATTTGCACCTTCTATTTAAAAAAATTGCACCTTTTTGTGCTAAATTAAAGCACCTTTTTGCACCTTTTCCACCAAAATTTTGCACCTAAAATTCCTAGCTCTACTCATTAGACGTCAAATCCATTCACTATTGTATATCTGGCTTAACTTGGCAAAGACAGAGATGGAGATATAAGGGTAGATCCTTGACCGCTTTCGTCCTGTTACAAAAGAAAGGACCCACCCTGTTGTCAGTTTTCGTCTTCCCCCCTTTCCCCGTATTAACATCTGGTGAAGAAACTCCGACAACACTGGTGCGAGTGAGAGAGGTGAGCACAACTGTTTCTTTCAACAAATTTCTTGCAAAGTTAAGCCAGACGAACTTTAATACAGAACTAGTAGATAAGAAAATTCAACGTGTGGCAACTATTATGTTTTCAAACCTGAGGATAGTTGCTGCAACCCGCCCAATCTCTTATCGCACCATAGACCCCGTAATGCGGCTAAGAACCCAGAACTGCACAGTACAACCCCCATTTTTATATTCTTCAAACAATTTTCTTGTTATATGAAGCATCCTCTATATCTCGAACTATTAGAATTTGATCATCCGCAAAGAGTGATGTAGAAAATAATAATAATAATGATAATAATAATAATAATGATAATAATAATAATGATAATAACTCCTGGCGCGACAGACCTAGAAGGTCCTTAGCCTAACAGCCGGCTGCTGGCCTCACATCCACATGTGTCAATCACAGATGTAGATGATCGTCAGCCAGTGTTGGGATGATATGTGGTCAGCATGTCGAGTCCCCCAGCCGTTATAGCTGGTTTTCTCAAACTGGAGTCGCTACTTTATTGTAGCTACCCAAATGCCTCACGATGCTGGGTAGGCACCGGTCCCATACTGGCCGAAATACCATGAGAAAATTTCTTCCCCATGGGGACTCGAACCAGCGCAAGTCCCGTAGCTCTGCGCCAAGCCTTCCTGCCTTAACCACTCGGCTACGGCCGGGACAATAATAATAATAATAATAATAATAATAATAATAATAATGTTTATTTTATCTAATGAAGTCCACCACTGTGGTTTCGGGGTTGCATCGCTGCCTCGTACGTAGCGAAACTGGGTTCGGATCCCGGTTGGAAATATATTATATACATTCTTTCGGGGTGTTCCCTCACCTATAAGACAAATGTTACGAAACTTTAAGGCCCAAGCGGTCCGCGAACATCTGGCCATCATTATCATATTCGCCATGTTAAGTATAAATGTATGTGTGAATGGTGTGTCTCGTCTTAATGTTGTGTTGTCTCGGAGGAGGCCCTGGCAGTGACCTAATCACTCATTTGGGAAAGTCCTCCATGTCCTTGTGTGGTCAAAAGAGTATGTGTGCGATCCATAGTTATATCCCTCTCCTGATAAGTCGTGTCACTGCATGGCCCGGGTGACAAGTGGCACGTAGAAGTAAGTACCTATTACTTACCCATTTTCTCATTCTAACTTCCTACTAATATGGGTGAATTATTGGGATAGAATCCCTTTACATGTGAGCAAACATGTTGGCAATTGGCTATAGCGGGAATGTGTTATCACATTGGCCAGCATGGCGGTAAAAGTCATGTTTCTCTGGTCGAATATTCACTGGCGGCAGAGTAACCTGTCCCAAGCCAGGTTGAAAACGGATGAGGGGGAGGTGTAACTCCTCGTAAAAACCCTTGGTTCAGCTTGCTCAGCTGATAGCACCTTGTAAGTGGCCCTTGCCAGGGTTACGGTGAAGACCTCAACAGCAGATACAGCGGAGAAGGAGTCTTTCGGTACAGTGTACCTGACGGAAGAGGCAACTCTACATCTACTGCCTTGTAGATTGACAAACGAGCCGATGGGGTTCGTTTAGTCCTGTAAGACAATCCATCTAGGAGAGACAACTCCGAAATAAAACGGGGCAGGCTGAGCTCTGGAGCTGGGTGAAGGCAATCGGCCTAGGGAGGAAACCTCGAATAATAAACCCGCCATGAAAACGGGCTAGCAACCCACTTCAACGTGTATCTTATACATTGCTCGCAGTCCCAAGGATCAAGCCTCGGGTAAAGAAACAAGCTGATAATGCAGAACAAATATCAGGATATATGAAAGATTTCATTTGGCGCAACAAACACATGTCAATAGAAAACAAAACCCGCATATACAAAACGATAGTTCGACCAGTTACCGTATATGGAGCAGAAACTAGGGCTGATACAACAAAAACTAAACAAATAATAAGCTCATGTGAAATGAAAATCTTAAGAACTATTCAGGGGAAAACATTTTTTGATAAAATACACAACACAGAAATTAAAGACAAATGTCATATTCAAGATATAACCAAATTTATTATAGATAGACGAAAATATTGGAAGGGCTATATAGAAAGAATGGAAGAAAACAGACTTGCAAAAAGAGCTAAAGAAGATAGACCAATGGACGGGAGAAGAACAAGAGGAAGACCAGCCAAGAGATGGATAGTGAATGCACATCCAATACGTCTTGCTCCGAGGAGTGATTTTGGAAATAAACAGGATGAAAATCCTACAAATTAAGTATAAGAAGAAGAAGATAGAGTTTCATAGAATAGCCAAAATAGCTCGCCGCGTGAGTTAATACATTAGCCCTTCCTTCTCGTAGGAAGCCCTATCCCTTCAAGGGACACAATCGGGCTTATTCATTCATTCCCAGATAGGTCCTGTCACTGTAAGTGCCGGGTGGCACGGGAAACGTAGAAGTATTATACCGTCACTTATTGCATTAACTGGCGGCTTGCTTTTTTTTTTCTGCTCATAATGTTTTTGATGTTAAAAGTTCATCTCAAAATAAACCACTAATTGAATTCGATTCACAGTTACTGGCGGCGACATCTTTAATTTTGACAGTCAACATATCAGTGACGCAATAATACCCAAGAAGAGAGAGCTTAACAAAAGAATAACAAAAAGATTTGTAATTCGTTTTGTTCTGTATGTTTTCACTTAATGTATCCAGGCATCTGCGCTATAATCCTAAAATATTGATATTTCTCTACTTGAATTACAAAACGAACACAAACTATTCTATAATTCAATCTAATTTAACTTTATATTGGAAACATTTTGATGAGTAAGTATCTTTGGCACTAATACATGTTTTCTATACAAATTTCGCTACTTACATACTTTCTATAAGTTTCGCCATCTTGTCCACTTGATCTGTGAAGTTAATATTTTCCTTTGTGAAATTCTTCATTCTTGTCACTGTTCATTTCCACAAGAAAACTTTCTCGAAACACGCACTATACAGGAAAATCTCAATAACTAGCCTTTTTAAGATGGCTACCACTACAATCAGTTTCACCAACCCAAATTACACCCTAACGTAGTAAATTAAAAAATCCCTCAGATAAAACATGCATTGTCAAGGTTTCTGATTGAACTTTTCGTTGTTATTTGTCTTCGTAATAATAAAGAAAATGCGCACAAATGAGCATTCAGTTATTTTTTACTACTAATATTCTCTCAATGATTTTGTTCTTTTGTTGCATACGCTGAAGTGATATCGTGGTACACATTTCGTCACATAGCTTGCATGTAGAGTACAGTAGGAGAATTTTGATCATGGAAGTAATTCCGATCACGATTTTATTCAGAAACTACTATTATATTCGCTTTCTGAATATTGCTGGCATATTTTTGCGAAGTGTTTCAAGAATTGTGTATATGTCATCCAGACAGTACAGGGGTGACATGGTCAGCGTGTGGGATCTTTCAGCCGTTATAGCTACTTATTGTATCTACCCAAATTCCTCACAATACTGGGTGGGGCATCAGTTTCATAATCCTATGGCGCGACAGACCTAGAAGACACTTGACCTATTATCCGACTGCTGGCCTCACATTCACATGTGTATCACAGAAATGGATACCTGTCCCATAAACTAACTCACTGGCACTATCAAACCCGTAGGTTCATGGTCGCTCGGACATAAGCTCTCCATGCATCTCCTATGCTGAGCTAATGTTTTCCAATCATCCCTTGTATAAACTACTTCCCTCAAATCATGATTAACATTATTCTTCCATTTCATTCTTGGTCTACCAACTGGACTTTTCCCATTGGGTTTGGATTTCCTATAAAAAGTTTGCATGACCATATTTCAATCCCCATTCGTACCACATGTCCTGCCCATCGCAGTCAACGAGACTTAACTGTTATTATATTTGGTTTCATATAAAGATCGTGCAGCTCACTTATGTAATATTCTCCATTTGCGTGTCTGTTCATCTCCCTTTGGTTGAAAAATTTCCCAAGAACTTTATTCTCAAATACTCTTAAAATTTTCTCCTCTCTTAGAATAAGAGACATGCTTCGCATCTATGTAATATAATTGGTAGAATAACAGTTTTATAGGCCTAATTTCCAATTTAACGTTTTTTTTTAGGGAAGTTGGTACAAGAGTTCATGTAAGGCATAATAACACGCGTTTCCTGAATTGGACGATGTTATGAATCATTAAAAAAAAAAAAAAGAGATTTTGATGTCATCTGTTGCACTAGCTCATGAAGTAAGTGTATGCACACTTTTAGCGCCAAATCTTTAAATATAGCCTTATTATTAAATAAAAATGTAAACGCCATTAGTCCTGTCAGGGATTCTATGTTTTGAAAAAACAATCCGCTATAAAACCAGACCTTCGTAAATGCTAATCTAAATTTTGCATCATGCAGCTAATTGCCAAATGATCCTCCTCTTAGACTGTTGATGCATAACTGTCAAACAAGGAAAATAACTTGCAATATCCAGTATTGTTAGTTTGGCGCTATCATAAACAGTGAAGATTAACTTAAATTTTAAACGTATATTTGTCGAAACTTACATAATTGCGCATAGCCGGTTGATGCATAACACCGTCCAATTGGTCCTATGTTTAATTTTCTTCGTGCATTCTAAGCAACTACTACAATATGAAAAATCGTATAAATTAATTAAATAGTTTGCATTTTTACAGATACTTTCAATAAAAACATTGTCATGGACATGAGTTATGAATTTCTGTTTCATTGGAGAGGTCAATGACAACCCACATAAGGCTCACGGCCAACATGAGTCGCGAACTTTGTGAAGCGTTGCGGAGGTCAAATCGCCTAGGCGGGAACGGCAATGCGGCGGGATTTGGAACTACTTATTCACGATCCCGCCAACTGAGCGGGACGACATAATTCCGACTTCAGTTCGCGGGTAGAAGCGTCCCGCTAAACAGTGTTGTAGCGTACAGCGGCCATGACCACGGAATTTCTAATAGAACACATTAAGAAAAACCCAGTGCTTTACGACATGTGTCATAAAGATTACAGAAACGTGAGGAAGAAAGATCTAATATGGGCGCAAATTGGAAAGGAATTAAATCTTTCAGGTAAGTGTATGTTGTGGCGGAAGAACGTATCAGTGGTGGATAATAAGCATGTATCAGTGGCGGACACTAAACATATATCAGTGGCGGAGAGTATGTAATTATCAGTGGCAGAGAGTGTGTATCAGTGGCGTATAGTAAGTATGCATCAATGGCGGAGTGTATGCATCAGTGACAGAGTATATATGTATCAGTGGCGGAGTGTATGTATCAGTGGCGGAGAGTATGTATCAGTGGCGGAGAGTATGTATCAATGGCAGAGAGTAAGCATGTATCAGTGGCGGACAGAAAGTATGTTTCAATGACGGAGAGTATGTATCAGTGATGGAGAGTAAATATGCATCAGTGGTGGAGAATATGTATGTATGTATGTAACAGTGACGAAAAGTATGTTTCAATGGCGGAGAGTAAGTATACATCAGTGGCGAAGAGTATGTACCAGTGGAGGAGAGTAAGTATGCATCAGTGGCGGAGAGTAAGTATATATCCATAGCGGAGAGTAAGTATGCATCAGTGGTGGATAGTGGCAGAGAGTGTGTATGTATCAAAGGCGAAGAGTAAGTCTGCATCAGTGGTGGAGAGTATGTATTTGTCAGTGGCGGAGAGTATCTATGTATCAGTGGCGGAGAGTATCTATGTATCAGTGGCGGAGAGTATCTATGTATCAGTGGCGGAGAGTATCTATGTATCAGTGGCGGAGAGTATCTATGTATCAGTGGCGGAGAGTGTCTATGTATCAGTGGCGGAGAGTATCTATGTATCAGTGGCGGAGAGTATCTATGTATCAGTGGCGGAGAGTATCTATGTATCAGTGGCGGAGAGTATCTATGTATCAGTGGCGCAGAGTATATACGTATGTATGTATCAGTGGCGGAGAGTATGTACCGGTGGCGGAGAGTATGTATGCATCAGTGGCGGAGAGTATGTATGTATCAGTGGCGGAGAGTAAATATGTATCAGTGGCAGAGAGTAAATATATATCAGTGACGGAGTGTATTATGTATCAGTGACGGAGTGTATTATGAATCAGTGGTGGAGAGTATATATGTATCAGTGGATGAATGTATGTATCAGTGACGGAGTCTATTATGAATCAGTGGTGGAAAGTATATATGTATCAGTGGATGAATGTATGTATCAGTGACGGAGTGTATTATGAATCAGTGGTGGAGAGTATATATGTATCAGTGGATGAATGTATGTATCAGTGACGGAGTGTATTATGAATCAGTGGTGGAGAGTATATATGTATCAGTGGATGAATGTATGTATCAGTGACGGAGTGTATTATGAATCAGTGGTGGAGAGTATATATGTATCAGTGGCTGAGTGTAAATATGTATCAGTGACGGAGTGTATTATGAATCAGTGGCGGAGTGTATTATGAATCAATGATGTAGAGTATATATGTATCAGTGGATGAATGTATGTATCAGTGACGGAGTGTATTATGAATCAGTGGTGGAGAGTATATATGTATCAGTGGATGAATGTATGTATCAGTGACGGAGTGTATTATGAATCAGTGGTGGAGAGTATATATGTATCAGAGGATGAATGTATGTATCAGTGACGGAGTGTATTATGAATCAGTGGTGGAGAGTATATATGTATCAGTGGCTGAGTGTAAATATGTATCAGTGACGGAGTGTATTATGAATCAGTGGTGGAGAGTATATATGTATCAGTGGATGAATGTATGTATCAGTGACGGAGTGTATTATGAATCAGTGGTGGAGAGTATATATATGTATCAGTGGATGAATGTATGTATCAGTGACGGAGTGTATTATGAATCAGTGGTGGAGAGTATATATGTATCAGTGGATGAATGTATGTATCAGTGACGGAGTGTATTATGAATCAGTGGTGGAGAGTATATATATGTATCAGTGGATGAATGTATGTATCAGTGACGGAGTGTATTATGAATCAGTGGTGGAGAGTATACATGTATCAGTGGATGAATGTATGTATCAGTGACGGAGTGTATTATGAATCAGTGGTGGAGAGTATATATGTATCAGTGGCTGAGTGTAAATATGTATCAGTGACGGAGTGTATTATGAATCAGTGGTGGAGAGTATATATGTATCAGTGGCTGAGTGTAAATATGTATCAATGACGGAGTGTATTATGAATCAGTGGTGGAGAGTATATATGTATCAGTGGATGAATGTATGTATCAGTGACGGAGTGTATTATGAATCAGTGGTGGAGAGTATATATATGTATCAGTGGATGAATGTATGTATCAGTGACGGAGTGTATTATGAATCAGTGGTGGAGAGTATACATGTATCAGTGGATGAATGTATGTATCAGTGACGGAGTGTATTATGAATCAGTTGTGGAGAGTATATATGTATCAGTGGCTGAGTGTAAATATGTATCAGTGACGGAGTGTATTATGAATCAGTGGTGGAGAGTATATATGTATCAGTGGCTGAGTGTAAATATGTATCAGTGACGGTGTGTATTATGAATCAGTGGTGGAGAGTATATATGTATCAGTAGATGAATGTATGTATCAGTGGTGGAGAGTATATATGTATCAGTAGATGAATGTATGTATCAGTGGCGGAGTGTATTATGAATCAGTGGTGGAGAGTATATATGTATCAGTGGATGAATGTATGTATCAGTGACGGAGTGTATTATGAATCAGTGGTGGAGAGTATATATGTATCAGTGGCTGAGTGTAAATATGTATCAGTGACGGAGTGTATTATGAATCAGTGGTGGAGAGTATATATGTATCAGTGGATGAATGTATGTATCAGTGACGGAGTGTATTATGAATCAGTAGTGGAGAGTATATATATGTATCAGTGGATGAATGTATGTATCAGTGACGGAGTGTATTATGAATCAGTGGTGGAGAGTATATATGTATCAGTGGATGAATGTATGTATCAGTGACGGAGTGTATTATGAATCAGTGGTGGAGAGTATATATATGTATCAGTGGAATAATGTATGTATCAGTGACGGAGTGTATTATGAATCAGTGGTGGAGAGTATATATGTATCAGTGGATGAATGTATGTATCAGTGACGGAGTGTATTATGAATCAGTGGTGGAGAGTATATATGTATCAGTGGCTGAGTGTATGTATCAGTGACGGAGTGTATTATGAATCAGTGGTGGAGAGTATATATGTCTCAGTGGATGAATGTATGTATCAGTGACGGAGTGTATTATGAATCAGTGGTGGAGAGTATATATGTATCAGTGGATGAATGTATGTATCAGTGACGGAGTGTATTATGAATCAGTGGTGGAGAGTATATATGTATCAGTGGATGAATGTATGTATCAGTGACGGAGTGTATTATGAATCAGTGGTGGAGAGTATAAATGTATCAGTGGATGAATGTATGTATCAGTGACGGAGTGTATTATGAATCAGTGGTGGAGAGTATATATATGTATCAGTGGATGAATGTATGTATCAGTGACGGAGTGTATTATGAATCAGTGGTGGAGAGTATATATGTATCAGTGGATGAATGTATGTATCAGTGACGGAGTGTATTATGAATCAGTGGTGGAGAGTATATATATGTATCAGTGGATGAATGTATGTATCAGTGACGGAGTGTATTATGAATCAGTGGTGGAGAGTATATATGTATCAGTGGATGAATGTATGTATCAGTGACGGAGTGTATTATGAATCAGTGGTGGAGAGTATACATGTATCAGTGGATGAATGTATGTATCAGCGACGGAGTGTATTATGAATCAGTGGTGGAGAGTATATATGTATCAGTGGATGAATGTATGTATCAGTGACGGAGTGTATTATGAATCAGTGGTGGAGAGTATATATGTATCAGTGGATGAAAATATGTATCAGTGACGGAGTGTATTATGAATCAGTGGTGGAGAGTATATATGTATCAGTGGATGAATGTATGTATCAGTGACGGAGTGTATTATGAATCAGTGGTGGAGAGTATATATGTATCAGTGGATGAATGTATGTAATCAGTGACGGAGTGTATTATGAATCAGTGGTGGAGAGTATATATGTATCAGTGGATGAATATATGTATCAGTGGATGAGTGTAAATATGTATCAGTGGGCGGAGTGGATTATTTATCAGTGACGGAGTGTATTAGGTCTCAGTGACGGAGTGTATTATGTATCAGTGCCGGAGGGTATTATGAATCAGGGACGGGCGTTGTATTATGATAAATCAGTGGCGGAGTGTATTATGGAAGCAGTGGCGGGAGTGTATTATGAATCATGGTGTAGAGTATATATGTATCAGTGGATGAATGTATGTATCAGTGACGGAGTGTATTATGAATCAATGGTGGAGAGATATATATGTATCATGGATGAATGTATGTATCAGTGACGGAGTGTATTATGAATCAGGGTGGAGAGTATATATGTATCAGTGGATGAATGTAAGTATCAGTGACGGAGTGTATTATGAATCAGTGGTGGAGAGTATATATATGTATCAGTGGATGAATGTATGTATCAGTGACGGAGTTGTATTATGAATCAGTGGTGGAGAGTATATATGTATCAAGTGGCTGAGTGTAAATATGTACAAGTGACGGAGTGTATTATGAATCAGTGGTGGAGAGTATATATGATCAGTGGATGATGTATGTATCAGTGACGGAGTGTAATGATGAATCAGTAGTGGAGAGTATATATATGTATCAGTTGGATGAATGTATGTATCAGTTGACGGAGTGTATTATGAAATCAGTGGTGGAGAGATAATGTATCAGTGGATGAATGTATGTATCAGTGACGGAGTGTATTATGAACTCAGTGGTGGAGAGTATATATGTATCAGTGGATGAATGTATGTATCATGTGACGGAGTGTAATTATGAATCAGTGGTGGAGAGTACATATGTATCAGTGGATGAATGTATGTATCAGTGACGGAGTGTATTATGAATCAGTGGTGCGAGTAATATATGTATCAGTGGATGAATGTATGTATCAGTGACGGAGTGTATTATGAATCAGTGGTGGAGAGTATATATGTATCAGTGGATGAATGTATGTATCAGTGACGGAGTGTAAATTCAATCAGTGGTGGAGAGATATACGTATCAGTGGATGAATGTATGTATCAATGACGGAGTGTATTATGAATCAGTGGCGGAGTGTATTATGAAAATTATGTCAGAGTATATATGTACATGGATGAATGATATGTATCAGTGACGAGCAGTGTATTATAATCAGTGTCGGAGAGTATATATAGTATCAGTGGATGAATAGTAATGTACACTGACGAATGTATTAGTATCAGTGACGGAGTGTATTATGTATCAGTGATGAGATATATGTATCAGTGCGATGAATGTATATGAATCAGTGACGGAGAGTATATATGAATTCAGTGGATGGAATGTATAATCTAGTGACTGGATGTAATTATGAATCATGTGCGGAGTATATATGAATCAGTGGATGAGAGAGTAATATATCAGTGACGGAATGTAGTATGATCAGTGACGGAGAGTATATATGAATCAGTGGTGGAGAGTATATATGTATCAGTGGATGAATATATGTATCAGTGGCGGAGTGTAAATATGTATCAGTGACGGAGTGTATTATGTATCAGTGACGGAGTGTATTATGATCAGTGACGGAGTGTATTATGAATCAGTGAGCGGAGTGTATATGAATCAGTGGCGGAGTTATTATGAATCAGTGGCGGAGTGTATTTGAATCAGTGGTGTAGAGTATATATGTATCAGGGGATGAAGGTATGGTACATCAGTGACGGAGTGTATTATGAATCAGTGGTGGAGAGTATATATATGTATCAGTGGATGAATGTATGTATCAGTGACGGAGTGTATTATGAATCAGTGGTGGAGAGTATATATGTATCAGTGGATGAATGTATGTATCAGTGACGGAGTGTATTATGAATCAGTGGTGGAGAGATATATGTATCAGGGGATGAATGTATGGTATCAGTGGCGGAGTGTATTATGAATCAGGGGTGGAGAGTATATATGTATCAGTGGATGAATGTATGTATCAGTGACGGAGTGTATTATGAATCAGTGGTGGAGAGTATATATGTATCATTGGCTGAGTGTAAATATGTATCAGTGACGGAGTGTATTATGAATCAGTGTTGGAGAGTATATATGTATCAGTGGATGAATGTATGTATCAGTGACGGAGTGTATTATGAATCAGTAGTGGAGAGTATATATATGTATCAGTGGATGAATGTATGTAGCAGTGACGGAGTGTATTATGAATCAGTGGTGGAGAGTATATATGTAGCAGTGGATGAATGTATGTATCAGTGACGGAGTGTATTATGAATCAGTGGTGGAGAGTATATATATGTATCAGTGGGATGAATGTATGTATCAGTGACGGAGTGTATTATGAATCAGTGGTGGAGAGTATATAATGTATCAGTGTATGAATGTATGTATCAGTGACGGAGTGTATTATGAATCAGTGGTGGAGAGTTATATATGTATCAGTGGATGAATGTATGTATCAGTGACGGAGTGTATTATGAATCAGTGGTGGAGAGTATATATGTTCAGTGGATGAATGTATGTATCAGTGACGGAGTGTATTATGAATCAGTGGTGGAGAGTATATATGTATCAGTGGATGAATGTATGTATCAATGACGGAGTGTATTATGAATCAGTGGCGGAGTGTATTATGAATCAATTATGTAGAGTATATATGTATCAGTGGATGAATGTATGTATCAGTGACGAAGTGTATTATGAATCAGTGGTGGAGAGTATATATGTATCAGTGGATGAATGTATGTATCAGTGACGGAGTGTATTATGAATCAGTGGTGGAGAGTATATATATGATCAGTGGATGAATGTATGTATCAGTGACGGAGTGTATTATGAATCAGTGGTGGAGAGTATATATGTATCAGTGGATGAATGTATGTATCAGTGACGGAGTGTATTATGAATCAGTGGTGGAGAGTATATATGTATCAGTGGATGAATGTATGTATCAGTGACGGAGTGTATTATGAATCAGTGGTGGAGAGTATATATGTATCAGTGGATGAATATATGTATCAGTGGCTGAGTGTAAATATGTATCAGTGACGGAGTGTATTATGTATCAGTGACGGAGTGTATTATGTATCAGTGACGGAGTGTATTATGAATCAGTGACGGAGTGTATTATGAATCAGTGGCGGAGTGTATTATGAATCAGTGGCGGAGTGTATTATGAATCAGTGGTGTAGAGTATATATGTATCAGTGGATGAATGTATGTATCAGTGACGGAGTGTATTATGAATCAGTGGTGGAGAGTATATATATGTATCAGTGGATGAATGTATGTATCAGTGACGGAGTGTATTATGAATCAGTGGTGGAGAGTATATATGTATCAGTGGATGAATGTATGTATCAGTGACGGAGTGTATTATGAATCAGTGGTGGAGAGTATATATGTATCAGTGGATGAATGTATGTATCAGTGGCGGAGTGTATTATGAATCAGTGGTGGAGAGTATATATGTATCAGTGGATGAATGTATGTATCAGTGACGGAGTGTATTATGAATCAGTGGTGGAGAGTATATATGTATCAGTGGCTGAGTGTAAATATGTATCAGTGACGGAGTGTATTATGAATCAGTGGTGGAGAGTATATATGTATCAGTGGATGAATGTATGTATCAGTGACGGAGTGTATTATGAATCAGTAGTGGAGAGTATATATATGTATCAGTGGATGAATGTATGTATCAGTGACGGAGTGTATTATGAATCAGTGGTGGAGAGTATATATGTATCAGTGGATGAATGTATGTATCAGTGACGGAGTGTATTATGAATCAGTGGTGGAGAGTATATATATGTATCAGTGGATGAATGTATGTATCAGTGACGGAGTGTATTATGAATCAGTGGTGGAGAGTATATATGTATCAGTGTATGAATGTATGTATCAGTGACGGAGTGTATTATGAATCAGTGGTGGAGAGTATATATGTATCAGTGGATGAATGTATGTATCAGTGACGGAGTGTATTATGAATCAGTGGTGGAGAGTATATATGTATCAGTGGATGAATGTATGTATCAGTGACGGAGTGTATTATGAATCAGTGGTGGAGAGTATATATGTATCAGTGGATGAATGTATGTATCAATGACGGAGTGTATTATGAATCAGTGGCGGAGTGTATTATGAATCAATTATTTAGAGTATATATGTATCAGTGGATGAATGTATGTATCAGTGACGAAGTGTATTATGAATCAGTGGTGGAGAGTATATATGTATCAGTGGATGAATGTATGTATCAGTGACGGAGTGTATTATGAATCAGTGGTGGAGAGTATATATGTATCAGTGGATGAATGTATGTATCAGTGACGGAGTGTATTATGAATCAGTGGTGGAGAGTATATATGTATCAGTGGATGAATATATGTATCAGTGACGGAGTGTATTATGAATCAGTGGTGGAGAGTATATATGTATCAGTGGATGAATATATGTATCAGTGGATGAATATATGTATCAGTGGCTGAGTGTAAATATGTATCAGTGACGGAGTGTATTATGTATCAGTGACGGAGTTTATTATGTATCAGTGACGGAGTGTATTATGTATCAGTGACGGAGTGTATTATGTATCAGTGACGGAGTGTATTATGTATCAGTGACGGAGTGTATTATGTATCAGTGACGGAGTGTATTATGAATCAGTGGCGGAGTGTATTATGAATCAGTGGCGGAGTGTATGTATGTATCAGTGGATGAATGTATGTATCAGTGACATGCATCAGTAAGTATGCATCAGTGGTGGAGAGTGGCGGAGAGTGTGTATGTATCAGTGGCGAAGAGTAAGTATGCATCAGTTGTGGAGAGTTATGTATTTGTCAGTGGCAGAGAGTATGTATGTATCAGTGGCGGAGAGTATATACCGGTGACGGAGAGTATGTATCAGTGGTGGAGTGTATGTATGTATCAGTGGCGGAGAGTAAATATGTATCAGTGGCAGAGAGTAAATCTGTATCAGTGACGGAGTGTATTATGTATCAGTGACGTAGTGTATTATGAATCAATGGTGTAGAGTATATGTGTATCAGTGGATGAATGTATGTATCAGTGACGGAGTGTATTATGAATCAGTGGTGGAGAGTATATATATGTATCAGTGGATGAATGTATGTATCAGTGACGGAGTGTATTATGAATCAGTGGTGGAGAGTATATATGTATCAGTGGATGAATGTATGTATCAGTGACGGAGTGTATTATGAATCAGTTGTGGAGAGTATATATGTATCAGTGGCTGAGTGTAAATATGTATCAGTGACGGAGTGTATTATGAATCAGTGGTGGAGAGTATATATGTATCAGTGGCTGAGTGTAAATATGTATCAGTGACGGAGTGTATTATGAATCAGTGGTGGAGAGTATATATGTATCAGTAGATGAATGTATGTATCAGTGGCGGAGTGTATTATGAATCAGTGGTGGAGAGTATATATGTATCAGTGGATGAATGTATGTATCAGTGACGGAGTGTTTTATGAATCAGTGGTGGAGAGTATATATGTATCAGTGGCTGAGTGTAAATATGTATCAGTGACGGAGTGTATTATGAATCAGTGGTGGAGAGTATATATGTATCAGTGGATGAATGTATGTATCAGTGACGGAGTGTATTATGAATCAGTAGTGGAGAGTATATATATGTATCAGTGGATGAATGTATGTATCAGTGACGGAGTGTATTATGAATCAGTGGTGGAGAGTATATATGTATCAGTGGATGAATGTATGTATCAGTGACGGAGTGTATTATGAATCAGTGGTGGAGAGTATATATATGTATCAGTGGATGAATGTATGTATCAGTGACGGAGTGTATTATGAATCAGTGGTGGAGAGTATATATGTATCAGTGGATGAATGTATGTATCAGTGACGGAGTGTATTATGAATCAGTGGTGGAGAGTATATATGTATCAGTGGTGGAGAGTATATATGTATCAGTGGCTGAGTGTATGTATCAGTGACGGAGTGTATTATGAATCAGTGGTGGAGAGTATATATGTCTCAGTGGATGAATGTATGTATCAGTGACGGAGTGTATTATGAATCAGTGGTGGAGAGTATATATGTATCAGTGGATGAATGTATGTATCAGTGACGGAGTGTATTATGAATCAGTGGTGGAGAGTATATATGTATCAGTGGATGAATGTATGTATCAGTGACGGAGTGTATTATGAATCAGTGGTGGAGAGTATAAATGTATCAGTGGATGAATGTATGTATCAGTGACGGAGTGTATTATGAATCAGTGGTGGAGAGTATATATATGTATCAGTGGATGAATGTATTATCAGTGACGGAGTGTATTATGAATCAGTGGTGGAGAGTATATATGTATCAGTGGATGAATGTATGTATCAGTGACGGAGTGTATTATGAATCAGTGGTGGAGAGTATATATGTATCAGTGGATGAATGTATGTATCAGTGACGGAGTGTATTATGAATCAGTGGTGGAGAGTATATATGTATCAGTGGATGAATGTATGTATCAATGACGGAGTGTATTATGAATCAGTGGCGGAGTGTATTATGAATCAATTATGTAGAGTATATATGTATCAGTGGATGAATGTATGTATCAGTGACGGAGTGTATTATGAATCAGTGGTGGAGAGTATATATGTATCAGTGGATGAATGTATGTATCAGTGACGGAGTGTATTATGAATCAGTGGTGGAGAGTATATATGTATCAGTGGATGAATGTATGTATCAGTGACGGAGTGTATTATGAATCAGTGGTGGAGAGTATATATGTATCAGTGGATGAATATATGTATCAGTGGCTGAGTGTAAATATGTATCAGTGACGGAGTGTATTATGTATCAGTGACGGAGTTTATTATGTATCAGTGACGGAGTGTATTATGTATCAGTGACGGAGTGTATTATGTATCAGTGACGGAGTGTATTATGTATCAGTGACGGAGTGTATTATGTATCAGTGACGGAGTGTATTATGTATCAGTGACGGAGTGTATTATGTATCAGTGTCGGAGTGTATTATGAATCAGTGGCGGAGTGTATTATGAATCAGTGGCGGAGTGTATGTATGTATCAGTGGATGAATGTATGTATCAGTGACATGCATCAGTAAGTATGCATCAGTGGTGGAGAGTGGCGGAGAGTGTGTATGTATCAGTGGCGAAGAGTAAGTATGCATCAGTTGTGGAGAGTTATGTATTTGTCAGTGGCAGAGAGTATGTATGTATCAGTGGCGGAGAGTATATACCGGTGACGGAGAGTATGTATGTATCAGTGGTGGAGTGTATGTATGTATCAGTGGCGGAGAGTAAATATGTATCAGTGGCAGATAGTAAATATGTATCAGTGACGGAGTGTATTATGTATCAGTGACGTAGTGTATTATGAATCAATGGTGTAGAGTATATATGTATCAGTGGATGAATGTATGTATCAGTGGATGAATTTATGTATCAGTGGATGAATTTATGTATCAGTGGATGAATTTATGTATCAGTGGCTGAGTGTATGTTAGTATCAGTGGCTGGGAGTAAATATGCATCAGTGGCAGAGTGTATGTATGTGTCAGTGGCGGAGTGTAAATATGTATCAGTTGCGGAGTTTATATATGTATCAGTATCGGATAATAATTATGTATTAGTGGCGGATACTAAGTTTACATCTGTGGCCAATAGTAAGTGAATATCCAGTGGGATAATAAGATTATAACAATAGTTGACAGTAAACGCTTACCAGTGGTGGCTCCTAATAGGGTAATTCTAAAATCTTCTAAAACCAGATTTGTTGATTGTATACTGTCCGGCGTCGTAGCCTAGTGTTAAGGCAAGAAACCTTGGCGCAGAGCTACGGGACTTGTGCTGGTTCGAGTCCCCATGGGGAATGAAATTTTCTCATGGCATTTCGGCCAATATGGGACCGCTGCCCTCCCAGCATCGTGAGGCATTTGGGTACTACAATTAGTAGCGATTCCAGGTCGAGAGGATCATCTATAACGACTGGAGGACCCGACATACTGATCACATATCACCCCTATGCTGGCTAGATGATCGTCTACCTCTGTGATTAAGGGTCTTCTAGGCCTGTCGCGCTTGGAGTTTTAGAGCAGATACCAATTCACTAGAATTATCGAATCCGAAGGTTTATGGCCGCGTGGACAAGAGCTCTCTATAAAAAAACTCCAAGCGCGACAGGCCTGGAAGACCCTTGTCTGACCATCCGGCTGCTGGCCTTACATCCACATGTGTTAATCACAGAGGTAGACGATCATCTAGCCAGTATAGGGGTGACATGTGGTCAACATGTCTTATCCCCCAGCCGTTGTAGCTGGTCTTCTCAACCTGGAGTCGCTACTTATTGTAGTTACCCAAATGCCTCACGATGCAGTGCACTCTATACATCCTGAGATTTTTTTCAGTGATTCCCTATATAATTAACTGCCCTCAAATCATGGTTGATATTATTCTCCCCACTTCCTTCTATTGGCGCTTTCCTCTGGCTCTTCTACAAAAATGTTTCAAGCCCCACTTTCAACTCCCATGTATGTGCCACATGTCCTGCTCAATGCAATTTTCAATACTTAAAACTGTTCTCAATAATAATAATAATAATAATAATAATAATAATAATAATAATGATAATGATAATAATCATCATCATCATCATCATTCGGTATCATGGCAGCTGCCGCCGTCTTCCGGAAACCAAACGCCATTCCTCTCTGTCCATCCATTGATCTTCCTCCATTCCTCTGATATTCATAACTGCTTGTATACTCCTTCTATCCATGTTTTTTCGGTCTTCCTCTCTTCCTCCTTTACATTGGGATCCATTCCATAACAATTTTTGTCAATCTATGCTCTCGCATTCTTTTGACATGGCTGTAATATTTTATTTTCTATAATGTCTATGATGTCCGGGCTCCTCTTGTACACCCATGATTTCCCGTATTTCTTTATATTTCGTATTCTTTCCATTTTAAATTTTCCAGCTGATCTTAAAATATGGGTTGTAAGGGGTAGTGACGTGTGTATAACCTCTCCTACCCAATTCTCATCCTCACCTTCTCGTGGTACAACCCGTTTTCACAAACGAGGCTCTGAGGACCGAGTCACGGCGGTATAACCGTTCCATCAGGTACTGAGTAAATGCGGTATCCTAATGTCTGTCCAGAGACTAAAAGGTAGCAGCCCTACCACTGGACTACTTAGCGTCGGGCCAGTAACCTGTCCTAAGGAACTTCAAAACTACTTTCAAGTCTCAACACGAAAAAAGCCAGAAGGAATTGAACTTCTGGATGGTGTTTCTCTTGAGGCCGAAACAGGTCAACAAATGGCCTAAATTCGTGAATGTATTATGATGATGATGATGATCTTAAAATATCCATTTCTGCACTTAAAATTGTTTTCGTTTCCCTGGTAGGAATTTGCTAGACTTCAGCTCTCCATATGTTAAAACGCTCTGAATTATGGTTTGATATATTTGTAATTTTCTATTTTTTGTAATATTTTTGCTCCACCAAACAGAGTGTAAAGCATTTATTGCTTGTTTTGTTTGTGCAATAATAATAATAATAATAATAATAATAATAATAATAATAATAATAATAATAATAATAATAATAATAATAATAATGATAATATAAAGGCATTTAGTTAAAAACACAGCAGATGGAATTTCTGTGCAGTCAAAAGAATTCGATATATCAAGTGATGCTCATTTTAGACGTATGCTCATAATATAGTCGGCTCAGTCATTTAGTTTACAGGCGCTACATCAAGCGGCGTTGATCACGTTTTACTCACTATAATAATTTTTTTCCAACTAAAGCTACTGCAAAAGACAAAAATTTGCAACGCTGTAGATAATTATATCTAGGTGGAGTAGACATGGAAATTCATTTAAAAATGCGAAGACATTATTGGCAGAGAAGTGTTTTCAGATTTTGGTGATTGGAGCGGCGACTTTGAAGCCTCTAACGACAACTCCCCGGCTCTACCTGGCAGTCACAATGTATTTTTTGCAAGATAGTGTGTTTTGTCGAACTTACAGAAATGGCGACCATGATTGAAACTTCAACTTCCTACATTTCGGGATTGCCAACCTAAATAACCACACTGTAATAAAATAAGTATACTGTAATATTACATATTACAAACCGCGTGTGGGAAGTAAAACCACTGCCCTCTATGTATATTACATACATTGTATATACAAAAACTATTCAAAATGTAGTGTTAATATACATTATACGAAACAAGTCCCTGCATTTTAAATAAACTGAACTTTATTTGAAACAATATTAAACAATAAATACGTACATGCCACCATTTTATCACTAAATTGGTCTCACGGCCTCCTGTAGTTTCAACTAATAAACATTGCCCACTCTGTTAACGTTAGTCAATTGTTTATAATGAACGCAAATATTTCCAAAAAAATATGTTATTATTTTAGTATTATTTATTATTGTGAAAACACCATCGCGCAAAAAATAATGTACAACGTACATTTGTGAAGTGTTTTACAGAATCTCGAAAATTAAACATTTCCCTCGCTTCTGTAAAAACCACTTCCCAACCTCGCATCGTAATAGTATTTTTAAACCTGAGGAAAACAGTTGCCTTTGATGTCGCCCGTAAACTAAATTACTGAACCGACTATACCTTGATCTACCCATATATCCATACAGGCTTAATTAATGTATTTATTATTATTTCTAGGGGATGAACTGAAGAAAAAGTGGAAGAATCTTAAAGACACGTACGCAAAATATCTGAAGAGTATAAATTCAAAAGATGCAAAGAAGAATTACAGGAACTGGCAATGGGCTAAACATATGGATGTATTTAAACCTTACTTGTTTTATGCAAAAACAGACAGCTATCCGGAACCAATTCAAGTGGCAATAGTTAAAGAAGAAATTGAGACAGACGACAACATAGAAATAACCGAAGAAGATTCCTTCCAAAATCAAGAAACAAACGCTCTAGAAGATGACATGTCACATATAACTCATCATTCAATATTTCACACGGAAAATATGACGTCAAAAAAGCGAAAAATCAACGAAATAAATGCAATCAACATGGACGATTCCGTCTACCATTTTGAAAGCAAACACAGAATGGCGGACTTCGATGCCACTGAACTTATATTCTTAGGGTATGCAAAAACACTTAAATCGTTTTCTCCTAAAAGACAAGCACTAACAAAAATGAGAGTGGCTCAAATATTCATGGAGGAAGAACTGGAACAACTTCAAGAAGATGAAGAACTTCGTGCAGTTGCGCCAACTGTAGAAACTAGATTTGAAGAATCTTCAGAGGTGCCTAGCCCAATTATTTTATACAATTCATAAGATGAATACATTCAATTTGATCTTCAACATCTAGATCTGATCAATAATCGTAGCTATAGGGGTTTTCATGTCTATTACTCCACCAAGTAGTCTGTGCTTGCGGAAAATATGTTAACTAAAATGCTGTATTTCCCTTTCTCTCCCTTACTATGTTGCCACTTCCTGTTCTCTGTATATGTTCTTTGTCTGGCAGATAGAGAGCTGACAAATATGGATTTTAATGATCCGTCCTTCTATGCAGTCATTGGCAAAATTACTAATTTGACAACCCTGTTACTATTGAGGTTACGTGTAGGAATGGGCTGTCACTTCTCATTACATGTTGCCACTTGTGATTTATTGTGAGGCTGGTAACGGAGATACGACAAATACTGTGATTTTAAATGATCCGACCGCTTGAGCGTTAATGACTAATATGACAACCATGTTAAGATTTTTCACACGTGTTAGGGTTTCTCCGCCCACACTTAAAATTGAACCATTTCAGTACGTGATCGGATGTACAGTCTTCTCCTACATTCCTTCCACAGATTCAATAGTTCGGCGACACTAGCGCTAAAACTTTTCCCCTCCGCCCGTGCACAGTTAACTTGGATGTGTAATAGAAAATAGTATTGCCATAGATTAAGATATGATAAGAAGGTAAAAGCAAGTTTCGCGTAGATGCCACAAGCGGCGCTAGTGTAGAACTAACATGCTGACATGTAATATATTGCTAAGTAAAATTTACAATATAAAAACAGATACGTGAAATCTCAGTCTTCCTCAACTTTGGATGTAGGATGTGGAGTAATTTCGGAGCGTATGCTCCATCTTCAGCTTGTATATCGGTACTGGTTGTTCGTGATAATCTCGTACAGTGGGTTGACATCACTGGGTGAATTCTCATTAAGCAGGCGAGTGTTTTTGGTTTCTTTTAATATCTCGATCTCTTCAAGAATGTTGATTTTCAGTTTGTTGTTTTCTCTATGGATGATGGACAACATTCTCGAAGACATCGAGATATTAAAAGAAACCAAAAAAAAACTCACTTGCTTAATGAGAACTCACCCAGTGATGTCAACCCGCTGTACAAGATTCTCACGAACAACAAATTCCATTTTACAAGCTGAAGATGGAGCATATGCTCCGAAAGTACTCCACACCCCACATCTAAAGTTGAGGAATACTGAGATCTCAGGTACTCTATTTTTATATTGTAAATTTTACATAGTGACCTCAACTGTGTTTCGTCATGAATTTTTAAGGTATCGATTAATATATTGCTGTGGTATTAATATGAAATATAGGTAGTAAGATTATGAATTATTAGATATAATGCAAATAATTACCTCTTAGTTTCTCTAGGAAAATAAAATAAAATTCTCTTCCTTTCCCATATAAAGTTTTGAAGCCTGGAACTCAACATTTAAACCTCATTTTCTCTTTTTATACAATATATGTATCGTAAATTCAATTTTCAGAATGGCTAATTTCCCACAATATTCTGAGAGCTATGTGAACACGCCATGTGCTTTGCATTTGTTTCATTAGTTGCAAATTCTGTTACTATGAACTAAAAGCGTCATCACTCCTTCTTTCATTGTAGTTCCTCGCAAAATTTTAGGTGTCACCTCTACGCAGTTTCTCCTCTTGGTGTGCTCTGCGGTATTGCTCTGATGGGAACGCTGTTACCACTTGACACCGCAGACTGAGTGACAGATGGGAATATATCTCCCTCTTCTCCTCCTAGCCTAAGTATAGCAGCAATATAATGTTATGGCACAATTATCTTCACTACTGCTACTAAATCGAATTTATGATCATTCTAATGTGGTCACTAAACAACAATTAACATTTGGAATTTTATAAATTGTGATTACAGAAACGCCAGTAGCTTCAGAACATTCTAAACCACATGTGATATACAGAATGTCCCATTGAAACCTCCCACATTTTAATTAATCATAGCCAACAAAGTATGCGGAATTATGAAATGAGGCCGGTATTAAACGAAACAGAAACTCAAAGAATTTTCATATCAAATCTGTATTCGATTTCGTGCCATGTTCTGTCCAGCATGTCCATTGAACTGCCGGGAAGCTTGGGGAATTGATTTTTGTGGCCTTCTCTGAAATTCTGCTCTAATTTATTAAATCTTTTCTTCTGAAACACCTGTACGAGTGATTCTTTTTTAACGCTTCCAGTCCTCAGAAACTTCTCAAGCCATGTCTTAATGGTCTTCCCATCAGGTGAATTTCCTCCATATTCTCTCCGGTAATTTCTTTGCACTGTAATCATTGACTTCGTCTCTGCATACCAGAAAACAGTTTGTGCTGGTTGCTGAGGAGTCGCCATTTTGTTTTATGTCATTATTGTCCAACATGGGACAGGTGAATTAACTGCAACAATGAAAAAAAAATTCTTTGTGTTTCTCTTTCTTTTAATACCAACCTCGTTTCATAATTCCACATACTTTGAGAGTTATGATTAATTAAAATGTGGGCGGTTTGAATGGGACACGGTGTATTAGTTGCTTGCTCTTTTTTACACGGCTGTACGTGTCAAAACAAGTTTCGCTGATAGGGGTTGGTTCAGTGGCATCTCCTCTACCCGGTGTTCCAACCCTTAACTTTATTAATAATTGTGTGAAATGATACGTTCCATAATGGTATTTTTTCATAAATCGGGCACCCACTTTCTTGGTAATGTTATGAGTGAAACCATTTACCTTAATTATGTACTTCAAATGAATTAACTAATAAATCCATCTAACATAAAAGGACACGTTTACTTGAAAGAATTGTTCCATAAAAGCAATACTATTTTCTAGACGTGAAAACCCCTATAGTCGGAATGAAGTAATAAAATAATACAAGAGTGGAGTTACGCTCTAACAAACATTGTCGTACTGTCAACAGAAGAGAAAATACAAACCAGTTCAGTGCTGTGTCTTTCAAAATCCGTATGTTATAATAATTCCGAGCTAAGTTCCAGTTGTACTGTAAACAAATTTGCATAAGGTATTACTTCGACACCGTATTGGAGGAACTGTGATGCTACTTTTACCCTCCATATGACTGAATTGTGTACGGAACTGTCATCGATAGAAACATTGTTCTTAGGAAAAATCGTATTTTATCGGAAATAAGACTGAATACAAAGTAAGATGGTACCAATAATTAGGAACTTCTTCATTTCTTATTTATTTATAACAGAAAAGTACATATGGGCTTATCTTATCAGACATTTACATTTTTTCCATGATGTCGATAGATATCCTTTATTTACAATTTCATTACGAGCAGAATTTATGCTTTATTCTGATTCGCCTGTAAATTCTGCTGAGATTTTCACCACATCCTCAATGGCTAATGTAGGATATTTATTCAATGAACTGTTTGAAGATATTCAAAATAATTTCAAATGCTTTGCTTTCTAATGTTAAGAAATTATACAGAAATGTTGCCATTTTGAAACAACTGAAATTCCAACTAATTCTGCATTACACATACTTCAGAATAAAACAATGCTTATTTAATATATTTAAATTGTAATTATATATTTTTAAAATTATTCTATATAACTTATATAAACAAGTGCTAGATAATGTTATTTTCTTTATTAGAGAGGGAACTACATTTTTACACGCTCAAAGGTAAAACCATTATTCGACCAATGAAAATGCAGTCATACACCTGCTTTGTTTGCATTACAACTGGAACGTAGCTCGGAATTAGTATAGTATACCTACCACTGGTATACCTTCCTGGAAAATTAATCAGAATACCAACTATAAAAAAGTTAAGAATAAAATAAATATTCAAAATGATATGTCATACTATTTTGAAACATACAGTAGTTCCTTGTTCCATGTTTTACTTTGCCCTCTATATATGATGAAATTGTATCCCCACAAACATTCATGTCAGAGAGAAAGGCTAGTGACCACGCAAGAACAGCAAGGTTGGTGTACAAGTTATTGTATGTGACAGAGCTCGTCGGACGTCGAAGGAATGCGTGTGAGGGTTGATGAAAAGAGCCAAAATTAGGAATTATAATGTAGCTTCATCATCATCCTTCACGAATTAGGCCTTTTAGACCTGCTTCGGCCCCATATATCAGTCTTCATGGTCTTCGATGTCCTTTTGGGTTTATATTGCATCATTATTTTGGGATTCTTGAATTATCCATTATTTTTACATGGTCTAGCCACTTTAATTTACTGTAAAAGCTCCTTATTCGCGGAGGATTTGTTCCGCAAATATGCCGCGAATACAGAAACCGTAAATATGGAATGGTAATTTGTAAGGGTATATAGGAGATAAGTTCCAAGGTTACAGAATAAAATTAAAAAATGTCAAAATAAAATTAATTAATGACACATTTTGAACAATTTCTATTAATTATTACTGTCAGGTTTAGGCAAGGACTTAAAGGACTTTTTCCCCGTTTTGCCGATTTTAAAAGGTCTTTCAATTAAGATTGATATTCAGCTGTGAATTCTGCGATATAATCCCTTATTTTGTCTGTGGATTTCTTGATTCATTGACATTGAAACAGCGTGAAATAGACTCAAACGAAACGCTAAAGCATTTTTATTTTTGCTTTAAGCGGCAACACTATTTTTTTTCTCTCTTCGGTACTAATTATTTTCCTTTCCTTTTACTCGACATTATAAACTGGGAACAAAGCACAAGAGACACGTGTTATTCAATCAAAATTATTGCAACGAATGACAAGTTGAAACAATAATATACCGATCATGACGATGGAGGCACTTTATCAAAGTACATATCGGCACGTGAAATACGACAACAGCTTTTAACAAAGAACTTTAGGGTTAGTGACATTAAGGTTTGTTTTGATATTTGTCTATTTAGTTTGAATCCCTATTTGTAAAAGTCAACTTGCAACCTGTCTCCAGTAAAAAAAAAAGAAAAAATGCCGATGCGTTAATAAAGGATACTAATCCTTCTAATATACCGAATAAAGAAATTTTTAGCCGCGAATACAGGAACCGTGTCGCATTTTTTTAAACCCGGGAATAAAGGGACCACGAATAAGGAGCTTTTACTGTATATCTGTTGAGTTTTTCTTCTACTGGTTCTATTTCTAATTGCTCTAAAATGTCATTTTTCGATCTAAAAGAGAGTATCCAGCTGTTCTGAGAAATTGTATTTCCGTTGCTTTGAGTCTACTCCTCAGAAAAGCAATAGAAGGATAGGTAATGTAACATACGTTATAAGAACATTGACTCACCCATATCGCACCAGTGTACAATGAACCAGCTAATTCAGAATCACTGAGAGAAATGTTTTTCGTACAATAGAGTGTTATGAAGAGGGTTCGGAAGTTAAGGAACAATATTTTTTATGTCTAAAAAACGAGGCCCAACATAATATATACATATTTGGGTCACATTAAGCTAGAAAACGGTGGTTTTATTCATCTTTTTGTCCTTTTTCGAAGTTTCTTTGGTTTATTAGCCCTTTTTAGCCTTCTTTTAGGCCTGTACAGCTTTTTTTTGTAAATTAACCTTATTTTAACCCTTAAATTGGCAAAACACAAATTTATTCTGTTAATTATTTGAATTGGGGGACGGCAGTGAAAATGGTATCACGCATAACTGTTATTATTAGGTATATTGTACAATATAATTACACACATTTAAGTCGTTTCTTTTTGTTTTTTCTTCTGATTTATTTATAATATTAGATTCATGCCATTTGTATAATTCAAGAATCCACAGAGTCTAGTCCAACTTAATTTAAAGATACCATCATCATCATCATCATCATAGTACATTCACGAATTTAGGCCATTTGTTGACCTGTTGCGGCCTCAAGAGAAACACCATCCAGAAGTCTTTTGAGTGAACGTCCTGGTCTTCTTCTTCCTGCAGGTTGATATCTTAACATTAGTTTGGGTATTCTGTGATCTTCCATTCGATGAACATGTTGTATCCATCTTGACTTATAATCAGAAATTTTGTTTTCTAAAGATTCCATATGTAATTCTTCTAAGATGTCTTAAAGATACCATCTAGTTTTAATTTCCAGACTTTTCACATTCCAAACACTTTTGTTCGAGAGATACTATTGAATCCTCACAAAATATCCCGTTATTTTTAACCACCTCCAAATTTTCTAAGAAGTTGTCATTTTGTGACGAGATGACTATTGTGTTATACTGTAATGCCAACTGAGGTAAGTTTTCCCAAGTTGAATTTTTGTTATTCTAGTGTAGTTAAGTCAAATCTACTAAAACCTAGTTCTGCCATTTAATTTTTAAATTTCTTTCTTCTGCAGGAGATTTATTGCGGGTTCGCTGAATTCATTCTATACGGGAAAAATCGTTCATTCTAAATTCACAAAGAACTTTATTTTTAACGAACACACAATTCTTTTCCAAACTATGTTGAATTAAAAACATATGAAAGAAGAAGCATTTTCAGTTCTTTTTTTTTTTTTTTTGGCAATATGCATTGCTCTTCACTAGAATGTTGTACCTTTTAAACATAATTTTATTATGTTCATTGAAAATGCAGTTGAAACTAAAATTGTTTAATAATTATGTTACGGCAGTGAGGCCTGGACAATTCACAGTGCAGATGAACAAAGACTAACTGCGGCCGAAATGAAATTTATGAACAGACCATAAAAGGATTTCTGAGATTCTCAAAGAATTACAAACATAATCAGTGTGCAATATGTACAAAAATACAGAGACAACTGGAAATCTCATGTAAGAAGAATGAGCAGAACAAGAATACCACGTCAAATCTTAAATTACCAGCCACCAGGCAAGAGGTCGTTGGGCAGACCCTTCAAACGTTGGATTGAGACCGTAACACACCACTAGGTCTATCATATGAAAGGAAGAAGAATAATTTGAATTTTTACGGCCTTTTTTTTTTTCAGTTTCTCAGCGTTTTGTAGGATATATTTAGGTCCTTTTAAAGGTACTTTATAGGCATTTTATAGGTCTTCAGCTTCCGGGCCCTAGTTATGAAGAACTGAATCCATTACCCGCTACACTCTACACTCACCCCACTAAAAAAGCACCCCCTCCATATCACCAAGCTTCAAGTCCGACAAGCTCTGTCACATATAATACTTTTTAGGGTGAGTTGAGCGTCTATTTTAAATTTACAACAAAAAACAGAAATGGTCCACCGCTGTGGTCTCGGGGCATCAATGCTGCCTCATATGCAGGTGCCCGGGTTCGATTCCCGGTCGGGACAAGTTTCGTGGGTGCCTTTTTTTCTAAGTTTTTCCTCGCCTGTAAGACAATTGTCAGGAAACTGTAAGGTCCAAATTGTCCTGAACATGATCTGACCATAATAATCATTATTGTATTCGCCATGTTTAGTGTGAATGCTGTGTTTCGTCTTAATTTTGTGTTGTTTCGGAGGAGACCCTGACACTGACCTGATCATTCATTCAGGGACGCCCTCCATGTCCTTGTGTGGTCAAAAATAATGTGTGTGATTCATAGTTTAAAAATCCCCTCTTGACAGGTGGTGCCACAGTACGGGCCGGGAGGCGTGTGGGATTTAAAAGTAAGGTAGGTGTCCCTGATATGGTCATGCTAATTTTTCTATCCGCCATTTTGAAACAAATCAAAACAAGTTTTTGCTTTTAATCATTCCCAGTCTAATTAAGTTTCATAAAACAATTTTCGCGCTCTAGCCGAGTGGTTAAGGCAAGATGCTTTGCCGCAGAGCTACTGCGCTGGTTAGATTAGAAATTTTATCATGAAATTTCGATTAGAATGTGAGGAATTTGTGTAGCTACAATAAGTAGTGACTACAGGTTGAGAAAACCAACTATAACTGCTCGGGAACCCGACATGTTGACTACATGTCACCCCTACACTGGTAGGATGATCGTCTACCTCTGTGATTAACACATGTGGATGTGAGACCAGCAGCCGGATGGTAGGCCAAGGACCTTCAAGGTCTGTCGCACCGTGAAGTTAAAAATATTAATTTTTTTCTTCTACGTCATGGAGTTAGGCCATAGACCTGTTTCCACATCAAGGGACCGTATCCTTCCATCTGGTTATGGGGCGTCCAACATTTTTTCTTCCTTTGGGTTAGTAGTGAAGCAAAATTTGTGAAAGTCTATTGGGTGTCATTCTTTCTATATGTTTTAACCAGTTAGATATTGCATTTTTAATGTTATCTATTAAATTTCGAAATACTGTATTAGAAAATAAACCAATAGAACAAGTGACAAAATATAACTTCCTTGGTCGCTAAATATCATATACAACGGAAACAGATGTAAATAACGAACTAAATAAGTTTAATTATACTGTATAACAGGAACACTAAAAATAACTTCGAAAAATAAAGCTAGAAAAGACACTAATGAAATACAAGACAATGGCAATTCCTATTATTACTTACGGATCCGAAACATGGACAGTGACAACACAACAATCTACCAGAATCCAAGCTGCTGAAATGAAATTCCTCAGACCAATAGCAGGATATCAAAGAACAGACAAAAAACATAACACAGAAATAAGACAAGTAAAAGTAGAGGAAATAACACTTAGCAAGGATGACTGAGAACAGAATACCAAAAGCAGCATACAGCTATTCACCAAGAGGAAGATGTTTGGGAAGACCAAAGAAAAGATGGAAAGAGCAGGAATTTGGAGCCGGAACAGGCTAGTAAATAAATCTAAACCGTGACGAAGAAACATCTATAACACTATAGATGTTTAATAATTTAGTTCTTATTTCTTCATTATATTTCTTATCTAACAATGTACAGCTGCTACTGAACGTAAGAATTTACGTAATTTCAGCTACTTCTATTTTCCTTTTATCTGATATTTTCACAAGCATATGTTAACATAGATACTGCCATTTAATATAAATTTAAAATAATTGTCATTCCCATAAATTAGTTTTACGGGTAAAAAAAAACTTCCAAAAGTCTATGTAGTGATCATATGAGGAACCTGTGCACATATGGCCATCCATGCCTGTTCCATGTTCTACAAATCATTTTTTTTTTTTTCAGTTCCCGATTGAAAATGCTTCTTCTTTCATACTTTATTCATTTATTTTCAACATAGTTTGAAAAAGGAATTCTGTGTTAATTAAAAAGAAAGTTCTTGGAGAATTTATAATGAACTATTTTTCCCGCCTAGAATGAATTCTGCGAGCACACTCAATGGATATTAGGCGGTCGGCAGGCCGCTGGTTAAAAATAACGGGATATTTTGTGAGGGTTCAACAGTTTCTCGCGGAACAAAACTGTTTGCAATGTTGAAAGTCTTTAGAAAGTTGGAATTGAGACTAGACTCTACGGATTCTTGAATTATACAAATGGTATAAATGTAGTCAAAGAAGGTAAAGTTGCAAAAAAAAAAAGCAGTTAAGACCTAAAAAGAAAGGCTAAAAAAAGACCAATAAGCCAAAAAAAAAAAGTCGAAGAAAGACAAATAAAACCCACCATTTTCTGGTCTACAATGACCCAAAATGTATATATATTAAGTTGGGCCTCGTATTCAGATTTAAAATGAAGAAAGAATTTTTCCTCAACTTCCGAGCCCTAAGTAACTAACTCACGAGCACTATCAAACCCGTAGGTTCATGGCCGCGCGGACATAAGCTCTCCATACATCCCTATCCTGAGCCAATGTTTTCCAATCATCCCCTGTATAATCTACTTCCCTCAAATCATAGTTAATTTTATTCTCCCACCTCATTCTTGGTCTACCACTGGGCGTTTTTCCTTTGATTTTCCTACAAGAAGCTTCCATGCACATCTTTCATTCCCCATTCGTGCCACATGTCCTGCCCATCGCAGTCTACGAGACTTAACTGTTCTCATTATATCTGGCTTCCTATAAAGATCATGTAGCTCACTGTTATGTAGTGATTCAAAACAGAATTTCGATAAAAAATGAAATTGTTTTAAAAATTAAGATTCATTTATTTATAAACAGATTTACAATTAAATAACATTATACAGAAATATAATTTGAAAATATCAATAAATAAAACGAAAATCCTAGCTTTTAAGGGATCAGATACCGTAAGAGCTAAAATAATTCTGGAGGGGAAACCCATTGAACAAGTGAACCATTTTAAATACCTGGGTTATGAAATCTCTTATTTTAAAAATGAAGATGTTTAACAAACTTAATAAATTTAATTATATATGTTGCCCAATTAAAAGAATATTTAAAAACACAAGAATGGAAACAAAACTAAAAATTTATAAAGCAGTGGCAGTGCCCTTACTATTGAATGGTAGTGAATTTTGGGTTTTAACTAAAAGAGAAGAGAAGATCATAGAAGCAGCTGAAATGAGATTTCCGAGAAGTGTGGCTGTCTGCAAGCTTCTAGATAAAAGAAGTGAATATATTAGAAATGAGCTAAATATTTTTAAACTTTTAGATAAAATAAAAGAATCTAGAAAAAACTGGAAAGAACATGATTAAAGAATGAAAGATGATCGGATGCCAAAAATTATACTTAATTACAAACCAAAAGAAGACAGGAATGTTGGTAGACCGAAAAAGAGATGGATTCAACTTTTTGATTGAGAATCTATGAGACCGGAACAAGACACATGGGCTTAATCCGTGATTGTTGATGATAAAATATCTTCCTATACCCAAAGCTTTTTAAATTTTTATCTTCTTGGAAGAAAAAGTGTAAAGGTACGGGGATACCTATTGAAGATACAATTATTTATACATTATTTTTTTGCAGCTGTGACCAGCTGGTTATAGCACAGGGTTATGAGTTATGAGGATGGGGAATGTATGAGTCGAAAACTATATTAAATGGGGTTTAATCACCTTATTTATCTTGTGGTGATGAAAAGAAAGATGGAATGGGATGTATCATGGATGTGAAGAATGTAATGACCTGGGGATCAAAATTAACGCAAAATGTACCCAAGAAAATGACATAAAATATAGAATTCAAAAAGGCAGATCGGTAATAACAATGTTAAACGGAGTTTTGTGAAAAAATTAAATTTAATATTAAGGTGTGAAAACGTTCAAGAGAAGAGTACTAACAAAGCAAAAAATAGATTGTTGACAAAATTGCTGTTCAAAATTGAAACAAATGAAAACGTCTTTGTCAGCACTATTTTGTAGTCATATGAAGAACAGATTAGCTATCACTACATAAGCTCTCCACACATCCCTAACCTGAGCTAATATTTTCCAGTCATCCCCTGTATAATCCACTTCCGTCAAATAATTGTTATTGTTATTCTCCTACCTCATTTTTTGTCTACTAACTGGACGTTTTCCCTCTGGATTTCCTACAAGAAAGCTTCCATGCACCTCTTTCATTCCCCATTCATGTCACATGTCCTGCCCATTGCAGTCTACGAGACTTAACTGTTATTGTATGCGGTTTCCCATGAATATAGTGTACCTCACTGTTTTGTAGTCTTCTCCGTTCTCCGTCTGTTAATCTCTCTTTGGTCCAACAATTTTCCTAAGAACTTTATTCTCAAATACTCGTAATCTTTTCTGCTCCCTTAAAGCAAGAGTCCATGTTTCACAACCATATAACTGGGAGAATAACAGTTTTACAAATTCTGAGTTTAACGGTTTTTTAGAGAAGTTGGGACGGTAAGAATCCCTGTAATACATAACATGCATTCTCAGAATTTAACCTATGTTTAATTTCTCTTTGCATCTCATTCCTGTTTGTAATTATTGTTTCTAGTTATTTGAATTCAGTCACTTCAAAATTTCCCTCATTTGTCATTAACTTTCCATTTCCATTATATAACGTATTTGTATGTGTGAACACATATTTTGTTTTATTCATGTTTACTTTCAGTTATTATTAGGTATATTGTGTAATTTTAAACATATTTAAATAATTTCTCATCGTTCGTTTTCTTCTGTTTCATTAAAAATATTAATTAAATTAGACCAATGTATGTCATTGGATACATTGTAAATTTAAGGTATAACTGAATAACGGGTTTCTAGAAATTTGGCAACATGATGGAAATAACGTCCCTACGCATATTTCATTTTCTGTCGATGCTTATCTTTTTAAAAATTACTCAGACCCGTTTTCTGAGCGCAAAAAAAGGTATAGCACTACCATAAAAATATATACATATTTTGTAATAACTTCAACACACCATGGTATGTTTTTACTAAGAGGCAGATTTATATGACCTAAAAATAAGAAAACATGCACGTATTTATGACCTAAAAATGTTTAAATATGGCCAAAAATATGATCTTACAATTTAATTAATCTACTTTTATAAGATTAATGATGTGTTCCGTTGAGGTATTATTCAAAATTAAAATATACCGATGATGGGTCAAGTCCCGAAAGCACTACAGTTAAATAATTAGGTAAGTTGAGGAGACGGACCTTTCAGGTGAATATTCCATAATTTTATATTTTAATTTGTCCACCGCTGTGGTCTCGGGGTAGCGTGCTGCCTTGTCACGCAGCGGGCCCGGGTTCGATCCCCAGTCGGGATAGTTTTTCTGGGTGAGGTTTTTATCGGGGGTTTTCCTCACCTGTAAGACAAATGTCAGGAAAACTTTAAGGCCCAAACTGTCCCCGAAATCATATAGCCATCGCAATCATCATCATTCATATTCATCTTAGGTTAAGCTTAGGATTAGGGACTCTCCTGGCGCACCATTATCATCATCATCCATAATATCATCGGGGCAACGTAACCCCGCCTTCCAGGCGCCCCAACCTCAGAAGTGGGTTACAAGTACCCCATGCAGGAGAGAAACCAGGAATGTCGAAAGACAAACCTGGGACATTTGAAAAAAAATATATAATTAATCTATTAAATATTATATAATGGAAATGGACACCTAATGACAAATGAGGGAAATTTTGATGAAGTGGCTGAATTCAAATACCTAGGAACAATAATCACAAATAGGAATGAGATGCACAAAGAAATTAAACATAGGCTCAATTCTGCAAATGCATCCTATTATGTATTACAGAGATTCTTGTCCCAAGTTGTCTCAAAAAAACGTTAAACTGAAAATATATAAAACTGTTATTCCCCCAGTTATATGGATATAAAACATGACGGTAAACCCGAGGGAAAGCGTCCATTAGGTAGGCCAAGAATGAGGTGGGAGAATATTATATCATGATCTGGGGAGTAAATTATACAGGGGATGATTGGAAAATATTAGCTCAGGATAGGATAGTCCTTTGGAGGGGCTGTCTTTGAACTTCCTTCATCGTCTTTTATCCCCATAAGGAGGTTTGCCTCTTGCGCTTTCTGCTTTTAAGGACTTCAGTGAGTTAGTTACCGCCTAATAATACCAACTAACTAACTCACTGGCACTATCGAACCTGCGGGTTCATGGCCGCGTGGACATAAGCTCTCCATAATCCCTATCCTGAGCTAATGTTTTCCAATCATACCCTCTATTATCAACTTCCCTCAACTCATGGTTAATTTTATTCTCCCACCTCAATCTTGGTCTATCAACTAGGCGTTTTACCCTCTGGTTTTCCTACAAGAAGCTTCTATGCACGTCTTTCATTCCCCATTCGTGCCACATGTCCTGCCCATCGCAGTCCACGAGACTTACCTGTTCTCATTATATCTGGCTACCTATAAAGACAATGTAGTTCATTCTTATGTAGTCTTCTCCATTCATTTGTCTGTTCATCTCTCTTTGGTCCAAAAATTTTCCTATGAACTTTATTCTCAAATACACGTAATCTCCTTCCCTCCCTTAAAACTGCCTAAAAATTACTACATCATAATTTTCTGCCCTGGTTTCTGAACAATCATACTTAAAATTCTATTGAAACGTTCAACGCTTCCTGGAAAGCTAGCCGTAAATGTGGCAATGCTGCCTTCCATGTGGCAGCTGAAACATGAAGCGTGCTTTGCAGGGCGTTGAGGAAATAATCAATATACTGCGACCGGAACTCAGAACTTTCCAGAGTGGTTCAACATAGCCTTGCTGTAGAAAGAAACACTTTTTTCCCATCATATATAACTATACAAGAATGAATGTGCACCTTTTAAATCACAGTGACGTCGGCAAATTCATGCACCATATCATGGATTTTCTTTCATTCTATTATCAATTTTATTTATATACAGATTTTCAATGCTTACACATCTTTCTGTGCCTAAAGTTTTATTTTTCTTCTCCACCACTCGTCTCTATCCTTCCACTCCATTTCCTCCAGTCCTCTTGTTCTCATTCCAGTTCTTATTTCTTACATCCACGAGTTTCTAAGTCTTCCTTTCCTTCTTCCAGGTGGATACCGTTCTAATTTTTTTCTGGGTAACCTTTTTTCTTGCATTCGTCGTACGTGCCCATATAAATTTCTAATATTAATAATTTTATTTATATGTCCAGCGTTGTGGTCTCGAGGTAGCGTGCTGCCTTGTCACTTAGCGGGCTCGGGTTGGATCCCCGGTCGGAACAAGTTTCCTGGGCGATTTTTTTTTCAGGGGTTTTCCTCGCCTATAAGACAAATGTCAGGAAACTTAAAGCCCAAACGGTCCTCGAACATCATCTGGCTATCATTAACATATTAATTAAGTTTAGGATTAAGGCCTCTCCTGACGCATCATTACCATCATCATCGGCGCAGCATAACTCCGCCTTCCAGGCGCCCCAATCTCTAAAGCGGGTTACGATAACGCCATGTCAGGAGACAATACCAGAATTTCGAAATGATAACGTGGTGGTATTGAAAAACAACACACACACACACACACACACACACACACACACACACACACATATATATATATATATATATATATATATCATCATCATCATCATGGACAAGTTCGTTTTAGGCCATGTGGCCTGTACGGTAAACCTAGCAAAGATGGTCTTGATCTTTCCACCGATGTTTTGGTCTTCCTTGGTCCCTATATCCAGTTGGGGTATATTGGAATGCCAATTTTGGAAGTCTATTTCTTGCCATTCTCCTCAGATGATTTTTTCATTCTTGTTGGTATCTTTGTATATCTTCATGTAAACTTGTTACTCCAAGTTTTCCTCTGATAATAGTGTTCCTTCGGTGATCCAGTCTATTAACTCATAACAATGATCGTAAGATATATATACAGATTTTCAACGTTTGCACATCTTTCTGTGCCTAAAATTTTCTTTTCTTTTCCACTCTTCTCTATACTTTCACTCCATGTCCTCCAGTCCTCTTGTTATCATTCCAGTTTTTACTTTTTGCATCCACGAGATTCGAGGTCTTCCTTTCATCCTTCTTCCAGGTGGATACCACTCCAATGTTTTTCTGGGTAACCTTTTTTCTTACTTACTTACTTACTTACTTACTCACTGGCACTATCGAACCCGTAAGTTCATGGCCGCGCGGACATAAGCTCTCCATACATCCCTATCCTGAGCTAATGCTTTCCAATCATTCCCTGTATAATCTACTTCCCTCAAATCATAGTTAATGTTGTTCTCCCACCTCATTCTTGGTCTACCAACTGGGCGTTTTCCTTCTGGCTTTCCTACAAGAAGTTTCCATGCACGTCTTTCATTCCCCATACGCGCAACATGTCCTGCCCATCGCAGTCTACGGGACTTAACTGTTCTTATTATATCTGGCTTCCTATAAAGACCATGTAGTTCATTGTTAAGTAGTCTTCTCCATTCACCTGTCTGTTCATCTCTCTTTGGTCCAAAAATTTTCCTAAGAACTTTATTCTCAAATACTCGTAATCTCCTTTCCTCCCTTAAAGTAAGAGTCCATGTTTCGCACCCATATAATATAACTGGTAGAATAATAGTTTTATATATTTTCAGCTTAACGTTTTTTGAAAGGAGTTGTGACATCAAAAGTCTCTGCAATGCATAATAGCATGCATTTCCAGAATTGAGCCTATGTTTAATTTCCTTGCGCATCTCATTCCTATTTGTGATTATTGTTCCTAGGTATTTGAATTCAGCCAATTCCTTTTTTCTTGCCCATGCCAATTAAGTTGCTTATAACGTATGTAATCTAAAACTGAATACCATGTAATACTGTATTAATTTTTTTCTCGTATGACTATATTTACTATTTTTTTCCAATTTGAACACCTTGCTGCTTTCCTTTTGTTGAATTACCATATTTATGTTCGTAGGACACCATTTATCATAGCTGTTATTGCTCTACCTTTATTTATTCTGTTCTTAATGTCACTCTTTCCTGTTTATCTACTTTACCCGAAATATTCGAATTCTTCACAGCTTCTAATATACCCCATCTGACCTTCTAATGTTAAATCTTCGATTTCTCCTCCACATCTCACATAATTTTTTTTCTTCTAATTTCAAGCCTCAATTGTCGTATTCGTCCAATAATTTCCTGAATAATAATAATAATAATAATTATTATTATTATTATTATATTATTAGCAATAAATAGCAATGAAAGAGAAAATTTAATATTGGTGGAAGGAATCCAAATAAAGCAAGTGAAACAAACTAAATATTTGGGAATTATTATGGATAACATTGAAGGTATAGTCAAAGAGAATATAAAACATAGAATTGAATTGAGTAGCAAATTATATCATTGTTAAATTCCATATGGTGGGATAAGCACATTTGGAAAGACACAAGAAAATATACTGGTAAAACATTGGTGGAATCTGTTGCAATGTATGGAAGTGAGGTATGGACAATCAATAAGTACTACAAGAACAGACTAATAGCTCTAGAAATGGATTATTTACGCAGAAGTGCGAGAAAGTCAAAATTAGAACATGTCACAAGTAAGGAAATTAGAAATATAATGGAAGCAAAAGAAAGCATAATTGAAAGAATTAAATAAAGTGGTTAGGACATGTTTTAAGAATGGAAGATGAGCGATGGCCAAAGCAACTATATGAATGGCATCCGACCAGAAAGAAGAAAAGAGGGAGACCAAAGTTAACAGGGAAGGAAAGCATGAAGAAATTAATGCAAGCAAGAGGGCTAAGCATTGAAGATGCCCAAGATCGTAGGCTTTGGAGGTTTGGCACGGGAAGACGGCAGCAGCTGAAGACAGATAGATATTATTATTATGTAAATGGCTGTTAGTTTATGGAATGATTGGTTTATGTTGGTATATAATACAATAGTGGGAAGTACTGTCACACATGGTGCTGAATAATGGAAATTCAACAACAAAATTATGTCGATGGAAATGGATTTCTTTGGGAGAGCGGCAAGATCTTTAAAATTGGGGGAAAAATAAGATATAAAGTCATACGAGAAAAAATTAAAATTAAATATTCAATAGTAGATTGATTACATAGGATATAATAATTAAACTGATATGGGCATAAACGACGAATGCAAGACGAAAGGATACTCTGCAAAACATTGGAATGGTGTCCAGCTGCAAGAAGAAAAACTAACTCACTGGCACTATCGAACCATAGGTTGATGGCAGCGCGGACATAAGCTCTCCATGTATTCCTATCCTGAGCCAATGTCTTCCAATCATCCCTGTATAATCCACTTCTCTCAAATCGTGGTCAATGCCACTCTTCCATCTCATTCTTGGTCTACCTACTGGGCGCTTTCCCTCTGGTTTTCCTACAAGAAGCTTCCATGCACCTCTTTTATTCCCCATTCGTGCCATATGGCCTGCATATCACAGTCTACAAGACTTAACTGTCTTATTATATCTGTTTTCCTATAAAGATCATGTAGCTTACTGTTATGTAGTCTTCTCCATTCACCTGTCTGTTCATCTCTCTTTGGTCCAAAATGTTTCCTAAGAACTTTATTCTCAAATACTCGTAATTGTTTCTCTTTCCTTAAAGTAAGAGCCTATATTTCATATTCATATAATACACCGTGTCCCATTCAAACCTCCCACATTTTAATTAATCATATCTCTCAACATATGCGGAATTATGCAATGAGGTTGGTACAGTAAAACTTGTGTAAATGCGGAAATCTGTCCAATGTGAACAAACTTATTGGTCCAGGCGAAATAATAGTAATTTTACGTGTATTTATTTTGCATAAAACGGAATCTGTCCAACGCGGAAACGGAAGGATATTTCTACACAATGCATGACTTTTTACAAAGCGGAAAGACCAGAGAAATAAATTAGTTTCTACTTAATTGAATTCCAGTTCGGCAAACAACAAACAAAAGGGAATGATTAATGCAGCAGGGTGGAAGTAGAGATTCTTACCTGTACCTGAAATTAGTTCGCCCTCACTGCACGCATGGTATGCGCGATAATACAGATGACTCTCTTTGACAAAATAACAATTTCACTGTAAAATCATAAATTAGTTTAAGTTCTGAGACCGATCTCTCAAAGGTAGCGTTCTGAATTTACATAATTAAGATGGCTAAAACGTATGTATCATTCTCATTAAACGAAAAAGTGAATGTGATTAAAGATAAATCTCCAAATTCCCGGACCGATACTGGTGTCAAATCCCTAGAGAATAACGATTTCATTGCATCTTCAGGTTGGCTTGACAGTTTTAGAGGACGACACAATGTAGTGTGGAAAGAAATTTGCGGGGAATCAAAGGATGTGGACAAGAGTGTAGTTAGTGAGCGGGAACCGAAACTGCATACTTTAACTTCAGGATACGCGCCTAAGAGACACTCTTAGAGCTGATGAAACGGGACTGTTTTCGGTACTCTATAATCTAAGATTACCAATAAGTTTTAGTTTTTATAATGCGGAATTTTGTCTAATGTGGAAAAAAATTGGTCCCATGGGATTCCGCTTTGAGCAAGTTTTACTGTATTAAAAGAAAGAGAAATTCAAAGAATTTTTGTTTTCATTGTTGCAGTTAATTCATCTGTCGCATATTGGACAAAAATGACATAAAACAAAATGGCGAGCACAAACTGTTTTCTGGTATGCAGAGACGAAGTCAATAATTACAGTGCAAAGAAATTACCGGAGAGAATATGGAGGAAATGCACCTGATGGGAAGACCATTAAGGCATGGCTTGAGAAGTTTCTGGTGACTGGAAACGTTAAAAAAAAACAATCAGGAGGTGCTCATACACGTGTTTCGGAAGAAAATATTGAAGAAATTGTGCTCATATAGAGGTGTTTTAACGTGTGGAAATGAAAATTCTTTGAGTTTCTATTTCGTGTAATACCAACCTCATTTCATAATTCTGCATACTTTGTTTGTTATTATTAATTAATATGTGGGAGGTTTGAATGGAATACTCTGTATAACTGGTAGAATAACAGTTTTATATATTTTCTGTTTAACGTTTTTTTAAAGAAATTGCGACAGGAGTCCCTGTGCCTGTAATGCCCTTGTCGTCCTGCCTTTTTAATCCTTGAATTAATGTTATTATTATTATTATTTTTATTTATATACAGAATTTTAATGTTTACACATCTTTCCGTGCCTAAAGTTTTATTTTTCTTCTCCACTCGTCTCTATCCATCCAATCCATGTACTGCAGTCCTCTTGCTCTCATTCCAGTTCTTATATCCTGCGTCCACGAGTTTCGAGGTCTTCCTCTCCTCCTTTTTCCAGGTGGACACCATTCCAATGTTTTCCTGGATAATCATTCTTCTTGCATTCGTCGTACGTGCCCATACCAATTTAATTGCTTATACCGTATATAATCTACTATTGAATAACCAATATTCATTTTTTCTCGTATGACAGTATTTCTTATTTAGTCTAATTTTGAACATCTTGCTTCTCTCCTCAAGAAATCCATTTCCATCGAAATAAGTTTTTGTCTTAATTTTTGGTTGAATTTCCAAACTTCAGCTCCATATGTGACAGTACTTCTCACTATTGAATTATATATTTGTAACTTATTTTTCCTGGTTATATGTCCGTTCCATAAGACTCCATTCATCATTGCTGTTATTGCTCTACCTTTATTTATTCTGTTCTTAATATCACTTTCTTGTTTACCCTCTTTATCTAATTTTACTCCCAGATACTCAAATTCTTCACATCCTCTAATATACCCCTTTTCATCTTATAATATTAAATCTTCGGTTTCGGCTCCACATCCCATATAAAATGTTTTTTCTAAATTTATTTTCAAACTCCAGTTATCGTATTCGTCCAATAATTTTCTGAACATAAACTCCACGTCTTCATATTCTTGAGCAATTATTATCTGGTCATCCGCAAATAACAGTGTATATATTGTATCTGTTGATCCATCTCCAATTGGTACTCCCATTCCTGCGCATTTTTTTTTTGCTCCAGTTTGACAGTGCTTTATGTATAAATATCTTAAATAATGTTGGTGATATGCTACAACCTTGACGAAGGCCTTTTGTTACTTCAATTTCTTCTGATATATTTTCCAATTTTAATTTTAGACACTGCATTTTATATACATTTTTATTGCATTAATAATTGGGCACGTACGACGAATGCAAGAAGAAATATTACCCAGGAAAACATTGGAATGGTGTCCACCTGGAAGAAGGAGAAGAGGAAGACCTCTAAACTCGTGGATGCAGGAAATAAGAACTGGAATGAGAGCAAGGGGACTGGAGGACATGGATTGGATGGAGAGAGACGAATGGAGAAGAAAAATACAACTTTCTAAATCCACAAATGTGAAATGAACTTGTTGGTTATTATTTGTCTTAATTATTATTATTATTATTATTATTATTATTATTATTATTATTATTATTATTATTAGTTATTTTGATTTCCAAATATCTACATAATATACAAAGGCTATATACCTTGAGATGTTAAAGACGTTTAAAATATAAATATGAAATGAATGTTGATTAAATTAAAAAAAAAATCCTAAATGATTTTCTGATGACGCATAACATTAACAAGGTCAACAAGTGACGACCGTGGGTGGAATTTTACGTAAGATCAATGAAAATAACGTTGCTGTATTTTCTTTTGAACTGCGGTCTATGAAACTGGGTCAATGTAATGCGGTCAGGGCGCATGCGCCGTTCCACACACAATCAATATGTTGATTCTGCTGCTTTAATATAATTTTAATATGAAACTATGAAACGCAGAAAGATAACAATTGCCTATACAAGTAGATACAATCATCATCGTCATCATCAATAGCAGTCATGGATTAGGCCATTGACCTGTTCCGCTTCAGGATAGAAATTGTTCCCTCCATCACTTCTTAGGCATTCCTGGGTTTCTTCGTCCTGTGGATATGTAGTTGAATAAGTGCAGAGGTAGTCTATTGTTTGGCATTCTAAGAAGGTGTTCATGCCAATTATTTTGGTATATTTGGATGGTTTCAGTTATTGCAGGTGTGTTGAGAGCTTCATTACGCATGTGGTCATAAAGTGTATAACCCACTTTATAATATCTACGTAAATAAAATATATAAAGCAGTGATACGTCTAATATTGACCTATGCCTCCGAAACAAGAGCAGATGCTGTTAAAACAAACTTTAGAAACAAATGAAATGAATATTCTGAGGAAGACTGTACGTAAATCAAAGAAAGATAAAGTTATAAATGAAGAAATAAGAACGCTGCTGAATATTCAGGCAATAGATGAATGGATGGAAAAAAGAAGATTTAAATGGAATCAACATATATCCCACATGACACCAGATAGAAATGTACGCATGGCAAAAAATAAGTTACCAGAGGATGGGAGAAGAACACTAGAAGGCCAAAAAATAGATGAAGCAGGTCATGGATCTAAAACAAAGAGAAGAAAAAATGTAAACTTTTTCTTCTTCCTTCCTTCCAAGTATTAGGCAAAGGCCTGTTACGATCCTATAGAAAATTTTCCCTCCAGCGTTTCATAGGACGGCCCAGAGATCTTCGTCCTCTTGGTATATAATTAGCTATGAACAGCTTTGGGGATCCGATTTGAACTCATTCTTTCAAGATGGTGTTTCCAATTTAGTTGGTACTGTTTAATATATTCCAAAATTGGCGTAGTCTTCAATTCTTTTAAGATATCGGTGTTCCTTTCCCGATCCCATCTGGTGTAACCCGCTGTTCTGCGCATGAATCTCATTTCACAAGCCGTTATTCTGCTTTCGTTTTGTCTTTTTAGTGTAAATGTAAATGTTCGTTTGTTGAAAATCTTAAATCTCCGAAAATTCTTCATTGATTGCTTTGAAATTCGGCACATATATGTATTTTTTATGTAGAGGGTTTTTATGCTATATATCATGCTCTAAAATCATTAGGTGTAGGAGTTCACCTGAAACGAAAATTTAAAAATCGCTCTAGTGGTCGCAATTTTTAATGTTTCACAGCGAAACTGAGTTTTTTTCATTTTGAAATAAACCGAGGTATGGAGAGCTTATGTCCGCGCGGCCATGAAGCTACGGGTTCGATAGTGCCAGTGAGTTAGTTAGTTAGGTATTACCCAAAAATGAGCGAAGTCTAACCTTTAGAAATGGGGGGGGGGTTTACCTAAAATTCGAAATTTTAAATTGTCTCTAGTAACCGCATGTTTGATTCGTTGCAATTTATACCTTTGTACGTATCTACATGTTTTCAGGTATAGTGATTGTTTGGCCGCTATCTATAAAATCATTAGGTGGTAGTTCACCTGAAACGAACATTTAAAAATCGCTCTAGAGTTTGCAATTTTTTATGTTTCACAGTGAAACTGGGTATATCATTTTGAAATAAACCGAGTTAGGTATTATAAAAAAAATCACCGAAATCTGGTCTTTAGAAATGAGCGTTTACCTGAAATTCGAAATTAAAAAATAACTCTAGCAACCGCCATGTTTGGTTCCTTGCAATGTACACTTCATACATACACTTCATAAACAAGTGTTTAGCCGCTATCTGTTATACTATAAAATCATTAGGCGTAGGACTTCACCTGAAACGAAAATTTAAAAATCGCTGCAGCGTTGGCAATTTTTTATGTTTTACAATGAAACTCAGTACATCCTTGCGAAATAAACCGAGATAGGTATTATCCAAAAAATCAGCGATAACTGACTGATCTTTAGAAATGGGGGTTTACTCGAAATTAGAAATTAAAATTTGACTATCAACCGCCATGTTTGGTTCCTTGCAATGTATAATATACCTTTGTACATATATATAGGTCTTCAGGTATGGCGAGTGTTTAGCTGTTATCTATTATATACTATAAAATCATTAGGTATAGGAGTTCATCTGAAACGAAAATTTAAAAATTGGGAAAAACTGCACTTAAACTAGCGTGAAATATTTTCAAAGTCCTACAGAACAACTGGGCATGCGCCAGGGTTTATAGAGCCAGCGATAACCCAAAATCGAACCACATATCGATTATTATCCTCGATTACTATCCGTCGCTATGAAATTTAAGTGACCAATATTTGCAATAAATCCCCAAATCCATGTTAAAAAATATATTAATAATATTTAAATTACAAAAATGTTTATTAAAAATGGGTGTACACTTACTTATCACTCCCTAACACTGATGCAACCAGCGATAACCCAAAACAGCGATAGAAAAATCATAGACTAAGTAATATACTCTGTGGAGAAAATAGTAGTTAGTAGTCCACCGCTGTGGTCTCGAGGTAGCGTGCTGCCTTGTCACTCAGCGGGCCCGAATTCGATCCCCGGTCGGGGCAGTTTTTCTGGGTGAGGTGTTTATCGGGGTTTTTCCTCACCTGTAAGACAAATGTCAGGAAAACTTTAAGGCCCAAACGGTCCCCGAAATCATATGGCCATCATCCTTATCATCATCATCCTTCACCGGTGTGGAAAGCAACGGGAAGCTACCACACCTACACAATTCCCTAGTAAAGCTGTATTAGTTTGGGGAAGTTAGGATGAGAAAATGGACGAATTAGTACACCAGATTAATTTAGCGTTCACTTGTTTGTTGGCGAGTTTTTTTGTGATAAGTTGGCAACGACTAATACATATTTCACATGGCAAATATGGTGATTTTAGTTTACTTTCAGTTCAACTTCTCACTTCATTTTAACGCATTTTTCAGATTTTTGTTTTGAGGGGAAATAATCAAATATACACCGTGTCCCATTCAAACCCCCCACATTTTAATTAATCATAACTCTCAAAGTATGTGGAATTATGAAATGAGATTTGTATTAAAAGAAAGAGAAACTGAAAGAATTTTTGTTTTCATTGTTGCAGTTAATTCATCATTCTCATGTTGGACAATAATGACACAAAACCACGTTCGCCAGACATCACTCCACTGGACTTCTTTCTCTGGGGGTATATAAAAGACCGCGTGTTTGTGACTCCCGTACAAGATCTTCATGATTTACGAACCCGTGTCCTTGACACAATTGCAACAGTACCAATGGACATGTTGGACATAACGTGGCACGAAATCGAATACAGACTTGATATTGTTCGTGCTACTAATGGTGCACATATATACTTTTTTTAGTGTGTGGCAATGAATATTTTTTGAGTTCCTGTTTCGTTTAATACCGGCCTCGTTTCATAATTCCGTATACTTTGTTAGTTATGATTAATTAAAATGTGGGAGGTTTGAATGGGACACCCTGTATTCTCTCTCAATACTAATCAAATTCCGTTGAAGTGAATAGTCATAAGATAAAAGTTAAAAAATGAAATGTACCTGTTAACAGGTGCCGTCGTCCTCAACTTTGTCAGTTGCTGCTACAGACACTTGGAGTTCACATCGTCGTAAACAACAACAACCAATAGCAGAAGCTCATCCTGCTGATGATGGAAGTTAACTTCCAAAATGCCTCCAGTTAATAATGTATTACATAATTTTAACATAGTTGTGGACGACGGCACCTGCCTACAGGTACATTTTAATTTTTAACTTTTATATTTCTCTCTAGTCCATCGCTGTGGTCTCGAGGTAGCGTGCTGCCTTGTCACGCAGCGGGCCCGGGTTTGATCCCCGGTCGGGGCAGTTTTTCTGGGTGAGGTTTTTATCGGGGTTTTTCCCTCGCCTGTAAGACAAATGTCAGGAAAACTTTAAGGCCCAAACGGTCCCCGAAATCATATGACCATCATAATCATCCTTCACCTGTGTGCAAAGCAACGGGAAGCTACCACACCTACAATTCCCTAGTAAAGCTGCAAGGACCTGCCTTTGGACAGAATTACTATGGATGGCTATTTCTCTCTGGTAATTATTCACATACTTCAAGACTAAATGTGTGTATTTCCATTTCTTTTAACTTGGTGGCATGAAATCCCTTAGAGGGTATCACATTTCTACATAACTATGGTCTACAGAAGTAAATAAAATCCATTTAACTCACCCTGTAAGTGAACTCCATTCGCCGATCACCTGCAGCGAAATGTTCAACCACTGAATCGAAAAACGTGTCTCTATCTTTGAGAGTATTTAAAAGTTCACTTTCAATTGATATGAGGCCAAGATCCGAGAATAGTTTATGTCCTGCTCTGTTTTGAACGTATGTCTTAATTCGCTTCAATATCGAAAACGATCTTTCAACTGTTGCATTGGACATCGGCATTACACTTATCAGTGATGCCAATAGACACACCTGTGGCAATGTTTTCCCTAGTGGTGAAGTCACTAACATCTTCATTAGTTGCAAAGGCGACTTACTGTAAAATTCTTTTGAAGTGTACACTACGGTTAATTCGTTCTTTAGACGTACGTCATCAAAATAGCGACCATAGTTCCCAATTAGGTTTTGCAAAGCTTCAATTGGGAAAAGGCGAGAATGAATGCCATACTTTGAAGAATCTAGTAAGGTCATAAAATTAAGTTTTCCGTAATCCTGGAATCTTATATTAATATGTTCTTCGATGTTATCGAAAATTTCAAAGTACAGTTTTCTATATTTGGCTACGACATCTGGGGATATGTTTGGTTTTTCTGCTAGTTCAACATCAGAAACTGTTTCTTCAAACAATTCTTCAAAACGATTTCCAAGCAATTTCAGACCATTTTTCGTTTGTGTTATCTTGATTCTGCAGTAGACAATATCCAATGAAGGATTTTGAAGGGCAACTGATAAATCATCAGCTAGAGAAAATATTCTGTGAAAAGTTGCAAGAAGAAAGCAAAATTCAAATGCTTCTAAATTTGACAGATGTTCTTCAATAAAAGAAAGAGTGCAATCTTCTATTTCCGACTGATGTCCCAACATGGTGCGAAAAATTAGACGAAGCTCATTCTTTTTTATATAAACAGTACTGACAAGTCTTGACGAATAATTCCATCTTGTTGGACAAACATTTGGCAATCGTCGACGTAAAAATTTCTCTATGAACTTTGCACGCTGTGGTGATTGGAAGAAAAATCCAGCAAGCCTGTTAAGAACAGCAAAAAATATACGGCATTCAGGAATATTTGAAGCACTTTGGGACAATACTGAATTCAGACAGTATGCAGAGGAGTGGACACATACTGCTTGTGGGGAAAATTCCTTAACATTGGCATGTAAACCTTGTATGGAAGAGAGACGTCCACTGTAGCTTTGTGCTACAAATTTTTCGCCGCAGTTTGAAAAATCTTGAAGTGTGTTAAAATAAGATTAGCAATTTCTGCAGCTGTTTCATTGTTCTTTAAATCTCGGAAGCACACGAATTTTTCTAACACATTTCCTTCTATCACATATCTGTAAACAAGAGATAGATGCAGTTTATTCATGACATCGGCTGTCTCATCAGCTAGTATGACAAAAAAACTACATTTTTGTAATTGTTGTTTAATTTCATGAGTAAGTGCACTTGCTATAGATGCTATTAAATCATTTCGGATACGACTTGATACACCCTCGAATACTGTAGAACTATCTAAGTGATTTTTTAGAAGGGGGTCATACTGAGAAGTATAGTTCAGAAGTTGTCGAAAATAATTACCAAGATTATTAGATGTTTTAGACTCGTCATCTCCTGATGAAAGTTCTAGTTTTGCAAGAAAACTAACAGCGTTTATAAGTCGTTTCAAAATATCTCTATTGCGATTTACTGCCTCGTTATGTTGGATAACGCATTGTTGTGTTTGATCATTCGATTCAGTTTCAGTAGTTTCAGTTCCAAAAGTAGCGAGCGCTATTGAAGCACGGATATGGGCAATGGCAACATCATGATCGCGTAATGCTTTAGTTAAATTACCCAGCTTACTGTAGCCTATAGTTGTCCAAGTTGAAGTTCTGTCACGGCCAAATAGCAAACAATTCCAACAAAATAATGTATTATATTTAATGCTTCCAGTAAGCCAATTACATCTCACATAATTAGCATTTTTAAAATGGCGAGTCATATGCTTTTGTTTTTGAGTTAAATTTGGCAACGCAGGTATTGGTCGTCCTTTAGAAATTATCATTTTCTTTTCTTCCAATGATCTTTTGGAAAATGGTATTTGGATCAAATCGGCTATAATATCACCAGACATGTTCAGAACCTATTCTACACTACGTATATACACAAAAAATATAGAAAGATAATGGAACTATATAGATTAAAGACTGAAAAATTTAAAAAATGTACAGCACATCTCACAATACACGCAACCCGACTGGCCCAGGCAGGCAACTGACTGCTTGGGTGAGGCTATACGCTGGTTTATCGTATTGGTTAGAATCCATGATGACGTGTTACGTAATGAAATTTATTGTAGAATAATGGAAAGAGAATCATACTGTATTTATGTTTAACATTTTGAATATTGTCTTGTTGCTGGTTTTTAGATTAGTTCGCAATACATGCTGATATCCTCGGGAATTAAAATGGGAATTATTTTTACGGTTATTATTATGGTAAACCTGCATGTGTTAGAATTTTCTGTCTAATATTTTTAGGATATATTAATTTTAAATACTTTTTACAGACATAAATAGGTAAAAATACTTATATAATTATGGCCATTTTTGTTGTATACTTCTGTTACACAGAAACACTTAGATTTATTCCATTTTTGCTCTAAGCTCGCATGAACAGTCTGGGAACATTCCAGCAGCGTCATACATTGTAATAGAAAAATCTAATGACGTCATACTGTGTCGCCATATTGCCTCTTGCAGTTTATTGGAATAATAACGTAATTTTAAAATACTTAGTTAATAACTCTTTATATTTTATAAGTAATGAATACAAATAAAATTGTCATTAATTTTGTAAATTACCAAGTCTCAAAATTATTAAATCAATTTCCTTATTGAGGCGAAAACGTCTACTATCGGCCACTTTTACTTTGGCCAATCATAATCTCTCTTTCATAAGCTGCCATGGAGTTCAGCCAGTTCGATTTACTTTCGTAGCTATTGGTAGCCTACCATTGGTTAGACCTATCTCGAAACTTCTGGAACGTCAGATTCATGTAATATATCCGGTGCGGAGTTGCAAGAAGGTGCGATTTTACAAGGAGACAGCCTAACGTGAAGACGTGAGGATTCTTGCAGGACCAAGATAAAAGAATAAGGTATTTATCTAAATTTCTTTCAACTTTTTAAACTGTTTTATTTAAAGTAAATTAGGAAAATATAATTTGGTAATGTAAACATTATTGCACCGCTAAAGCCAATTAATAAAATGAAGTTCTTTGTCCATAGTTAGTGTGGCGCCATTTTTGTTGGTTTTTATCTTTGAACATTTTTCAGTTTTATAATTTGCATGGATATTTGGTATATTTGTTGAAGGAACTAATCTAAAAACAAATGTTTCAGAAAAAATGGCAAAAGCTCCAGCAGTAGGAATTGATTTGGGAACAACTTATTCGTGTGTCGGTGTATTCCAACACGGAAAAGTTGAAATTATAGCAAATGACCAAGGAAATAGAACCACGCCAAGTTACGTTGCTTTTACGGATACCGAGAGATTAATTGGAGATGCAGCAAAGAATCAAGTGGCCATGAACCCCAATAACACAATTTTTGGTAAGTTCAATTTGCATTCTTACACGTAATTTTAGAATGCGTTATCCAATAGCAAAAATGTGACTCATCTACAAATCTAACGGTTGTATAATTTGCGAGTGTCCGCCCATAACTAATTTTATACATTTCTAAATTATACTCTGGAAATTGTTTTAAATTAACCAAACTTCCCTATTTTCAATACAAAATGTGGTCAATCACGAAATGTAGGATAAATCTAAGATTTGATTATTTTTTAACTTTAAGTTCCTCTTAAATAGGCCTATTAGTATCAACAGTTTGTTAGACTAAAAATGACAAACGTGAGAAGCATTTTAAGAAACTAATGCAAATTTTTAGAACTATCCCATCTCTGTTTATTTTTCCCTATATACATCTTGTGGAAATATTTATTGTGGTTGTGGATGCCAACAAACATTCAAATATTCTCGAGAAATTAGTTCCATTTATGATTTTATTTAATGTTTATCGAATTTCAACTCTTGGTGTATGTGCCTGGGCCAGGTGGGAGAACAGTGCCTTTTTATTTATGCACTTTAACAGTACATAATTGGCATACATATTAATCAAATACTATATTTAACATATTTCAATCTGGGAAACTTATCACTTCTTTATTTTCTCGTAAATATGAAAATAAAGTGGGACTATTTCCTGTCATGACCACGAAGGTTACAACAGTTCTTACTTCTAACCAGCGATAAACCACCGATTATCACAACGATGAGCACCGATGACCACAGATACACCACCGATGACCATAGATATACCACCGATACAGCATATCAGTGGCTTCAAATTATGTCCGAATTTGGCTTTTACATATTTAACCGCTTAAAATAATAAAAAGGACGTTCCCTGGAATTCACCTACGTTAGAGTAATTGATTTAGTTTCCATTCAATGATTTAGGTTTGGTTAGCCTTTAGTTTCCTTGCATTTAAATCATGTCTGACGGTTAGAACGTAAAATCATATATCCACTACTTCATTACATGATAGGTTTCAATATTTTGACGATGGTTAAATCCCAGAGGTAAATGGTATCATCAACACTTCGTAATACTTTAAATTACATAAAAAATGGCGTAAGTCGCGTAAGTAAAAAGCTGGTCTTGTACAACCCCACCTGTGCCTGGTTTCTACTTTGGATTTAGAAATAAAATTTTGGGGTGAGGTACGTTATATGCCAGTCACAATTCTACACTTATTCTTATGCCACTGATGCACTAAACACTTTGTAAACACAGTTTTGTATTGTTTTAAACATTTTGCAACGATCTTCAAGCTTTCTTTACAATATTTTATATTTATATATTTATGTAAAACATGATCGTGGATAAATTGCTTGCTTGCTATTTTCCCATGTTCCAACGTTGCCATCATTTGAAAATAATCTCAAACCATATTTAGTGTTAGTGTACGTAAAATTAGTTTATAGTTCATTAAATAGTATGCATGTAAATTGCTTTGTTACGTTAAGAAATGGGAAGTTGGTTTACGTCCATTTTTTAAAGCATTTGGGAATAAATAATATGCATTTAGTTAAAAAATGGCAAGTTAGTTAACGTCCATTTTTTTTTTTGCATTTGGAAATTTATTCCCAAAGTTGGTGATGCTGACTGCAGAGCCATCTACCAGAGGCTATATTAACCATTATGGCAATTTCTGCAACTCGTGCATGTGTACTGCAATTCTGTGGAACTTTAGAAAAATTTGTCTGAGACATATAACAGACTTTCCGAAAACAATTTACATGCATATTATTTATTCCCAAATGCTTGAAAAAATGGATGTAAACCAACTTCCCATTTCCTAACGTAACAAAACAATTTACATGCGTTAATAAACTATAAACTAATTTTACATACACTAACACTAAATATGGTTTGAAATTATTTTCAAATGGTGGCAACATTGGAACAACATGGGAAAGTAGCAAGTAAGTACTGTATCCACGATCATTTTTTACGTAAATATATAAATATAAAATATTGTAAAGAAAGCTTGAAGATCGTTGCAAAATGTTTGATACAGTACATGTGTTTACAAGTGTTTAGTGCAGCAGTGGCATAAGATTGATTGTAAGTGTAGAATTGTGACGAGCATATAACCTACCTCACCCTTATTTTCAAATGTTGGTTATTGCGATGCGAGTTCCCTAGCGGATGTTGTTGTTGTTGTTGTTTTCTAATGGCGAGATTTGACGCTTAAGTCATTTTCTCTCTGGCTTCCCAGTACAAGCGAACAAGGTCCTTAGAGTGTTGTGCAGTTGGATTTAAAGCTGGACAGACTAGAAGGTGGTGTTTGTCCATGATCAGGTCCGGGTCTTTGCATATGACACATCTGTCGGATTGGAAAACGTTTATTCTGTGGAGGTGGTGAGCCAGGCAGTCGTGTCCTGACATCAGTCTGAATTTTGCTTACTCTGCTTCTTTGCGGCCTTTATATTTTATTTCTGTGTATAGCTCATCAATTTTTTCCCATGATTTCCCTCTGGCTGTTGCAATGTTTTCTTTCATGTTTTCCATTTGGAATGCTTTCTTAATTTCTTCGATCTTTCTGTGGAGGTTTGAATTGGGGTGGGTTGTTATCTGTATTTTGGTACCCTTTTTGGCAAGTCCATCAGCTATTTCATTGCCAACTATTCCGATGTGTGAGGGTATCCACTGGAAGGCTATTAATTTATTTTGGTTGTTGAGGTATTTCAGAAGTTTACGGCATTCCAAGATGGTTTCATTTTCTGGTGTTTGGTTGGAGGTTATTGCTTGTATAGCGGCCTTAGAGTCTGCCAGAATAACAGCTTTTGTAAACATTTTTGTTCGGAATAGGAGGTTGTGGAGTGCTACTTCTATGGCCTTTACTTCACCATCGAAGGCTGTATTGTTTGTGCCTACTGCAACATATTGACTAAACAGATGGGAGTAGATTCCTGCACCAGCATTTTCACTCTTGGTTTTGGAGCCATCAGTGAAGACTCTTAGCCACTCTGGTTCTGGGAACTTTGTACTAATAGTTTCTAAGGTCATTTGTTTGGCTATTGATGGGTTTTGTATCATTTTTCTTTATTATTTCGTCTATTGAGAGGGTTGCATTATACAGTTGGTAATCTAATGGGCTTGGTATTTGAGGTGTTGGTTCAGTTTTGGCATCTAATTTATGTTTTTGGAAAAGATTACTAGTTTTGTGGAGAAAGGAAGGTTGTGTGATTAAGATCTGGGGTGTTGTGCTTTGAGGTTGGATTGCTTTTGGTAGTGCTGCTAATTTTGTGTGCATGATGCAGGATTTCTTTTCTATCTCATTTTTAATTGAGGGGTTGCCTGTGAACATTCTCATAGTTGCAGTGTTAGTTGATTTTACTGCTCCAGTGACTAACCTTAGCATTCGGTTCTGGATTATTTCTAGTTTATTCATTGTGGTGTCTTTAGCTGTTACTATTGTTTCTGCTCCATATGTTATAATTGGTTTCATGTAGGTTTTATATGTTCTGTTTAGGGTGTCCAATGAGCTCCCCCATTTCTTCCCAGCTAGTCTCTTCAGTATGTATGAGTTTTTGTTCGCTTTTTCTTCGATCTTGTTGACATGATGTTCCCAGTTTAGTTTATTATCTAGATGGACTCCTAGGTATTTTGTGCAATTGGATTTGGTTATCGGGCTATTGTTGATTGGTATGTTGAAGGATTCACTTGTGTGTCTTAGTGAGAAGTACTGGTAAAATGTTTTTGACATGCTGATTTCCATGTTGTTAATTGTGCACCAGTGTTGTAGCCTTTTTATGGCATTGTCCATATACTTCTGCAGCTGTTCTTTGTGGTTTCTGGCTGAATTGTTGGCCTTCGTCCATATGACTAAATCATCTGCAAATAGTGCACATTTGATGTGCTGATTAGTTTTGATTTCCTTAGGGAGGTCATTGATGTAACTATTGAAGAGGGTGGTGCTTGAGACAGCGCCTTGTGGCAGTCCTGTTTTGGTTTGGACGTAATTTGATTGGAGGTTGTTATACTTGGAAGCTATCCATCTTTGTGTTACAAAGGATTTAACCCAGTGTAACATATGGCCTGTTATTCCCATTTTTTGTAGCTTCCAAATAAGGTTGGTGCGCCATGTTACATGAAGCATTTCCATGCCTATAGAACTCGATGTACAATATTTGCATAATTTAGAAATATTTAAAAATTGTAAGATGTTTATAAAATTCCAAAATGTTTAAAATAGTAGCAGTTATTATGAATAGTTGAAAACTTTAGTGCATCAGTGGCATAAGAATATTACATGCAAAATTGTGTGTGACTGTTTATACACCACAGCTGATTATCCAAATAAATTAATTTATATGTGTGGCACTATAAAACAGTCTCAAAGTAACTAGAAAGGAGACACAAAATTTTATTAAACAAAGGCAGTTCCAACACTACTGTATGGATCGGAACACTGGGTCTTAACAAAAAACCAGGAATGAAGGATAGAAACGTCAGATATGAGATTTCTAAGGAGTGTGGTTCGCTTTACAATAATCGCTCAAAGGCGAAAGGATATATGAAGAGAACTGAATATATTTTAACTATTAGATAAAATTACACATTAGAAATGAAGGGATGGACCACATCAATAGAATGGATAACAATAGAATTCCGAAACAGATTCTTTATTACAAACCACTGGGACGAAGAAATGTTGGAAGACCCAGTAAAAGATGCTTTAACTTTTGCAGGAATTAATCACTGAGGTTTAATTTATGATGATATCAAATGTTTCTTACCTCTCCTCGTATAAATCTTCTAAGTAGATTGCGATTTTGAGACCATAACGGTCTCATCTTCAGTACAATCTTGGCGACTGATGTTATGTTGATTGGAAGAAACACTTCTTCCCTCTGCTGGTGGACCGATGAACCTCTGGATCAGGTCAGGATTTGTGGGAATTTCGAAGTTCGTAAGTTTTCCTTTGTTTTTCTGAAAGTGGATTTTTTCCCCCCAAACCATTTTCGTTTATCTATATGATTAATTAGACTGGTCTGAAAAACATTTAATTGGATGAAAAACCAGTCTATTTAAACATATAGATAAACTAAAGGAAATCACAGCTTGGGGAAAAAAATCCACATTCAGAAAAACAAAGGAAAACTTACGAACTTAGATTTTCCTGCATATCCTGATCTGATCCAGAGGTTCATCGGTCCTCGACAGAGGGAAGTTTTTCTTCTGACCGACATAACATGTCGCCAAGATTGTACTGAAGATGAGTCTCAAAATCATGATCTACTTAGAGATTCATATGAGGAGATTGCATCAATAAAGATGGATAGACCCAATCTAACATGACATTGGAACCGACCAGCTGGTCTAATCCTTGGTGATAAACTTTTTCAACAAATAACATTCTAAAATTACATTTCTTATGATTTTTATATATTTACATATGCAAATATTGTGAAGTTCTATGGACATGTAATTATTTACTGTAACATCAGCTAGGTGGCTCTCAAAATGGTGTTATCAACATTTGCAATTAATTCCAATCCATATTTTAAGGTTCTGATAGTACAACTTTGTGTACTATAAAATTAGTATATAGTTTAATAATGCATGTAATTTGTTTTGTTAGGCTAGGAAATGGAGTTGATTTATGTCAATTTTTTTATAAATTTCGGGAACTTATTACAAAAATTGGTAACTCTGGTTTGAGAGCCAACTGATGGAAGCTACATTAACCATTAGAGTAACTTGAGCATGCACATTGATTCTGTAGAACTTGGTATTCATGGTCGACACAATTCCCTTAATCACTCTTTTGAAAAATAAACAAGCTAGTAACAATCTTATTGGTTCTAACCTTAAAATATGTACACTGTAAATTTGCAAAATAAAATTATATTTCTGTTTTACAGATGCCAAACGTCTTATTGGGCGAAGATTTGAAGATGCAACTGTACAAGCAGATATGAAACATTGGCCATTCACAGTGATAAATGAGGGAGGAAAACCAAAGATTCAAGTACAATACAAAGGAGAAACAAAAACATTCTTCCCTGAAGAAGTTAGCTCCATGGTCCTCACAAAAATGAAGGAAACAGCAGAAGCCTACCTCGGAAAGTCTGTATCCAACGCTGTTATCACTGTTCCTGCATACTTCAATGATTCTCAGAGACAAGCTACCAAAGATTCTGGTGCCATTGCTGGACTTAACGTTCTGAGAATTATCAATGAACCCACAGCTGCAGCTATTGCTTACGGTCTTGACAAAAAGGTAAATTAAAGGAATTATTAAAATGCCATTTTATTTTACAGTTTTAGAAATAATGGGATTATACAGTTACGTTTCAGCTGTCAAGTTAAGCTATAGATCTTGGAACAGACCATAGGTTGTGGAATATTTTATTCATTTAAATGAGTATGAGTAGCTAGATTATGAAGCACAGGTTCATAAAACCAGAGACCTGGGTTTAAATCCCAGTTTAGGCACATTTTTGTTTACAAATTTGTATGTAGCTAATGTTCTGGAGTTAACAACAAAGTTATTCTCTTTGTTGCTTTCCAATACTTGGATGTCACATCTTGATCATTTTGAACAGCTACACAGTTTGTTTAATGTTATGTCCATTTCCACACCTTGAACACAATATACACATGTTAATATACCAATTCTATGAAGATATTTTCGTGTCCTGTAGTAAGCCTATGTATGTATACAGCAACTGCAGATTTTTGAGGTAGTTCCAGAATTATAGATGGATTTTGTAACAGTATTTTTATATGATGTTTTTATTATTTAACATTTCTCAATGAAAGAAATTATATTTGAAGAGAGAAATTTTCGCCTAGACAGAGACTCGAACCTGGGACCTTTGGCTTGCCGGGCCAAACGCTCTACCAACTGAGCTACCGAGGCGAGTTAAGATATAGACGCAAATGTTTCTCTTATATACGTTGTAATTCCCTTTCACCAAATGCTTTTGAAACCATTGTTTCTATCTTTGCAAATGGCGGCTTCTTAGTTAAGAAGACATATATTGGGAATTTTAACGTTACTTTATAAAGCTAGTAAGGCTTCTAATGGTGAAAGGGAATTACAACGTATATGAGAAACATTTGCGTCTATATCGTAACTCGCCTCGGTAGCTCAGTTGGTAGAGCATTTGGCCCGGCAAGCCAAAGGTCCTGGGTTCGAGTCTCGGTCTAGGCGAAAATTTTTCTCTTCAAATATAATTAGTATTTTTATATTTCTGTTTCCTACTATTTCAATTACATTGCAATTGTAATTATCAATACATTTTTCTTTATAATTCTTTTGATTCATTCAAATACACATTAGTTACTTTCTGCTTAATTTTGCATCTTGTTACGTGAGTATATCAGCTCTTTCCCTTGTATTCCAAAAAATCTGAGCAAAAATGCTAATCGGGCAGAATTTTTAGGGTCAAACCCACACTCAATGGGCTGGAATCCATTGTAAGACTTATGTTTACCAAGTTTCTCAATAGTCTGAATCATGTTTTTATTATTAATTTAACACTTCTCACTGAAGGATAAGTTGTATTTGAAGAGAAATTTTCACCTAGACAGAGACTCGATCCTCGGGACCTTTGGCTATCTAGGCCAAATGCTCTACCAACTGACCTACCGAGGTGAGTTGTGATCTAGATGCAGATTTTTCTCTTTATACGTTGTAATTCACTCGCACCAAATGCTTTGATACAGTTGCTTCTATCTTTGCATATGGCAGCCTCTTAGTTAATCCATAAATTGGGAATTTAACACTACTTTTTAAAGCCAGTAGAGCTTCTATTGATGTTTTTATTGTGATTTAATACTTCTCACTGAAGGATAAATTATATTCAAAGAGAAAAATTTTCGCCTAGACCGAGACTCAAACCTGGGTCTAGGAGAGAAAAAAAAATTTTCTCTTCAAATATAGTCTGAATCATGTTTTTTTCCTAATATTTTGCCCATTTTTTGATACATGGTTAATTCTGCCTGAATTGCAGCCTCTACAAATTTAATCAGACTTGAAATTAAATTCTTTCACTGCACCTCAATCCTTAGTCATTATATTTCAATATTTAAACAACTTGTGTTATGTCATCTAGCAGCACTGGTTCTTATTCCATCTGTTGGTGGACTGACGAACCTCCCAATCAAACCAACTTCCAGAATATCAAAATTCATTAATAATTCCTGGGAACTTTATTTGATCAGGAGAGTCGTCAGTCCACCAACAGATGGAGTAAGAAATGCTCCTGAATGATATGTAAATACTGAAGGTATAACTACCAGTGTTTACAAAACTGCTCTGACTAGAAAACAGAATTTGAGATGACATGGAAAGAATTTGACTTTAAATTTATACTCATATTTCCTATAATAGTTATTTATCTTACATTTTTATTATTTTTCAGGGTCATGGAGAGCGCAATGTCCTGATTTTTGACCTTGGTGGTGGTACCTTCGATGTGTCCATCCTCACTATTGAAGATGGTATCTTTGAAGTAAAGTCAACAGCTGGTGATACTCATCTTGGAGGTGAAGACTTTGACAATAGAATGGTAAATCATTTCGTCCAGGAATTCAAGAGAAAGTACAAAAAGGATCTCACAACCAACAAACGTGCTGTCCGAAGACTGCGAACAGCATGTGAAAGAGCGAAGAGGACCCTGTCATCTTCAACACAAGCCAGTATTGAAATTGATTCATTGTTCGAAGGAATTGATTTCTACACATCTATTACAAGAGCAAGATTTGAAGAATTGAATGCAGATCTATTCCGTAGCACCATGGAACCAGTAGAAAAGTCACTCCGAGATGCAAAGATGGACAAAGCACAAATCCACGACATCGTTTTGGTTGGTGGATCAACCCGTATTCCTAAAGTACAGAAACTTCTCCAAGATTTCTTCAATGGAAAGGAGCTGAACAAGTCTATCAATCCTGATGAAGCTGTAGCTTACGGTGCAGCTGTTCAGGCAGCCATCTTGGCTGGTGACAAGTCTGAAGAGGTACAAGATCTCTTGCTTCTTGACGTCACTCCATTGTCACTTGGTATCGAGACAGCTGGAGGAGTCATGACTGTCCTCATCAAGCGAAACACTACCATTCCAACAAAACAAACTCAGACATTCACCACCTACTCCGACAACCAGCCTGGTGTATTGATTCAAGTTTACGAAGGTGAGAGAGCAATGACCAAGGATAACAACCTGCTTGGAAAATTCGAGCTTACAGGAATCCCTCCTGCACCACGAGGTGTTCCACAAATTGAGGTTACCTTCGATATTGACGCTAACGGTATTCTTAACGTAACAGCAGTTGAAAAATCAACAGGAAAGGAGAACAAGATCACAATTACCAACGATAAGGGAAGATTGAGCAAGGAAGAAATTGAACGAATGGTTAACGATGCTGAGAAATACAGGGCAGAAGATGAGAAACAAAAACAGACAATTGCAGCAAAGAATGCTTTGGAATCTTACTGCTTCAATATGAAGAGTACTGTCGAGGATGAAAAACTGAAGGATAAAATCTCAGAATCCGACAAGACTGCAATTATGGATAAATGCAATGAAGTTATCCGCTGGCTGGATGCTAACCAGCTTGCAGAGAAGGAGGAATTTGAATCCCAGCAGAAAGAACTCGAAGCAATCTGCAATCCAATCATCACTAAGCTGTACCAAGGAGCTGGAGGAATGCCCGGAGGCATGCCTGGTGGAATGCCAGGTGGATTCCCAGGAGCAGGTGGAGCTGCCCCCGGAGCAGGAGGTGCAGCCGGAGCTGGACCAACCATTGAAGAAGTCGACTAAAAAGCACATGAATCTTTTTAAAATGTATTCACGCTTTGCTGTTTCTTGAAAAGGTTAAATCGTCTGATTTAATTTGGTTGTAGACGTGCTGTTTAAGAAAGTATTTTTCATTGAAATTCTTTGATTATGATTGTAGACATGCTGTCTTTTTAAAAAAAATTTTCATTTGAATTCTTTTATATGGTTAAATCAGCATGTTTTAACTGGATTTTGCAGTTTGAACAGCACACTTTTTTCATTCCAGTTTTATTTCAGTATTATGTCAACATATTAAGTCAAAAAATATTTGCATTGTTCTGTTTGTGGTAATTTATTGATAAAACTTTTATATTATATAATTGTTTTACAGTTACAAAAATGTTGTCTAAACTTTGTGATATTTAAAGAGAATATCTTTGTCAGTTAAATTCTCAAAAATTCATACAATTAAATTAAAAAGATTATTGAACTTACTTTTGGGACTAATTATTTGTGTGTTGTGAAAAATTTTCTCATCCCTAGAGAAAAAGCCAATGTGTATATATATATATATATATATAAAAATTTTTTTTTTCAAATTTTTGTTTTTAACGGTTACTGTTCTTAAGCTGCTTTCACATGGTAATAACTTGGTACTCCATTTCTATTAACTATAATAGAACATTGAAATGTTAAATTAATAATAAAAACATTATAATAGAACATTTTTATTTAACAAGTCTCGAAGAGAGGAAGTTTATTAAAAAAGGATAAATCGACCCATCTTGTTTGTCAGTCTAGTTTTTTTCCCCAGGGATGAGTAAATTGAGGCAATGAGACCAAATAACCTTGTCTACAAAATTATATATATTTTTTTCAGGTTTTGAAATACAGGGTGGACCGCTCGAATGGACCTAATTTCAATTGCTTGTTACTGGCAAACGGTTGAAGATAGAAACTTAAAACAACGTTCATATTACAGAAATACTCATCAAGTTTTGATATCCAGATCACCACATCTCTATATGAGCCCCAGCAGTCACTGTGACGATATCAAAGCGATGAACAATTTCTTGCCAAGTACGTTGGAGTATGTCTTCTGGAATGTTCTCAATAGCCTCTATGATGCGCTCACGAAGATCACGAAGGTCTTTTGACTGGGGTGGTGTAAACTTTATCTTTGACATAGCCCCAGAGAAAGAAATCCAGTGGTGTTAAATCGGGAGATCTCGGGGGCCACGCGATTGGTCCTCCCCTACCAATCCAACGGCCAGGGAAAATGTTGTCCAAAGTCGTACGAACTTCATTGGACCAGTGGGGAGGAGCACCATCTTGCTGGAAAACAATGTTAGGCTGCAGTTGTTCAATTTGTGGAAAGAACTGCTCCAGCATGTCAAGATATGTGGTACCACGAACAGTTTTTCGGCGAAGAAAAACGGTCCAATGACCTTATTATGTGACAAACTGCACCAAACATCATCTTTGGACTATCACGAACATGCTCTTGAATAGCGTGAGGATTCTCCGATCCCCAGATCCGCACATTATGCCGGTTTACCTTGCCTGACAAATGGAAAGTGGCTTCGTCCGAGAAGAAAATCTTGGTCATGAAGTCAGGATCAGCGCCGAGACGGTCCAGCATCGTATTGGTGAATTCCACTCGTTTCGGCATGTCATTCGGCTCCAGACGTTGCACTAACTGCACTTTATATGCGTGCAGTTTGAGGCGTTTGTGGACAATCCGTTGTAATGTCGATTTTGGTATTTGAAGTTCCCGCGAAGCTCTTCTTAATGACTTCCGGGGGCTTTGCTCAAATGCGGCTTGAACATTTGCTACCATTTCATCGGATGCTCTGCGACCACCACCATGCTTCTTCAACACAGATCCTGTAGCTAATAATGTATCACGCCACTTCTTTATGCTTCTAGCAGTTGGAGCATCATGGTTAAACACACGCCGGAACTCCCTTTGAACTCTAATGATTGATTTAAAACTCCGCATACCACAAAACAGCTTGCGCTTTCATCTGCGGAGTCGCCATTTTCACAAACAATTAAATCTAAGAACGAGAAACGTATCTTTGTGCCATCTACCGACAGGATTCGAAACTTGGTGAGTTTTTCTGTACTATGAACGTTGTTTTAAGTTTCTATCTTCAACCGTTTGCCAGTAACAAGCAATTGAAATTAGGTCCATTCGAGCGGTCCACCCTGTATTTTAATTCTTAATTTTATGTTTCCAGGGTCGTGTTTCAAAAACTGTCTCCTTATAGGTAGTGTAGACTGAATTTATACTACTAGAACTTTGAAGCTTTATAAAAAGAAGCCATAGGAAATGCCAGTGAAGTGTAGGGCTCATTTAAAAGAGTATTATTTACCATTATTCTGAGTTGTTTTGACTCCCCTCATATGTGCAGGTTTTGTCACTGCTTTTGTGACATTCTCAATGCGACATTACGTTCACAACTGCTGTCCCTTGTAGATTGATTTCTGTGCTCTCTGCTAGCTGACCGATGAACTTTCAAATCAATCCCCTGTTGTTTTCAACAGGTATTTTAAGATTCATAGTTTTCTTTGTATTTTTGCATATGTAATTTTTCTCCCAAATTGTGAGTTCCTTTGGTTTTTCTAACTGTTGAAGTATTTTGTCTTGTTTTCAATTCTGTGCTTTTCTGACCAAACATGCAGAATTGAAAATAAGGCAAAATTACTTAACAGTTACAAAAATGAAAGGAATTCACAATTTGAGAGGAAATTTACCTATGCAAGAATACAAAGAAAACTATGGATCTTGATATACCTGTTCAAAACGACAGGGGATTGGTTGATTTGGAAGTTCATCGGTCAGCCATCAGAGAGCGCAGAAATCAAGCTACAGGAGAGAAAACCACTTGACAGCAGTTGTGAATGTAATTTTGCATTGAGTATGTCACAAAAGCAGTGACGAAACCCAGGATCTACACGGAAGTTAAATAATTCACTGGCACTATTGAACCCATAGGTTCATGATGTGTGGATATAAGCTTTCCATACATCCCTATTCTGAGCTAATGTTTTCCAATCATTCCATTCCATTTCTGGAGGCGAGTCAAATAACTCAATAATTAAAATAAAATTAAAATAAACCTCTAACTAATAGTTTAGGCAGAATTTTTTTATCACTCACCTCATATTCTTATTTTACTATAAACCAGTTTTGGAATATAGTTATTGTTCCATCCTCAGTATTGTCATGACCGAACAGTACATTCAAAAGAGCAAAAAGAAATTCTCAGTGAGAATTTCAGTCTGCCAATGGAAGGAGCAAAGGAGAGTTCAAGATGACAGAACAACGGTTGTGATGATACTGAGGATGTTCCAAAACTAGTTTATAGTCGAATAATGATGTGAGGTGAATGGTAAAAATTCTACCTAAATGAATATACCTTAGTGTTATTTCCTACTACTAACATATGTGTTTCAAAAGTATAAATTAAATTAAATTATTAAATACCTGCTAGGTGCTGTTGTTTTCAACTAGGTTAGATTAAAATAAAAAAAAGCTAGGCCTTTCAGAAAAAGTTTTGATCTTCAGTGCTGATTTCTATTCTTAAATGATTTTGAAATTTTTACAACTCTGCTACATACTGGGTTTGGGGGCACATCATTCATGATCTGACCACTAAAGTTCCTGGTTGAATTATGTTTCTAATTGTTTCAATACATAGTTAATAGTAATCTTATTGATCTCATAACGAAGAATTTGCCAAAATCTTTCATATACAAACTTCCTGTAGCTTGAATGTGTAGCTGGCTCCTGAAATTCTCTACCTGGGATTATTTATATTTGTTAGCTTGATTTTGTTAATCTGTAGGGTGTAGTCTTTTTAATACCATTAGAGCATAAGGTCTTGCGATATATACTCATTCATAAGGGCCCAGTTCAGGCAATATGCTATAACCTGGAAGATAGATGGTTTGAGTCCTGGTGGCATCAGGCATTTTATACTGACCCAAACATTCTGATGGCACTATGGTCCTGGGACAAACTCAGCCTCTAACTGAAATGACTACCAGATGCTTGTTCAGGGGGTAAAGGTAGCCGTCGTGCAGAGCTGACGTCAAGTGTTGTTTGTCTAAAAAAAGTGGCAACCTTAACCTCCTACTACCCCAAAGGGCCTCTAAAGGCCTGTGGTGGGGTCACTTTCCTTTTTACATATTGGTGTTATGTGCTAATAATAACTGGAAAGCACACTAACGTGCATATTCTATACTCCTGGCACGACAGGCCTACCAGCTGGCTGCTGCCCTCACTTCCACATGTGGCGAATCACAGAGGTAGATGATCATCAGCCAGTGTAGGCATGACGTCAGCATGTTGAGTCCCCCAGCTGTTATAGCTGGTTTTCTCAACCTGGAGCTGCTACATATTGTAGCTACCCAAATGCCTCACAATGCTGGGTGGGCACCGGTCCCATACTGGCCGAAATACCATGAGAAAATTTCTGGAGACTCGAACCAGCGCAAGTCCTGTAGCTCTGCGCCAAGGCTTCCTGCCTTAACCACTCGGCTACGGCGCAGACTAACGTGCATAGGAGTTTTAATTCTTTAGTTTTTGCTATAGTCATTTGTTATTGTTTCTGCATTTGTTGATATGGTATTTTTCATAGCGTTCTCTGCATATGAAGTGTTTGTGGTAGGATGTAGTTCTGCATATTTTGTGATGGTAGTCATGTATCGCTAGCTTGATCACCGCATGTCTCAGTTTCTGATTGGCATTTGTCCAGGCTCGGTCTATCATGGTGTCAGTGCCGTAGAAGTCTGATGGGATTTTTTCCCTCTTTTGCCTCTCTAGAATGCGTTTTTTTGTATTACCTGTGGATGGTAATGTTAGTGCTGTCTTCAGATCTTCTATGAGAAGTGTCTCTTGCTAGTTTGTAAGTCAGGTGCGAACGTGTGTATTTTGAGATGCCCATTGTAGTAATTAGAAATTTTCGCTTTGATTCCTTCTATGATGTAAAGATCTTTTTTGATATTTTTTCCCAGATAAGGTGGAGTCCGTATTACTGGTAAGATTTTGGCTCTAAATAGGTACATTGCTGTTTTTAGTGACTAACTCATGCCACAAATGCTAGTCAGTGACCAATCACGTTTCAATGAATGTTGTTTTACAACCAATCACAGTCGTGTTTCACCTCGCTCTTTATCGATTTCTCTTTATCAGCTCTTGCTTTTGTGATAAAGAAAGCTCTTCCTTTTTAATGTTCTGAACAGATCAAAGCATTATTTTTCTCCAACAAATACATTGAATATAGCAAATAATGAAAAGATTCCTTGATTTTACTGAGTTGTTTACTAAAAAATTAAATGAATAACCCGTAATGTTGATTATGATATATAGTTTGATGTGTTTCATTATTTCCCCACTTGGGTGCACTCTTACAATATTGTGATCTTATTTGGCAATAAATAATAGATCAAGCAGCAGTGAATGAACATAACCTCACATTTCTGACTTGTTTTCAAACATTGCTGTTTACATTAAATATATAAATATTTTAAAACAACTGTAGTTAAATAATGATTTGTGAGTAAACAGCTTAATTTTATTTGTTAAATAGTCCTAACAAATGCCACTCTTGATTTCCAAATTATGTAGATAAATTCACAACTCACACGAAATTCACTCCTCACTTCGTGAGTCGTGAATTTATAGATAATTTGGAAATCACACGTGGCATTACTTATGATAATTTCTGGATGTTCTGTTTGTCATATATTGCTTTCATGGCGGCCACTGTTCTCTCTCTTATGTGGAGTCTGAAAGTTAGTGTTGTTTGCAGAGTAACTCCGAGGTATCTCAAAGAGTTTACAATTTCGACTCTACCTTCCTCATATTGTCGGTTATCTGCTGCTATTTGTCCACCTTTCCTGAGGACCATTTGTAGAGTTTTGCTTTTGTTTATTTTGAGTCCATTTTTCTTCTGCCCAGTTTGTTAATGCATTGGAACACCAAGAGTAGGGTGCGTGTAGGCAAACAGTTTTTGGACACTTTTGAAATCAGAATGGGTTGAAGCAAGATGCACTATCTCCTCTACTATTTAATTTTGTACTAGAGCATGCCATTAAATCTTTAGAGAATGAGGAAGGCTTACAACTCAATGGTATTAATAAGCTGTTAGTTTATGCTGATGATGTAGTACTATTGGCCGATTGCGAGGAGATACTAAAGGACAACACGCACACACTATTGAGTAACACTAAGGAATTAGGACTGGAAGTAAATAACAATAAAACTAAATATATGGTCACACGTAGAAATACATTATATAATGGAAATGGAGAGCTAATGACAAGTGAGGAAAATTTTGAGGAAGTGGCTGAATTCAAATACCTAGGAACAATAATCACAAGTACGAATGAGATGCACAAAGAAATTAAACATAGGCTCTATTCTGGAAATGCATGCTATTATGCATTGCAGAGACTCTTGATGTCCCAACTCCTTTCAAAAAACATTAAACTGAAAATATATAAAACTATTATTCTACCAGTTATATGGATGCGAAACATGGACTCTTACTTTAAGGGAGAAAAGGAGATTATGAGTATTTGAGAATAAAGTACTTAGAAAAATTTTTGGACCAAAGAGAGATGAACAGACAGGTGAATAGAGGAGACTACATAACAATGAACTACATGGTCTTTATAGGAAGCCAGATATAATAAGAACAGTTAAGTCTCGTAGACTGCAATGGGCAGGACATGTTGCACGTATGGGGAATGAAAGACTTGTAGGGAAGCCAGAAGGAAAACGCCCAGTTGGTAGACCAAAAATAAGGTGGGAGAATAACATTAACTATGATTTGAGGGAAGTAGATTATACAGGGAATGAATGGAAAGCATTAGCTCAGGATAGGGATGTATGGAGTGTGTATGTCCGTGCAGCCATGAACTTAGTGCCAGTAGTTAGGTTTTTTATGAAGCAATGGTGGTAATAAGTAGCAATTAAAATAGTACTTTTATGAAACATGCCCCAGGTGTAGCCTGTATGATTGATTGCATAGTTAATAGTTATCTCATACCAAAGAATTTATCAAAATCCTTCATATACAAACTTCTGTAGCTTGAATGTGTAGCTGGCTCCTGAAATTCTCTACCATCGTCTCATATGTCTACAAACAATAGAATTAATAGATCTTTTGGTTTCTGACAATTTGAGAATTATGTTTTGCCATGGCAACACATTCTAGCTAACATCCAACCATTGTCACCTTCTTTACTTCCAATAATCTCTAATCTTCATACATATTTGCTATTGTCTATCGACTGCCCCATTCTCTTTTGCCTTCTTCCGCCATCCATTTACTCCCATTATCCAGAAGTCTATTTTTTTTAGAGTTCATTTAATGAATTTGGAATGGGTTCATTAAAAATTATTTTAAGTTTAATGGAAAGAATATTTTGATGCACTCGAAAATTTGAAAAAAAAAAAAGCACAACATTTTCGAAAACTGGCTTAAAAAATAAAAAGTTTTGCGCAAGTACAATAAGTTATATAAATATGTCCCGTGCCGTAGCCGAGTGGTTAAGGCAGGAAGCCTTAACGTAGAGCTACGGGACTTGCGCTGGTTCAAGTCTCCATGGGGGAAAAAATTTTCTCATGGTATTTTGGCCAGTATGGGACCGGTGCCCACCCAGCATCGTGAGGCATTTGGGTAGCTACAATAAGTAGCGGCTCCAAGTTGAGAAAACCAGCTATAACGGCTGGGGGACTCGACATGCTGATCACATGTCACCCCTACACTGGCTGATGATCACCTACCTCTGTGATAATGACACATGTGGATGTGAGGCCAGCAACCGGCTGGTAGGCTAAGGGCCTTTTAGGCCTGTTGCGCCAGGAGTTATTATATATAAGTATATATATAATATTAATCTAGAAAGAGCAGTATTTATTTTAGTCCACATTATGCATCCATCTGACAAGAGGTCCTCTAACTTTGCTATCAATTTTATTTAAACTTATAGAATACAATAGGAATTCACATGAGGTATGACAGCAGACCTAACTTATTTGATATTTATAGAAAGTGACACACAGGTTTATTTTAAATAATTCTGTTGAATGTGCAGTTGGTGATGTTTATTTCAGCTCCCTCTGTTGGTTGACTGATGAACTTCCAAATGAAATATTTTTCTCTGCATATTTAAAAATTCATTATTTTCTTTGTATCTTTGTGGATGTAAATTTTCTCCCAAGTTGTGATTTCCTTAGATTTTTTTAATATACCGACAATGTTGCGCAAAAGTGATGAAACCTGGTCTGCATGAAAAATAAGAAATATGATGCGAGTCAAAATAAGCAACTCGTTAATAATTCCTTAGATTTATGTTTCAGTAATTTGGCTTTTGTTTCGATGTGCAGCTATTGCAGATTTTTTTATTCCTCCATTTTTAACATTTCTAAGGTGTTCTTTCAAACTTGTATTCAAGTTCCTCTTTATTTTTCCTACGTATATTTTTTCATAGTCTTTGCAACAAAAGAAAATATATATATATACACACACGGAAAAAAAAAATTGAATACAAGATACCTTAGAAACGATAAAAAAATGGAGAAATAGAAAAATCTGCACATGCGTGGTCAGAAAAAATACAATCAAAACAAAGGCCAAATTAATATAATTTGGGAATTTTTACATTATGAGGTTTTCTTAATAAGAATAATGAATCATGAATTCTTCTTACCTCGTACATCTATGTTTTTTTAACACAGAACTGCAGTATCGCAAAATACATCATTCACATCTTCAGCTGTTTTTAAGACTTGTGAAGATGCAAATTACGTATTTTGTGATACTGCAGTTTTGTGTTAAAAAACATAGATGTATGAGGTAAGAAGAATTCACGATTCATTTGATTCTTTACTGAAACAGATAAATCTAATTTGGAAATTCATCAGTCAGCCAACAGAGAGCAGAAATATACTTATTGTAGCTACCCAAATTCCTCACGATGCTGGTTGGGCACCGGACCTGTACTGGCCAAAATTCCATGAGAAAATTTCTTCCCCCATGGAGACTCCAGTGCAAGTCCCATAGCTCTGCCATAGATCCTTGGCTCGGCAGCAAGGCACCTTGCCTTAACCACTTGGCTATGGCGCAAGATGGATGATGATCTACCTCTGTGGATGTGAGGCCAGCTGATAGGCCTATCATGCCATGGAGTTTGTTTTTATACAAAATATAACAGGTGACATGTAAAATCTGATTCAATAACACTGAGCAACAAAAAATAAACTTTTTTTTGTCTCAGAAAGAAAAGTATGTAATTCTGATAGTATTTATTTTTCTCCTGAATTCAAATATGATATTGGTTTTTCTCCATCACGAAAGATTTCCGAGAGACAGGCATTTATAGTTTCAAACACTTTAATATTTTCTACATTCATAACTACACAATATTCAAACATTTGGACTCACCTAGAAAGTAAGCAATGGTGATTTTCTGCTATATTTCGCCTGTGGAGCATCCCTCTTGATAGTCCAACAATAATCGGCCAGCATATTAGGATTCCATTTGCCTTGATATCTCTTTTCCATAGTTGAAGTCTGGGTTAGCTCATTTGGTTTTATTTTACAGTGGACAAATGGATGAAAAACATTTATTAAAAAATTATTATTTAAATCCATTAATTGAAATTGAAATAAAAAACTGTGGGCGATGGAGAAATTTCGAATGCATATTTGAAAACACAATAAAAAAACTGAATTAAGTACAACTATTGGTAATAATGAGACAAAAATCATGTTGACCAGTGTAATCATTATTAATGGTTAAATTAAATATTTTGCCACACTGATAGTCCTTTGTTTTAAGGACAAGACTTTTTTTTGTGATATATTGCACTTTAGATAAGGGAGGCTGCATTCAGATTATGGTGGATTTAATGCACCTTAATAGCAAAATGCTTGAAAATCCCTCTGATAAAAAGTATTATGTTTATTGCTATAATTTCACACATTATATAATACATGTATTATAACTGAGAGAGAGGAATGAAGGCCAGGAAAAAATCAAGGATTCAGGAAGAAATTGCTAACCTTGTAACCATTTTCAAGTAGTCGTGTTTCATAAAAAGATAACTGCATTGTGGCAGTGCTTTGAACGTTGTGAAAAGGTGAGTAGACTTCATAAGAGATATCAGACATTATAAACAGAGCCAAATTTAAGTTTATTGAGCTTCTAAGCTACAGAATGTAATGAGGCATTTTATATGCCCAGCTTTCTTTATTAATGATAGATTGTTTCTCTTTAATTGTATTCTAAACAGAGTGTATTAAAATGAATAGCATAAACTGAAACAGTTGAAAATATACAACAATAAAGGATCTTTCATATTTACATAATTTTTAAAAATGCAATAATTAAGTCAAAAATACATCAAATTTTATTTTTGTCTACATACACTCCCTTTTAAGTGTGGAAAAAATATATCAGGCATATATCTACTTTCACTGTTTTGGCAGACAGGGTAAACCTCCATGGATTTCGCTCATTTTTGGATAATACCTACCTCGGTTTATTTAAATAGCATATATTGAGTTTCGTTGTGAAACATTGAAAATTGTGACTGCTTAAGCAATTTTTAAATTTTCACTTCAGGTGAACTCCTACACCCAATGGTTTTAGAGGGTGCAATTGTGAATCTAAACCATCCAGGGACCCACTCAAACACACACACACACAATTTCATCAAAATCGGTACAGTTGTTTAGGCATTTTAAATTTCAGGTAAACGTCCACTTCTAATTGTCGAATTCTGCTCATTTTTTTGACAAATCCTACCTTGGTTTATTTTAATAGGATATACTGAGCTTAACTGTGAAACATGGAAAATTGTGACCGCTAGAGTGATTTTTAAATTTTAACTTCAGGTGAACTCCTAAACTATTATTCTACCAGTTATATTATATGGATGCGAAACATGGACTCATACTTTAAGGGAGGAAAGGAGATTACGAGTATTTGAGAATAAAGTACTTAGGAACATTTTTGGACCAAAGAGAGATGAACAGACAGGTGAATGGAGAAGACTACATAACAAACTACATGGTCTTTATAGGAAGCCAGATATAATGAGAACAGTTAAGTCTCGTAGACTGCGATGGGCAGGACATGTTGCACGTATGGGGAATGAAAGACTTGCATGGAAGCTTTTTGTAGGAAAACCAGAGGGTAAACACCCAGTTGGTAGACCGAGAATGAGGTGGGAGAATAACATTAACTATGATTTGAGGGAAGTAGATTATACAGGGAATGATTGGAAAGCATTAGCTCAGGATAGGAATGTATGGAGAGCTTATGTCCGCGCGGCCATGAACCTATGGGTTCGATAGTGCCAATGAGTAAGTAAGTGAGCTCCTACAGCTAATAGATTTAGAGGGTCCAGTTGTGAATCTAAACCATCCAGGGACCCACTCAAACACACACAAAATTTCATAAAAATTGGTCCAGTCGTTTAGGAGTTCAGTGACATACGCACGTACAGAAGAATTATATATATAAAGATATAGTAATTAATGGATGTAATTAAGTGCCTAAAGCATATGAAAACGTAAATTTTATGAAAATTCTACTTCTCCTGACATTTATAAAACATAATATTTTAGTGAATTCTGAAAGAATGAAACTATTGAGGTGATTCTGATGAAAAGATTTTAAAACAATTTTTACATATCTTCATCAATGTTATCTACAAGACACCACAATCTAGCAATGGCAACTCACTGCTTGAATAGAGTAGATTGGAGTGAGGCAGGATGTGGCACAAATGGCAGGTTGTGAGGGTTATCCAGTCCACCAAATCAGGAGTTGTATTACTTCCTGTAGTTCAAATAAGAGTTTTGGTATTTAAATTAAAATGTTTTATACTTCTCCTCATATACAATCTTCTAATTATTCCGGTTTCAAAGCTTAGGCAGCTTCATCTTTCTTGTCGACAAGAAATTACTGAAGATGAAGCTGCCTAAGCTTTGAAACTTAGAAGATTCGATATGAGGTGAGGTATACAAAAATTTAATTTAAATCTTAAATTAAACCTCATAATGATTTTTTCCTATAAAAGTTCAAGAGATTTGAGCCTGGATTTCTGTGCCTTGCAGTTAAAAACAGCAGATAATTTTCTGAACATGGCATAGGTATATCACAACGCTTCTCTGGGAGATATTTCAAGGTGGTTTCAGCATGTGATGATTGACAGTTTCTTTGTTAGTAAGGAAGAAGAAGAAGAAAGATGGAAGGGAAAGAATGAAAAAAAGAAGAAAGACTCCTGCCCTTGAATACAAATATTCCTCTGGCATCCATCCATCCATCCATAGTAATTCTGTCAGTGCAATCATAGCATTTTCATGCTATGCTTTGCAGTTTTACTAGGGAATTATAGGTGTGGTAGCTTTCCAAATGAAGGATGATGATGATGGCCAGACGATTTTCGGGGACCATTGGGCCCAAAGCTTCCTGATATTTGTCTTACAGGTGAGGAAAAACTCCAAAAAGACCTCGCCCAGGAGCTTCTCCTGACCAGGATGTAAACCTTGGCCCGCTGCGTGACAAGGCAGCACACTACCTCGAGACCACAGAGGTGGACTCATCTGGCATATAGGGTGCAGCATAAGACAGTTAACCACTGCATATGGTTGCAAGGAAAAGAATCAGATTGGTTGAAACTGGGGTATGAATAAGGGACCTTCAGGATATAATCTAAGCAGTAATATATATAATACTAGCTGGCCCGGCGAACTTTGTATTGCCTTTAAATATTTTTACGTTAATTTTTCCGATGTTTTAATAGTTATTCTGCTAATCGGGCATTTGTGTATTTATAGAGTAATGCATATTACGAAGAACTACTCGGAAAGCCCTTTCCTGTTTTAACTGATACGTGTGATATTTTGCATTATTCTCATTTAGCAATCTCACCAATGCTCTGTAAGCTTAAGTAGAGGTTTGCAGGATTTTAACCTGTTCTTTATACATTTTGTATGAGAAATCTGAATCAGACAGTTTTTGTTTTACACAATTTATTGATTCTGGTATGTTAACTACACCCGGTATAAATATGGGTGGTGGTTTATGTGGAAGTGGTTTTGTTGATTGAAATTAATTTATGTTGTCTGCATTCTCAGTATCATCCATAAGTGTATCATAAGGATTATATACATTTATTGATGGAATATTTTGAGGAGGCTTGCTGATTTCATTATACTTTCGTTTTTTTTCTACGAACTTGTTGCCAGTTTGGGTTCTCATCATCATCACTAAGTCTCTGTATAGTAATATCATCTTGTGATAAATTATATATAGTCATCTTGTTTTTCATTTAATTGAGGCATGGAGATTGTTTCTATAATATTAGGCATATTATTATAACTAACAGACTTACTTACAGTTCTGTTATTCCATTCCTTAGGACCTTCATATATTTTTAAATTGACATTTTTCTTAAATGTAAGATTTATGTCACATAGGCCTATACCAATTTGCAGAAATTCACTTGATATCTTATCATTCATGGTCTCTAGAACTGATTTGCCATATTGTTCAATGTCCCTTCTCGGTCCAGTTAAATTTAAATTAAGTTGCTGTCTTTCAGCCAGATTACTTAAAACTAATACTTATACACGAAATTAATATTATTATCAATATATTGAAAATAAAATAAACACTGAACACACTTAAATTATGAAATAATCAATATTTATAATTCAATTGAAATTTGCAGTTGCAACAAAAAGCACAGCCACCTGAACCTCTCTTTGTTAAATAATAAACCAATTACCTTACTAAATTACCTTACACTGCCCTCTGTTAGAATCGTATGGAACTCACAGATAATTATAACTCTTTGTTAAATAATAAACAAATAATTTGCAATAAAAAATAATGTGACTATAAATTTAGTTATAAACTACCCTATGTCTCAAGTTGGATCAAACTGCACATAGTGTGCAAAATTTTATTAAAATCGGTTCAGTAGCTTGGGATTTCATCGCGGACGAACAATGTGACACAAAATTTTTATATATTAAGATAAGCAGTAATGTTTGATATTATATTCTGAAGGTCCTGTATTCAAACTCAAGTTTCAACCAATCTTATTTTTTTCCTTGCAACCATGTGCAGTGGTTAACTGACTTATGATGCACCCTGTACATTGGGGATCTGTAGACTTTCATTGTACCAAGCATCGGGGCCAGGGAAAAAACAAGAGGTGACCAAGGCAGGTCGGGTAGAAAAGATGAAAGTGAGGAGCAAAACATAAGTAAGTGGAAGCAATGTATTGCCCAGCTCGGGCACCTTGTGGTCGCCATCCACATATCCCCTAGATGGGGACCCCTGAGGGTTTAATATTCTTATGTTAGGTTTGATTACCTTGTTAACTAACTGGGTCAGTTTGTGTCATTAGTAAGGCTAGGATTTGTATGTAATTACATATTCTTTCCCTTTGCTTATACATGGCTAAAATTGATAAATGTCAATGAATTAGAAACTTACTTATCAGATATGAAAATTTATCGTTACACATTTTTACATATTTGATCATAATTACTTATTTTTACATATTTTAAAGATTTTTAATGTAAATTTACATATTATGCCTCTTGATTAATTTTTTTTAAAAACAGTAAATAATTTAAAACAATCCTTGTGACAATATTTGTTTACATTAGAGAACTCGGATACCTGATCTTACACTGAAACTGTTTTTCCAATCTATATAGAAGCTGCTGAGAATTGGTCAAACAAGAATTCCATTTATTAAACATGGTAAACATATTTATATAATAAATTTGGGAATATTTAACATTATGAGGTTTAATTCATAAGAAATAAATGAATCGTGATTTCTTCTTACCTCATACTTCTATGTTTTTTTAAAAAATACTGCAGTGCTGTGTTTAAAAAACATAGAAGTATGAGGTAATAAGAAATCACGATTAATTTCTTCTTCTTCCTTCCAAGTATTAGGCCAAGGCCTGTTACGATCCTATAGAAAATTTTCCCTCCAGCTTCTTCCGGAAAATTCTCATATAAGACTTGATAGCATAATGATAGTCCCTTCGATTGGTTGCTGGCCAAAGGAAGGCACGATTAATTTAATTCTCATAGATACAAGTAGGCACTGAAGACTTGAGTATAGGGTTCGACACAGCAATATCTCTTTTAAAACCTGAACGATCTATTCTGTTTATGGATGAAATAGTAGAAATATGTAGGGGGCATGCCATGGTATAGTTGGTTAAGGCAGTATCCTACAAGCCAGAAAATCGAGGGCCGAGATCCGATGGGGTGGTAATTTTTAATCTACATAACCTTCTGGCGGCATCATGACCCTGGGGTCGACTCAGCCTATAACAAAAATTAATACCATATTAGGTTGTGGGGGTAAAGGTGGCTATCACAGAAGGTTGAAATATCTTGCCGATTGTCTAGAAAAATGAGAGTCTTAACCGCCCAATACCCCTAAGACCTGTAGTGGGATCACTTTATAATAGAAACATGACAGTACTATTCATACCACATTATCAAGCATTTAACTGTCCCATTCCTTCAAACTTGATCTATCTTAAAGTTAACATTTAATATAAATTTATATAAAATTAAATTTTAATATGTTTAATATTACATATTTTATGGAATTTTTTGTAGTCTTACATATTTTACATAATGTTATTAAATATGCACATATTTTACATTTTAATAAATCCTAGCCTTAGTCATTAGTAGAGTTAGGATTTTTATGCAATATTAATGGAACCTGCAACATTGTTCGCATGGACAAAATAATTTAAGTTTATTAATTTACTTATTTCTATCATAGTAATAGCTTTAGCTTCTCAATATTAATTTAATAAGTTATGTATAATTATATTATTTTTAGTCTGATCATCTTACCTCAATATTATTGTTGATTTGTTTTTGGACATGTTTCAAAACAATTCTGTTTTATCGTCAGCTTGTCCAGACTGGTTTGATTTATGTTGCATTATGTTGCACACCCTGGATATCGATGTCAGCTCCATCCTGTGGTTGGCCAAAGAACCTCCAAACAAGGTCACGCTCCGTCGGTATTTCAAAATTCATAACTCTGTTTTTGTTCTTCTGAATATAGAGTTTTTCCCAAATAGTCAGCTCTTTTGTATTTTCTAACTGTTTTAATAATTTAGTGTCTGAATTTATATTATGTTTTTTAGACCAAACATGAGCAGCAATTGCAGATTTTTCCATTTCCTCATTTTTAATATGACTGGTAGAATAATAGTTTTATATATTTTCAGCTTAATGTTTTTTGAAAGGAGTTGGGATATCAAAAGTCTCTGCAATGCATAATAGCATGCATTTCCAGAATAGAGCCTATGTTTAATTTCTTTGTGCATCTCATTCGTACTTGTGATTATTGTTCCTAGGTATTTGAATTCAGTCACTTCCTCAAAATTTCCCTCATTTGTCATTAGCTGTCCATTTCCATTATATAATGCATTTCTACGTGTGATCATATATTTAGGTTTATTGAAATTTACTTCCAATCCTAATTCCTTAGTGTTACTCAATAGTGTGTGCGTTTTGTCCTTTAGTATCTCTTCGCTATCGGCCAATAATACTACATCATCAGCATAAACTAACAGCTTATTAATACCATTGAGTTGTAGGCCTTCCTCATCCTCTAAAGATTTGATGGCATGCTCTAGTAAAAAATTAAATAGTAGAGGAGATAGTGCATCTCCTTGCTTCAACCCGTTCTGGATTTCAAAGGTGTCCGAAAACTGTTTGCCTACACGCACCCTACTCTTTGTGCCATTTAGACACATTCGTATAAATCTAACTAACTTTTTAGGAATTCCGAACTCCAGCATATACACCACTATATATTAAATACTTAAATTTTCAGAATGGAACGCTGGCGAGGGAAAGTGGCTATCGTGACTGGTACAAGTAGTGGAATAGGTGCTGCAATTGCAACAGATTTAGTTAAGCATGGACTACAGGTTGTTGGTCTTGCAAGACGTGTAGACAGAACTAAGGTATGAGAACAAACACTACCTATTTTTAAATTTCATTCTCTCTCATACATTTAAATTAAGGTGTCCCAAAAATATCAAAGTCTTTTATTTTTAACGCATATCCTCTTAATTTATTTGTATAATGTTAAAACATTTGTAAGTACAATTTGGTGTACGTAGGACCACGGTAACCCGTGCCGACTTGCTTCGTAACATGTCAGTATTTCCATGTTTTTATTATTCATTTCATACATCTCAAATCATATTTGAAGAGAAAAATTACACGCTCAGACTGGGGCTTGAACCCAGGACCTTTGGCTTTCTAGGCCAATACTTTACCAAGTTGGAACTTGCTCAGGTAGCTCAGTGGGTAGAGTATTGGCCTAGAAAGCCAAAGGTCCTAAGTTCAAGCCCCAGTCTAAGTGTATAATTTTTCTCTTCAAATATGTCAGTACTTGCTAACTTTGAAAAGAAAATTTGAACAATAATGTTTTTTTAATTGTAAAACAGTAAATAGTTATAAGTTTTGGGCATATTGATGTTTTATTTACTAAATAAACTTTTAGTTCTAGAATCCTTCTATACTAACCCAATACAAATGTTCATGTCTTTATGTTTGACATGAAGTTGGCATGGGTTGTCATGATCCAATCATAATAATATCTGTTATTTGAGTTATTAAGGTCAAACAGAAAAAAAATAGAGGGTGTGCATATTTGATTTTGCGGAAAAAAAAACCTTGGGACATCCTAATTTAGATCCTGTATGTCATTCTTTTTAGAAGTTCATTCACTTATTAGAAATAACATATTAAACACAATATTTGAAGAATGCATGAAGAAATTTTCATTTCAAATATTGGCCAGCACGGGATTATTCCCACACAGTACCATGAGGAATTTGGGTAGCTACAATAAGAAGCAGCTCCAGGTAGAGAAAACAAGCTATAACGGCTGTGGGATCCGACATGTTGACTACATGTCACCCTTACAATGGCTGGATGATCAAAACCACCTCTGTGATTAACACATGTGGATGTGAGGCCAACAGCCGACTGGTAGGCCAGGGTCTTCTAGGCCTGTTGTGCCATGGAGCAAAGGTATTATTTAAATTGGTGTCAAATTACACAACAATATGCAAATTGGTAATAACTTGCAGTTATGCACAATTTCTTTTCATTTGAGACTTGAAAGCAAATGTAAATTTTTTCGCCCAATGAATTGCTGGCCCAGAGGGGTATTATTGTGGGGTTCCCACTAATGTAGCATTTCCTCTACATTAAGGTGATGTGGTTATACCGCCAATACTCGGTCCTCAGAACCTCATTTGTAATAGCAGGTTGCACCACGAGCAGGTTGAGGATGAGATTTGGATAGAAGAGGTGATGAAATGCATGTCACTATCCCTTGCACTATCCCTCACAAATTTTACAAAAACAGTGGGGATAATTAACAGTATAATGAAACTATCTTTAGTACAGAAGAACACAAGATTATGGCTTTATAAGGTTCTTGCAAGACCAGTATTAAGATATGGTAATGAAGCATGGACAATATGAAGAAGAGATGAAAGCCGAATAAAAGCAAATGAGATGCGATTTATGCACTGTACAGCAGGCTACACAAAGTGGGACCATAAAAGAAATGAGGAAATTATGGAAGAGTTGGATGTAGAACCCATTCTTCACCATATACAAAACTACCAGAACAACTGATGACTGAAAGCAAGTAATGGTCTCTTAAACCAATTTATAGTAAATTAGCACTTACTTCTGATTATGAAGAGTGGGAAAGCCCATCTTCAACGAATGCCGTCTCATAGAATTCCAAAAGCCATACTTCGCTACTGCCCCCAAGGCAAAAGATCGCTGGGACGTCCAAAAAAGCGCTGGATGGAAAATTCCTCTTTGAGACCGTAACAGACCACACGGCCTAATACTTGCATGGATGATGATGATAATGATGATAGAAAATTTCAGGCCTTATGGCCTTACATCTGAAATATTCAAATATCATGAAAGACTGCATTCCACAAATTAAATCTATATACAGAGAGAGAATTATGAATTTTGAAATTCTCGGGGAGAGGAACCTATTTAACAAGTTCTTTGGACCACAGAAACAGGGAGCAGGAGTTGAAATCCAAGGCCAACAACTTGAGAAAAATCAGTCTGTAACTATTGATGATGAGGCAAACATGTCTTGAAACATATATCAAACAGAAACAAGAATATGAGGTAAGAATTACACAGACCAAACTTACTAATAAGTAAAACCTCATAATGTTACTTCCTATTGTATTTTCAAACAATCTTAAATAGTTCATTTCAGTTGATAGTAATTTTAATCTAGTATTTTGAATCAGTTGGACTACACACTGGTCAACATGATTTTTGTCTCATGAGTACCAATTGTTGTACTTAATGCAGTTTTTTATCGTGTTTTCAAATATGTATTCGGAATTTCTCCATCACCCACAGTTTTTTTTTATTTCAATTTCAATTAATGGATTTAAATAATTATTTTTTAATAAATGTTTTTTGTCCATTGAGCAATGAGCACAGGGAACACATTCATCAGGAGATTTCAGCTATGGAAAAGAGATATCAAGGCAAATGGAATCCTAATATGCTGGCCAATTATTGTTGGACCATCAAGAGGGATGCTCCACAGGCGAAATTTAGCAGAAAATCATAATTTCTTACTTTCTAGGTGAGTCCGAATGTTCGAATATTGTGCAGTTACGAATGTAGAAAATATTAAAGTGTTTGAAATTATATAAACCTGTCTCTTGGGAACCTTGCATGATGGAGAAAAACCAATATCATATTTGAATTCAGAAGAAAAAATACTATCAGAATCACATATTTTTCTTCCTGAGACAAAAAAAGTTTCTTTTTTGTTGCTCAGTGTAATTATATTATTACAGGAATTAGCAAGTGAACTTAAAAATGAGGCTGGAATTTTACTTCCATTAAAATGTGACATCAGTAAAGAAGAAGAAATACTTTCAGCTTTTGTATACGTTAACGAAGAACTGGGAGGTGCTGACATCTTGGTGAACAATGCTGGTGTGCTTAATGAAAGCTTACTTGGAGGTTTGTTATTCTTATTTACATAAAACTTAGATATTTTAATCATTTTGTAGGTAAAATATAATCATTATATGTAAAAATTCAGTGTGCATATGTTTGTACTTGCAAAAACCCAAAACATGTATTTTGTATATATTTAACTTTCACAGGGAAAGAACACTATGAGGTTTAATTTAAGAATTAAATTAATGTTTTTATTACCTCACCTCATATCCTTTTTCTTCTAGACTGCAGTTTCGGAGCTTATCTCCATCTTCAGTAGCATCTGGTCGACCAGTGTTATGTCGTTTCTTGGCGGTTTTCTTCTTACTTCTATCGGTGGACCAATGAACCTCTGGATCAGGTCAAAATTTGTGGGAGTTTCGAAATTCATGAGTTTATCTTTCTTGTTTTTTTTGGATGTGGATTTTTTTCCCAGATTGTGAGTTCCACATCCAAAAAAACAAGAAAGATAAACTCATGAATTTTGAAACTCCCGCAAATTTTGACCTGATCCAGAGGTTCATCGGTCCACCAATAGAAGTAAGAAGAAAACTGCCAAGAAACGACATAACACCGGTCGACCAGAGGCTACTGAAGATGGAGATAAGCTCCGAAATTGCAGTATAGAAGAAAAAGGATAAGAGGTGAGGTAATAAAAACATTAATTTAATTCTTATGTATTTTGTAACTCCTATAGATACTACATTCACAATTGCTTGTTGAAATAAAAGGGGCATGCCTTAGTGTAGTGGTTAATGCAATATGCTACAAACCAGAAGGTCGAGGGTTCGAGTCTTGGGGGGGGGGGTCAGGATTTTTAAACTCACCTAAACTTTCTGGAGGCACTATGGCCCTGGGGTAAACTCAGCCTTTAGCAGAAATGAGTATCTGAAGCTTGTTCTGGGGGTAAAGGCGGCCGTCATGTAGGGCTGTCAACCCAGCTGACATCAAGTGCCAATTGCCTAGAAAAAGTGGGAGCCTTAACCTCCTACTACCCTAAGGGCCTCCTAAGGCCTGTGGTGGGATCACTTCACTTTGTTGAAATAACATTGAAAACTTCACAGAGATTATTATTTTACTCTCGCTCTGTAAAACATCATGTTATTTTACAGTTATGTCAGTTACCAACATAAAACCTTACATTTCAAGGGAGGTGATGGGTGAAACATTGACCATTTGAGATCAAAATTGATATTTTTTTTGTTTTTTGTACTAAAAAATAGCCTGTACTCTAATGTATATGTCAGCAAAGTTTCAGAGGCCTATGGCACTTCTAATTGCCCTAAATTACATCAGAGTTAAAAGGCTGCGCCAGTAAAATGCCATCTGCATGCAAATCTTTAAACTTTTTTTTTCCATACTTTTATTTTCACTGCATTTTTGTACATTCAAAATTGAATGGAATTCAGAAATTTTGTCCTAGAAGGTTCAAATTTTTACTGCATGTCCTAATAACAATGGGTAACAAAATAGTACATGGTTTCATGATTGAAATAGTATTTTAAGAAATAAAAAATAAAATGTATGCAATTTATTAATTCTTTTTTGTAATTCCATACATGAGGTACAACTTTTTTTTCTCTCTTTGTATTCACATTATAAGAATTCTAATGCATGATGTTTTTTCTAAATATTTTACGGGTCTTGTAAAGAATAACAGCATTTTACTAAAAAATTGTGGAACCCCATTTAAATATAATATATGTAAATTTTTAAAAATACAATATTTAATAACTCATAAAATAAATATCTCACAAGAATGAAACTTAAACACATCATTATGTATCATGCAGTGAATGTTTGTACAAAAAATCAAGTCTCTAGCTAAAAAAGTGTAGAAAATAGAAATTTGACACATCATCCCCCTTAAGTACCAGTACATTTATTAAAGATTCAAACCTATATATAAACATTTTGAAGAGAAAAATGAGTGACTCACTATCTGAAGGCTAAAAAAAATTAAAATATCATTATTTTTAGTTGCATTTTGTTATGTCAGTTACCAAGGAATTCACATTAACAGAATCATGGATTTAGAATGTTGTCATAAATGAATTTTGAAGAAATGACTGAATTCAAATACCTAGGAACAATAATCACAAACAGGAATGAAATGCACAAAGAAATTAAACATAGGCTCAATTCTGGAAATGCGTGCTATTATGCACTGCAGAGACTCTTGTCATCCCAACTTGTCTCAAAAAAACATTAAACTGAAAATATATAAAACTGTTATTTTCCAAATTATACTATATGGATGAGTAACATGGATTCTTTAAGGGAGGAGAAAAGATTATGAGTGTTTGAGAATAAAGTTCTTAGGAAAATTTTTGGAGCAAAGAGAGATGAACATAAAGGTGAATGGGGAAAATTGAATAACAATGAGCTGCATGATCTTTATGGGAAACCAGGTATAATAAGAGTGAAGTCTCAGAGTGTGATGGGCAGGACATATGACAAGAATGGAGAAGGAAAGAGGGACATGAAAAAAACAGGGAAAGCACCCAGTAGGGAGGCCAAGAATAAGATAGGGGAATCATATTAATTATGATTTGAGGGAAATATATTATACAGGGGATGATTGGAAAACAGAATAGGGATGCATGGAGAAATAATGGCCGTGCAGCCGTGAACCTATGGGGTTTGATAGTGCTAGTTAGTCATAAATGAATATTGGAATATATGTTGCAGAGGGACTAACAGAAGAATGGAGTAGCATGCTGAACACCAACATACTGGGTCTGAGCATCTGTACCAGAGAGGCGATCAAGAGCATGAAACAAAGGAACATTGATCAAGGACATATTGTACATATTAACAGGTAGGCTGACTTCATTTATATTATCTTCCCCTCCTCAAATATTATTTTCTTTCAGCAAATTCTGAAGGAATGCAACTACTGAAGTTGTTTTCACGAAAAAATTTTTGATACTCTAGTAGCCTAAATATAATTTTTTTGGAACTAAACTAGGTATAAAAAAGTCCATCATGCAGGAACTGTGTAACTAACCGAATTCCTGATAAAGTCAAATTTATGGTCCAATTTTGCTAATTTACAGAATATATACAGAAAAATTTGTTTTATCTGGAACTTGGATAATACGGAAATCTGTCCAATGTGAACAAATTTATTGGTCCCAGCGAAATAATAGTAATTTTACGTGTATTTATTTTGTATAAAACGGAATCTGTCCAACGCTGAAACGAAGGATATTTCTACACAATTCATGAAAAAAAAAGTTTATGAGGCGGAGTAACTGAGAGAGAAATAAATTTGTTTCCACTTCATTGAATTCCCGTTAGGCATGGGATGATTTCTGCCACCGGGTGAAGTAGATTTTTTCCTGAAATTTTCTTTCGACCTCACTGCACACCTGCTATGCAAAATACAGGTTCATCATCATCATCATCATAGTACATCCACGAATTTAGGCCATTTGTTGACCTGTTTCGGCCTCAAGAGAAACACCATCCAAAAGTCTTTTGAGTGGACGTCCTGATCTTCTTCTTCCTGCAGGTTGATATCATAACATTTATTTGGGTATTCTGTGATCTTCCATTCGATGAACATGTTGTATCTATTGTTCATTTAACAAATATTTGGCGTGTGACATCTGTCCTTACAAATAAGCAGTGAACTAAAAATCTTAAATTAGTTTAAGATATGAGACCGATTGTGTACATATTTTTCATAGAGCGTTCTGAATTTCCGGAGTAAAGATGACTAAACCATATGTATCATTGTCTTTAAACGAAAAAGTGAAAGTGATTGAAGCTAAAGAAAAACAAACTTTCAGTACACGAAATAATGATTAAATTTAAATGTGCAAAAAATCCAAGTTTATGAGATTTTAAAACACAAAGAAAAAATAATTAATGAATGGATGCACAAGGAAATGATCAAACGAAGAGGAAAGCAAAAATAAATGAATAAAATAAATGAAGAAATCAACGAAGTAGTGTGTAAGTTGTTTTACAAGTGCATGATCAAAAAATCTCTAAATTTCTGGACCGATGCTCCAAAGTCAAGCTTTAGCTGTTGCTATATCCCTAGAGAATAACTATTTTAAGGCATCTTCAGGATGGCTGTACAATTTTAAAAGACGACACAATGTAGTGTGGAATGAAATTTGCAGAGAATCAAAAGATGTGGACAAAAGTATAGTTAGTGAGCGGAAATCGAAACAGCATACATTAATTTCAGGATATGCACCTAAGAGACATTTTTAACGCTAATGAAACGGAGTGTTTTTTTTTCTTACATGTTATTGTCAAAGTCGCTCGTTCATACTATACTTCACTTTTCAACGGCAGCGGAACTACAATTAATCCAAGGTATGTAAAAAGACATATATGGAACTCTATAATCTAAGATTAGTTAACGATTTTTTTGCAAAATTTTTTCTTCTGTGGAAAAAAAAAGAATGGTCCCATGCGATTCTGCTTTGAACAAGTTTTACTGAAATTTTTTTTTTAATGTAGAAACTCAATCTCTAATACCATGGACATGTGGCAAAAATGGGGAGTGAAAGAGGGGCATGGAAGCTTCTTGTATGAAATCCAGAGTAAAAACATCTAGTTGTAGACAATGAATAAGGTGGGAGAATAACATTATCCATGATTTGAAGGAAGCAGATTATCCAGGGGATGATTGGAAAAGTTAGCTCATAGTGTAGAGGACTTAGTGCTGTGCAGCCATGAACCTATGGGTTCAATAGTGCCAGTGAGTTAGTTAGTATCCGATTAAGTTATGAGAAAACAAACAAGATGGCCACTAGAGCGATATTTAAATTTTAAATGGTGGACTCTTTTAATTGTTGAAGACAAGGTCTCTGATAATGAAGTATGTTTTCAGCATTGCAGGACATTATGATTTGGATAAACCTGGATACCACATGTACTCGGCTACTAAGCATGCTGTCACAGCACTGACAGAGGGTCTTCGGAAAGAACTGGTGTCTCAAGGATCTAAAATACGTGTAACTGTAAGTAAATTGCTATTATTTCACAGATTATTATTAGGGAATTCCATTTTGCTTTAATTGAGCTGGCTGGAAGATTATACTAGGGCATTCGATAAGTAATGACAACAATATTGTAAATCAGCGATCCTAGTGGTGACCATTGTAATCTTGTAGTATGTTGTTGAGCAGTCTTTGTTGTATAAATAAGTAATATGTTGTTGTTTTCAAATGCTGGGCCTTGGCAACGAAGCCATTAGCGTTCTTGCTCTCCAATATTTCTCTATGATGGATCCAACACGTAATACTTCACAGGTTTATAGGGTTGCAAGGGATAGTGAAGTGCAGTCCATAACCTCTCCTATCCAAATCTCAACCTCAACCTGCTTGTGGTGCAACCTGCTTTTACAAATGAGAGTATGAGGACCGAGTAATGGCAGTATAACCACACCATCAAAAATAGAGGAAATGCTATTTCAACACTTTTGCTGGCATGCCACAGTGTAGAAAAGGTCCACAAATGGTGCTTGTGAGAATGGTTGGTGGATTCAAAATATATATATATATATATCCTCCTGGCAAGGTCCGATGAATCCATTAACCAATACAGGGGGTTTATGTGAGTGGGTGATGTAACCACCATTACAAATAAAAAAAATTGAGCTCACTTAGAGCCGCATGCAAATACATTAGTCTCTACTCAAATTACTTTCAATCACTGGTGAGCTGACTTTCCGTGAGCAAGTGCAAAGATCAAATTAGCTACCCACTAACTGGTCATGCATGAAAGTCGTCATTTTCGTAATATTGGCAAGAAATTACCCAGAATTCTCAACGATAAAACCACTTCCGTTATTTTCGTCTGCTAGAGGAATGCATTTACGCTTGTGTCCCGCAAATAATACTGTAAACAATGATGTCTGCATCGCACAATATTACGCCAATTCTCCTGTTCTTCCAGTTGAATTCTTTGGTAGACTCTATCAAATTCCTCTTCTCTGCATATACCGAAAACATGATCGAAGTCTTCAAGGTCCGACATCTTGGATAAAGCAGCAAGGTACGCGGCAAAGTTTTAAACTATATCGGTTCCCATCGGGTTGCTCACAATTCGTTTCTCTGCTAAGTCACCTCGCCAGGTAGCTTAGGAATTTCAACAATTATTATCGCATGAACAGATTTTTGAGTATGCAAAAACGTATTTGAATGCAACTTTCTCAGCAGAGTACAGGCAGAGAACGACTTTTACGGTATAATGTGTTCATAGATTCGAGCCTTAAAAAAACGGTTATATTTATGCTGAAGTAATGGCAAATCCTTCAGATAAGTTTTCCGGAGGTAAAACAGTCCCCTTTTCAGATCTCCGGGTGGGGACATCTGCAGGTCATCATATACAGAACATCCTTAAAATAAATAAGTAATATTGAAAGTCTCAAAATAGCAATATTTTGTGAATACATTCACCGTTTCTCACATTTAGTAAGTAATACCTCCCTAAAAAGATGTTCAGTAGAATTTGTTTAGAAGGTGGAATTGGGAAGAACTCTAACGTCTACCAAATTCACCAGACAGGAGCCCTTGTAACTATAACTTATTCTCAAAGATCAAAGAACCTTTACAAGGCATTTGATTTCAATCAATAGTTGATATCCAGAAAGCTTTAGATCGATTAGATGAAAGAGAGATATTGAGAAATGGTGCTGCAGATGGAGTGTGCCATATTCCAAGGATTTGGCAAAGCATAGATGACTTTGCAAGAGACTATAAATGAATTGAATTAATTTTGAGAAGCTAAAGCTATTACTATGATAAAAATAAGTAAATTAATAAACACAATTAAATTATTGTAAATCAATGGTAAAGAGAAAAATTTCTGCCTGAACCGGGAATTGAACCCCGAACCTTTAGTTCATAATGTCAAAAGTAACCTAATTAATTTTTTTTGTGATGTTATAGGAATGTTGCAGTTACTTATCAAATGCCCTATTAAAATGAATGATTGACCAAATCCATGTGCAAAAAAAAATATATATATATGCTGCTTTTAATTGCAAGACACTAAAATTCAGTACCAAATATCTCATTTAAACTATTGGAAAGTAGTACAGCTTCTGACTTGGTGAATTTGATAATAATTATCACAACCTGCTGTCTACATCTGCTTCACACAGTGGTTTGCCATTGCTGCATTCTGGCTTCAATTTCAGAGCCTTGCATTAAGAATGGCATATAATTTTTTGGGGACAGACTTTGTATATCACAACGCTTCTCTAGGAGAAATTTAAAGGTAAGTTTCAGCATGCAATGGCTGACAGTTCCCTTGTATACCGAAAACAAAAACTCATATACATATATGTATGTACTTGTTAATGCATATAACAATCAATTAAGAAAAGCAAGGTTCATCATCATATACTGTCACGGCTTAGACTATTTCTGTTCTGTTCCAGCTCCATATTATTGTTGCTTGCTCCATCTTTTAAATGGTCGCCCACGACTTCTACATGTCCTTGTGGATTGTAATTTAACATCCTATAAGGTATCCTCTCTTCACTCATTCTACTAACATGTTCAAACCATTTATTTCTATATTCCTTTATTCTTGTTACCACACTAGTTATTTGTAATTCTTCACGAATATCTTCATTCCTCCATTTGTCCAAAAGAGTACATCCTGTCACAATTCGTAGGAACTTCATCTCGGCTGTTTCCAGTCTTTTTATTAAACTTTTGATAAGAGTCCAACATTCCAAGCCATTCAACAGAACAGGATTATCTAAAACTTTGAAAAACTTTAGGAGTATTTCTTTACAGATTTTATTTGCTAATGTTCTTGTAGTTGTACCACAAACATGTTGAAACATATTAAGCTTTCTATTAATATCTCTTGTCCTATCATTGCCTAGAAAATCTCCTAAATAATTAAAATCCATTACTTGTTCTATTACAAAATCATTTACTATTATTTTGGCTCTTATTGGATTTTTCCCATGAAATGCCATCACTTTAGTTTTACTTGGGGATATTTGTAAATTATATTCAGCAGCAATTTTCCCCAATTAAAGATTTCATTAATCATCAAAATCAGACCATTACAAGCAGGGGTGCCACTAGGGGGATCAGAAAGGTGCACAAACACCCCTTATTTTGAATTTGCACTCTCCTTGGACTAATGGTTATATTCCTTACCTCTGGTCCCAACTGGGGTCAATGGATTTTTTTAGGATAGAAAATGCAAGGAGCAAACCCTCTGGGGTGAACTTTAAGCTGTAGGTCCCAAGTCTGAAGATTTTCAGGCTTGTAAAAGAAATCGCCTGAATAGTGAGGCCTCTAAGTAAAATTTACTGATCTTTTTCATCCTAGTAATACCTTAGTTGCCCACTAAATGTCTCATTGGGTCGGTATGTTGACCGCATACCATTCATGCCTTTTTTTAGGGAAACAAGTGTACCTAAATTAACTTGGTCTAGTAACTCCTAACAAAGAAGACATCGTTTCTATCTTTTGCAAATGGCGGCTTCTTTATTAAGAAGACATTTATTTGGGAATTTTTATATTACATTATAAAGTCAGTACGGCTTTCTTTTGATGTTTTTATTATTCATTTCATACATCTCAATGATGGATAGATCATATTTGAAGAGAAAAATTTTACGCAGACCGGGGCTCGAACCAAGGACCTCTGGCTTGCCGGGCCAATGCTCTACCGCCTGAGCTATCCGAGCGAGTTCCAATCTAATTGCAAGAAGACTTGTTTCATTGTAGGCATAAAAGTTTCAAAACCAGTTTTCTTCACAGAATTAACCTAATGTATCAGTTGTCACCCTTAAAATTACACAACCCCATATCAAACCTTTGGTCTGGAGAACCAAATCTCTGTATTTATGTCTACCAATCCCCACATTGAGGTAGAGGGTGCTCCCTGTAAGGAGTTACTTAATAAAACTAATATTTTCCATACATATGTCAGTGAGTGACATGCAGTTAGCATATTGCCTTAAAGAGACATGGTAGGCAACTAAGTACAACTTGGATGGGAAAGGCCTATTAAATTTTGGTTTGCTTTGCAGCCTTACTAGGGACTTATAGGTGTGGTAGCTTCCTACATCTTGAATATATCGCACCTTGGAAAGAAGATGGCCACAAGTGTAAAAAGTTTAGTTCTGAGTTATTCACAATTAAAGTTTTAAAAAAAGAAACAGTACATTCAATTTTTGAAATGGACACAATTTTATCTTGTCTCCATTTTCTTGCACATGATTTGTGGTCATAAAGAAATAAATTTGTAATAATTTTTTCTAACAGATAGTACAGTAAAACCTGTCTATGAAGGAACATGACGGTTTCTTAAATATATTTCCGTCTCTGCAGTTTTCCTTCTTATGAAGGGTTCCCAAATTACAAGCTTGAATTTTCTCACGCAGTGTAAGGGTTTTAGATGCTCGCTTTAAAGACATAACGTATTGACTGAAATACAGACAGAATAGTGTATGCAACACAGCTCAGTTTGCATTGCAATACAAAAAACTTTATTACACGAAAGCGAGAAGGAACTCAACTACAGGAAGACTGAAGAGTTTCCCAACTACCTAATAGGCAAGGAAAAGCGAGGGATTCCCCGCTGTCACACATAAGCAAGGGTATCCCCGCAATACAGTGGCAACACAAGAAGGTAAAACGATATAATGCAGAAAGCGTCCTATGCAGAATTTTGACGTGTGGTCATTAATACTGTAAATAGAACATACTTAAGAATAATTTTCTGTCTTACTGACGTAAAAATTAACTATTGGTACTTTAAAAACCATTCCGTTTCCACGCTATGAAGGTTTCCGGCTTATCCATCTATTCAATGGCACCATTGATTAATTTTACCTAAAAATATTAAATTGCTATACAAACCTTGGCCCCCAAAGTCTGATTGGCTCAAATTTGCTCTTTTGCCTCCAATCATTTCTATTTTGCGTAGCAAGCCTCCAGTTGCGACACTTAAGTAGGTTTGCAGCATCTTCCTTAATACCATCCTCTCATCGTTTTTTCGGTCTTCCAACTCATCTATTCCCCATAAAACTTGCTGTAGCACCTTTTTTTTTGGTGCTTGGTCTGTTGAGAGCCTTTGTATCCTCTTTTGTCCTACTTTGGCATTTAGTAGGAGAGATTTTAGGCTCCCAGTTTTATAAAGGGTTTTCACATTCCAAGTGCCAATTCGTAAGTCCATTTTCCTTTGCTTTAGTCGTCGTCGTTGTAGACAATCATTTTGAAGCATGTTGGGTTTCTGAACATATTTGTTTTTACGGGGTAGGGATGTCAACCCCACGCCCAACCTCTAGCAATCCTGGGGGGGGGTCATAAATTTTCTCCCTTAGTTGGTGTGTCCCAATTTTTAAGCGTCGATAACTCACTTTTTCACCCCTGCACTTCTTAGTATTAACCAGGAGCCACGACGAGGATGTGGTGCATTGGGCTGGGCAGGAATAAATGGCATTTCTGGGTTTTATTAGTGTGCACACTCCTGAAACCACATATTGCCCCTTCCAGCATATACAGGACGATTTTACATATAAAATCGTACCATTCTGGAGATTTTTTTCCGTCTCTACAGGTTTCCTTCTTATAAAGGTTCTGGCTAAGACAGGTTTCACTGTAGTTTATGACATTTTTACACTTGTGACCCTCTTCTTCTCAGATGTAATATATATATATATCTTGATTTGAATAAAATATATATATATGCATGTCACTTTACAAATTCTCATCTATTTCCCGGTTGCTTTCAAATTCCCGGTTTTCAAGATTTTTCCAGACTGCAGGACACCTTGAAGTAACTATTTGGGTAATTAGAACACTGGATATGAGGTGAGGTATAAAGAATTTTAATTTAAATCTTAAGGTTACAGATCTTGCATTATAGTTTAATGAATGGAATTTTAAAAAAAGTGAGGTTATGTTAATTTCTGTTGCAGAGCATCAGTCCTGGACTTGTGAACACAGAAATGATTCGAGTGGGAATGAAAATTGAAGATGTTGAAGAATTGTTGAAAAATAAACCTTGTTTGAAACCATCTGATGTTTCGGACGTTGTCATGTATGTTTTGGGATCCCCATCTCACGTACAGGTAAATTAATTGTATCTTTTCAATCTTTAAGAAAATATATTTCCTAGTCAGGTGGAGGGTCTTAGATTGAAAATAAAAGAAATTCTCCTACCAAGATATTTTAATGTATGCAGACAATCTGGTAATTATACACATCAGAGAATGATTTACAAACAGCCATTTACATGTTGAATCAATTAGGACTCTATTATAATCTTAAAGTCTCAACTTCAAAAACTAAAGTTATGGCTTTTCAGGACAAACTGCCAGTCAGAGCAAAAACAGTAATCAATAATGAGATAATAGCACATATAGCACACTTGGTTCAGATATAACATATAGCTATGATTGGGATATACATAATAAATTAAACCGATATCAAATGATGTGTGGCACCATAAGAAGAACCCTCTGAAAGACTCGAAGAGAAACTCAACTCAGGTTTTATAAGATTATGGCTGTTCCTGTTCTTTTGTATAGATCTGAATCTTGGGCACTTACTAAAAGAAAAAGAAGATATCTCACACATTCAAGCTACTGAAATGAAATTTTTAAGATCTGTAAAAGGATGTACACGCATGGATAGATTACATAATGAGCCAATAAGAAATTAACTGGAGATATTTTCAATACTTGATAAACTAGAAGAGCACAAATACTGATGGAAGGAACATTTAGACAGGATGGACAATACAAGATTTATTTTAAAATCATTAGGAAGTAACATTTTTTTTTTCAAATGCCCCAGGTTTGTCTTTCGACATTCCTGGTCTCTCTCCTGGCATGGCATACTTGTAACCCACTTCTGAGGTTGGGGCACCTGGAAGGAGGGGTTGCATAGCCCCAAGGATATGATGGGTCATGATAATGATAATCCTAAGCTTAACTTAAGATGAATATGAATGATGATGATTGCGATGGCCATATGATTTCGGGGACCGTTTGGGCCTTAAAGTTTTCCTGACATTTGTCTTACAGGTGAGGAAAAACCCCGATAAAAACCTCACCCAGAAAAAACTGTCCTGACTGGGGATCGAACCCGGGCCCGCTGCGTGACAAGGCAGCACGCTACCCCGAGACCACAGCGGTGGACTTAGGAAGTAACATTATGAGCTTTAATTTAATAATTGAGTTTGTATTTTGAGGTAAGAATGTTAAAAAATAGAAACTCAATACAAGATTACCCAAAATGATCAATACCTACACACCACAAGGAAAAATCATGTTTGGGACAGCAAGGAAATGATGGGCTTGAGACCGGAACAGGTCGCATTGATCTAATCCTGGAAAGGAAGAAGAAGAAGAATTAACTAACTCCACGATACAACAGGACTAGAAAGGCCATTGGCCTACCAGCTGGCTGCTGGCCTTACATCCACATGTGTTAATCACATAGATCAGTGATGTCCAATTATAAAACATCTGAGGGCAGAAATATTTTATGTACAGGTGGAGGGTCGCAGATTAAAAATAAAAGAAATTCTTCTACCAAAATTGTAATCAACAAGTATATTTAAATTACTACTTATAAAAGAAAAAAAATATATAACATCGACCAAAGATAGCAACCTCTAGGAGTTGCATGACCTTGTTGTGAAGTTGGTCTAGTGATCCTTTGGGCTATACCGATGGTAACGAAGCTACTGTTAGGACCTCCCTTGTCAGTCAGGCCAAAGGTGAAGACCTAGACTAAGAAGCAACTCAGAAGAGGAGACCCTACTGTTTCCAGAGGCGGAGAAGGTCTAAATGACCCAACGGCAATGGAGGCAGATGAAAATCCTCAGGATAGGGAGGGGCAGATCAGGCTCTGTAGCTGTGGTGCAAGTGACTGATCTAGGGGACGGAAACCCCAAAATCAAAAGACCTGGTCCTCCAGGTTGGGGATTGGGCGTGAGGTTAGTACCCTCACCCCGGAAAAATATTTCAAACTATGAAACCTCAAGGAAGAGACTCCTTGAGGAGGCCAGGACTCAGGAATGAGTTGTTGCACCGATGATGATGATGATGACCAATGAGAGATGAACAGACAGGTGAATGGGGAAGACTACATAACAGTGAACTACATAGTCTTTATAGGAATCCAGATATAATAAGTAAAGTTAAGTCTCGTAGACTGTGATTGACAGGTCATGTGGCACGAATGGGGAATTAAAGCGGTGTATGAAAGCTTCTTGTAAAAAAACTGCAGGGTGCAACAGGCCTTAGAAGGCACTTGACCTACCATCCGGCTGCTGGCCTCACATCTAGATGTGTTAATCACAGAGGTAGATGATCATCCAGCCAGTATAGGGGTGACATGTGGTCAGCATGTCGGGTCCCCCAGCAGTTATAGCTGGTTTTCTCAACCTGGAGTCGCTACTTATTGTAGCTACCCAAATGCCTCACAATACTGGGTGGGCACCGGTCTCATACTGACCGAAATTCCATGAGAAAATCGAACCAGTGCAAATTCCATAGCTCTGTGCAGACATCTTACCTTAAGCACTTGAAAACGGTATGGGACTCTTGTAGGAAAACCAGAGGGAAAATGCCCAGCTGGTAGACCAAGAATGAGATGGGAGAATAGCATTAACCATGATTTGATGGAAGTAGATGGGGCATGCCGTAGCGTAGTGGTTAAGGCACTGAGTTACAAGCCGGAGGGTCGAGGGTTCAAGTCCCGTTGGGGTCAGGATTTTTAAATTGACCCAAACCCTCTGGCGGCTCTGTGGCCCTGGGGTCGACTCAGCCTCTAACGAAAATGAGTACCAGAAGCTTGTTCTGGGGGGTAAAGGCGGCCGTCACACAGGGCTGACATAAAAAGTGCCGATTGTCTAGAAAAAGTGGAAGCCTTAACCTCCTACTACCCCAAGGGCCTCCGGGCCTGTTGTGGGATCACTTTAGAGATTATACAAGGATTGATTGGAAAACATTGGCTCAGGATAGGGATGTATAGAGAGCTTGTATCTGCATGGCCATGAATCTATGGATTTGATAGTGCCAATGAGTTGTTAGTTTAAATGAGAGATTTAGCATGGATTTTAGTGCCTTCCAGTTACAAACAGCAGATAATATTTTTGGACATGATCTTAGTACATTACAATGTTTCTCTTGGAGAAATTTGAACGTAGTTTTTAGCATGTAATGATTAACAATCCCCTTATAAGTGCATCTAAAATAAACATATCTTAATTTTAAACATGTTTTTGTTGCAGATTGTTGAAGTAACCATGAAGTCTGTTGGAGAAATTAATCTCTGATTCGTCAAAAGTGAAGGTGTCGAATTTAGGATATTTGGAAGGTGTTGGGGTCAGAAACAAAGTTAAAAATATTATTTAATCATTTTTACCTGAGGACGTGACTCCAAAGGTGCCATCCTTGCTATAACCTGAGATACAATATGCAAAAGCATCAACATTATCAAATGTGATAAAATAATAAAACAATTATCCCTCTTACATTAAAAAAATTTTACTTCAATGGATTCCAGCCCATTGTGTGGAGTGGCAGGCAATGAAACAGCTGATTTCCTAGCCAAGTAGCAAAATTGTCTCCAACCCAACCTCTACTTCAGTTTCCTTTCACTCTATCAAAAGAATCATATCAAATAAATATATCGAATACACCATCAAAACATCTGGAAAGGAATGGGAAAATTTACAAACTTACATTACAAAGAAAATCTGCAGTGGCAACATTCAGACTACTAACAGGGCACAACTTCTAAATCAGCGGTTCCCAAAACTTTTTTGACTCGTGAACTGCTTCCATAATGATCTGAGTTGGGTGAACCACTGCCTCTTAAATATACATACAGTAGACATGCATAAAATTTAATTCCAAGCAAAAGGTTTAATAACCTTAAATTAACTTAACCCTTAAAGTATTATTTAGTACAAATATTAAATTAAAGTAAACAGACTGAGATGGGCAGGACATACACAGAGGAAGACCAAAAATGAAGTAGTTAGAAGAATTATAGATGGTAAGTCAGAAGGGAGACGGAGAACTGGAAGACCAAATTTGAGATGGATGGATGGAGTACTACAGGATGTCAAATCTTTAAAACTCAAGAATTGATGGACAGTTAGGAAACCAGGAGAAAAATTCTGAAGGAAGCCTCGACCATCCAGGATTGTTGGAGTGATGATGATGATGATAGGTGGAAATAAATTTAAAACAATGTCGTCTCTCTATATGTTTTCAATTTTAGTTAGTGTATTGTAATAATACAATACAAATTACCGATTACAATATTTACAAGTTCTTTGGCCTCATTGTACACAACTCTAACATAACTTTTTAGATTTTAAATTAAAAAGACTGAAAAAAAAGAAGAAAGAACAACATTACACAAACTCTGGGCACAACACTATAATACATAATATCGAAGGCAGTCAGTGGTTTTTTTATAGATATTTACATAGCATGAATCATCTGTCAGTTTTACAGAAGTCGGCCATGAAGAGGCGTGAGAAAAAGTCATAATAAAATCATATCTCTAATTCTAATTAACTGATATTAATAAAAAATGTTTGCATTAATTAATCATGAACAAATTTATTTTTTGAAAAGAAAAATTAATGCTTGAACTGGGAATCGAACCCCGGACCTCTGACTCTATATGTCAGCATGCAGTCAATTGTACTATTCTAGACATGATTATCTAACTAACTAACTCTATCGAACCCGTAGTTCATGACCATGTGGACATAAGCTTTCCATACATCCCTATCCTGAGCTAATGTTTTTCAATCATTCCCTGTATAATCTACTTCCCTCAGATCATGGATCATGTTATTCTCCCACCTCATTCTTGGTCTACTAACTGGGCGTTTTTCCTCTGGTTTTCCTACAAGAAGCTTCCATGCACCTCTTTCATCCTCCATATTCAAAGACATGATACAAAAGCAAATTTGGCAATTGTATCGGGTCTTGAATGGTGTAATGGACTGCATGCTGACATCTACAAACAACTCTATACATTGATGTACAGAATGAGAGGTCCATAGTTTGATTCCTGGTTCAAATGTTAATTTTTTGTTCTCAAAAAATAAATTTATCCAAGATTGGAATATGTTAAACTATTTATAACATAAAAAGAATCATGAACTAGTTTACAATATATTAAATATTAAAAACGAATTATATCACTTTATATTTTGTCCTCTTTTTTTAGATTGATTTTGGAATTTTTCCATCTTCAGGCTTTTCACAACCATTGTTCTGTCGTGCTGACGTACCGCTTCTTCATCCATATGTCGATAGACCAATTAACCTCCAAATCACTTTAACAACAAAAGTCTTCACCTCCTCAACAACTCCATCATGAACTTTCCTTCTTCTTTCTTCTTCGGCTTTCCCCCACTTATCTCTATCATTCCAATCTCCCTCTTCCAAATTCCTATCATCCGTTATGGTTCTGACATAGGTTTTCCATTTCCATCTTGCTCTGCCATGTTTATTTCTTCCAGGGGGATGACCATTGGTATATATTTTTTTGGCCATCTTTCATTTTCCATTTTTTGTACATGGCCATACCATTATGTGTTTGATTTTTAATCCTCTTAACAATAGATGTGCTGACATTCATTCCTCTCCAAAGGAATTCATTTCTTATTTTATCCTGTCTTGTTTTTTGGAGGCTTCTAAAATAATCAAATTCAACTGTTCTAATTTTATTCTTTTGTAATTCCGTCAAAGACCAAGTTTCACTTCCATATGACAAAATATTCTGTATTATACTCTTATAAATTTTCATTTTAGTTTCCTTTGTAATATTTTTGTTACAAATTATTCCATGTAATGTGTTGGTTGCATTATTTGCCATTGCAATTTTAGTCTGTACGTCTCTCTCACAGGTAGCTATACTTGTAATTATTGACCCAAGATATTTTTGAACTTTCCTAGAATTTAAAAACTCCTTTTTTTAATGTAGGTTTTTTTCGCAAACTGTGATCTCTTTAGGGTTTTATATTTGTTTTATTAATTTAGCATTTCTTTCAATAAGATCTTTTTCTGACCAAGCTACTGCTAGAGCGATTTTTAAATTTTTGTCCCAGGTGAACTCCTACAGCTAATGGTTTTAGAGAATAGTAGATAGCGATTAAACTCTTCCCGTACCTGAAAACAATGTTGTGTCAAAATTTCAAGTCAATTGGTCAACTACTTTTCAAGTTTTGTGAGTACAAACACACGCAGGCTGAATTTTTATATATAAAGATGTTATATGGAAGACGATAATTCTTCACATAAACCATTGATAAAAATTGGTTTTTGAAGGATTATTTTTCTGAGTCTGCTAGAGAAGCTTCTTCAAATACTGAGTAATTTTTATATTCCATGTGAATTTATATCTCGGTTATTGTTTGATAGCAAGAGTCCTGAACATTTCATATCCTTATCTGAAGCAATTCCTGAGAAAAATGTACCAATAGGGTGATTTTTCAAGAAATAATATTTATAAATTACCATTAATAAAATCCATGATAGAAATCCATTGATGAAATAGTAACAAAATTAAAATAATAATAATATCTTAATTAAAACATTTTGTCTGTTCATTCTTACCTCTTAGAGTTGTTTTTGTCAAACATATTTAACTTTTATAGGAATTATCACTATGAGGTTTAATTTATGGGAAGAAGAAGAGTTTCTTCCGATCGACATAACATCAGTCGCCAAAGAAGTACTGAAGATGAGATCGTTATGGTCTCGAAATCGCAATCTATTTAGAAGATTTATATGAGGAGAGGTAAGAAACATTTAATTTCACCGTATCTGAAACATATGTTTGACAAAAACAACTGTAAGAGGTAAGAATGAACAGACAAAATGTTTTAATTATTAAACAAACCTCTTAATGTTACTTCCTATTGTATTAAAAAATAAATATATCTTCTTCTTCTTCTAGCTCTACAGTCTTTTATGAGCTCTGACTGCTGTTTAGACACTCTTCCATGCATCACTGTCCAATGTCCTTCTTTTCCATCCCCAGACTTTGAGATTTCAGAGGTTCTCCTCTACTCCATCCATCCATCCATCTGGTCTCAATAGTGTAAGCTTCAAAATTATAATATAAAATTATAAAATTGTTACCTTGTAGATTTGTTTACTCAACTATGTAAAGTATTAATTCTCTGATGATCTTGATGAAGATTTTCGGGCTGTAGGCCGTGGTTGTGAGGCTTGTAGTAGTTCCCTGACGTTTTGCCAGAGACTGTGTCTGGCATCCTCAAGTCTCACGACCACGGCCTAGAGCCCGAAAACCTTCATCAAGATCATCATAGCAACTCCGGCCGTGAAAGTCTACGTGAATACACATTAATTCTCTGTAGGCCTTTCAGGACAAGTCCCATCATCAGTAGAAGGAACAGGAGATAGGTCTGTATCTACTGACCCTGAATGCAATACTCATTCAAAGTTGGTAATACTGCTACTCCTGATGATGGGACTAATCGCGAAAGGCAACAATTTTATAACATAATTTCAATTTTATAAGTTCATTTATGAATTAAATTAATGTTTTTATTACCTCATCTCATATCCTTTTTCTTCTAGACTGCAAGTTTCGGAGCTTATCTCCATCAAGAAACGACATAACACCGGTTGACCAGAGGCTACGATGATGGAGATAAGCTCCGAAACTGCAGTCTAGAAGAAAAAGGATATGAGGTGAGGTAATAAAAATATTATTAAGTTATGTAGGTAGGAAATAACACTATGAGGTTTATTTTAATTTTGTTTAGTTGTTTCTTAACTCACCTCGTACTTCTTAACTCCCAAGCATACTCGAGTTTCTTCACTTCATTTGTGACATTCTCAATGCTGTATTACGTTCAAGCAACTAAAAACATTAATTTAATTCTTAAATTAAACCTCAGAGTTTTTTCCCTGTGAAAGTTAAAGTTGATTTTTGTTGAGTTGTTTTTGACTCACCTCATACTCGAGTATCGTCTGCGAGGGAGTTAAGAAGTATGAGGTGAGTCAAAAACAACTCAACATAAATTAAAATAAACCTCATAGTGTTATTTCCTACCTACATAACTTTATAAGTTAATTCAGGCAGAATGGTTTAAGATACATAAAAGTACATTTTTTTTAAAGCTAAACTCTAATTAATACAAAAAATGTATGAATGTCAAATTTTAAATAAATTCTGTTCACCTCATCTCATATCCCATCTTCAAAACCTAGTCAGTTTCATCATCAGTAATATCATGACTGATGTTCTGTCCAGGAGAACTGCTTCTAACTCCAACTGAAGATGGAGCAAACATGCTTTGAAACATATGTCTTAAAGAAACAACTATATGAGGTAAGAAAAATACAAACCAATTAATATTTAATTTTAGGAAGTGATATTTTGAGGTTATTTTAATTATATTATTTTTAGTCTGATCATCTTACCTCAATATTAATGTTGATTTGTTCTTGAACATGTTTCAAAACAATTCTGTTTTATTGTCAGCTTGTCCAGACTGGTTTGATTTATGTTGCACAACCTGGATGTTGATTTATGAATTAAATTAAAAGTTAGAATCAAAGAACACATAAGACATATTAAAAATGGGGAAATAGAAAAATCTACAGTTGCTGCTCATGTTTGGTCTGAAAAACATAATATAAATTCGGACACTAAATTATTAAAACAGAAAATACAAAAGAGCTGACTATTTGGGAAAAAATTTATATTCAGAAGAACAAAAACAAGAGTTATGAATTTTGAAATACCGACAGAGTGTGACCTTATTTGGAGGTTCTTTGGCCAACCACAGGATGGAGCTGACATCGACATCCAGAGTGTGCAACATAAATCTAACCAGTCTGAACAAGCTGACGATAAAACAGAATTGTTTTGAAACATGTTCAAGAACAAATCAACATTAATATTGAGGTAAGATGATCAGACTAAAAATAATATAATACAAACCAAGCTTATTTATTTGCTCATAGTGGTATTTCCTCTAATATATATAATGAATGTCAGGTAATTAGAAAGAAAGATATAATTTTTTTATTGCGAGTTTCTTTTTACCTCTCTTCACACACCGACTTCCTTGAACTGTCTAGAGGCCACAAAACTAACGAACATTAACCATTTTATGTAGTGACATGAAAAATATGTTTTATTTTGTTGAACATGGTTTTTAATCCATAACACATTTTGGAGAAACTGGTGCAGTAGATAGTGTACGAATGTGTACACGCGACAGTGAAACAGCGGTGCATACAATCTGTGTCTTACTAACTCCCTATCTTTTAGATTTGCAGAAAATAAAATACTGTATACCACTTATATTTATATGGTCTCTCTTTCAATTTAAATAAAATCTCTACATAATAATATATATATAAAATGTTTTACATAATTATATACAAATAGAACAAGAATTCATTGTACCAAACCTTGCGTAAACAATAATTATTAAACATCTTTACATTCTGATTAATTATGGCAAATACAGTGTGTTACGAAAAATAAACTTAAGGTATGGAAAACAATTTCAAATCAATTATGAGATATAACATTATGAGGTTTTCAAGTTAATAAATTAATGGTGAGTGAAAATCTCACCTCACAAACTCCGTGTTCTTCAAACACAGGACTACAGTTTCAGGAGACATAGCTCCTATCTTCAGCTATCTTTATGACTGTTGAATTTTCATCATATATCTCAAAGTTCATCAAATCAACATCAGATTGGCTATGTCATTATGTAAATTTCGAGAAAAATATGTTTAAAGTTTAAGTCAATCTTCACTATTTATTGTAGCAACAAACTAACTTCTTCTTCTTCCTCTATGCATAAAAAGCTGGCAGCTCGTTGCATGTTCATTCACTTCAGGTCCGGGATATGGTGACGTCATTCCCATCGTAGTTGTGGTCTTCCTAATGGTCTTTTCTGCAGAAGTGTCCAGTCACGTACTTTCTTCACTAATCTACTGTTCTCCATTTTATCTATGTGATTATTCCAATTTAGTCTTCTATCATTTATCCAAAGGTTTATATGTTCAATTTCACATTCTTCTCTAATAACAGAACTGTGAATTTTCTCTCTCAGCAATTTTCCTTAAAACTTTCATTTCGGTTGTTTCATTAATTTGTTTTTTAGTTTTTGTATGGCATTCACAACCATATGTTAGAACTGATCTTATGACAGATTTGTAAATTCTTACTTTTAACTAACATTATTGGATATTGTAAGTTATTTTCCTTATTCGACTGTTATGCATCAACAATCTAAGAGTGGGAACATTTGGTGCTTAGCTGCATGATGCAAAATTTAGATTAGCATTTATGAAGATCTGGTTTCATAGCTGTTTGTTGCAAAGCACAGAATCTCTGATAGGACTGATTGCATTTACATTTTTCTTTAATAATAAAGTTACATTTAGAGATTTAGTGCTAAAAATGTGCGTACACTTACTTCATGAGCCAGTGTAACAGATGGCATCAGAATTTCATTTTTGAAAATGGCGCTTAACCAGTTAATGCATATTATCTAATAATGTCTAATTATTCTCATTGTTTCTGTGAAATTTGTGATATTCTTTGCTACATATCAGCATCAATAAGATGATGATATTATGAAATCATCATTAGTACAAAAGAACACAAGATTACGGCTTTATAAGGTTCTTGCAAGACCAGTATTAAGATGTTCTAGTGAAGCATGGACAATACGAAGAAGAGATGAAAGCCGAATAACAGCAAATGAGATGCGATTTATTTGCCATACAGCAGGCTATACAAAGTGGGACCATAAGAGAAATGAGGAAATTACGGAAGAGTTGGTAGAACCCATTCTTCACCATATACAAAACTACCAGAACAACTGGAAAGCCCATCTTCAACAAATGCCATCTCTCAGAATTCCAAAAGCTATGTTTCGTTACTACCCCCAAGGCAAAAGATAGCCAGGACATCCAAAAATGGGGAAAACTCCTCTTTGAGACCGTTAACAGGCCACATGGCCTAGTACTTGTATGGATGATATTAGCATCCATCTTGAAATGATAAATTATAACCCAAATAATTAAATTCATTTACTCATTCTAAAATTTCATCGTCCTATACTATTATACTAGGTACAGCAAACTCCTGATTATCCGTGTTAATTGGGACCGAGATATGTATGGAAAATTGAAAAACACGGATAATCCAATTAAGTTATTTGGCACCATGGAAATTGATCAGAAATTTATTTACCCACACTACTAAATGCAACAAATATTCATAAAATGTTATATTAAATGTATTTAGGTGTGAGTTGTAATCATCATTATTTTATTTTACTCATAAATATGAAAAAAAGTGGGACTATTTCCTGTATGACCACTCTGGTTACAAACAGTTATTCAAAATGGCCATCGTAACCAGCGACAACTACACTAGTAACCACCGATAACCACACTTATAACCAGTGATGACAATCAGTGATAATCACACTAGTAACCACTGATGACCACACTACTAACCAGTGATAAACCCACTGCCACAGCATATCTGTGGTTTCAATCTGTAACAACAAACTTTCAATGACTCACACAACTTAAATTTCCGAAATTGTATTCTCAGAATGTTGGTTGGTACCTTTAAGCGTGTCAGGGGAGGGGGTTGTGAGTGAAGGTTACTCTACAGTGCTACTTTCTAAGCGCTGTTCACAGTAGCATGTTTAAAAATAAATAATTTTTTCATAACAATACCAAAATACAGTACAGTATTCATCTTCATTTTTAAAAAAAAATCTACAAACCAGATAATACACGCACGGATAATCGGGAGTTTGCTGTACAGGTAATTTCCTACAAAAGGCCACCACTTCAGTTTTCTTTGTAACAATTTCCATATTAGGTAATTTTAAACCCTGTAATATCAGGACCTACAGAAAACAGATAATCTGGTTATGGCCTGTTATGGTCTCAAAGAGAAATTTTCCATCCAGTGCTTTTTTGGACGTCTCCACAATCTTTTGCCTTGGAGGCAGTAATGAAGCATGGCTTTTGGAATTCTATGAGATGGCATTCGTTGAAGATGGGCTTTCTAGTTGTTCTGGTACATCCAAGTCTTTCATAATTCCCTCATTTCCTTTATGGTTCCACATTGTCTAGCCTGCTGTATGGCGCATAAATTGCATCTCATTTGCTGTTATTCGGTTTTCATCCCTTCTTCGTATTGTCCATGCTTCACTATCATATCTTAATACTGGTCTAGCGAGAATCTTATAAAGCCATATCTTGGGTTCTTTGGTACTAAAGATGTTTTCATTATACTATTAATTATCTCTGTCGTTTTTGTGAAATTTGTGATACATATCTGAAGAATGACAACTAAATATAAAAATTTCACTGTACAAATTGTTTAAGCAAGGTTTTGTAAAATATGCTAAGAGAAAGCAAATATGGAACATATTATTTACATCTAGAATACAACATGCATTTGACTGCAGTAAATATACAATTACATTAATCAAATTAGAAAAAAGAAACTCGAAAGTTGGCAAGTTCTTTGTTGACAATTCCTTTTTATTCTTCAATTCCTAACCTCAGATTTCAATTCAATTTAATTACATTATTGCACGTAAAATTTGCTTTTTTATTATTTATATTACATATATCACTGAAAACAAATCTTTACATACATGGATGTAAATATTTTTATTTACATAAACAACTTCAACTGCAAACAAAATACACAATTATGTAAATATGGACTATATGCTATATCAAAAACAATCCTTTTATATAGGGTATTCTGAAAAAAGGTACCAATAGTTATAGAAGAGTTTAATATTCAACAAAATAAGAAAAAAAAAATGTTTTTGATGTTTTTATTTTAAATTTATCACTCACATTAAAGGACAATTTAATATTTGAAGGGAAAAGTTTATTTTGAATCAAAATTACAGTGGGAAGTGAAGAAAATTTTAAGAAAGAATACAATCACATTTTAAACATAGCTAATTAAATAGTTTTGGAAAGAAGATAATAATAATAAATGAGTTAAAGAAATTCAAAACAACAAAAAAGATTAAAAGAATACATCACCCTACAATCTGATTTCAAAGATGGGAAACAATTCAAGAAAATTACTTACCATCGTGGAACACACAGGAAATTTCATAAAAATATTTAACAAATTCAATATTACATTAGCACCGATTAACAAATTTAGTCTGGGTAATCTACTAGTAAGAATCAAATGAATCGGGAATTCTTCTTACCTCATATATCTATGTTTCTCTAAACACAGTACCACGGTATCGGAGAACCATCATTCCCATCCTCAGCTGAAGTCGGGAATGATGGTTCTCTGATACCGCGATGCTGTGTTTAAAGAAACGTAGATATATGAGGTAAAAAGAATTCATGATTCATTTGATTCTTATTAAGAAAACCTCACTTACTTACTTACTCACTGGCACTATCGAACCCTTAGGTTCATGGCCACACGGACATAAGCTCTCCATACATCCCTATCCTGAGCTAATGCTTTCCAATCATTCCCTGTATAAGCTACTTCCCTCAAATCATAGCTAATGTTATTCTCCCACCTCATTCTTGTTCTACCAACTGGGCGTTTTCCCTCTGGCTAAGAAAACCTCATAATGTTAAAATTTCCAAATTTATTATATTAAATCTACTAATAACTAATAAAGAGGTTAAAGTCCCAGATAATAAGAAATCTGGAATTTATCAAATTAGTTGCAATAGCTGCAAACTGCAGTAAAGTATTTACAGGAACAACTAAAAGGAATTTACAGATATGTACAAAATAACACTTTAGGAATATTAAAAATAGTGAAATTGAAAAATCGGCAATTGCAGCTCATAGTTTTCTAGAGAATCACATAATTGGAAGACAAACTAACAACATTTAGAGAAGTCATTGGGATTAAGAGTTTGGGAAAATATATACATTCAGAAGAACAAATATAGAACCATAAATTTTGAAGTTTCTGGCGAGCAAATTTTGATCTCCTAGTTCATAAAATCGGCACCAGTTGGCAGTTCAGAAGACTGTGTTATTAATGGCAAAATTTCAACAGTTGGAGTTTGAAGATGAAGGTAAAATTACCTTTGAAACCGGTATCATGAAATCATTTTCTCAACTCATTATTAAATTAAAAATACCTCAGTTTTATTTTAGAAAGAAAAATTAACATTCTTTCTGGAATAAAAATATGTTCAATTCTGGAACGTGTTAATTTAAAATAAAACATAATACCTAACAGCGCTACTTCCCATTGCAATTTTTATTAAATTACTTTTTTACCTTATTGTAATCAATGGTAAAGAGAACAATTTTTGCCTGAACTGGGAATCGAACCCTGAACCTTCAGCTTTCCGTGCTGATGCTCTGACCACTGAGCTAATTCAGGCTTCATTCCTATCCAAACATAAATCCTCTCTTGGTCCCACATTCAATTGCAATGAATCATCATTCACAAATACACAATGAATGGCTTCTACATTAAGAAGACATGAAGGGACTCCACATAGCTATAGCATCATTCATTAAGGGAGGTGACGGGTGAAATTTTCGACATTTTTGGTCAAATTTAGCATTTTTTGTTTTTTGTATTAAAAAATACTATGTACCTTAAAGTATAGGTTGGCGAAGTTTCAGTGTCCTATGGCGCTTGTAAGTCTCCCTAATGACTGTAGGAGGGCATGTATGCTACATTCTAATTTTTAACTGCATGCAAACTTTCAAATTGGCTTTTCCACACTTTTATTTTCATTGCATTTCAATACATTCAAATCAAAATAGCATTGACAAATTTAATGTAGAAGCACAAAATTTTAACTGCATGTCCCATACACTATGGCTAATAATTCTATGCATGGATTTTGAAACAATGTTAATAGTTTTTTAAATAAAAAATAAAATGTGTGTAGTAATTAAAAAAAAATTCATATGCAGAGGATGTATATATTTTTTCTTCCTTTATTATAATGATATAGAAAAGTTAATGAATAGTGTTGTAAATAAGTCAGTGGTCGTATAGAAAAAAATTACTAAAAATTATGGGACTTATTAAAATTTTTAATATGCAAATTTTTAAATGGATTTTCTTCAATAACTCAAAAACCTTTAAGCCTAGAAGGATGAAACTGTAATATAATATTACCTATTATGGCATTAATGTGTGTACAAAAAATAAAGTATGTAGCTTAAAACAATGTAGAAAATATAAATTTCACCCATCATCCCCCTTAAATTAATACTGAGAAGCTAAAGCTATTACTATGATAGAAATAAGTAAATTAATGAATACAGTTAAATTATTGTAATCAATGGTAAATGTTTTCTTAATGTAGATGGAATTGTGTATTTGTGAATGATGATTCATTGAATTGAATGTGGGACAAAGAGGGTAAGGTAAAGAGAGGATTTGTGCTTGGATGGGAATGTAACCTGAATTAGCTCAGTGGTCAGAGCTCAGCACAGAAAGCTGAATGTTCAGTGTTTGATTGCCGGTTCAGGCAAACATTTTTCTCTTTACCATTGATTACAATAATTTAATTGTATTCATTAATTTACTTATTTCTATCATAGCAATAGCTTTAGCTTCTTAATATTAATTTAACATTTTTACCTGTTTTGTTGCATACTATTTCATCTATAAACATTGGAACTATTTTTTCAACACACTCTATATAATGAACAACTTAGAAAATTTAGCTCAACACCAATAAATATATTTTTTTCCAACATTTAAAGACTCGTATATAAAGAGAATTCGAAACACTGAATATCACAGTACTCAAATACAAAACTTTTCTTAATACATAAAATGTTTATGCTCTTCAAATTATGCAGAAGCAGCTCAAGAAAAACAGGATAAATACCTGAAATCTGTACTTCCATCACAAAAGTTTCTACAGGGTGTCAATAATAAAGAACTGGCCAACTTTTGCTTAATGTTACCATGTTATAGTTTGTCTCACAGAATTCAATGTGATAGTGAAGATAAGGGAGCGAAATATATAACTATTATTTTTGTATTATACTTAATCTTTTTTTCAAATGTTATAGCATCCAAAATGATTGAATATCAACATTATAAACAATTTAAATTTTAAAATATTTTTTTTTTTCACCTCACCTCATAACCTGTCTTCTAATTTGACCAGTTTTGAAATCCAGGTGGTTTCATCATCAGGAATATCATGACCAATGTTCTGTCATCCAGGAGCACTGCTTCTTACTCCATCTGTTGGTGGACCAATGAACCTCCCAATCAAGTCAACTTCCCCGGGGATTTAAAAATTAATTAATTTTTCTTTCTTGTTTTTTTAAATGTAGATTTTTTTTTTTCCAAACAGTGGGCTCCTTAAGTTTTTCTATTTGTTTTATTAAATTGGTCTCTCTTTCGATTTGATGTTTTTCCACTTCATCATTTTTAAAGTTCCTGAGATGCTTTTTCATCCTGATTTTCGACTTTATCTTTGTTTTCCTTATGTAAATTTTATCACACATTTGAAAACTAGAGTGAAAGAAATGGTGAAGTGGAAAAATCGGCAGTATCCGATCAAGCTTGATCTGGAAAACATCAAATTGAAAGAAAGGCTAGTTTAATAAAACAAATAGAAAAGCCAAAAGAGCTCACAGTTTGGGAAAAAAATCCACATATAAAAAAACTAAGAAAAGAAAATTAACGAATTGAGTAGTTGCCCCAAAAACAGATCTAACCCATAAACTTCGTACACATGACTTGACCAACTTCTTCTGCCATTTTTGTTACATATAAATCACTATTCACTTGAATGACAACTTTTAAAAATAAATAAAACAGGTCTGAAAGATAGCAGGGATAGTTTTACATGCATCACGCCATGATATTCTCCAGATAGATCACTAATCCACTGAAAACTCATCTCTTTTCATAAGTAATGCCATGAGTGATTTCCAAATTATCGATAAATTCACGACTCACGAAGTGAGGAGTGGCATTTGTTAGGACTATTTAACAAATAAAATTAAGCTGTTTACTCACAAATCATTATTTGAATATAGTTACTGGTGTTTTAAAATATTTATATAGTTAATGTAAACGGCGATGTTTGAAAACAAATTAGAAAGTGAGGTTATGTATATTCACTGCAACTCGATCATATTATTTATTGCCAAATAGGATCGCAATATTGTACTTACGCACTCTAGTGGAGAAATAATGAAACACATCAAACTATTATAGTCAACATTATAGGTTAATCATTTATATTTTGAATAAACAATTCAGTAAAATCACTGAATCTATTCATTATTTGCTATATTCAATGTATTTGTTGGAGAAAAATAATGGTCTAACCTGTTCACAATATTAAAAAAGGAGGAGCTTTCTTTATCACAAAAGCAGGAGCTGATAAAGAGAAATTGATAAAGAGCGAGCTGAAACACGACTGTCATTGGTGTAAAACAGAATTCATTGAAACGTGATTGGTCATTGGCTACCATTTGCGACATGAGTTAAATAGTCAGAGTAAGAATTCAAGATGTTTTTATTATTAATTTAACACTTCTCACTGAAGGATAAATTATATTTGATGAGAAAAATTTGTGTCTAGATTGCAACTCGCCTCGGTAGCTCCGTTGGTAGAGCATTTGGCCCAGAAAGCCAAATGTCCCGGGTTTGAGTCTCAGTCTAGCCAAACATTTTTCTCTTCAAATATAAGAATTCAAGAGTTCAATATTGAAATTCGCAGGGAAGGTGATTTGATTTGTCCATCAACAGATGGAGTAAGAAGCAGTGCTCCTGGATGACAGAACATCAGTTTTGTAACTACTGAAGATGTAACCACTAAGGTTCTGAAACTGGTCTAATTAGAACGCAGGATATGAGGTGAGATGCCAAGAATTTTATTTTAAATTCTAAATCAAACCTCATAGTGATATTTCCTGCATAAATGATGACAATCTACAACTGATATCAGTCATATTTATGTCTAAAAGCAGAACAAGTAATCTTCAATATCTTTGAATATGTCTTCTGGGCTGGTTGGTAGAGGCTTGAAGTTCCCCGATACTTTGTCAGAGACAACATCTGGTATCCTTCAGGGAACTTCAAGCCTTATGAACGTGTCCAACTAGCCTCAAAGATATCATCTAACTATAATGCAAGCATTGGCCTTGAAAGCCTATGTCAGAATATTAATCTTTAAGGGGGTCATACAAGGTTTCAATAAATTACTATAAAAATACATGATATTCATTATTTGACATATCATTGACCTCATACAGGACCATAGTTTCAGCAGGAACAGTTGTTTTTTCTCTTCAATCATCTTTACGAGTAAGTATAGGCTGGAGATAGGAACAACTGTTCCTGAATAATTAAGACATTTTGTCTGTACATTCTTACCTCTTATGGTTGTTTTTGTTGAACATATGTTTCAAGGCTTCTGAGCCCCATTGTCAGCGATTACAGACTGAATTTTCTCATGTTGTCGGCCCTGATTTTTTATTCCTGCTCTCTCTACCTCTGGTCCAATGAATTTACTAATGAGGTTCCTTTCTATGGGAATTTCAAAATTCATAATTCTCTCCTTGTCCTTCTGTATGTAGATTTTTTTCCATGTGGTGAGTTCATTTTTGTTTTCTAACTATTTACATAATTATTAACTGTTTTAATATTATTAAAACAGTTAGAAAACAAAAATGAACTCACCATATGGGAAAAAATCTACATACAGGAAAGAATTATGACTCTTGAAATTCCAGGAGAAACGAACCTCATTAGTAAATTCATTGGACCAGAGGCAGAGAGAGCAAGAATCAAGAATCAGGGCTGACAACTTGAGAAAATTCAGTCTATAATCGCTGACGATGGGGCTCAGAAGCCTTGAAACATATGTTCGACAAAAACAACCATAAGAGGTAAGAATTTACAGACAAAATGTCTTAATTATTAAAGAAACCTCTTAATATAAAAGATAAATTAAACCTCATAGTGACTTATTTCTATAAAAGTTAAAATCTCCTAATGTTACTTCCTGTTGTATTAAAAAAAAACTTCCTGAAACTGCAATCCTATGCTTTGAAGAGTTACGACTCTTTTATTTACCAACTTGAAAGCTTCAATGTTCCAGTGCTTTATCCATTAAGCTATTATACTTACACAGAAATTTCTTGCTTAATTATACAATTCCATATGCTTTAAGCCGAGAACGTTCTTTCTGCACATTTCTATCAGCTTTTTATACAAGAAGATTTTTTTCTATGAAGCTGTAAAAATAATGTTAAAAAATCTCACTAAAATTCTTCTTGAATTAAAGGCTGTGTAAAAAAGTGAGTGTAGAATAAAGTTTCTGAACTTCCAACTATAGGATTCTGTAAGAAAAAAAAAATCTGTCTAAATCAGGAGCCTAGATAGATTCATGGGTAAAGCACTGGAATGGAGATGCAGAGATCAAATCCTGGTTTAGAAAGTTTTTTCTCTTAACATATTAAATTTTACTTTAATATAAGTGACAAATTTAAAATGAAAATATGTGCTTTACTAGCTAAAAAAGTAGCATTAAAAGAATAACAACAATATCAAAAATTTTACGATTATTCATAATTCTGTGTTTACTTGTAATGGATGTCCAAAATGGACCAAAGTGAGTTTTCATGTTGGGTATGGTCAAAAAATAATAATCCCATTTTTCATAAAAGTGCAACTTTAGACTTAAGTATGTTAATTCTAAAATTTGCTAAAATGATTTATAATGCCAAGTATATATACTACATAATATTAAATGCCAAGCACGTTTGACAAATAAAATATCATATTTCGTTAAAATACAATTTTAGATTAAAAAAGTTTTAGACAACAAACACGGATTTATAATCACAAAAAAAAATGTTAATTTTTGAGCACTGATGTGCAATTTTTGTGACAGTATCCACAAATTTCAATATCTTTTAATTATTCTTTTTTATCTATTCTTCAAACTTAAATTAAGAATATGACCTATAATTAGAGATACGTTAAAGTGGTTTTATTTTCAGGGAAAAATCATTTTAAATTTTTAAGATTTCGATGTCATTGGGAATTTGGCGGTGTTATTCTAAAAAAATGTAAATTTGAGTTTTTTAATCCTAGTTTATTATTATTAAACCCAATAAGAATGATATATCCTGAAGTTTAAGGTCAACTTTTAGCTTGTACAATTGATATCCATTTTAACACTAAAATGCATAACATTTTCATTATAGTCACTAATTTGTAAGCAAAATTGATCTTTTTAAGAAAAAGCAACCATGGTGAGTATCTCTGCATTCTCAGGTTTCAATCTCAGCCTTCGATCACTTACCACAACACCATACTGAGAAATATATATTTTTTGGAATTCATATTGGCCATTGAACTTAAAATATATGGAGAGACTATATTTGAGCATGAGAAGGATGGAAAATATTACCTCTATATTGTGAACTGTGTTGCAACCATTTCCCTTTGCAAGAGTGCATGGAGGAAGCAGATATGGTGCCATAAGATATGGCAGTTAAAAAAGAAGATGGAATCCGAAAACAGTGTTTAACCTTTACACTGCTACAAACGAGTATATGCGTTGGCAAAGAACATGCTTGCCGTGCTATGGGCGTGTATGTCCGTTCTCAACTTCAAACGCCTGCTAGTTATATAATACTTATTGCATTGCTTTCAAACTAAGCAGGCATATACTGCCATCTCTTAGAAACCTAAATAAACTTATTCCACATTTCTCCCTGCATTGAGTGGCCCCCTATTAAAAGAAATCCAGACCTATGCACAAAGAAGTAATTTTCAACGCGCTAGCTGTCTGCTGGCGGCCACATGATTATGAATTTCAGGGATGACAAAAATGGCCTCTTCAAGTTGTGTTTTTCTTTCCGATGCGGAGTTGGTTCAAGTTTTGGAAACATTAGATTCTGATTTATCGGATATTAGTGATTGTGATGATGCAGTATATATTCCTGAAGATAGTGGTGATTGTGATATTGAAGAAAATGATTCCATGCCGGTACTGCAGTCGCCAAAAAGAAATCGTGGTTCAAGTGATTTATTCCAATGGCATAGCGGAAATTTTATCCCTACTGTTCACAATTTCAACAGAGTGAAAATTCAGAAATTTCGGTGAATGCAGGCTTAAGTGATGATTCTAAAGTGTTTAGTTATTTTGAATTATTTTTTCCTCTAAGTATTATGCAGCTTATTTCAGAAGAAACTAATAAATATTATTTATTTTTAAGTCAGAAAATGCGATTTAGAATATTACTTTCATTATATATTTGTACATCCCTAATTAAAAATGAACACACGTAAATAATTTTATTATAAAATAATTTTAAATGTGCTAAGAAAAACGTGTTGAAGTATGATTAGTTTAAGAAGAAAAAAGTTAAAAATTTATAAAACTTGAATGGGTAGATTTTTTTGTGTACAACCCTTTATGATGTATTGCATGTGGTATTTTCCCCTGCAATTTAAAATTGATATTTCTGTGTTTCTGGAAAATATATAACAATCTACATCATGTAAGGTGAGTCTTCTAAATATATTTATTACTTTCAACATGGGAGGATAATATTTAAAAATATTTTAATAATTGTAAAAATAACTCAGCAAGGAGGGTTTGAAAGGCTGGAAATGTCTCAGCAGTGAAAAGGTTAAAAATGCATTGTGAAAAATTTGCGAATAGAACAAAGAATCTCCAGAATTCATTGAAAATTTAAAATTTTGGTATAATTTCGCGTTATTTAGTTATTCATAAATTATCTTTTTTTGAGGTTATGGGAAGTGGAGTTAAGAAATGGTACAAGAAAATGACAAAATTAGAGCATTTCGCATTATTGTGACTCGCGAATTTCACGGATCTCTACCTATAATCTTCTAAATATTTGCATTGAAAATATTTTTTATTTAATGGGTTGAAAAATTACATTTTTAATATATTTTTTGTAAAATAAATTGTTTTTAAAATAAACGGCACACACTAAAGCCATAATTATATGTTATATTGTTCATTTAAGCTTGAAGAATAGATAAAAAAAATCATTTAAAAATATTGATATTTGTGGGCACTATCACAAAAATTGAAAATCAATGTTCAACAACTGCAACTTTTTTATGATAATTTTAAATAATGGTAATTTTTTGAAGCAATTCTGAAAATATTCTTTATTTTGGAAGTAGTAAATAATTCTCTTCTATATCTCAAGATGAAAGAGTTGTTAGTTTCTGAGATATACTCCGTAAAATAATAAATATCACATATTTTAATAATACTGGAATCTGTATATTCCCCCTTGACAATTCTAGCATTTTCAGAAACATGCTTTACCTCAAGAAAGACACTGGATGTAACAATTCTGCAACATACGTATGTTGTAGATTACTTCTCCATTTCCTCGGCAGTATCTATAATGATAAGGTTGGTAATAATTTGCTCCCTATACCACAGTGGACAAAGATTCCTTTTCTTTTTTCTGGGTAACACCTGAACTTCGCCTGGGCAGCGTTTGACTGCCCGTCCCCTGGCCCTAGATGACACTAGACGGAAGTTTATCGAATGGTGGCACGGAGCTATCACCACCACCTCGTCGACCTACACTACCTCTTCTACGAGGTAAAGTACCACTCGTTACTTCGGGGCAACCATTAGCTAGCAACAGTTCCACAAGACTAGAAGTGGCCGCTACACTGAGCTCAGCACAAGACCCACTACTACCACCTCCAACACCTGATGATTTGTTGAGCGCAAGACTGTTGGCTAGCCTTGCGTATGCAAGACATGTCCGCCCCTCGTGGTCAACAGACTTCACATTAGCATTGTGCTGAAACATTCAAAACTAATTAAATTAGTATTAAGAATAATTAAAACATTTTGTCTGTTTATTCTTACCTCTTATAGTTGTTTTTGTCGAACATATGTTTTAGATAAGAATCAAATGAATCGTGAATTCTTCTTACCTCATACTTCTATGTTTTTTTAAACACAGTACCACAGTATCGGCGACCATCGTCAGCTATTTTCACGACTGTCAATTTTTTCTTTTGCCAGTAATTATCCTAACTGCTATCTGGTGTTCTTTTGAAGGTCATTTTCTAAACTGCCATCTGGTGTATATTTGAAGAACTTTGTAATCAAGCTTGGTTTGTCTGGAATCTCGAAGTTCATGGTTCTAGTATGGTTTTTTGAATATATATCTTTTCCCAAACTGTTAAATGCATAGGTTTAGATAGATATTTCAAAAGTTTTGCTTCTTTTTCAATTCTATGATTCTCTAATAAACTATGTGCTGCTATAGCTTATTAGTTATTAGATGAACCAAGCTTGATTACAAAGTTCTTCAAAAATATACCAGATGGCAGTTTAGAAAATTACTCCTTCAAAAGAACACCAGATGGCAATTTGGATAATTACCAGCAAAAGAAAAAAATTGACAGTCGTGAAAGCAGCTGACAATGGTCGCCGAAACTGCGGTGCTGTGTTTAAAAAAACACAGAGTATGAGATAACAAGAATTCACGATTCATTTGATTCTTATCAATAAAAACTCATAATGTTCAAAATTCCCAAATTTATGATATTAAAATATGTTTCAGAGCTTCTTAGCCCCATCGTCAGTGATTACAGATTGAATTTTCTCATGTTGTTGGCCCTGATTCTTGATTCCTGCTCTCTCCACCTCTGGTCCAATGAATTTACTAATGAGGTTCCTTTCTGTGGTAATTATGAACTTCGAAATTCCCGCAGAAAGGAATCTCATTAGTACATTCATTGGAGCAGAGGTAGAGAGAGCAGGAATCAAGAATCAGGGCCGACAACATGAGAAAATTCAGTCTGTAATCGCTGACGATTGGACTAAGAAGCTCTGAAACACATGTTCGACAAAAACAACTATAAGAGGTAAGAATGAACAGACAAAATGTTTTAATTATTAAACAAACCTCTTAATGTTTTCCACTCACTATTAATGATATAACCTCATAATGTTTACTTCCCAATATTCATTTAAACCTCTTAATGTTACTTCCTATTGTATTTTAAATTAGTATTAAGAACTTTTATAGGAATTAATCACTATGAGGTTTAATTTATGGTGAAATTAAACGTTTCTTATCTCTCCTCATATAAATTTTCTAAGTTGATCGCGATTTCGAGTTTCTTCTTCCGATCGACATAACACCAGTCGCCAACAAAGTTCTGATGATGAGACAGTTATAGTCTCGAAATCGTGATCAACTTAGAAAATTTATATGAGGAGAGGTAAGAAACATTTAATTTCACCATAGTATTAAGAAACTAAATCTATTACTATGATTCAATTATAAATTATAATTAACGATGTATAAGAGAAAAATTTGCGTTCAGATTTGAGTGCATAGTTAGCTCAGTGGTAGAGCATTAGCCTGGAAAGCCAAAGGTCCTGGGTTCAAACCCCAGTCTGAGCATATAATTTTTCTCTTCAAATATAATTTCTCCTTCAGTGAGAAGTGTTAAATCAATAATAAAAACATCAAAAGAAGCCCTAATGGCTTTATAAAGTAATGCTTAAATTCCCAATAAAATGCCTTCTTAAATAGAAGCCTTCATTTGTATAATCGAAGCAAAGGCTCGTAGCATTCGGCAATCGGGAATTAATGATGTGTAAGAGAAAAATTTGTGTTTAGATTGGAGTGCCCAGATAGCTCAGCGGTAGAGCATTGTCCTAGAAAGCCAAAGGTCCTGGGTTCAAACCCCAGTCTGAACATATAATTTTTCTCTTCAAACATAATTTGTCCTTCAGTGAGAAGAGTTAAATTAATAATAAAAACATTGAAAGAAGCCCTAATGGCTTTCTAAAGTAATGCTTAAATTCCCAATAAAATGTCTTCTTAAATAGAAGCTGCCATTTGCATAATCGAAGCAAAACCTCGTAGCATTCGTGGGAATTAACAATGTGTAAGAGAAAAATTTGTGTTTAGATTGGAGTGCCCAGATTGCTCAGTGGTAGAGCACTGGCCTAGAAAGCCAAAGGTCCTAGGTTCAAACCCCAGTCTAAGCATATAATTTTTCTCTTCAAATATAAATTTATTTTATGACATTAATGTATTTTTCTCACTATTCTATGTTATACATGTTGTATTTTAATCAGTAAATCTAGAGTAAATCAAAATATATTGTAAATATATCATGTAATAATTTTGTTTATTGTAATTTATATGTACTGGAAGTAAACATCAATAAAACTAAATACATGATCACATATAGAAATACATTATATAATGGAAATGTACAACTTAATGATAAATATAGGACATTTTGAAGAAGTGGTTGAATTCAAACACCTAGGAGCAGTAATTACAAATAGGAATCAGATGCACAAAGAAATTAAACATAGGCTCAATTCTGGAAATACATGTTATTATGTACGAGGGTGGATCAAATACAAACCGGAATTTGTATCTGGAGACTCTGGTAGCGAACTGCAAAGGTTGCAGTTTGGAGGGGAAGTTGGTGGGGGTGTCTGGAGTAGGGATCTTGATGTGTCGCACTCTGAAGAGCGGCCGCTTGCTTCAGTACACCATGAGCAAGCAAGAGGTACACACATCTGTTGCGCAATGCATTATTATTAAGTTTTTGGCGAAAGAAGGCACTAAACCTTCTGAAATTTTGAGAAGGCTCCATGCGCAGTTTGGGGAAGCAACCCTTTTAAAGATGCAGGTGTATGATTGGCGCAAAAAAATTTTAGCGGGCCGGGATTCAGTGGAAAATGAGCCCCACCAAAGACGGCAACGAACAAGCATCACTGCAGACAACATTCATGCTGTATGGGATCTTATTGAGGAGGATCGGCACGTAACAATTTTTGAAATTGCTTCACACGTTGGAATAAGCTTTGGAAGTGTTCAAGCCATCATCAGTGATGAACTCAAATTCCGAAAATTGTCTGTCAGGTGGGTTCCTCGGCTCCTCAGCCAGGAACAAAAAAATTGACAAAAAACTGACGAAAATGCATTGGACACTTCTGGAACATCCTCCTTACAGTCCAGATTTGTCACCCTATGACTACCATTTGTTTGGGCCACTGAAAGAAGACCTGGGAGGAAGGCGGTTTGGTGACAATGCAGCGGTAGAGGAGTTCATGCGCAACTGGCTGACTACACGTCATGCTCATTCTTCAAGGACGGCATCAAAAAGTTGCCAACTCGATGGCAAAAGTGTGTTGGAAATGCAGGAGACTATGTAGAAAAATGAGGTGGTGGTTTTGTATTTTTTTGTTAATTCAATAAAATTGTAAACAATAATTCTGGTTTATATTTGATTCACCCTCGTATTATAGGAACTTTTGTCATCCCAACTCCTTTAAAAAAACATTAACTGAAAATATATAAAAATGTATTTTTTTAGAACTCATGTTAATTATTAAGACTGATCAGTAGAGCTAGGATTTTTATGTAATATTAACATGCAAAATATGTACATATTTATGTAATAATATTTGGTGAAATATGTAATATTACATAAACAATTCTTAAAATATGTAATTTTAAATACATTAAATTTTAAGTTTTATGTAAATATATACCAAATATTAAATTACTTGATTCCTGAATTTATTAATAAAAAGTAAAGTATGGGACAATTATTAATTATGCATGTTCATGTAATAAATCAAAAGTATTACATTTATTTATATTTTGAAAATGCAACAATTAATAAAATGGCTAAATAAAAAAAATCACGTTACAAAATGTATTTTTAGTTATATTATAATTATACATCGTTTTCGTAGTCACTCTTTAACCAATCTTTAGCCCCTACAGCGAATACAGAAACTATCTACTCACTTCACTTTAATTTGCAATGAACTATGAGACACACATCCAAGTTTTCCATTGTCATAGAGTGTCATCGGTTAGAGATATTGTTTTTATAAACAGAAAATGTTCTTTCCACATTACAGGAAGTTGCTGGTGCAAATTTAAGCAGATTGAATTTTTCAGGAGAGATGTCATCTGGAGGATTCTCTTCTACCCCATTGAGGATCTTACACAATGTAGTCAATGTCGAGAAGCCAGGGTTTCTTCCATCATTTCTTCATTATGTTTATTCCAACATTTCTTTGAACAACCCTTAACTTAGATTTAACGCGCTCTACAATGTCCAGTGATTCCTTCAAAGTCATGCCACAAGTTTCTAATTTTACAATACTGTCAGAAATTAATCCAAAATTGCTTTTAACATATGCCAATTGGCACTGAAGGCACTTTGAGCCTCTCTGATAGAAACTGCTGATTTACTTGGAAACGAGTCTATTACAGACTTCACTTCTTTAAAATAGTCACTATGAAAGCAGGCAGCCTCAATCCACGTCCCCATCTAGTGAGGACAGGTTCAGGGGACAATTTCACATTTGGTAATTGTTCTCTATAGTGTAACACACGTTGGGGGGGGGCCTTAACAAACACTTTCTTAGTGTTTGAAATAATGCTATTGATTTGTGGATAGTTACTTCGCACTTCTTCGGCAACACGTTGCAGTCCATATGCGAGACAGATAAAATGGATCATATTTTGGTAAAACACACGTAGAGCAGTTCCCGTCTTTAGCATGTACGCCGCAGCATCACAATAAAGGACAAAGACTTTATCTTCTTGAACACTTTAAGTTCATCGTTCACAAAACGAGCCACTGTTGCGTGATTTTCATGCTCCAACGTTTTCGAAGAATTCAGGAAAGGTGTGGGGGATTCTTTTTCATCCAGCTTACCAATCACAAGATTGGTAACATAGCGACCTTTTCCATCCGTTGTTTCATCGACAGCAATCCATATATAGTTGTTGCCTATATCACTTCGCACATATGTCATTGCTTCATCGTAACACAAATGCCTGTAGTTTTTTTGGAGCGTAGAATCGTTAGGAATCTGCCTCCCACAATACTTCTCTAAAAATGCATGATATTTAGGTACCTGGAGTTTGTACCAAGAAATATTTGCGGCAACCATAGCATTATACATGTCATGGAAGAATTCACTCCTTACATTTGAAGACTGTTGCATTTGAGATAGAAGCACTTGCTTTTTAGATGTTTGTAGTCCTTTGTTGTTTTTCGCATGCAGAGCACTGCGAACATGTTGTTCAAGTTGAGATATCATTGAACAACCTATCTGGTTATTACAAGTCTGGCACAGAACCACATCTCCATCAGTAGTGAACGAATCATCTATTTTAACCCACGATTTTAACTTAGACGATAATTTTGATGCTACAGGAGCCATCACACGAAATTCAATGAAACACTGAGACAGTCAAAATAATACTGATTAAGACACAAACTAAAAGTCTTGTGGAAGAAAAATAGAAAGCATCGTAATGTTACTTTTTATTATCAGGGGGTAAAAGAGGTAGAAACAGAAAGGACGGAAATGTTTGAATGGATGTATAAGAAGTTTCACAACACTCAGTACTTCTTAGAGATCAAATATCTATGGTGTAAAATCTAATTAATTAAGTAAATAAAATATATGTTAAGCCTGATATGATAATATTTAGAATATCTCATTGTATCTTAACAACAAATTATAGTGCATAATTTCAATTTTAAGAAATGTTGATTACCTTTTGTTTTTATTTTATGATAATTTGTTATGGGGATATCAGTAAACGAAAAGAATGTGTTTAGATGAGTGGGATAGCAAATGCAAGTGGCCTAAATTACCTGATATTTATATTAGAATTGGGAGGGACGCAGATAAAACCCTATCCAGAAAATTAACTTGAATCGATCCTGGATTCAATGGGTGAGAGACAATGACAATTACTCCAGTGCTATTTTTTTAAGTTTGTTTCTACATGGACTCAATCTCTATTGCATCAACAAACAATTTTATAAATACAGTACAAAATTATAATTTTTTATACTCATATTACAAAGAAACAAACATTTTTAAAACAGGTTGTATTCTATTCCAAGGGACAGAAGAGCAGAGATGAGGGAAGGATACACAATTGTTACATGCTGAGTGAGAAACTATTGTTTCTACTATTTCATTCATAAAACAGATGGGTCTGTGGTAGTTTTAAAGAGATCTTCAATGTGGTATCCTACCCAAGCCACAGTGTCTTTGTATAGCTACATTTATGGTGTCAATAATTGAATGGAATTCTTCCTTGACCTCTTTTTTGTAGCTTTTGGATAACTTGCAAAATTCATTTCAGTGTACATGTACCTGAGTTTCTAGTGTGAATAAAATACTGTCATACAGATAGTTTAAAATTTTATTCCGCTTATGGAAAAAAAACATTATTTTAAATTAACGGACAGAATATGTAGTTTTACATAAAAAAATATTAAAATATGTAAAAGTATGTAATTATGATGGAATATGTAAAATATGTGGATTATTTTTGATATTTGATAAGAAAGTTCCTAATTCGTGGACATTTATAATTTTTAGCTGCGTATGAGCAAAGGGAAAGAATATGTAATTACATACAAATCCTAGCTTTACTGATCAGAGAAAACCCTCAATGATGTGGAAAATTCTCAAAATGAATGAAAATTATTAATATCATTACTATTAAACAAATAAATTGTACAAAAATAAACCTGTGTTAAAACCTCTTAGATCAAGTCAACACATTGCAGAGAAGTTAAAAAAGTGATTAATAGGGAAGAGATTTTAAGGTGCAAATTTTGGCCGTAAAAGGGAGAAAAAGGTTCTGAAAATACATACAAAAAGGTGCAAAAAAGATGCTACTGAAACAATTGAATTAAGGTTAAACCAGCTACATGAACTCAGTTTATATAACATGCATATCATTTTACACGAAATTTTTCTTCTTTATAGAGTCCATAAGTGGTAATTCATAGTTCTTTAGTTTATTGCAATATTTACTTCTCAGATGGAACATCGAAAAATGATTCAATTAAGTTTTGATAAACATTGTTTTGAATTCTGAAAGTGTTACAACTTGTCCTCCTTAACATTTGACATGTTATTATTGTGAAAACTCAGTTGTAATACTAATAAAAATATGTTGTGGTTTGAGACTAGTAAAACACAGCCAACAGCAAGTCAGTAGATAGAAAACTGTTAAATTATTGCCAGTACTAACTGAACTTATTTTAAACTGTTACAGCAACAGTGTTGAGATTTAAATTTGACTTCACTGCTGCAGATTGTTGCTGGGATGTAAATTACTGGTGGTTTACATAAATTATATTTCAATATTTATTTTTTACTATTGACTTCACACTGCATATTGGTCATTGTTTCTGGGATATAAATTATATTTTAATATTTATTTAATATTGTTGACTTCTGATTGAGACTTTAAACAGTTTATACAAATAAAAACTATAAAATAGTCACCTTGTAGGTCTGTCTCCTCAATTTAAGATGTTTAACACTCTATAGGCCTTTCGGGACTAGTCCCATCATCAGCAGAATGAATTAGGTCTGCATTTGTTGACCCTTGTTGAAGCACTGTGAATTCACAACTAAGTCAGTGTTTCAACAAGGGTTAACAAATACAGACCTAATTCATTCTGCTGATGATGGGACTAGTCCCGAAAAGCCTACAGAGTGTTAAAACATCTTAAGTTGAGGAGACGGACCTACAAGGTGACTATTTTATAATTTTTATTCGTATATTCTAATATTGTGACTAATACCTCAACGGAAACTTACCATGAATTTTCCTAGTATCAATTCTTTAAAAAGTTGTTCAAGAAGAAAAAAATATACATTTTCCTGTCCTATCTTTTAAAAACGCAAAGAAGAATGGAGGAAAAGGTGCTGAAGCATAAAAAAAGAGGGGAAAAAGGGACAAAATGCAGTAATCTCACAAAAAAGGTGCAACAAATTGTGTTCATTTCGCTTCGTTTCATCCCCCCAAATATATATATTGAACTATTGGTATGAAAACAGTTATATTTATGGAAAGGTGCCACAACTCAAAATCCTTTTCCTAATTATTACTATTATACCAAATTAATTGTAGAAAAATATAGTGTTAAAACCTCTTAGACCAATACCAATAAAATTCATATCAAATTCTATTGAGGTGAATAGTCATGAGATAAAAACTTAATATATGTACCTTTTTGGCAGGTGACGTCATCCTCAACTGTGTTAAAATATTATCTGGAGGTCTTTCGGAAGTCAACTTCCATCATCAGCAGGGTGTGTATCTGCTACTAGTTATTGTTGGTTAAGACCTTGTAGACTCAATGTGATATGCACCCTGCTGATGATGGAAATTAACTTCCGAAAGGCCTCCAGATAATATTTTAACATAGTTGAGGGCGACGGCACTTGCCAAAAAGGTACATATTTTAAGTTTTATCTCATAAATCAACTCAACACAAATTGCAGAGAAGTTAAAAAAGAGATAAATCTTACCCAGATGAGTAACTGAGCTACAGGAAGGTTCCCCATAGCACACGACAGATGTAATGGTGTACGCAGGTCACGCGCACTCACACAAGAATTCACTTGTTCCATGGTTGCATGCGCCAACAGTAATGCTAGCAACTTCATGTCTGTCCTGTATCAACAAAAAATTGTACATTAAGCCTGTTGTAAACTAACAAGGGAACTGTCAACCATTGCATGCCGAAACCTACCTCGAAATTTCTTCCACAGAAGCATTCTGATGTACCAAGGTGGTGCCCTAAAAGAATTACCTGCAAGGCATTAAAATCCAGAGGGAAATCTCTCATTTAAGCTACAGGGAAGCAATACAACTCATGAATTTGTAGATTTGATTACCCTCACTGCCTGCTGTCTGCATTGCATCCCGCCACACCTCACTCCACTCTTACTCATACAGGAGGTTCATTTGCTCCGTACAGTGGGTTGCAATTGCTGGATTCTAGCTTCAATTTCTGTGCCTTCTTCTTCTTCTTCGCCATTTCACCACTTATACAATTGCCGTCTTCAGTTTCCATTTATTTCTATCATTCCAATCTCCCTTCTTCCAAATTCCTATCATCCATTATAGTTCTGACGAAGGTTTTCCATTTCCATCTTGGTCTGCCACGTTTATTTCTTTTAGGGGGTGACCATTGGTATATATTTTTTGGTCATCTTTCATTTTCCATTCTTTGTACATGGCCATACCATTTAAGCATTTGATTTTCAATCCTCTTAACAACAGATGTGGTGACATTCATTTCTCTCCAAAGGAATTCATTTCTTATTTTATCCTGTCTTGTTTTTTGAAGGCTTCTTCTAAAATAATCAAATTCAACTGTTCTAATTTTATTCTTTGTAATTCCATCAAAGACCATTTCTGTGCCTTACAATTAAAAATGGCAGATACATTTTTGGACACAGCCTTAATACATCACAACATTCTCTGGGAAAAATTTCAAGGTAGTTTTCTTCATGCAATGGTTGACAGTTCCCTTGTTAGAATATACCACACAATTGCAAAAAGAAAAAGTTTAAAGCATATTTAAACATATATTAATTTATGGAGATCATGTACACACTCTATTGAATAACACTAAGAAATTGGGACTGGAAGTAAACATCAATACAACTAAATATATGGTCACACACAGAAATACATTATATAATGGAAATGGACAGCTAACACCAGATGGGATCGGAAAAGGAACACTGATATCCTTAAAAAATTGAAGACTACGCCAATTTTGGAATATATTAAACAGTACCAACTAAATTTGAAACACTATCTTGAAAGAATGAGTTCAAATCAGGTCCCCAAAGCTGTTTATAATTATATACCAAGAGAACGAAGATCTCTGGGCCGTCTTATGAAACGCTGGAGGGAAAATTTTCTATAGGATCGTAATAGGCCTTGGCCTAATACTTGGAAGGAAGAAGAAGAAGAAGGACAGTTAATGGCAAATGAAGGAAAATTTTTAAGAAGTGGCTGAATTTAAATACCTAGGAACAATACCGTATTGTATGGACTATAAGACGCACCTTAATTTTTAAGCAATTTATAAAAAAATACCATTTTTATTATGGGATTGGAAATCAAGACTAAAAAAAATTCTTAGTTTATAAAACCGTTCTGATCTTTAAAATCCCTGAAAATCATCATCTGAACTTTCTTCTTCTTCATTATCATTGTCCTCTTCATATATAAGATTTAACATTAATGTATTGTCTCACTCTAGACCACGACTGTTTTATCCACTGACACACTTATTTGATTGTATGTTGTTTTAAAGCTCCCTTCAGCGTGAATTCATGTTGGGTTTCATCCATCATCCATTTGTTCAAGTTCATTGGCATCGTAGACTGCAATGACGCATCATCAGCTAGACAGTGTTCTGGGTTTGTGATGGCGGGGTGGGAGGGAGACAGTGTTAGCAAGCTTGTGAATCCCCGCAACTCATGTTCATCGCATCGGTGCACTGCTGCTGCCAGTTGATTCCATTGTTGCCAGATACAGATAGATTTCTGCAGCATCGAACATATGACCATTTTTAAGACTAGCAGGAATTTTAAATTAAACACTGGACATTTTTATATCAATTTCGAGTGTAAGATGCACCTGAATTTTGGAGGCAATTTTTCGAAGAAAAAGGTGTGTCTTATAGTCTGTAAAATATGGTAATTACAAGTAGGAATGGGATTCACAAATAAATTAAACATAGGCTTAATTCTAGAAATGCATGTTATTATGCACATGTGTGTGCATTGTAATGCCAGCCACTTCTTCTTCTTCGTCAGGCTCTACGACTTCCAGTGGAATGTCTTGGCCTTCTCAACCAGTTTACGCCACTTCTTCCTATCTTGTGCAGTAGATTTCAAATCAAAAATCCCCATCTCTTTCAAATCCTCAATTACGTCATCTTCCCATCGATCCTTGGGTCTTCCCCTTGGTCTTGTTCCCTGTGGCTTCCAATTCAAAATATCATTCGGCCATCTTCCCTTTGGCATTCTTAGTGTATGTCCAAACCATTGTAATCTCTTGGATTTGATGAAACTAACTATATTTTCTTTATATTTAATTAATGTTGGGAAGTAAACATTATGAGGTATAATCATTAAAATTCATCGGAGAACATATTGTTTAAACAACTCACCTCATAGGATTCATGCTTCCATGATAATGTTTGAAATCGCGATATCATGGAAGCATGAATCCTATGAGGTGAGTTGTTTAAACAATATGTTCTCCGATGAATTTTATATTTTCTTTATTATTCTTGAGGTATAATTCGTCATTCCTTCTCAACCTCCAATTTCCATTTTCCTTTACTGGACCTAGCACTCTTCTAAATATTTTCCTCTCAAACGTTAATAGTCTTAATTTATCTGCTTCTTTTAGCACCCAGGTTTCAGCTCCATAACAAATGCCACCCACTGCACTCTACATACTTCAGGTACCGTGCTGGGCAGATAGATGGCATTAATGTAGTTCATTTTCAATTTATGCACCACTTCGGCAAACCACTTTACATAGTTAATGTATTCTTGTATTGAATTTTTATCCACTGTGGTATAGGGAGCAACCTTATCATTACAGATACTGCCGAGGAAATGGATAAGAAATCTACAACATACGTATGTTGCAGAATCGTTACAATCCTAGTGTTCGCCAAGTGGTCAAAATTTGACCATAAATAATTCATCACTTTATCTTATATTAGACATTGTCCATTTTAAATTGTATTAGACCATAATCATAAAAATACAGGTTTATAATTATGTAACTGATGAGGGGGTGATAGTATTCTAAATTAGTGCCCAGCATCGTGAGGAATTTGGGTAGCTACAATAAGTAGTGACTCCAGGTTGAGAAAACCAGCTATAATGGCCGGTGGACCCAACATGCTGACCACATGTCATCCCTACACTGGCAGGATGTGATTAACACATGCACATGTATTACTACCCTATAGTTTAAATGAGTGCTTTGGTGCTAGATTTTAGTGCTTTGTAGTTAAAAATGGCAAATAATTTTTTGGACATGGGCTTTGTATATCACATGCTTCTGTGGAAGAAATTTAATTCTTGCACCATGGAGATTTTCCACAAACACTATCTTGCAGTTAAAAATGGCAGAACTGTTTCCAAAATGTCTTTACTGATAACACTAAAGCTCGTTAATAGCTACTAAAAAAAAGAGAAAAAGGAAATCGGTTGACAAACAGAGTAGAAAATGGTACTTAACCATTTTGTCTTAGTGTATTTATATATCCGTCGTAGCCGAGTGGTTATAGCAAGAAGCCTTGGCACAGAGCTATGGGATTTGCGCTGGTTCGAATCTCCATGGGGGAACAAATTTTCTCATGGAATTTCGGCCAGTATGGGACCGGTGCCCACCCAGCATCGTGAGGATTTGTGTAGCTACAATAAGTAGCGAATCCAGGTTGAGAAAACCAGCTATAACGGCTGAGGGACCTGACATGCTGACCACATGTTACCCCTACACTGGTTCGATGATCATCTACCTCTGTGATTAACACATGTGGATGTGAGGACAGCAGCAGGTTGATGGGCCAAGGGCCTTCTAGGCCTGTCGCGCTTGGAGTATTTATATATAGACTAGATGGCCTGGTGAACTTCCTATAGCCTTTAACTATTTTTACGTTAATTTTTCCGTATGGTTTTGTTGATTGAGATGAATTTATGTTGTCTGCATTCTCAGTATCATCCATAAGTGTATCATAAGGATTATATACATTTATTGATGGAATATTTTGAGGAGGCTTGCTGATTTCATTATACTTTAGTTTTTTTCTACGAACTTGTTGGCAGTTTGGATTCTCATCATCATCAAGAAGTCTCTGTATAGTAATATCATCTTGTGATATATTATAGTCATCTTGTTTTTTATTTAATTGAGGCATGGAGATTATTTCTGTAATATTAGGCATATTATTATAACTAACAGACTTACTTACAGTTCTGTTATTCCATTCCTTAGGACCTTCATATGTTTTTAAATTGACATTCTTCTTAAATGTAAGATTTATGTCACATAGGCCTATACCAATTTGCGGAAATTAACTTGATATCTTATCATTCATGGTCTCTAGAACTGATTCGCCATATTGTTCAATGTTCCTTCTCGGTCCAGTTAAATTTAAATTAAGTTGCTATCTTTCAGCCAGATTACTTAAAACTAATACTTACACACGAAATTAATAATATTGAAAATAAAATAAACACTGAACACACTTAAATTATGAAATAATCAATATTTGTAAGTCAACTGAAATTCACGGTTGCAACAAAAAGCACAGCCACCTGGATCTCTGTTTGTTAAATAATAAACCAATTACCTTACACCATCATCTGTTAGAATCGTATGGAACTCACAGATAATTATAATTCTTTGTTAAATAATAAACAAATAATTTGCAATAAAAATAATGTGACTATAAATTTAGTTATAAACAACCATAGGTCTCTAGTTGGATCAAACAGCACACAGTGTGCAAAATTTTATTAAAATCAGTTCAGTAGTTTAGGATTCCATCGCGGACAAACAACGTGACATGTAATTTTTATATATTAAGATATTTTTGGCATAACTGATTTAATTGATGTAAACAGTACTGCAAATTGAGAATAAGAACTAACCAGGAAATATATGACCTATATAAAGATAACGATATAGATATTAAAGTTAGATGTATCGAATGGTTGGGCCATATTTGCAGAATGAACGAGACACGTTTACCCAGGATGATATCAAATGCTAAGCTGGATGGAAGGAGAAAAGTTGGGAGGCCTAGGTTACGATGGATGGATGATGTACAGGCAGACCTATGGAAGATTGGCATAACAAATTGGAGAAATAAGGCCACTGACTGAAGAGAATGGATGGTTATTATGAGGGAGGCTAAGGTCAAACTAAAAGGACTGTCACACCAATGATGATGATGATGATTACTGCAAATTATTTTCATTTTTTTGAATAATCACCACATCATCAGTATACATTAAACATTAAACTGGTTTTTAATTAAATTTACAGTGGGAGGAAACACTATGAGGTATTTATATTAATAAATGAGTTGGAGAAAATGTTTTAACATCTCACCTTACAAAGTTGCGTGTCTTCACGATACCGATTTCAAAAGTATAGTTGGAATTTGACTGAAGATGGAAGTAATACTATACATTTGAAACTGGTATCGTGAAGACACGCAACTTTGTGAGGTGAGATGTTAGAACATTTTCTCCAACTCATTTATTAATAATTAAAATGGTTCTATGATCTTGAAGAAGATTTCTGGGCTGTTAGTCGTGGTCTTGAGGCTTGAAGTTCCCTGACGTTCCTCCAGAGACTGCGTCCGACATCCAACAGCTCGGAAATCATCTTCAAGATCATCATACTAACTCCGGCCGTGAAAGCCTATTAAAATGGTTCATTCTTATACCTACATTAACATTCCTTTTCCAATATTGGATGATGTCATTAATGGATCAAGACATTGTTACTAAATATTGAGAAATTAGAAGGAAAATGGCTTTATTGTGAAATCCTGAACATTAGATACATACATTTTTTAGAGCACACATTCTTGTTGTGTTGTTAAGAGAACAAAGTATTATTGTACCTGCATACTGCGTCTATGAGTTGCTGTCCAACAGGAACTCCCTGATTCAGCGGTGCTATGAACTCCTTGCTCTCGTATTTAGAACGTATCCACCTCTCCTTCTCTTCACGACTTGAGTTGGGAGTTGGTTTCGCTCGGCCACGAGGGTTACATTCCCACACACTGTTAGCAAGTGTGTTACCTATCGACAGCATCACACTTAGATGTCCAGGTCTGCAATTTAATTAAACATCATTTACTATATTAATTAATATTACAATTAGATTTAACACCTCACCACATAATAGTAGAATTTACCATATTATTTTGAAAAGATATACATTAACACATTTGGATGAAGTAGACATAGCAAATAAAATTATTAATTTTTGAAGAGAAAAATTTTCGCCTAGACCGAGACTCGAACCTGGGACCCTTGGCTTTCCGGGCCAAGTGCTCTACCAACTGAGCTACCGACGTTTCGGCATGATCCCACATGCCATTATCAAGGAATGATAAGTTTGAGTCACAGGTTTAGGTCTTACATAATAAAACACACAGAGTTTTCAAGCGAATAGCGATCTATATGTAACAAAATGGCAGAAGAAGTTTGTCATGAATAGCAGTTTATGGGTTAGATCTATTTTTGGGGTAACTATTCATTTGCTAGGAAACCCAAAGAATGAGATAAAACTGGACAGAGATAGAGATGATTGGAATAGGGTTCTGAGGGAAGCTGATGTTCGAATCAGACTGTAGTGCTGCTGATAATAATGATGATGATAAATTTTGTACTTACGGCCATTCATCCAGATCGAGAGATCGCACTCTGGATATGTGGGAGCCGAGGTTACGATGAATTCCTGAACATTCTATACACATGAGGATCCCAAGGTTCAAGCTCGCCCAGTCAGGATCTGAAATTACATATTTTCATGTTAAAAAAAGTGCACTGGTATGCATGTACTGGGATATTCTCAAAAATATGCCTCATTTACTAATTCTGATACGATGCTCTCAAATCTCCAATCCATTTTTTCCTTTTATTATTTCTTATATTGTGAAAAATTTGGTACATGATGGAAGAAAACTGAGTTCATATTTAACTTCAGCATGGTTGAATTAGGCCTATTCACTCATTGGAATAGAAACCCAGGGGAAAAGTTAAAATTTGCACACCAATGCTATTAATAACAATAATAATAGTAATAACAATAATTTTTTTATTAAAAATATATAGGAAATAACACTATGAGGTTTCTTTTAATTATTATTATTAATGAGTCGTATATTAAAAGAAAAATTACATCTGCAAGAATAAAAAGAAAACCATAAATTTTGAAATTCCCGGTGAAAGAGAAAAAAAAAATGATTTGGAAGTTCATTGGTCAGCCAGCAGAGGGAGTAGAAATCAACTTGCAGGATAGACAACTGCAAAATGATAGTTGGAATGCATCGAAAATGTCGCACAGAAGCGATGAAACCAATCTGATAAAAATCAAGAAATATGAGGTGAGTCAAAATATACAACTCATTAATAATGTTGCTGTTATTTTCAAATGCTGGGCCTTGGCAACGAAGCCATTAGCGTTCTTGCTCTCCAATATTTCTCTATGGTGGATCCAACAGGTAATACTTCAAAGGTTTGTAGATGTTCTTCGTTCATTTCTTCGTCTTTGTTGCATAGAGGACCATTTGGATTTGTGTAGATTCCTTTTTTATATAAATGTTCGGCCAAATAGTCATGTTCTGTAAGCAGTCTAAATTTTGCTACTGTAATTTTACGTGGAATTTCTGCAAAAGATAGTGAAGTGCATTCCATAACCTCTCCTATCCAAATCTCAACCTCAACCTGCTCGTGGTGCAACCTGCTTTTACAAATGAGGCTATGAGGACCGAGTAATGGTGGTATAACCACACCATCAGAAATAGAGGAAATGCTATTTCAACATTTATGCTGGCATGCCACCGCATAGAAATGGTCCACAAATGGTGCTTGTGAGAATGGTCGGTGGATCCAAAATATATATATCCTCCCGGCAAGGTCCGATGGACCCATTAACCAACGGCATGTGTGGCCCCCCAGTCATACTGGGGGTTTATGTGAATGGGTGTTGTAACCACCATTACAAATAAAAAATTGGTGCCCGCTTAAAAAACAGTGAACTAATGGCAAATCCTTCAGACTCATTAATAATTAATGATTTTTTTATTAGGAATATTCCACACTACAGTGGTTCTCATTCAACCCAATCATAGACGACTGTTTCTATACACGATGACTCTTTTTTTTTCTATTTTTTCTAACATTTTTTCCAACTTGCATAATTTCCCTTATTGTGCTGTTTCTGACCTTATCCCTTCTTGAAATTCTTGTCGATCACATCCAAAAATCCGTTTCTACTGCTAACAGTTTATTGGCCTGTCGTCTACTTACTGTCCAGATTTTGACCCATATAATGCATGTATGTACGTATGTAGCTAATGCCCTGGAGTTAACAACAAAGTTTTTTTCCTTCTTGCTTCCCAATACTTGGATGTTACATCTTGATAATTTTAAAGAGCTGCACAGTTTGTTAAATGTTCTCTGTCCATTTCCACATAATATACACTCAAGAGACATTAATACACCAATTCTATGAAGATGTTTTCATGTCCTGTAGTAAGCCTCAGTATAGCAACTGCAGATTTTTGTGATAGTTTCAGAATTATGGATGGATTTTCTAACAGTATTTTTATATTTCTGTTTCTGACTTTTTCAATTAAATTGGAATTGTAATTATCATTAACTTTTTTCTTTATAATTCTTTTAATTGATTCATAAGAAAATGCATTTGTTACTTTCTGCTTAATTTTACATTTTTTTTTCGAGTATATCACCTGTTTCATTTTCTTGTATTCCACATCAAGCAAAAAGATTATTGACAAGAGATGGATTTTTGGCGAAGGGCATCAAGAAAATCAAGCAAGAAGAAAATTCAGAACCAGAAAATTAGAGAAATAGTGAATGTTAAACATAATATTATAGAAGTAATAGAAGAACGAGAACAAAACAAATTAATAAAAAATCAGAATATAGTATACAATATAAGATCTCTCAGAATTGGTTGGCTTGGACATTTTTTAAGAATGGATGATCAGAGACTGGTCAAGAAACTCTACAAATGGAAACCTATAGGAGGCAGAGCTGTAGGAAGACCGAAGATCAGATGGGAGGATGACACAATGAACGATCTAAGGAAAATGAAAGTGATTAATTTGAATATGGCAAGAGACAGATTGGCATGGAGGAGGATTGTTGAGAAGGCAAAAACTTTCACTTTTGAAGTTGTCATGCCTTAAGATGATGATGATGAATAGAAGAACGAAGATTGAAATGGTATGGACATCTGAAGAGGATGGAGAATAATAGAATCCCAAGAATGATGCTGGATTGGAATGCTGAAGGCAGGAGAAGGAGGAGGAGGAGGAGGGGGGGAAACCCAGGGAACAGTGGATGGATGAAGTGAGAAGAAACATGGTCAGCAGAGACCTCGAAGAAGAAGATGCTGAGAATAGAAATCTATGGCGGAGCAAAATACATTTGGGCGGAAGGATAACTACTGTAATGTAGAGAAAATCAGTAATAAAAAAAATAATAGTAACAATAACAAGAAAAATTACGAGTTAGAGACAAAACACATAATTGAGGTTGCAAAAGAAAATGGTTTCAGTGAAAAAATTATACACAAAATAATTTATTAGTACAAAAAACAAAAATTGAGGAACGAAAGCACTCTCTTCTTCTTCTTTGTCAGGCTCTACGACTTCCAGTGGAATGTCTTGGCCATCTCAACTAGTTTACGCCATTTTTTCCTATCTTGTGCAGTAGATTTCAAATCAAAAATCCCCATCTCTCTTAAATCTTCAATTACGTCATCTTCCCATCGATCTTTAGGTCTTCCTCTTGGTCTTGTTCCCTGTGGCTTCCAATTTAAAATATCATTCGGCAATCTTCCTTTTGGCATTCTTAGGGTCGCATGTTTGGATGCATTAGACAGTAAAATGCCTTCTCTGCTGAGCAAGTTGTATGCTAATACGATTTTGCTTACTCAGAAATCTGTTCATGCGATAATAATTGGTTAAATTTGTAAGCTACCTGCGGAGGTACCTTACATGAGCAACTCAAATTAAAATCCCGAAGGGAACCGATGGTAATCGATGTACTTTGCTGCTTTATCCAACATTTATCCAAGATGTCGGACCTTGAAGACTTCGATCATGTTTTCGGTATACACGGAGAAGAGGAATTTGATAGAGTCTACCAAAGAATTCAACTGGAAGAACAGGAGAATCGGCGTAATATTGCGTGTCGCAGACGTGTTTGTATACGGTATTATTTGCGGGATGCAAGCATAAATGCATTCCTCTATAGCAGACAAAAATAATGGAAGTGGTTTTATCGCTGAGAATTCTGGGTAATTCGTTGCCAATATTACGAAAACGTCGACGCTCGTGCATGACCGATAAGTCGGCCGTTAATTCGTTCTCAGCAATTGCTCACGGTGAATCAGCTCACTAGTGATTGGAAGTAATTTGAGTAGAGAGTAATGTTCTAACATACGACCCTTAGTGTATGTCCAAACCATTGCAATCTTTTGGATTTGATGAAAAGATTTTTGAAAAAATTTAATGTTACCAAAGAATGATTATAGTTTAAATAAACTAATAAAAAAAAATGTAAAGATTGATGATAGTAAAAAATCAGGAATATATCAAATAAAATGTGCAGACTGTGATAAGATATACATAAGAAAAACAAAAAGAAATTTCACCATTAGAACTAAAGAACACATAAGAAATGTAATACAAAGGGAAAGTAGAAAATTCTGCAGAGGCTACTTACGTTTGGTCAGAAAAACACAAAATATTTGTAAACACAAAATTATTAAAACAGTTAGAAAACAAAAATTAACTCATCATATGGGAAAAAAATCTACATACAGAAGAACAAGGAAAGAATTACGAACTTTGAAATTCCTGGAGAAAGGAACCTCATTAGCAAATTCATTGGACCACAGGCAGAGGGAGCAGGAGTCAGGAATAGAATCAGGGTTGACAACTTGAGAAAAATCAGTCTGTAATCACTGACGACAGGGCTCAGAAGGCTTGAAACATATGTTCAACAAAAACAACCATAAGAGATAAGAATGTGCAGACTAAATATCTTAAATAACAATAACAATGCCTAACAGGGCATTCAGTTAATGGATGGGAAACATGGACTCTTACTTTAAGGAAGGAGAAAAGATTACAAATTTAGGTAACTTATAAATTACAATGTATATTTAATTTAAATAACTTACTGGAAGCATCACAGTCTGCACAGTGCGTGTTGCCAGGTACTCGTGACCTGATGGCCTGAATTGAACCTGTATCCACCGAGCTGTTTAGTCGAGATTTTGACTTGCTGCTCTCGTTACCCTGCAACAAAAATAAATTAATGTTATTCTCCATAAAAATATATGTATCAGTGGTGGCTCCCTATCTAAATTATCACTGAACTCTTTTCATATACTTCATTTTCCTTAAGAAGCATTATTACAAAATTAAGAGGAAGTAACTATGGGACTTTGTCCATATAATTTCTATTGCACACATTTGTTTTCATCATCATTAGTAGGGCTTGGAAGTTGAGGACCTATAAAATGCCTATAAAAGACCTTAAGATATCCTAAAAAAGACATGAAAACTAGAAGAAGGACATAAAAAGTGTTAGAGTTGCTAACGAGTGGATAGAAACAACCTCATCATTATGATTTATCCATCATTGAGATGTATGAAATGAATAATAAAAACATTGAAAGACAACCTTACTGCCTTCACCCTCTACTCGGCAATTTTCACAAAATGGCAAATTCTTAGAAAATTTGAAGTCAAAATACAATAGTTCAGGTGGTCAGTAGGCCGGTGGTTAAAAATAATGGGATTTTTTGTGAGGGTTCAATAGTTTCTCTTACTTACTTACTCACTCACTGGCACTATTGAACCCGTAGGTTCATGGCCACGCGGACATAAGCTCTTCATACATCCTATCCTAAGCTAATGCTTTCCAATCATTCCCGTATTTGAGCCTTTGGCATGGGTTCTCTAAAGTAGTCCCCGCCCAGAGAATTGCCTTGTCATGGTGGAGTGGTTTGCATGCTTAAATGATCCCAAGAGCTACCGGTGGTAGCATTGCTGCCGATAGGGTTACCCATGCCAGACTGGTCGAAGGTGATAAGCCAGAAGAAAAAAGTACCTTGGTCGAAAGAGTGACGATGTTTCACCATAAAAATACATTGGAAAGTAAAACTAGGTAGCATTTTTAAAATAATTTGGAATTGAGACTAGACTCTGCAGATTTTTGAATTATACAAATGGTATAAATATAGTCAGAAGAAACGAAAGTTGCAAAAAGCCGTTAAGACCATAAAAAAAGGCTAAAAAGGACCAATAAGCCAAAAAACTTTGCAAGAGAACAAATAAAACCCACGATTTTCTGGCCTACAATGACCCAAAATGTGAATATATTGTCCCAGATGGCACAGTGTTTTTCTTTGTCATATTTCGACTTAAATAATACACAATTGTTATGTAAAATTTTTTCTTTTCACTTTATTTTGTTCTCACAATTATCACTAAATTTTCAATCACAATTTATTTTTCCAACTATTCTTGTTCAAAAGTTTATTTAACAATCACTTCTAACACAGTTGCAGACACAGTCCTTCCTCACAGTTTCACTCACAATTAACCTCTCGCTGTCCAATGTGAGACTTTTGCAACACTGACTGGCTGGCCTTCTCCTCCGCTCTTTTATATAAGTGGTAGGAAATCTCTAGTAACAGATTCAAGTAACTTCGAAGCCCAGAAACCTCTGGCTTCTGATCTTTCTCCAAGGGGAAGGGAGAGGCCGGTAGAAATGTCTGGCAACACATTCCAGACAATTCAAGCAGTTCTGCGGGTCACCTAACTCGTCATGGGCGACTTGCCTGTGCAATTCAAATGCCGCTTACACAACATGTAACAATATATTAAGTTGAGCCTTCTCCTCAAGGGTCCCCATCTAAGGGACATGTGGATGGCGACAAGGTGCCCAAGCTGAGCAAAACATTCCTTCCACTTTCTTGTGTTTTGCTCCTTACTTTTATCTTTAACCAATCTGGTATTTCTTCCTTTTCTAGTATCAGATCCTTCTTTTTTTACTTTCCTATCCAGTCTCCCTTGCCTGACCTCTTGTTTTCTTCGACCCTGATGGTATTAAGAGTATTTGAGGCCGAAGGGTTCATTTCTATCGTTCCTATATCTCTTTCATTTAACCTCGTGGACATTCACCTTGAATGCCCACATAAGCTGCATGTTCAAATGCAGCCCCATTGCAACTTATAGCATAAGTATACAATGGACTCTTGTTATCAGCTACGGCCGGTTGGATACACGTAATAAAGAATGAATGTTGAGCCTCGTCTTCAGACATAAAATAAAACAAGAATTTTTCCTCAACTTCCGAGTTCTATTCATGATCTATCAGACTCTGCACCACCAACTGAAGTTAGGTGGAACAAAGGTGTTTTGAAACATGTGTCACAAGAAACAATGAAATATGAGAGATAAGATGATGGCAGACCCAACTCATAATGTTATTTCCTATTGAATTTACATTAATAAGATGTTACTGACTAATTAAATTTATTAATCACCCTATCCTATGTATACACGTGAAGCTATGTAGTTGGATATTTTTCTTACCTGCAGAGAATTAAGTATTTGTTGCTCAATTGCTGTTACCCATTCATCCCTTTCTTCTGAATTCCCAGCTTCAAAATGCCACTGTTTGTTATCCAGAGAGACAATGAAAAACTCATAGCCATCAGAATCTGCAAGGAAAAAATTAAAAAAAAATTTAATTAGAGACTTTAAAACTCTTACATTACCGGTATTATAAGATAAAAGTTAAAAATTAAAATGTACCTTTTGGCAGGTGCCGTCATTCTCAACTTGTTAAAATTGTGTATATAAAATTTATTAGTATTGACTCTTACATTATTCCTTATTAAATTAATAAGGATCGACAATATCTTGTGCTCAAATATTTTTGAGTAATTCCTTTATAGGAAATTAGATATAATAAGAATAGTTAAAATTTAAAATATAAGATTTAAATTAAAATTCTTTATACCTCACCCCATATCCAGTCATCTAATTATACCGGTTTCAAAACCTATGTGGTTTCATCTTCAGTAATATCTCAACCGATGTTATGTCATTCAAGAGAACTGCTTCTTACTCCCTATGTTGGTGGACCAATGAACCTTTGGATCAAATCAAATTCCTTGGGAATTTCAAAATGCATAAGTTTTTTCCTTGTTTTTTTTTAAACTTATGAATTTTAAAATTCCCAGGGTATTTGTTGGTGTACCGATTAACCTCCAAATTTAATCAGAGGGAGTCAGAAGTAGTTCTCCTGAACAACATAATATTACTGAAAGCCCATCTTCAACGAATGTCATCTCATAGAATTCCAAAGGCTAGGATGCATTAGTGCTCCCAGATTGCTTGGACGTCCAAAAAAGCACTGGATGGAAAATTCTTATTTGAGACCACAATAGGCCACATGGCCTAATACTAGCATGGATGATGATATTACTGAAGATGAAACCACCTACATTTTGAAACCGGTATAATTAAACAACTGGATATGAGGTGAGATATAAAGAACTTTAATTTAAATCTTAAATTAAACCTCATAGTGATTTTTCCTATAAAAGTTCAAACCAAAGAACAATTAAGTCTTGTAGACTTGAAAGGGCAGGACATGTGGCACAAATGGAGAATGAAAGAGGGGCATGGAAGGTTCTTGTATGAAAACCAGAGGGAAAACGCCAAGTTGGTAGACCAAGAATGAGATGGAATAACAACAACCATGATTTCAGAGAAGTAGATTATACAGTAGTTGATTAGAAAACATTAGCTCAGGATAGAGATATGTGGAGAGTTTATATCTGCAGGGCCATGAACCTACGGGTTTGATAGTGCCAGTGAGCTAATTCCTGTTGTCATTTTCTGAACATATGGAAGTGGATAGGTTTGTGAAAAAGGAGAATACATTTTTACGGACATCTTCTCAGAATGAAATCTAACAGATTAACGAAACAAACCTTTGATTTTTTCCATAACCACAAAACAAAACCCAATTGGTTTAAAGAAACTGAAATAGAATTAAAAATTACAGAAAATTCACTAATTGATCGAACAGCTAAATCAATTGTTCTGTGCCGTGATGACGAAAAATATACTGCCATGATGTACATGTTATCCTCTGTGGTTGTGAAAGACTATGTTCTGTGCTCTTTCCTCTCCTTCTTATCCCATCCTCTTTCCCCTCCTTACGTCATCAGCGCGGTTAGGTATGCGCCAATACCAATGTCCAAGATGCAGAGACATGTTTCATTAACAGTCGAAGAAAGTTTTGTTCCTGGAAGGTCGCCAGGGATCGAGGGAAGATCTCCTGGCCGAGGACTGTTCATTTCTTTCAATTAATAGAAGAAGCTGTTAGAAGACGTTATTTAAGTTGGAATGGATGAGGACATTAAGAATGATAGTGAAAGCATGTAAGCATTTATTATGTAAACCTTTGTTCACGACTGTTCATTATTATTTTCTATTCTTTTGTGTTTACATTCAAGATAATGACAGCTAATTACATTGTTTGTTTTCATGCATTATCAATTATAGATATTTTTAGTTAAAATATCTTGATGTCTAATTATTATGATTTGTTAAGCTGTCTTGAGGTAACCTTGAACTTGAGTTTTGAGTGCTGTAGAGCACATTCCAATCCCTTCCATGATCAGTCATTCATATTGAAAGATAGTAAGAATATTAGCTGTATTTTCAAAGCATTTATGTTAAAGGATATTCCACAAGTGGTCTACTTAAAGAAAGATGAAATTGTCTGTAATCATGGGCCCAGCTACAGACTCTGTTTAGAAGTTTGTATGATATGAGCTAAGTTTGTATTTAAATTACTTATTTTAGGAATTCTCACTATGAGGTATATTCATTAAGGTAGAATATTTTATATCACTCACCTCATATTGTTCTTCTTATTTGATTATAAACTAGTTTCGGAACATAGTTTCTGTTCCATCCTCAGTCACGACCGTTGTTCTGTCGTCTTGAAGAGCTGTCCTTCTCTCCTTCCATTGGCTGACTGAAATACCTCGAAACCAGGTCATTCTCACCGGGAAATTCAAAGTTCATTAATTTCTTCTTTTCGCTCTTTTGAATGTAGATCTTTTCCCAAACAGTAAGTTCTTTTGGTTTTTCTATTTGTTTTAATAATTTAGCTTCTTTCTCGATAAGATGTTTTTCAGACCATACATGGGCAGCCACTGCAGATTTTTCTACTTCCCCTTTTTTGACATTCCTGAGATGTTCTTTCACTCTAGTTTTCAAATTTCTCTTAGTTTTTCCTATGTAGAATTTCTCACATTCTTCACATTTAATTTGATAAATCCCTGATTTGTTTTCTTCTTTAATTTTCTCAATCTTATTAGGTCTAATCAGTCTACTGATGCTGTAGTCATTTTTGGGTGCTAACCTTATGTTGAAATCTTTAAAAATTTTTTGAAACTTGTGGTGTTTTAATGCATGATATGTGAATTTTCTAAATTTTACATTATCTTCTTTAACTTAATGGTTATTTTAGACAAAGAAGAATACAACAACAGAATGGAAAAACTTTTGGACTCTGAAGAATATACACAGATTCAATCAGACCCCCTTAACAAAACCTTTAAAGAAGTAGACAACACTCTCAAGAATATCAATCACATTTTAACTAAGAAAGACAAGTTTCATCTGAAGGTTTCAAATCCAAAAATTCCCAACATCTACGGACTCCCGAAAGTGCACAAAGAAGGGAAGAAAATGAGGCCGATAATTAACAACATAGGGTCTCCTACATATCATTTATCTAAATGGTTATGTAAGGAATTTAATAAAATGAATGGATTTGAAAACTCTGCAATAGAAAACTCTTATGAATTGGTAGATAAACTAGAAAACATACAACTACAATCTTCAGACAGATTAGTTTCTTTTGATGTTGTTTCCTTATTTCCAAGCATTCCAAAAGACCAAACTATGGAAATTTTAGAGATTGGAGATGAAACAATAATAAAATTGAAAAAGTAAAGATAGTCGAATATAAAACTTTAACTAAATTATGTATCGATAATATGTTTTTCACCTACAATGGAAGATTTTATAAACAAAATTCAGGACTTTCAATGGGAAACCCTTTATCTCCATTCTTAGCTAATCTATTCATGGGGAATTTTGAACACAAGATAATTAATGGACATCGTTTAATTTTCAAGTTCTGGTGTAGATATGTGGATGACATAATTGCAATAGTTAATCATAAACAGATAGATGATGCATTAAAATTATTGAACATTCAAAGTCAAACTATAAAGTTCACTATGGAAAAGGAAATCAATGGAGAAATACCATTTTTAGATCTCAACTTAAAAAGGAATGAAGAAAATAAGATAGAATTTGGAATTTACAGAAAGAAGACACATATAGATAACTACATAAAAGCTTTAGGTTTCAATCACACAGCTCACAAAGAAGCAGTTTTCAATAGTTTGACACATAGATTAGTGAACATACCAATGAACAAAGAAAATTACGAAAAAGAAAAAGAACACATAATCAACGTAGCCACGAAAAAATGGTTTTGCAATAAAAATGATACTCAAAAAAATAAACAAGTTCAAAAGACAAAAATTTATTAATCAAAGCACTCTTCTAAAAGTTAAAGAAGATAATGTAAAATTTAGGAAATTCACATATCATCCATTAAAACACCACAAGTTTCAAAATTTTTTTTAAAGATTTCAACATAAGTTTAGCACCCAAAAATGACTACAGCATCAGTAGACTGATTAGACCTAATAAGATTGAGAAAATTAAAGAAGAAAACAAATCAGGGATTTATCAAATTAAATGTGAAGAATGTGAGAAATTCTACATAGGAAAAACTAAGAGAAATTTGAAAACTAGAGTGAAAGAACATCTCAGGAATGTCAAAAAAGGGGAAGTAGAAAAATCTGCAGTGGCTGCCCATGCATGGTCTGAAAAACATCTTATCGAGAAAGAAGCTAAATTATTAAAACAAATAGAAAAACCAAAAGAACTTACTGTTTGGGAAAAGATCTACATTCAAAAGAGCGAAAAGAAGAAATTAATGAACTTTGAATTTCCCGGTGAGAATGACCTGGTTTCGAGGTATTTCAGTCAGCCAATGGAAGGAGAGAAGGACAGCTCTTCAAGACGACAGAACAACGGTCGTGACTGAGGATGGAACAGAAACTATGTTCCGAAACTAGTTTATAATCAAATAAGAAGAACAATATGAGGTGAGTGATATAAAATATTCTTTATTTTTTATTATTTCACTCACCTCATACTTCATAATTCATAGAAGACCCTGGGTTTCTGCACATCTTTTGTGACATTCTCAATGCTGTGTCACGTTCACAACTGATGTCCAACGGCTTTCTATCCTGCAGACTCTTATTTATTTCCTATCTACATAACTTAATAAAATATTCTACCTTAATTGTATTTAAATGTTGGTTTCACATAATAGAGATAGTCCATGCCTCTTCAATTCAAGGTTCCAAGATAAATCTACACAAAAATCCAAACCTATTGAGAGGAAAAGAGGATTAGAAAGAATGAAATAATGCTGGGCACTAAGAAAGGAACAACACAGAGAAATTATTGATCCAATATACCCCAAAGTGGGTGGGGAAAAAAAAAAACACTTGGCATGTCGAACAACTGTTCGTAGCCTTTGGAGCTCCCAGGAATTGTGTAAATAAGAGAAAAATTTGCATTCAGACTGGGGGTCTAGGTAGCTCAGTTGGAAAAAGCACTAGTCAATAGAACTAGAAACCTTGGATTCAAACCCTAATCTAAGTGTAATTTTTTTTTCTTCAAATATAATTTTAAAATAATATTGAACACAAGTTTTCCTGAAACCATCTTTTACATCTAGACAGAAACTAATGGGAGGAATGGAGCTGAAGATCTCATGCACTTTGTCTAAAGTCCTTGGGACAAGTAAAAGAAGGAAACAAAACATTAGCTGTATGCACTCACCATCACATTCTGTATTCTTCATGCCACTGCTCTTCATCCGACGATGCCTTTTCTTCACATTAGGAGTTTCAATTTTTCCATCTGTTCCATTCAACAAGGATGTTGATATTGTATTGTTTGAGATTATCATTGCATCCTCATTGCTGTAAAACAATTATATATATATAACTTTTTTAAATAAAATTTTATCATGAACTTTTATAGGAAAAAATCACTATGAGGTTTAATGTAAGATTAAATTAAAATACTTCATACCAGTCTAATTAAACAAACAGAAAAACAAAAAGAACTCACGGTTTGGGAAAAAAATCCACATTCAAAAAAACAAGAAAGAAAAGAGTCTGTAATCGCTGATGACGGGGCTAAGAAGCTCTGAATCATATGTTTGATAAAAACAACTCTAAGAGGTAAGAATGAACAGACAAAATGTTTTAATTAAGAAAGAAAAACTTATGAACTTTGAAATTCCCGCGGATTCTGATTGGATCTGGAGGTTTATCGGTCCACCAACAGAGGGAAGAAGAAGTAGTTTTTCTGATCAACATAACATCAGTCGACGAGAAATTACTGAAGAAGAAGCTGTTCAGGCTTTGAAACTGCAGTATAGTTAGAAGACTGGATATGAGGTGAGGTATGAAACATTTTAATTTAATCTTAAATTAAACCTCATAGTGATTTTTTCCCTATAAAAGTTCAAGCATAATTAAGTTAACTTTGTCAAGAAACTTCCGTTAGGGAGCACCCATGATTTAATAAGGGATGTATTCAGTATTACAAAGATAAATACCAACTAGATAGTATAACTGTCACAGGATTGATGATCGGGGCAAGAGGTACTATACCAGGATTCTTAGCCAAATTTTGGAATTCCTTAGATTTGGACAGGATGTATCTTTCTAAAATTGCCATCGCTGCCATTAGAGGATCAATTTCAATTTTAAGAAACCATATTTACAAAATTTCTACTTTATATTATATATACTTCAATTAGGCCTACAATTTGAATTTTTTAAAAATGTATTTACAAAATGTATTTCTTCAATTCCAAAAATTAATTGTCGGTATCACTTTGTCCTTGAGGCAATCCTCCAATGAGAAAAGTTGTATATAATAAAAAAACACATCATAAACATTACCTTGGAGGTTGTATTACTCTGCTCCCAGGCTCTTTGAGAAGTTCAAATGCAGTTAATAAAACTTTGTCTGTAACTCTCTTCTCCTTGCCCTGGAAACCTGAAATTTAATTTGGAATTTTATCACAAAATTTTAATGGCTTTTCATGGAAAATACCCTGTAGGTAGCAAAATTTGTATATATTCAAAAATACTGGAAAGAGTAAATTAATTTACAATTCATTGAATTACAAAATTGATCTACAATCTGATTCCGAGAAGGAAAACAATTCAAGAAAATTAATAGTTAAAAGAAACCATCATCATCAACATCAAGGCTTAGGTCCTCTGCCCATTCCGACTTCGGAAGTTTGATCTCTCCATCTAGCAAATGGTCTTCCTTGACTCCATCTAGCAAATCGTCTTCCTTGACTTCTATAACCTGTAGGTCTGTAGTTTAAAATCATTTTAGGAGGTCTATCATCTGGCATTCTAAGTAGATGTTCATACCAATTTTGTCTTTGTCAATTTTATCCGTCAATTTAAAAATATTTAATTGATCTCTTATATCTGAACTTCTTTTCTGGTCCATAAGAGTGTAGCCTCTGTTGGCCTTAAAAATCTCATCTCCGCTGCCTCTATGTTTCTCCTATCTGTACGAGTCAAAGTCCAATTTTCACTGCCATACATAATAGTAGGAACGACCATGACTTTATAAAATTTCAGTTGAGTATCTTGAGTTGTTTTATTCTTTAGAGTTCTTCTTATTGTTCCACACATTCTTAGAAATTTCTATATTTTTATATTTATATCTTCTTTTTGGAAGTATGATACATTAAAACCCAGATAATTGTAGGATTCACTTGTTCAATGATATTATTTATGACAATTTTGTATCTGAGATGATTTTTTCCTTGAAAATAAATCACATAGTGTTATTTCCTATATTATTTAATCAAGAAAATTACTTATTATTTTAAAATTCACAACAAATTAAAAAAAAAATTAATATCACATAAGCACTGATAAATAAATTTAGCCTGGATAATGTACTAATAACTAATAAGAAATTTAATACCACATATAGTAAAAAAAATTGGAATTTATCAAATTAGTTGTAAAGACTGCAATAAAGTATGTTGACTATTTGTACTTATCAAGTTGTCGATAGGTACATTTTGGTTTACAAGGTTTTTGTAAAGCGGTATGACGAACTTCCGTTTGCCATGTTGTATCAGCATTCTTTGAATAAACGTGTACCAGAGTGGTCGTGTTATTCACAGTCTCCGGGTAGAGGCTCGATATTTCCTCTTCAGATCGGATCTTTTATGATCTAATCATCAGGTCCACGCGGGGGCCTTAAGCATATATTTGGTGCTTCTTAGAGACCAATATATTTAGGAAGTTTTGCATAACTTCAATTCAAGCCACGTGCTTCAACGCAACTTCGTGTGAGTGATTTGAATACACCACGTGTCCATCTACATCATGTGCACCAAGAAGTTCGTCTTCCAGCTAATAGTCTCCATTTGTAAGAACTTGTAAGTACTGTAATAAAATTAGTGTTAACAAAAGTGTGAGTCCGGCAAATTTCTTTAGTAATTCTAAGTACCCCATCTTCAGGTCCGCTTAAGTGCTTGAGCGGCCGAACTCTAACAGCGATTAGAACTTACCAGCTGTGTAACTACAGTTGAGTGCAGCAAGCAAGGTGATGTTGTGTGCAACTATATAACATCGCCGACGAAACACAAAGTATAAAAGGAAAAACAAAAACAAATTTAGGCACTTGCACAAAAGAACACTTTAGAAATATTAAAAAGGTGAAATTGAAAAATCAGCATTTTCAGTACATAGTTTGTTAGTCATAAAATTGAAGAAGAAGCTAAACTTTTAAAACATTTGGTAAAACTCTTGCAATTAAAAGTTTGAAAAAAAAAATTCAAAACAACGAATTTAGATCCATGAGTTTTGAAATTCCCAGCGAGCAAGATTTGATCTAGAAGTTCATCAAATCAACACCAGATGGCAACTCTGAGGATGAGAGGGATTCCTCTTGAAAACTGCAGTTTCAATGCATGAAGAATACAAAGTATGAGGTGAGATGCAACTCTTTTTTATAATTATTAAAATACATTTAGCTATATTGGGTATACATAAACGTTAATGAATGAGTTGGAGAAAATGCTTTAATATCTCGCCTCATAAAGTTGCGTGTCTTCACGATACCGATTTCAAAAGTAATGCTATACTTTTGAAACTGGTATTGTTAAGACACGCAATGTTATGAGGTGAGATGTTAAAGCATTTTCTCCAACTCATTCATTAATGTAAATACCTCATAGTGTTTCCTCCCACTGTAATTTTGATTAAATACATAAACATATTTGGATGTAGCAGACATATCAAATAAAGTTATTAATTTTAATAAAACCATGAGAATAATAAATTCAGTAATGAAACCTTTGCCAGTCCAGAGACATACCATAGTACACTTATACAAAACCTTAGCAAGACCTGCACTTTGCTGCGGCAGTAAGGCATGGACTTTGATGAAAGGAGAAGGCAGCAAGATAACTTAGTAAAATTATATATATACAATAGGCTATACCAAATGGGATTACAAACACAATGGTGGTGTCTTGAAGGAACTACGTTTAGAACCAGTCATTACGTAAATACATGAATACCAGAACAACTGGATGAATCATTTGTAACGAATGAGTGCAGATAGAGTTACCAAGGCCATGCTTCGTTATTGTCTAACAAGGACGAGATCTCTGGGCCGTCAAAAGAAGCGCTGGATACAAAATTCATCAGTGAGATTGTAACAAGCCTATAGGCCTAGGACTTGTATGGATGAAGAACAAGATTTTATCAGAAAATTCAAATAATGTAAAATGCAACCATAATTTTAAGCTTTAAAGCATCACGCCTTAGTATATCCTTGCTATCATACAATAATACATCATCAGCATAAACTAACAGTTTATTAATACCATTGAGTTGTAGGCCTTCTTCATCCTCTATAAAGATTTGATGGCATGCTCTAGTATGAATTAAAGAGTAGAGGATATAGTGCATCTCCTTGCTTTAACCCATTGTGAATTAGAAAAGTATCTGAAAACTGTTTGCCTACACACACCCTAATCTTTGTGCCATTTAGACACATCTGTATAATGAACTATTATATGAAATATCACTATCGGGTTTAATTAAAAATTTGAAACAAAATTCTATCACCTCACCGCACATCCTAATTAGACCGATTATGTGACCTTAGATGTTACATCTTCAGTAAATATATGACCGGTGTTCTGTCATCCAGGAGAACTGCTTCTTACTCGAATCGGAAGCACTTTTTGGCTACATTATTGAGATTAGAATTCATTGTACTTTCACTTTATATCTTATCCTATCTGTTGGTGGACCAAAGAACCTCCCAATCAAATCAACTTCCCTAGAAATTTCAAAATTCATTAATTTTTATTTATTTGTTTTTTGAATTGGATTTTTTACCAATGTATGAGCACCTTAGGTTTTTCTTATTTGTTTTATTAAACTAGTCTTTCTTTCAATTTGATGTTTTTCTGACCAAGTATGAGCAACTATTGCTGATTTTTCCAATTCCCCATTTTTGACATTCCTAAGGTGTTCCTTCACTCTGGTTTCAAAAAAAAAAATTAAAACCAGAATGAAGGAACACCTTAGGAATGCCAAAAAAGAGTATTGGAAAAATCAGCAGTAGCTGTTCATACTTGGTCAGAATAACATCAGATTGAAAGAGAGGCTAGTTCAATAAAACAAATAGAAAAAAACAAAAAGTCATGGGTTGGGAAAAAATCCACATTCAGAAAAACAAGAAAGAAAAAAATTAATGAAATTTGAAATTTCTGGGGAAGTTGGGAGGCTCATCATTGTACCAACAGATGGAGTAAGAAGGAGTGCTCCTGGATGAGAGAATACCAGTCGCATATTTACTGAAGATTTAACCACTAAGGGTATGAACCGGTCTAATTAGAAGACAGGATATGAGGTGAATAGAAGTTTATTTTAAATTTTACATTCGAATAAGTCTAACTTTGGGAATTCCAAAGTTCAGCAGGATACTACAATTATTAATGAGTTGGTTATTTTGACTCTTGACTCACCTCATATTTCTTGATTTTTTATGCAGACTGGTTTTGTTGCTTTTACGCAACATTTTCGTGTTAAAAATGGAGAAATAGAAACAATTGCAAAGCTGCACATGCATAGTCAGAAAAGCACAGAATTGAAACTAAGGCCAAATTACTAAAACAGTTAGAAAAATCAAAGGAACTCACAATTTGGGAGATAATTTACATCTGCAAGAATAAAAAGAAAACCATTAATTTTGAAATTCCCAGAGAAAGAAAAAAAAAAAACTTGATTTGGAAGTTCATCGGTCAGCCAGCAGAGGGATCAGAAATCAACTTACAGGATGGACAACTGCAAAACAACAGTTGGAATGTGCCAAAATGTAGCACAAAAGTGATGAAACCAGTCTGCATCAAAATCAAGAAATATGAGGTGAGTCAAAATAACAAACTCATCAATTATTAAAAGAAACCCCATAGTGTTATTTCTTACATATACTTAATAAAAGACACTATAAACTTCTAAAACATGCCTTTTTTGAAGTCTACATATAGCTGATGCACAGTACCATTATATTCCCATTTCTTTTCTAAAATCTGTCTTATACGGTATTAAAAATCTAATCTATTGTAGACCTATTTCTTCTAAATCCACATTGAAGATCACCTATTATATCGTGAATATAAGGAGTAAGTCTGGGTACTACTATATTTGTTAGAATTTAAATTGAAAGTAATGAGATGCTCCATTCGATAGAGCAGTTTAAAGTAAATCAGGACACAAACAGGTTTTTAGCAAATTTAACATGATATGCAGGCAGTTGGTTTCTATTTGGTTAACTGTAAATATAATATACTTGCAAGTGTCCTAGGGCAATAAAATGCTTAATTTGAAAGTGGCGTAGTAGAGCTACAATACTCAGATATTTGTACAACTCTACAACTCTCAAAATATTTAGGTAAGCAAGGATTTCCCCATTCCTACTACCGATAATTTACTCAATCAATAACATACACAAATATAAATACACTTCACAGTAACCTTCTTTTAAAAATAACTAGTGCTGCTAACTATACTTCATTACTCTAACTACATGAGTCAACAAACAGTCAGTCAGATAGTACGCACTAAATTCATGGATTCCTGTTTGTGATAATTTAAATCACAAGTATCATCATCCATCACGAATTAGGCCTTTGCAGACCTGTTTTGAACCCTATTTAGCAGTCTTTTAAGAGGCTTCGACAAATCCCCTTTGAGTTTTTCATTTGCGTCATCATTTTTTGGGATTCTTGAATTATCCCATTCTATTTACATAGTCTAGCTAGTTTATTTATATATCGTTTGAGTTTTTCTTAAACTGATTCTATTTATAATTATTCTAACATTTCTTCAATCTTATTTTTTTCCGATCTAACAGGAGTATCCTTCCTGAGAAATTTCAGTTCCGCTGCTTGTGATTCTGAGTCCCTTCTCTTTTTCTTTAATGTCCAAATCTCCAACGCTCAACATACTTCCCTTGGAGGGAAATGCTAAAGTATTATTAATTAATTTTTATTCTTGTAGATTTTTGTACTAATTTATGTATTATTTATTATTCCTAAGATTTGGGTAAATTTAATGATTTTCTTGTTCATATATTTTTCATTTTGGTAAGATATTTCACCACCTAAATAATTGAAATTTTGCACTTGTTCTAGGCCAGGGGTCACCAATTAGATTTTATAGAGGTCCATTTTCAAAGTAGAAAATTCAGTCGAGGTCCGAAACCACAGTTGATCAAACATACAAAGCTTTTATTAAGTGCATAATTAATATTATAAGGAAATTATTTAAATTATGTCATGGCTATGAATTTCACAAATTAAACAAAACACATGGTAAATACTAAAAGCATACAGCACAGTAGTACACAGTTATTAATTCTAATAATTATTAATAAGTTTATGATAAATTTAACATATGGTCAGAGTAATATTTAAATATCTCACTTCACAAATTTCATGCTTTTCACAATACCAGGTTTCAAATGGAATCCTGTTCATCTTCAGTCAAATCTCCGACCATAAGCAGTAGACTACTACCGAGTCAACAATAATACTATAACATGAAATTTAATAAACTGGTTTTATTCTATATTTAAACTGGTTTTAAAAATTTGTATTAATTTGATAATTAACCGGTCCAGAAACCAAAGCTCCAGTGTCCAGATCCGGACTGCAGTCTGCCAATTGGTGACCCCTGTTCTAGGCATTGGTTATTGTGTATTATCTTACTTCTGATCGTATCTTCTTCTAAGAATACCATTACATTTAACTTTTGTACTGAAATTTCCATTCCAAAATTTTTTAATATTTAATTTAGTGTATATAGTCCTATTTGTAAGTTATTGTCTGAATTATAAATTATAATTTTATCATCTGTGAAGAGTAGAATATTTAATGTTAAGGTACTGGTTATTATGATTCCTGATGTATAGATTAAGTTCATTTAGAAATGATTTCATTCATGTAAATATTAAATAGTGTTGGTGATAGTGGGTAACCTTGTTGAACTACATTAACATATTTATCATAAGTAATGCCATGAGTGATTTCCAATTTATCTAGAGAATTTGGAAATCAAGAGTGGCATTTGTTAGGACTATTTAATGAATAAAATTAAGCTCTTTACTAAAAAATAATTATTTGAATATGGTTACCTGTGTTTTAAAATATTTATATGGTTAATGTAAACGGCGATGTTTGAAAACAAATTAGAAATGTGAGGTTATGTATATTCACTGCAACTCGATCATATTATTTATTGCCAAATAGGATCGCAATATTGTAAGAATGCACTCTAGTGGAGAAATAATTAAACACATCAAACTATTATAATCAACATTATAGGTTAATCATTTATATTTTGAATAAACAACTCAGTAAAATCACTGAATCTATTCATTATTTGCTATATTCAATGTATTTGTTGGAGAAAAATAATGGTCTAACCTGTTCAGAATATTAAAAAAGGAGGAGCTTACTTTATCACAAAAGCAGGAGCTGATAAATAGAAATCGATAAAGATCGAGGTGTAAAACAGAATTCATTGAAACGTGATTGGTCATTGACTAACATTTGCGACATGAGTTAAATTGTCACAAGAATGTTCGCACTAAATAAGGTGAACCCGTAATCGTCTTAACTCATAAATTGTTTTGTTTTATTCGAACATGTTTCAATATGGCATGCATACGATCATCAGCATTTTCAAGACTGTTGAATTTTATGTTGGCGGCTCTGGATGTCGACTCCCACCCCATCTTTTGGTTGACTGAAGAACTTGCAAATTATATCCTTTTCCCCGGGAATTTCAAAATTCATTATCCTATTTTTGTTCTTCTGGATGTAGATCTTCTTCCGAACATTAGCAGCTACTGCAGATTTTTCTACTTCTCCAGTTTTACATTTCTAATGTGTTCTTTCGTTCTAATGGTCAAATTTCTCATTGTTTTCCCTATATATATCACAATTAGCACATTTTATCTACTGAAATTCATCAGAGAACATTTTTTGACAACTCATAAATTGTTGATGTAGTATGATTATCCCTTAATCTACTGATGAGGAAGATAAAATAAACATAATATTTAAGTTATGTAGATAGGAAATAACACTATGAGGTTTTTTAATATTGTTTATTTTTTATTATTTCACTCACCTCATACTTCATTATGAAGTATGAGGTGAGTGAAATAATAAAAAATAAACAATATAATATTATTTATCTAATATATTTAGTATATTTGACTTCCAATCAAAAAGTTTGTGTTTACAAGATAAATAATTTTTATAATAATAATTATAACACTACTTATTATTATTTTATCTATGGTTGTAATAGGTCTAGCCTCAATTTTTTCACGATACTGCAGTTTCAGACGATATCACATCCATCTTCAGCCATAACTCTGACTGATGAAATTCTTCATAAGAATCGTCTGAAACTGCAGTATTGTGAAAAACATGAACTTTATGAGGTGAGTTGTCAAAAAAATGTTCTCTGATGAATTTCAATGATTATACCTCATAATGTTTACTTCCCAACATTAATTTAATATACATTTTTTCTAGTATATTTCTGAATACTTTAACTAAACAATTAATATGGGAAAAAGATATAATTACCAAGAGTAAAATGGCAATGTATAAAACTTATTTCAAACCAGTTCTAACATATGCAGCTGAGACTTGGACATATACAAAGAAGGATGTGAGCAGAATCAAAGCTACAGAAATGAAATTCTTACGTGTAATGGTACATAAAACAAGGAGACATAGAATAAGGAATGACAAAATCAGGGAGACATTAAGAATAGAAAAATTAACAACAAACATAGAAAAAAATAGACTAAAATGGTTTGGTCATTTAAAAAGAATGGAAAAGGAAAGACTACCACAAAGACTGTTAAATCTCTAGATACAAGGAAAATGACCACGGGAAAGATGGATTAACTGAGTGAAGAAAAGTTTACAAGAGAGAGGATATGACTTGGAAGAACTAAAAAGAAGCAAAACACGGGAAGATAGAGATGGTTGGAGGCGTATTTGGAATCAATTTTCCGAAAGGAGGATACAATAAGAGGATGATGATGATGACTCAATACTGGAGGACAATTATTACCGATACTTACTGGTAATAGTAAGACTAGCTAGGCCCTCATTGACTCCATTATTCCCTGAAGTGGTTCCTCCCATTATCGACTTGGAGCCACGGGGTTTCTGACCAGGTACTTTCACTGTCACATACTGCAGAGATATCTCCTTTCCATGGACATCGTCCATATAGTCCTGTAAAAACATACAAATAACGTATCTGACAATCATATTTGAAGAGAAAAATATTACGCTCAGACCGGGGCTTGAACACAGGACCTTTGGTTTTCTAGATCAAGTGCTCTACTGACTAGCTACTGGAGCAAGTACTGATCTAAATGCAAATTTTTCTACACCAAGTGCTCTACCGGATCAAGTACTGATCTAAACGCAAATTTTCTTTTAGAGGTAGAGCACTTGGTCTAGAGAGGAAAATTTGCATTTAGATTGGTACTTGCTGTGGTAGCTCAGTCGGTAGAGCACTTGGTCTAGAAAACCAAAGGTCCCGGGTTCAAGCCTCAGTCTGAGCGTAATATCTTCTTCTCCCTTCCAAGGCCTGTTACGATCCTATAGAAAATTTTCCCTCCAGCATTTCATACGACGGCCTAGAGATCTTCATCCTCTTGGTATATAATTATAAACATCTTTGGGGATCCGATTTGAACTCATTCTTTCAAGATGGTGTTTCCAATTATTATGCTTTCAAGTCTTATATGAGTGTAATATTTTTCTCTTTAAATATAATTTATCCATCATTAAGATGTATGAAATGAATAATAAAACAACATATCTGACAAATTTATTTCAGGTTCTGAAAAAAGGTTTTATTTAATATATGGTTAGAATAATGTTTACTTCCCAACAATTTTAAATTATAAAGGTTTTATTATTTAGTAACATAGTTTATAACTAGCAAATTGAGATTAGAAATTAATTGTACCAAAAGTAAATATATGTGTAAAGTGAGTAATATTAATGGTTTTATTCTTAAATTTGTCACTTACATTAAAAGACAAATTAAATATTTTAAGAGAAAAATTTACATTTAACCAAGAACTTCCTGGAAGAATAACAGAATTCAATGAGGAAATTTGGTGTAACAGATTGAAGACATAGAGGACAGAGAACAATGGAGAACTTTAATTAAGGGGAATTTGTGATAGTCTATAGGTCCATAGTCATTTATGTATTTATAAAACTCATGTTAATTATTAAGATTAGTTGGAGAAAACCCTCATTGATGAGAAAAATTCTGAAAATGAATGAAATATACATTTATACCAGCATTTGAACCCAGGATTTCTGGCTTTCCTTACCAGTGCTTTATCCATTAAGCTATCTAGACTCCTCATTTTTATTTTACTTATATGAGGGTTCAGATCAAAAGTGGACTAAGTCCAAAAACTGAAAATCTAGTTATATGTGATTTTGGATTCTAAATTTCAATAATTCTTCAGATCAATGGTGAACCAAGTATTGTATTTGTTCTTTTTTCACTGTAAAAAAATTAATGTTTAATTTCTTCATCTGCAATTAAATGTACTACACCTCCATTTTTAATACCATTTATGGTCTGTATTGAAACAATTATAAATCTTATTTGAACAGAACAATTCAGTGAGAAGTCTTAAATTAATAATAAAAACATCAATTATAAATCTATTCATAAATTAATTATGGGAAATGATATTATGAGGTTTTATAACTGAAAAGAATGTTAATGTCCCAGATAGTAAGAAATCTGGAATTTATTACATTAGTTGGAAAGACTGCAATAAAGTATTTATAGGAAAAACAAAAAAACAAGTATTTAGAGATGTTTTTATTATTCATTTGATACATCTCAATGATGGATAAATCATATTTGAAGAGAAAAATTATACATTCAGACTGGGGCTTGAACCAGGACCTTTGGCTTTCTATGCCAATACTCTACCGAGTGAGCTATCAAATATGATTTATCCATCATTGATGTGTATGAAATGAATAATATAAACATCGAAAGAAGTCCTACTGGCTTTATAATGTAACGTAAAATTCCCAAATAAATGTCTTCTTAATAAAGAAGCAGCCATTTGCAAGATAGAAGCAAAGGTTTCATTGAATTTGCTGCACAGGAATTAAGAGCATATATAAGAGAAAAAATTGTGTTTAAATTGGAACTTGGTCAGATAGTACAGTCAGTAGAGCATTGGCCTAGAAAGCCAAAAATTCTGGGTTCAAGCCCCAGTCTGAGCATATAATTTTTCTCTTCAAATATGATTTTATCCATCATTGAGATGTATGAAATGAATAATAAACACATTGAAAGAAGCCGTACTGGCTTTATAATGTAATATCATTATCATAGTCCACCGCTGTGGTCTCGAGGTAGCATCTGCCTTGTCACACAGCGGGCCCGGGTTCGATCCCCGGTCGGGGCAGTTTTTCTGGGTGAGGTTTTTAGCGGGGTTTTTCCTCACCTGTAAGACAAATGTCAGGAAAACTTTAAGGCCCAAACGGTCCCCGAAATCATATGGCCATCATCATCATCCTTATTATCATCATATCATCATCATCCTTCACCGGTGTGGAAACCAACGGGAAGCTACCACACCTACAATTCCCTAGTAAAGCTGCAAGCATAGTATGAAAATGCTATGATTGCAGTGAAGGACCTGCCCTCGGGCAGAATTACTATGAAAGGATCATCATCCAGGTATTAGTCCTAGAAGAACTGTTACGGCCTGAGAAAGCGGTTTTCGTGCCATCTTTTCATAGGTCGACCAAGTGACCGTTTCCCATTTGGACAGTAGTTCATTATTGTCTTAGGGATCCTGGATCTAGACATTCTTGAGACATGTTCTTTCCAGTTTAGCTGATATCTGGAGATGTAGTCCAGTATTGGTGACACATTAAGTTCTTGAAGGATTTCTACATTTTTCTTTCGATCCCATTTGGTGTAGCGCCGCTGTTCGGCGCATAAATTTCATCTTACAAGCTGTTAGTCTGCTTTCATCTCTCTTCCTTATAGTCCATGCTTCACTCCCATAACATAGGACTGGTCGAGCCATTATTTGATAAAGACAGGCACGAGTTGATTTTTGCACTAATGAAGGTTTTAAAACTCTATTAATGATTCCCATTGATTTGTTGAATTTCACAATTTTCTCTGGTAAATCCAAATTTTCAACAAAAGAGAGTTTATATCCTAAATAAGTAAACTCATTAACTCTCTCTAAAATTTTGCTATTTAAACAAATTTTGCTTGGTATTGGGGATTTTCCGCAAAAGGCCATTATTTTAGTGTTATTGGTAGATATTTCCATTGAATATTTCTAGGCTATCAAATTTAAATTATGTACTGACTATTGTAAATCATCTTCAGATGTTGCTAGAAAAACAAGATCATCTGCAAACATTATTATATCTAATTTTAAATTTCTATTGATAGTGATACTTCCATGTTTTGTTTCACAAAAGTCTTTTACAATGGCATTCATATATATGTTAAAAAGTAGAGGGGAGAGGCCACAACCTTGTCTGACTCCTGAGTTTATTTCTTTCCACTGAGTTATTTTTTCTTTTATTTTTATTGCAATGAGAGTTGACTTATAAATGTTATAAATATTATATATGATCTGCTTTGGGATCTGATCTTTCATCAAAATTTCAAATAACAGACTTCTGTTCACTTTATCAAAGGCTTTTTTAAAGTCAATAAATGCCAAGTGTTTTCTATATTAAATTCACAATGTTTCTCAATCAAAATTTGCATTGTGAAATATCCATCAGAGCATGATCTACCCTTCTGGAAGCCATTTTGTTCTTCTCCAAGTATATCTTCATAATATTTATATAATTTATTCTTAATAATAGCGGAATAAATTTTGTAACCAGAGTTTAATAAGCTGATCCCTCTGTAATTATCACAATTGGTCTTATCTCCTTTTTTAAATATTGGAATTACTAATGATTTTGACCAATCTTGCGGTGGATTTTCTCCTTGCCATATGATATTCAAGAAGTTTAAATATCTTTTGAGAAAAAGTTGACTGGAATGTTTAAATAGATCAGTGGGTATTTCATCTTCACCAGGTGCTTTGTTATTCTTTATATTTTTTAAAGCTATTTGAAGTTCTTCTAAGGAAATAAAGTCTCTTTGTAAATTATCTGGCTCTTGTATCTGTAAAGAGGGACAGTTGTTTGTCCATAAATTTTGATAATAATTAATCCATTTACCATGAGGAATTATATTTATTCTAGCAATATCTTTGTTTTCACTATTTAAATTTTTCAAAATTTTATATATTGATGGTTGGGGCCTTGTTACATCATTCTCCAAGAAGGATACAAATTGTTCCCAACTTTTCTTGTGGTGCTTGCGGACTTCACGTTTGGCAATGGCTCTTTTTCTGTGGTATTCTATTTTATCTTCATCTTTTTTTTGTACTAATGAATTTTATATATGCCATCTGTTTTCTTCTGTATAATCTTTTTAATTTCATCATCAAAGTTTCTTAGGCCTTTAGCTCGTTGCCATTTTTGTTTTTTGCCAAGACTTTCATTAGCTGTTTGTTTTAAAATTGTTTTTATATGTTTCCATTCTTCTTCTATATCAGTGCCTAAAGGTGTTGTTTCTATTAGATTGTCTAATCTTCTTTGATAAAGCCATTTTATGCTAGTATCTTGAAGTAAATTAACTTTAAATGAGAATTCTTCCTTCCGGTTTATTTTTTATTTCTTTTTATACCAAAGAGGTTTTAATCTTACTGGACAAACTAGCAGTTTCAATTTCAGGGCCTCTGTAAACTCTTGTGTCTAGTAGAAGGTTAGCTAATTTTTTATTGCAAATTGCATAGTCAATTAATGATTTCAAACCTCTGGCCTCCCATGTGAATTTATGACTATCTTTGTGATAGAAAAATGTATTCATGACTTTCAATTTGTTGTAGGTGAGGAAATCTATTAGTCTTATTCCATTGTTATTGCATGTCTGTTCTCCAAAAGTTCGTATGGATTGTTCTATTTTAGTTTCCAATTCTTGCATTAAAATATCCTAATAAGATAATATAGTCATTTTGATTTATTTCATTGAAAATATGGTGTAATTCATTATAATATATATATATATATATATATATAATGTAATGTAAAATTCCCAAATAAATGTCTTCTTAGTAAAGAAGCCACCATTTGCAAGATAGAAACAAAGGTTTCGTTGCATTTGGTGTATGTAAACTAACAGCATATATAAGAGAAAGATTTGCATTTAGACTGCAACTAGCTCAGTTGGTAGAGTATTGACCTAGAAAGCCAAAAGTCCAGGGTTACAACCCCGGTCTGAGCAATATAATTTTTTTTCTTCAAATATCAGATGTTTAGAGATTTGCACAAAAGAACACTTTAGAAATATTAAAAATAGTGAAATTGAAAAATCAACAATTGCAACTCATAGTTTGCTAGAAAGTCATAAGTGAAAAAGAAGCTAAACTTTTAAAACATTTGGAAAAACCTTTGAATTTAACAGTTTGGGAAAAAAATACTGTGAAACCTGTCTTAGCTGGAACCTTTATATGAAGGAAACCTGTAGAGACGGAAAAAAATCTCCAGAACGGTATGATTTTATTTGTAAAATCGTCCTGTGTAAACCGGAAACCTTCATAATGCAGAAACGGAATGGTTTTTAAAGTACCAATAGTTAATTTTTACCTCAGTAAGATGGAAAATTATTATTAAGCATGTTCTAATTTCAGTATTAATGACGTGAAAATTCTGCATATGACGCTACTGCTTTACATCGTTTTACCTTCTTGTGTTGCCATTGTATTGGGGGTATACCCTTGCATGCTTAAGTAACCTGCGAGGGAGTTGGGAAACTCTTCAGTCCTCCTGTAGTTGATATCCTTGTCATTTTTGTGTAATAGAGTTGTTTTGTATTGCCGTGCAAACTGCTGGGTTACGTACACTATTTTGTCTGTATTTCAGTTCAATACGTTATGTCTTTAAAGCGTGCATGTAAAACCCTTACACTGCGTGAGAAAATTCAAGCTTGTAATTTGGGAACCCTTTATAAGAAGGAAAACTGCCAGGACAGAAATATATTTAAGGAACTGTCATATTCCTTCATAGACAGGTTTAATGTATATACATTCAGAAGAACAAATATAGATCCATGAATTTTGAAATTCCTGGTGAACAAGATTTTATTTCAAAGTTCATCAAATCAACAACAGATGGCAGCTTTGAGGATGAAGATGTAAACCAGGGTTCAATAGTTGTGGTTATGGCTGAAGATGGGAGGAATGCCTCCAAAAACCACGGTTCTGTGCTTGAAGAACATGAAATATGACATGAGATACGACTGAGTTTTTATTAAATACTATTGTATTAATTATATTTGAGTTGTATATTTTGACTCAGATCATATTTCTTGATTTTTATGAAGACTAGTTTCATCACTTCTGTGCAACATTCTCGGTGCATTACAACTGTTGCCTTGCGGTTGTCATTCCTGCAAGTTAATTTCTACTCCCTCTGCTAGCTGACCGATGAATTTACAAATCAATTTTTTTTTCTCTTTCACCAGGAATTTCAAAATTCATGGTTTTCTTTTTATTCTTGCAGATGTAAATTTTCTCCGAAATTGTGAGTTCCTTAGACTTTTCTAACTGTTTTAGTAATTTTACCTTAGCTTCAATTCTGTGTTTTTCTGACCATGCATGTGCAGCTATTGCAGATTTTTCTATTTCTCCATTTTTATCATTTCTAAGGTGTTCTTTCAACCTTGTATTTAACTTCCTTTTTAGTTTTTCTTATGTACGGATTTATCAAATTGATTGTAAAGATTGTGAAAAATATACATAGGAAAAACAAAAAGGAACTTAAATACAAGATTGAAAGAACACCTTAGAAATGTTAAAAATGGAGAAATAGAAAAATCTGCAATAGCTGCACATGCATGATCAGAAAAACACAGAATTGAAGCTAAGGTAAAATTACTAAAACAGTTGGAAAAGTCTAAGGAACTCACAATTTGGGAGAAAATTTACATCTGCAAGAATAAAAAGAAAACCATGAATTTTGAAATTCCTGGTGAAAGAAAAAAAAAATTGATTTGGAAGTTCATCGATCAGCAACAGTGGAAGCAAAAATCAACTTGCAGAAGGACAATTGCAAGGCAACAGTTGTAATTCATCGAGAATGTCACACAGAAGCGACGAAACTAGTCTGCATAAAAATCAAGAAATATGAGGTGAGTCAAAATATACAACTCAAATACAATTAAAATAAACCTCATAGTGTTATTTCCTATATATATTTAACACAGCAAACTCCCAATTATCCGTGTTATTTGGGACCAAAATATGCACGGAAAATAAAAAAAAACACGGATAATGCAACTAAGTTATTCTAACACTAAGTTATTCTAACAATGAACAGGCAACTACAGTTCTCAGAAACTGGCCAAGTAAATGGAAGCCAAGAGCAGTCAATGAAAAAATTAATTGTAAATGTGAAGTTAAAGTGTTAAATATGAAATATTAAGTGTTTGAAGTGAAGTGTTAAATGTGATTGATAAATAAATCAAGTTATTTTTGTTAAAGTTTCTTATCATTCACTTAATGTAATTCTGAAATATGTTATGTTAATTAACCCACACATCATACAGTCCATTTGCTTTTTTTGGTCTTAAATGGGGTTCAAGAACATGGACCTGGCCAAACCATTACATAATTTAATGCAATAACAGTATTTATTACAGTACTGAAATTTGAAAACTGTTGTATTTAAAATTAATTAAAGCAAAATTTACAGTACTGAAATTCGAAAACTGTTGTATAAACAATTAATGAAAGCAAAATTTGTGTCTAGGAATCACAAATCTCTGTTGAAACCACGTGTTTTACACCAAGAAGTCCAATATTTTCCTCTGGTTCAATTTATCGTTTACACTCTTTCTGAATACATTTCTTATTTTCCTAACACTTAAGATATCAACGTAATCAAAATTAATTTTGTCCCTTATATTTTAATAGGACATCTATACATTTTGATGCTTCTGTGTGGCTAATTTTGTTTTCAAGATCAGTTAGAGGGACAGATTGCAATTCAGATCATCATCTGGTCAAGGTGAAAATCAGACAACGGCTATCGCTTATGAGAGGAACAAACGCTAAAGATGATTCTGTAAAATATGAATTAAAAAACTTGAAAAATGATGAAATGCGGCAAGTATACCCAAATCAAAATTGCTAATAGATTTGAAGTACTGGAATCTTCAGATGACAATGTGGCAAACGAAGAAGAAACTGATATAAATAAAGAATGGGAGGCTATAAGAGATACTATTAAATTGTCAGCATCAGAAAGCATTGGTTGTTTAAAAAAGAGGCAAAACAAGAAATGGTTTGATGAGGAATGTGCCGACATTGTAAAGAAGAGAAAGCTAGCAAAAATGAAATGGTTACACGAGCCAAATGAGGTAAATTTAGAGCAATTGGGTAGTGTTAGACGGGAAACCACCAAGTTACTAAAGAGTAAGAAGAGGGAATATTTGAGAGAGAAGATTAATGATCTTGAAATGAATGCAAAAAATAGGAACATTAGAGAATTATATCAGGGAATTAGTATAGAGAAGAAAGGGTTTCAGGCTAGAACAAACATAATTCGGAATGAAAATGGGGATATGATTGCAGATTCCAAGAGTATATTAAATAGATGGAAAAGTTATTTTAATCAGCTATTAAATGTACATACAGAACAAGACCTTGAGGAGGATAAGTTACAGACAGCAGAAATGCTAGTCGCAGAGCCAAGTGCATTAGAGGTTGAAATGGCAATTGAAAAATTGAAGATGTATAAAGCATCAGGTTCAGATGAGATCCCAGCAGAACTGATAAAATCAGGGGGAGAAAAATTGATGGACAAGATACGCTGGTTGCTTAGTATGATTTGGGGAAAAGAAGCTCTTCCAGATGAATGGAAGGAATCAATTATCGTACCAATTTATAAGAAAGGAGATAAACTGATTGCAACAACTATAGGGGCATCTCATTACTTTCAACTTCGTACAAAATTCTAACAAATATATTAGTAAGCAGACTTACTCCCTATATTGATGACATTCTAGGAGATCATCAATGTGCATTAGAAGAAACAGGTCTACAACAGATCAGATTTTTAGTATAAGACAGATTTTAGAAAAGAAATGGTAATATAATGGTACTGTACATCAACTATATGTAGACTTCAAAAAAGCATATGATTCAATTAAGAGGGAGAAGTTATATAGTATCCTGCTGGAGTTCGGAATTCCTAAAAAGTTAGTTAGACTTATACGAATGTGTCTAAATGGCTCAACGAGTAGGGTGCGTGTAGGCAAACAGTTTTCAGACACTTTTGAATCCAGAATGGGTTGAAGCAAGGAGATGCACTATCTCCTCTACTATTTAATTTTGTACTAGAGCATGCCATTAAATCTTTAGAGAATGAGGAAGGCTTACAACTGAATGGTATTAATAAGCTGTTAGTTTATGCTGATGATGTAGTACTACTGGCCGATAGCGAGGAGATACTAAAGGCCAACACGCACACACTATTGAGTAACACTAAGAAATTAGGACTGGAAGTAAATATCAGTAAAACTAAATATATGGTCACACGTAGAAATACATTATATAATGGAAATGGACAGCTAATGACAAATGAGGGAAATTTTGAGGAATTGGCTGAATTCAAATACCTAGGAACAATAATCACACATAGGAATGAGATGCACAAAGAAATTAAACATAGGCTCAATTCTGGAAATGCATGCTATTATGCATTGCAGAGACTTTTGATGTCCCAACTCCTTTCAAAAAACGTTAAGCTGAAAATATATAAAACTATTATTCTACCAGTTATATTATATGGGTGCGAAACATGGACTCTTACTTTAAGGGAGGAAAGGAGATTACGAGTATTTGAGAATAAAGTTCTTAGGAAAATTTTTGGACCAAAGAGAGATGAACAGACAGGTGAATGGAGAAGACTACATAACAATGAACTACATGGTCTTTATAGGAAGCCAGATATAATAAGAACAGTTAAGTCCCGTAGACTGCGATGGGCAGGACATGTTGCGCGTATGGGGAATGAAAGACGTGCATGTAAACTTCTTGTAGGAAAGCCAGAAGGAAAACGCCCAGTTGGTAGACCAAGAATGAGGTGGGAGAACAACATTAACTATGATTTGAGGGAAGTAGATTATACAGGGAATGATTGGAAAGCATTAGCTCAGGATAGGGATGTATGGAGAGCTTATGTCCGTGCGGCCATGAACCTACGGGTTCGATAGTGCCAGTGAGTAAGTAAGTAAGTAAGTAAGCATCATTGCATTTTTGTCTTCATTCCCTCCTTCCCCTCCCTCAAGCATTTTGTTGACAATAGCCACGTCTGTATATACTCTCAGAGTGTTGGTGGGTACCGTTAAACCTGTCAGGGGAGGGGGGCTTGTGAGTGAAGGTTAATCTATTGTGCGAGTTTCTAAGTGCAGTTCACAGTAGGACGTTTAAAAATACAGACTTTTTTCATAACAATGCAAAATACAGTACAGTATTTATCTTCAATTTTAAAAATACAATAGGAAGAGTCATTTATGTCTAGTTGTTTTTGACTCAGCCTCATATTTCTTAACTCCCTTGCAGACTCGAGTTTCTTCACTGCATTTGTGACATTCTCAATGCTGTATCAGGTTCACAACTGACTGCATTGGTGACATTCTCAATGCTGTATCACGTTCACAACTGAGTTCACAACTGACGTCCAACAGCATTGAGAATGTCACAAATGCAGTGAAGAAACTTGAGTCTGCAAGGGAGTTAAGAAGTATGTGGTGAGTCAAAAACAACTCAACATAAATTAAAATAAATCTCATAGTGTTATTTCCTACCTACACAACTTAAGGAAGAGTCACACCCGGATAATCTGCAAACTAGATAATACACGCACGGATAATCGGGAGTTTACTGTACTATAGTATTGTTACCTCACAGTGTCAGTTTTTACAAATGGATGACTTACATGCAGACTAGGGTGATACGTAAGACGACCATCATCACAGAGCGTAACATATTTCTTCTTCCAATCCTTGTTGAGGGCCTTGCTGCTCCTCTTGTACAGATAACCTTGTTTGATTGGTATTGCCCGTCCACTCCCCAGTTCACCATTCTTCAATTTGTCATCTCCTTTCTTGGACGGCGTGAATAAATTAGACCTTCTACGACTTTTCCTGAAAACAATAAGTTTTTATTAAGTAAACAATGGGAAGGATTAAATTACAGGGGACATACCATAGCATAATTGGACAGCATTCTGCAAAAAAGGAACCAAGCCACAAGGTAACTGAATTGAGAAAAATGCAATTAAAGTTAAATGCCAATAAAAAATTGACAAATAAAAATAAACATTTACTTCATTTACACAGTTTAAAGAACTAATAAAAACTAACCAATAAAAATGAAAAAACTGATCATAGTAAAAAATCAGGAATATATCAAATTGAATGTACTGGTTGTGAAAAGATATATATATAGGGAAAACAAAAAAAGAAACCTGAAAATTAGAATCAAGGAACACACAAGAAATATTAAAAATGGGGAAATAAGAAAATCTGCAGTTGCTGCTAATGTTTGGGCTGAAAAACATAATGTAAATTCGAACACTAAATTATTAAAACAGTTAGAAAATACAAAGGAACTCAACATTTGGGGGGAAAAAAAAATTATATTTAGAAGAACAAAAATAGAGTTATGAATATTGAAATTCCTGCTGAATGTGACCTTATATGGAGGTTCTTCAGTCAGCCGGAAGAGGGAGCTGATATAGACATCCAGGGTTCATAACATAAAACTCATCAGTCTAGTATAGCTGACAATGATATCAAAACATTAAATTTAAAGAGAAAATTTTCGCCCGATAGGGACTTTTGGTATGGTAAACCAAAGGTCCGGGTTCGGGTCCCGGTCTGGGAAAAAATTTTCTCTTTAAATTTAATTTATCTTTCATTGAGAAGTGTTAATCATCATCATCATCCCGCCAGGTATTAGTCCTAGAAGAACTGTTACGGCCTGAGAAAGCAGTTTTCATGCCATCTTTTCATAGATCGACCAAGTGACCATTTCCCATTTCCCATTTGGACAGTAGTTCATTATTGCCTTGGGGATCCTGGATCTAGCCATTCGTGAGACATGTTCCTTCCAGTTCAGCTGATATCTGGAGATGTAGTCCAGTATTGGCAACACATTAAGTTCTTGAAGGATTTCTACATTTTTCTTTCGATCTCATTTGGTGTAGCCAGCTGTTCGGCGCATAAATTTCATCTCACAAGCTGAAGTGTTAAATTAATAATAAAAACATCTATCGAAACATGTTCGAGAACAAATCAACATTAAATTGAGGTAAGATATCTCTAGACTAAAAAAAAAACTTGATAAAATAAATAATAAATATTTATTTATTAAGATTTAAATTAAAATTCTTTATATTTCATCTCATATCTACTCTTCTAATTATACCGATTTCAAAACCTATGCGGTTTCATCTTCTGTACTATCTCAACCAACGTTATGTTAAGAAGCAGTTCTTCTGAACGACATAACATTGTTCAATATATTATTGAAGATGAAACCGTCTAGGTTCTGAAACCGGTTTAATTAGAAGGGTGGTATATTGTGAGGCATAACAAATTTAATTTTAAATTAAACCTTATTGTGACTTTTCCTATAACAGTTCAATTTACTTTTTATTTCAATGAGAGAATATCAAAGGGCTTCTATTTTATGGGAGAGATGGTATCTCAAACCTTTTTTAATTCTGACAAGGGAATTGTCAATCATTGCATGCCGAAACATACTCATACCTTGGAATTTCTCTCAAACAAGTGTTGTGAAGTACCAAGTCTGTGTGCAAAAAATTATCTGACATTTTTAACTGCAAGGCACAAAAATTGAAGCTAGAATCCAGCAATGGCAACCCACTGTTACAGAGCAGATGGACTCCTTGTATGAGTAATAGGAAAGTGAAATGAGGTGAGACGCAGTGTGGACGGCTGGTAGTGAGGGTTATTCAATCTAATAATTCATGATTTTATTATATCCTCAAAGTTTAAATAAGACATTTGGCACTGGATTTTAATGCCTTGTAGTTAAAAAGGGAGATACTTTTTTGGACACAGCCTTGGTACATAACAATGCTTCTCTGGAAGAAATTTCAAGGTAGTTTTGGCATGCAATGGTTGAGAGTTTCTCTTGTATATTCTTTATTCTGTCTTTCCTAGACTTCCTAGCTGCTCTTCTAAATAAGTTCCAATTCAATAGTTCTCAGTTTTCTTTCCTGTTCATAGTTAAATATGGGAAATAACATTATGAGATTCTTATTCATGAATAATGAATCATTTTTCATATCTTACCTCACAGTTTATGTTTTCTTAAACACGGGAACTGCAATTTTCAAGATGACATCCCTCCCATTTCCAACTGACATTATGACTACCGGATTTTTGTTGGAATCTCCACCTATAACGTTGTCATCTGGTGTTGATTTGATGAACTTTGAGATCAGGTCCTGTTCATCAGGAATTTCGAAATTCATGGATTTAAATTTGTTCTTCTGAATATATATCTTCTCCCAAACTGTCAATTCTAAAGGTTTTTCGAAATGTTTTAGAAGTTTGGCCTTTTTTTCAATTTTAGGTCTCTCCAACAAACCATGTGCTGCATAGCTGATTTTTCAATTTCACCATTTTTAATATTTCTAAAGTGTAATCTATTAATAACCAATAAGAAATTGAACACCCCAGATAGTAAAAAATCTGGAATTTATCAAATTAATTGTAGAGACTACAATAAAGTATACATAGGAAAAATAAAAATAAATTTGGACACTCGCAAAAAGGAACACTTTAGAAATATTAAAAATAGTAAAATTGAAAAATCAGCTATTGCAGCACATAGTTTGTTGGGGAGTCATAAAATTGAAAAAGAGGCCAAACTTCTAAAACATTTGGAAAAACCTTTAGAATTGAGAGTTTGGGAGAAGAACAAATTTAAATCCATGAATTTCGAAATTCCTGATAAACGGGACCTGATCTTGAAGTTCATAAAATCAACACCAGATGGCAACATTATAGATGGAGATTCCAACGAAAATCCAGTAGTGATGTCGGTTGAAAATGGTAGGGATGTTTCATCTTGAAAACTATAGTTCCCATGTTTAAGAAAACAAACTCTACAGCAAGATACAAAAAATGACTCATTCTTCTTTCCTGTTGTCTGTTTATTGTCCAAGTATTCATATATTTTTGTAGATATAAATCCATAACCTAATGATGAATTTCATAAGTAAGAATAGAGAGAAATAGAATTAAATTATAGTAAGAACACAAGCAATTAGCAAGTAAATACAAAATAACTAACCTGGAGGTGGTTGGGGTAGAACTTGGCGTGGGAAGATCTTTATCCTTGGAACCTGGAGGTTGTGGAGGGGGTAAGTTGTCAAAACTTTGTGGAGGAACAAACTTGTTGACGACATTGTTGTTGTCTGGAACAACTCCACCAGACGGTGTGGTGCCAGACACGTGTGTATTGCTACCCCACTTGTCACCTGACTCCAGTTTGTTTGTGTCTTGTTGGTGTCGATGTAGGTGATGGTTTGAAGATGAAAGCGTATGAACTTGTCGTCCACCACCCAAACCTGATGCTTCCTGTTAACATTACAATGAGGATTTTAAAAACATTTTGCTTTAAAAAACCAAGTCCATTTGTATGTATTTTTGGGCATTACTAAAAAAAAATTCTGACATTTTATAAGTCTACTATATTGTATTTAATCTTTAGAAATACTTTACTACATGTAACATGAAAAATATTTCTAAGTTCCAATCATACACTATGCGCATGGGCCAACAAATGTAAAGCGGTTTACACTATGGAATCACGAGACGCAGCCAACATATAAACAATATTTAAATTAACATAAACATTATGAGGTTATATCATTAATAGTGAGTGGAGAACAAATTTTTTAACGACTCACCTCATACAAATTCAAATTTCTTTGATACCGACGGTTTCAGACAACATCTTGTCCCTCTTCAGTCATGACTTCCACTCATATTTAACGAATCTAAAAGCTAACCTAATGCAATTTAAGTACTCCAACCTGTGAAAGACCAACCTAAAAGCTAACCTAACACAATTTAAGCACTCCAACCCATGAAAGAATGCAACACCCAAAAATAAATAGTAAGTTCTCAAATTCTGAAGTATATGTGTACATATGATGAAAGTTAAAAATTAAATTGTACCCGTTGTTAAAATATGTATATAAAATTAATTGGAGCGCTTTTGGAAGTTATCTTCCATCTTCTGCAGATTGAGCTTCTGCTACTCGTTGTTGTTGTGTATGGTGATGTATACTCCAACTGTTTGTAGTAGCAACTGACTTGTTTTTGATGATCTCGTATAATGGGTTTGACTGGGGTGCGTTCTCATTAAGAAGTGAGGTGTTGTTTGTTTCCATTATAATTTTAAGGTCTTCAAATATATTTATCCTAGCTGGAATGTTTTCTCGGTGGATTATTGTGAGAGTATTTTCAATTGTGTTCATTTGATGACCTGCATTAATGAGATGTTTAGCATAGCTTGATTTATCACCTGCATGTATGAAATCTTTTAAGTGTTCTTTATATCTTGTATTGAAATTTCTGCTTGTCCTTCCAATATAAAATTTATTACAATCTTTACATGTTAGTTTGTAGACTCCCTTGTTGTTGAATTTGTTGTATTCTTCTATGCCATTGTATATTATTATGTTTAATTTGTTTCCTGTTTTATAAGCTATGTTAATGTTTTTATTTATCTTTTTCAAAGTTTTGGCTAGTTTTGTGGTTTCATTTCCTGTGTATGTTAATGTTGCCCATGTTTTGTTATTATTAGATTCTCTTTCAAGTTTTGTTATATTGTTTGCGTCATTTTTTCTTTTATTAATTTTTTTCATACCCAGCAACAATGAGTAGCAGAGGCTCAACCTGCAGAAGATGGAAGGTAACTTTCGAAAGCGCTCCAGTTGATTTTATATATATATTTTAACAAAGATGAGGATGACGGCACCTACCAACAGGTACAATTTAATTTTTAACTTTCATCATATGACTTCACCTCAACAGAATTTGGTATGAATTTTACTAGAATTGATGATATATGTGTGCAGTTAAATAGAACATACTCTATGTTAGCTGCACTGGAACACGTCTTTGTTGTTGCATAGAATTTTGTTAAAATAAATATGGTTGCCACTTCTTCATGCTACATAGGCCCTATGTAATTAAATATCATAGAAAAAATATTGAAATAAGTGCTAGAAAAAATGTAAAAATCATGATAAATGGTGGGAAATAATTTGAAAAATGAAACCCTAAGAATAAAATTTGACAGGAGGTTCTGAAGGAATTAAAAAAAGTTGCATCACAGGTTGTAAAGTTTAGCCTCATTAGACAAGGAATTTAATTATTTTAACTCATTTTGCTCAGCTGATAACAAAGATTTAAGTACATATTTAACAGTGTGTATGTCAGTATTTTACCCTCTCTATTTATTAATTTTACAGGTTAGAGTAATTTAATTATGTTAGGTTGCATCACAGGTTGTAAAGTTTAGCCTCATTAGACAAGGAATTTAATTATTTTAACTCATTTTGCTCAGCTGATAACAAAGATTTAAGTACATATTTAACAGTGTGTATGTCAGTATTTTACCCTCTCTATTTATTAATTTTACAGGTTAGAGTAATTTATTTATGTTAGGTTAACTTATAGATATTAAATTCTACAAAAATTTGCTGCGACTGAGTCAGTGTGATCAGCTCAAATAATTTTTAGCATGTGTCATTTAAGTGAGAATCTTTCTTTTGCATGATTCATAAGTTGATTTTTGTGATCACATTTTCTTGTTTGTTAGCATGTTTTTGTGACAAGTTGGCTACTTCGTTTGAGCTTAACTTCTCACTTCATTTTAAGGCATTTTTGAGATTCTTTTTGGGAAAAAAATCAACATATATATCTCTTTCAGGTAATTATTCAAATAATGCAGTAATAAAATGTGTTTAACTTTTATAGGAATTAATCACTATGAGGTTTAATTTATGATAAAATCAAATATGAGGAGAGGTAAGAAACATTTGATTTTATAATAAAATGTGTGTTTTTTATTTGAATTTATGCTGAGCCCGCTGAGTGCTAGAATCCCCCAATTTTTCTTTTTAAACTCACATCGAAAGACATTCAATTGGTTAGGGGTTCTCTCCATTCCAAGCAGTTTAAATACAAACTTAATGTTATGTACTCACTTTTGGTTTCTTACTAATTTTTCTTTCCTATTATTACATACCAGAACATAATTTTTATTGGTCTCGGAAAGTGTGTTTATTTAGCAATATATTACTGAATTGAACATAACCTCACCTTGTGACTAAGAGTTTGCGTATGACTGGGAGAGGCATTACTGACGAGAACATTACTGGCCGGTGATCCTCCTGACGTGTGTGGCGATGAACTACTCGTGGTAGTTGCAGTGCCACCTACTAAAAAGCCATTATTAGTCGGTGATGGTGCAGGCTGATGGTGCCTTGGTGCACTTCCCACTACTGTAGAGAAATGATTGTTCGGAGTTGATGGCCGCGAGTTTGTTGGAGTCAAGCACGAAGTTGACGAAGATAACCTCTGCTGGACTATTTTCTGACATGCTGCAATCAAACAAACATTTGTATTGTAATGTCAGTTATTTATTTACAGACTGAAAATTATAATTTATGGACGAGATGGCTAGTTCAGCTGGAATTTCAATATTAATTCCTAAAAAAGTTTTCAATTCTTGAAACGTACATAATTTGATTATTCTATGGGATGTGCCAGACTATGAAGAATAAGTGATGCCAAATGCCTTGTCATCTAATTAGTGATGCACATAGATTAATGAGATTCCCTCTGTCCCTATCTAATAACAGAACGAACCAGCGAGCTAGGGGCCGAGTCTCAACAGATCTCAGTGTGACAACTGCTCTACCGAGTACAACACCCCGCCCGTAACAAAGTTGTCTACAGACGATTCAGAGTCCCGACTTCAAACCGAACGACCCACAGTTGACCGTTAGAGGCAGACACATTTACCAACATATTTATTCACGTTTCTGCTATAGCAAATTGCCAACATGTTTATTCACATTATATTAGATTAAACTAGTTAGATTAGATTAGGTTACATTGGGTAACCTTGAATTTTTTTTTGGCTATTCTATGCCACCAGTGAATATTCAATAGGAGAACAAGTGACTTTTAGCATTGTGATGGCAATGTATTAACACATGTTCCCACTAGTCAATTACTAGCATGTTTGCTCACATATAAGGGAATTCTATCACGAGTGCACCTACATTGGTGGCAATTAGTGTTAGGTGGTCAAGTTAGTGTTAGTTGGGCAAGTTAGGGTGAGGAAATGGGCAAGTTAGTACACCAAGATTAGTTTAGCATTCACTTGTTTGTTAGCTGATTTTGACGATATTGTCTGAGCATAGACTAATAAACATTTTACATTGCAAATATGCTGATTTTATGTTACTTTCAGCTCAAGTTCTTACTTCATATTAAGGAATTTTTGGAAAAAACTGCACTTAAACTAGTGTGAAATATTTTCAAAGTTCTATAGAACAACAGTGCGCATGCGCAAGAGTTTATAGAGCCAGCGATAACCCACAATTGAACCACATATCGATTATCATCCTCAATTACTATCCGTTGCTATGAAATTTAAATGACCAATCTTTGCAATAAATCCCCAAATCTATGTTAATAAAATACATTAATAATATTAAAATTACCAAACGTTTATTAAATATGGGTGTACACTTGCTTACTCCCAAACGCTGATCCAACCAGCGATAACCCAAAACAGCGATAGAAAAATCATAGACTAAGTAATATACTCTGTGGAGAAAATAGCAGTTAGCATCACAATATTGTCTAACAGTGTCATAACATTGTGATTTGCATATTTAAATAAATACTTCAAAATTGTCTAATAATGTTATAAAAATTGTTTGAAAAAGTTTAAAATATTAAATAATGTTAGTAAATACAGAAGAAGAGTTATAGTTTGCAATATAACTGAAAAATCAAGCGCTAGTAGAAGTGCAGTTGAGCCATATGTTTCTTATAAGTTGGCTATTATTTCAAGAAATGACTAATTCATTGTCAATATCACATATTTTAAGTCTTTTTTCTTATCTCAACTTCTTATTCAATTTGAAGGCATCTTTTGCATTTTGTGGAAAAAAGAAAACATTCTTCATTCAATTTTTCACATATTGATATAACCCCATATTTTACGGGTTTTTATTTTAATTTATATAGACTGGAACACTGCATAGAATCCACTACAATTTTATTTTATACAAAATTGAAATTCATTATTTTTATCTAATGAAATATCAACATGTACTGTACATAATTTATTCAACAAATGATACAAAATTACATCCATAAATATGCTCAAAATGAAGTTGCTCATATGAAATGTTGAGATTATTTTGACTGTTTAAAGATAAAATAAGAATAAAAGTAATATTTTCAAAACATATAACAAAACTAATCATAAACTTACAGCAATAAATATGAAGTCAGTCATTTGTATTATTACTTGTAACAATGAAACAAATGAAAATCACTTCAACCAATACTACCATTTGACAAAATTAAATAAAAAATTTATTACAACTATTAATAACATATTTCTCTAATGTGAGAGTATTTCCCATCATATTGTAAAAGAGAGTATTTTTTTATAAGTTTCTCATATTTATTCACTAAGCATTATTAAATACAACAATTCTGAAAGAGACTATGTAGGCCTACTGCAGTTATATTTATCTAGAACTTGTACAAATATATTTTTATATTATATACTTAGCATATAACATCTATAAAAATGATTTGTTACACAAGAGAATAAAAATAGACATTATTCACAAAAAGCAGTGTATGGTATTTACAACTTTGTAACAGGTGCTAAATAGATAATATTGAATGTATAACATGCAATTTTCAGTCTACAGCTATTAATAACTTCCAACGAGTGTTCAAATCATTTTACAAAATGTTGTAAACTGGGCCTGGAAGTAAATATCAATAAAGCTAAATATAATCATCACACATAGAAATACATTATATAATACAAATTTGTAGTTAGAAACTAGGGAAATATTGAAGAAGTGGCTGAATACAGACACATAAGATAACTGTCAACCACTACCTTTAAATTCCTTCCAGAGAAGTGTTGTGATGTACAAAAAAATTGTGCTAAAAATTATCTGCCGCCTTTGACTGCAAGGCGCTAAAATCCAGCGCCAAACCTCTGATTTAAACTAGAGATTCGAATTCAGGCTTGCTGTGTGACAAGACAACACACAACCTCGAGACCACAGTGGTGGATTCACGTAAAACTTAACTTGGGGACAAAAAATCAGTGTTAGAATACCAGCGTTTTTCACTACTGTTCATGAGGTTCCGGGTTCGATTCCCGGTTAAACCATAGGAATTTTTCCTTAAAGGGAATCATTCCATGATCTGGAATTTAGGTTAAGAACTCTCCTGGCGCTTCATTATCATTTATCATCCATCATATCATTGGGGTAACGTAACTCCGCCTTCTAGGCGCCCAACTTCAGAAGTGGGTTATAATTAAGCCAATGCGAGGAGAGAACACCATAAATGTCGAAATGACAACCTGGGGCATTGAATAAATATATATATATTGTTATAGGCGGCTATCTATTATATAAAATCGAATGTATGTTCGATTTATAGACTTCTGAAGCATGCAACAGATTTTCATGAAAATTTGTAAATATAGGTTTCCAGATACGGCGAGTGTTTAGTCTCTAAAACCATTAGGTGTAGGAGTTCACCTGAAACGAAAATTTAAAAATCCCTCTAGCGGTCGCAATTTTCGATGTTACACAACGAAATGTCGGCCGCGGTGGACTAGTGGTTATGCTCCTTGCCTCTGGTCCCAAGGGTCGCGGGTTCAAACCCGGCCGGGGTCGATGGATTTTTTAGGACGGAAAAATCCAAGGAGCAAGTCCTCCGGGAGGGACTTTAAACCGTGGGTCCCGACTCTGAAGATTTTCAGGCTCGTAAAAAATCCTTAAGCCTGAATGAAAAGGCCTCTAAGCAAAATTTACCGAATTTTCCCGTCCTAGTACTACCTTGGTTTCCTAGATGTCAGTATGAGGCGGAACGCTGACCACGTGCCACTCAAAATGACATCTATACGAAAACAAGTGTAACTAAATTAGTATGTTCAAATTCTTCCCTGTAGGGGGAGAGCGCCTAAATCTCTGTAAAGGGAAAACATAGGCTTACAATTACAATACAATACACAACGAAATTCAGTATATGCTATTAAAATAAACGGAGGTAGATATTGTTCCAAAAATCACCTAAAACAGACCTTTAGAATTAAGGGTTTACCTGAAATCCGAAATTAAAAATGACTAGCAACCATCATGTTTGGTTCGTCGCAATGTATTAACATACAACTTAATTAATCTGCAATTTTTATAACTCATTCAACTAAACATATATCATATACAGTAAAACTTGTTTAATCCGGAATGTGAATGAGGAAATCTGTCCAATGTGAACAAATTTATTGGTCCCGGCGAAATAATAGTAATTTTACGTGCATTTATTTTGCATAAAACGGAATCTGTCCAACGCGCAAACGGAAGGACATTTCTACACAATTCACGAAAAAAAATTATAAAGCGGAAAGGTATATATATATTTATTAACCATCAGCAGTTTTTTTAATACTCAAGGCAGGTGCCAAGAGGGCTTTTACAAATAGTGATTCAAACCAAATGGACAAATAAATATCAAAACAAAACAAACCTATTTTGTCACTAACCCCAAAATTCATTGTTAAAAGCTGATGCCTTATTTCACATGTCGATATGTACTTTGATAAATGCCTCCACCGCCACGATCAGTATATTATTGTTTCAACTTGTTCGTTGCAATAATTTTGATTGAATAACACGTGTCTTTTGTGCTTTGTTCCCAGTTCATAATGTCGAGTAAAAGAAAGAAACATAATTAGTACCGAAGAGAAAAAAAAAAGTGTTGCCGCTTAAAGTAAAAATAAAAATGCCTGACCGTTTATACGCGTTGGCGAGTCGTTTCCGTCTATATCACGCTGTTTCAATGTTAATGAATCAAGAAATCCGAAGACAAAATAAGGAATTATATCGCAGAATTCACAGCTGAATATTAATTGAAAGATCTTTTAAAAGCGGCAAAACAGGAAGAAATTACTAAGTTCTTTAAATCCTTGCCTAAACCTGACAGTAATAATTAATAGACATTGTTCAAAATCTCCCATTATTTTATTTTGATAATTTTTATTTTATTCTGTAACCTTGGAACGTATCCCATATATACCCATACGAATTACCATTCTATATTCGCGGCACATTTGCGGGACATATCTCCCGCGAAAAAGGAGCTTTTACTTGTATAGATTCTACCTGTATAGATTCGGCCTCATTGCACACCCGTTATGCGAAACATAGATACCTGTCTTGCAAATAACAACTGCGCTTTAAAATCTTAAACTAGTTATGTTCTGAGACCGATCTTTCACAGCGTTCTGAATTTACGGAATAAAGATGGCCGAAACGTATATATCATTCTCATTTAGCGAAAAAGTGAAAGTGATTGAATATAAATCTCCAAACGTTTCCGGACCGATGCTCCAAAGTCAAGCTCTAGCTCTTGTTAAATCCCTAAGGAAATAACGATTTCAAGGAATCTTCAGGTTGGCTGGACAGTTTTAAAAGACGACACAATGTAGTATGAAATGAAATTTGCGGGGAATAAAATAATGTTAACGAAAGTGTAGTTAGTGAGCGAAAACCGAAACTGCATACTTGAATTTCAGAATACGCGCCTAAGAGACATTTTTAACGCTGGTGAAATGGGACTGTTTTTTTCGCGCGTTACAGTCGAAGTCGCTCATATATACTATACTTTACTTTTCAAAGGCAGCGGAACTACAATTAATCCAAGGTACATAAAATACATATACGGTACTCTATAATCTAAGGTTATTAATAAGTTTTAGTTTTTTTATAATGCGGACTTTTATCCAATGTGGAAAAAAAAAAAAAAAAATTGGTCCCATGCGATTCCGCTTTGAACAAGTTTTACTGTATTTAGGCGTAACAGCGCACGCCGGATATTCACTAGTTCGATTATATAAAAGAATGACTCACGGATCCTGGTAAGTGTGAGCAACAGAAAATTCTAGAAAGATCAATGTACCTATTTCTGCATTTTATTTGGATAAAACATCAGGATTCACACTTTTTTACAATGTTTAGTAAACATGTTTTTGAAACTTTATGTTTACACAACTTTGTTAGTTTTAGTATTATAACAAATTAAAGTTTCCAGACACAGTGTCGACCATGATCTTCCACACGTATCGATAATATTTACTTATTATGTTTGGATGTTACCAGAACCCGGATTTTTACGAGTATAATTAAACTTTAATTAAATATGACTTTACTCTGAAATGAAGATCGTACATAGCACACCGTGTCCGGGAAATACACTACCAATAAGACCTCATACTCAACTCACAAAAATATATAAAATGAATTAACTAAAATATAAAAAGAAAATTTCCAATTAGGTTAATACAAACAATATTTATTTTAAGTAGTTATATTCTTTCAACATTTCAAAACATGAAAACAATTTTATTACTCATTGTAGTTGCTAAGCTGTGCAGCGCAGGAGAGTTCGCTGGAGAGCGGGGAAGAAAGGGAGAAGCTAACCGGCCGGTACAGCATATTATGTTATGTGATCCACATAAAAGCTCTGTACACAATAATTTTATTTAATGAAATAAGACATTTTATAAATTGCTCTCTGACTTTGACAACATCTGAAGCCTCTAATTGGAGCAGCCATATTCATTTAAACACAATGTTTGTGTTCGTAACTCGAACGAAAGCTTAACGCTACTTTATGAAACTTATCTTTCAGGCAGGCGTACTCGGCGCCGGCTACCTCTGACATGGAAGCGCCTCCTTTGGTATGTGCCAACATACACTCTGATACGTAAGCGGCTTCTTTGCGGTGCGTCGGCACAGATATAGCTGAAGATTAACGGCCGTCCACCTTGAAGACACTCTTCGCATAAACTGCTTTCCGCGTGAATCTAACTTTAAAAACCTCGCTCAAGACAGCAAATTTGATTTCTTCCAATGGTTTTTAATACAAATATGCCTATATATTGTATTTCATATAATTTTGTAAGTGAAAATGAAAATTTAGGACCTAGACAAACTTTTTCAAACGCATCCGGACCCGACCTAAAATTACTTGCCGACCCATACTATAGAGTTTTATTTTTGTATCTTTTATTATTTTATTTTTAAAAGTTCTTACTGTCTGAAATTCATTGATTTTTGTATCTATAATAAGTGTAATATTTTAGGAATTCCGAGTCTAAACAAAACATCATAGACCTTTTCTTTTCTAATTCAATCGTATGATTTAAATTAACTTACCATCTTGGAAGACTCTCTCAACATTGAGGCCGTAAGTAGCACAAGTTTCGTAGTAAGAACAGCGTTTGAGATCAGTTGCAAGTTTCCTCGCTCTCGAATCATCGATCACACGTGGGTTATTCTCACTGATGGCATCTGTAAAGAGAAAAATAACTTCCACTGTATTTGCAACGTACAGTAATTTACATTTTTTATTAAAAAGTGTTTCAATAGTGAATTATAATGTTCTCATATACAAATATAACAATTTAGCTTTTGTTGATATTTGTATGATCGAAAAAAAAACACCAAATACCTGAGCAAAAATTTGAAAGTGGAAGAGAAAGCAGTAAAGATAGGATTCGCCATAAAAAATATATAGGCCTATATTAACACAAGAAATGGAACAAAATGGAGGAATGACACACATTTTGAGGGACATCAGAGGGTGGAACAGTTGAAAGATTTAGATGACATTGCCAAAAACAATGAGATTAAAGAGTAAATAAGGGCAAGACTAGAAGCAGAAAACAAATGTTGTTATAGCTTTAAAAACAATTAGTATCTTAATTAGTATCAATTGGACGATGTTATCCATCAACCGGTTAAGCGCCATTAAAAAAAGAGATTTTGATGCCATCTGTTGCAATGGCTCATGAAGTAAGTGTACACACACTTTTAGCGCCAAATATTTAAATATAGCCCTATTATTAAAGAAAATGTAAACACCATCAGTCCTATCAGTGATTCTATGTTTTGCAACAAACGGCTATGAAACCAGGACTTCATAAATACTAATCTGAATTTTGCATCATGCAGCTAAGTGAAAAACGTTCCCGCTCTTAGATGCACAACTATCAAACAAGGAAAATAACTTGCAATATCCAGTATTGTTAGTTTGGCGCTACAATAAATAGTGAAGACTGACTTAAACTTTAATAAACTTATTTTACTCGAAACTTACCTAACGGCGCATAGCCGGTTGATGCATAACACTGTCCAATTAAGCTTAAGTTACAAGCATATAAAACTATAATAAAACCAGTAGTAATGGATGACTCGGAAACTTGGCCATTAAAAAAAGACGATAACGGGAAAGGAAAATCCTCAGGAGAATATTTGGTGCAATATATGTTCAAAGAGAATAAGTACAAATAATTATTTGAAAGAACTTCATAAAGCCCCAACAATAGTAGCTGACATCAAAACTCACAGATTGAGATGGTTGGGACACGTGGAAAGATGGGAAATTATAAAGTCCAGAAGAAAAATATTAAATACCAAACCAGAAGGAAGTTGAACGGTCGGACGTCCGAGACACAGATGGATAGACAACGTACAGCAGAAACTGCGTAGTCTGGTGATTCAGAATTGGAGGAGGTTGGCATTATCGACGGTTGAATGGCGGAAACAAATAGACGAAAAGGCCCTGATTCTCAAGAGACTGCAGCGCCGAAAATTATATATATATATATATATATATATATATATATTCCAAATGCCCCAGGTTGTAAAGTGGTCCCTGGTCCTCGTGGAGGGTCCACATTAATCGAATTCCTTTACTTACTTACTTACTCACTGGCACTATCGAACCCGTAGGTTCATGGCTGCACGGACATAAGTTCTCCACACATCCCTATCCTGAGCTAATGCTTTCCAATCATTCCCTGTATAATCTACTTCCCTCAAATCATAGTTAATGTTATTCTCCCACCTCATTCTTGGTCTACCAACTGGGCGTTTTCCCTCTGGCTTTCCTACAAGAAGCTTCCAATGCTTCCTTTATTATGTTTAATTATTTTATACAGCCACCATGTCGGATAATATCAAACCAGTATATTAAAACATCTACATAATATATTTAGGAGTTTTTTTTAACATTTGTAATATTCAATAGCAGAAATTAAGAATTGATTCTTAGCTTGAAAGTGGCCATTTTCATAAATATCACAAATAAACCCTTCTTCGCACAAAGAATAAAAGAAACTGGCCTTGAACCCGTTAAAGTTGATGAGGGGAAGAAGTTAAAATAAGTTCTGTACGAGGGCAGCACCAATTAAGTAAGATATTAACAGAGTCCACTAAAACAGAAGGGTCCTCGTTACCCGAATTTCCTTATACTAGTTCCTTAAATATAGTTATTTTAAAATATTTATATATTTAATATAAACGGCGATGTTTGAAAACAAATTAGAAACGTTTGTTATGCTTCATTTGTTCATCACTGCAAAAAGCTCAAATTATTTATAGCGAAAGGATCGCAATATTGTAAGAATGCATCCTAGTGGAGAAAAAAATTAAACACATCAAACTGTTTATAACCAACATTATAGGCTATTTATTAATTTCTGATGTCCAATGATGTAAATATGTCAATTATATTTTTCTGGAACGTAAATTTCTGGGAAATAATACGTTTAAGAAAGTGCAAACAGTGTTTTTTTTGTGGTATAATCAATTGCTACAAATGTTTTTATATTATATCCCGCAAGCACTATCTGGTTACATTCGTGCACTATATATACAATCTGGTAGCCACATGGATTGTAAAATTCTTATACCTTAATATATAAATTGTTATATTTAACGTATTTATTAGAGAGTCAGTCACTGCAAAATGATGCTCTGGCCTATTCAGAATTTTAGAAAGGAGGAGCTTGATTTTAAAATGATAAAATTAAATTGATAAAATTGAGGTGAAACACGACTGTGATTGGTTGTAAATCAAAATGCATTGAAATGTGATTGGTCATTGACTCCTATTTGGGCATGAGTTAAATAGTCAGGGAAAAACTTGGAGTATCAAGTTTAAAAGAAAATATAGAAAAAATACCAACAAGAATGGAAATAAATATACTTTCAAAATTGGCATTTCAATATACTCCAACTGGAATAGGGACCAAGGAACACCAAAACTTCGGTGGAAAGATCAAGACCATCTTAGTTAGATTTACCGTCACAGGCCACACGGGCTAAAACGGATTTTTTGTTGATGATCATATTCGCCATGTTTAGTATATGTATGTGTGTGTGTGAATGGCGTGTTTCGTCTTAATGTTGTGTTGTCTCAGAACAGGCTCGGACATCCTCATTCTGGGAGACCCTCCACGTCCTTGTGTGGCAAAAAAAAAAAAAAAGTGATCCACAGTTAAAATCCTTCTCCCGACAGGTGTCACAGTAAGGCCCGAGTGGCGCGTGGCACGTAAAAGTCCCTATAAGGCGAGAGGTTAAACTGCGTAATGGAATGGAACGACTGAATTGTGTAGGAAGTGTCAACGATAGAAACACTGTTCTTAGGCAACATAGTACTTCACGGAAAATAGGGCTGAATACAAGGTAACATAGAACCAATAACACTGATCAACATGGCTTTTGTCTCATGAGTACCAATAGTTGTTTTAATGCAGTTTTTTTATCGTGTTTTCAAATATGTATTCGGAATTTCTCAATCACCCACAGTTTTTTTTATTTCAATTTCAATTAATGAATTTAAATAATTATTTTTTAAAACTTTTTTTCGTCCATTTGTCTATTGTAAAATAAAACGGGGAACACTTTCATCAGGAGATTTCAGCTATGAAAAAGATATATCAAGGCAAATGGAATCCTAATATGCTGGCCGATTATTGTTGGTCCATCAAGAGGGATGCTCCACAGGCGAAATATAGCAGAAAATCGTCATTTCTTACTTTTTAAGGTGAGTCCGAATGTTCGAATATTGTGTAGTTACGAATGTAGAAAATATTAAAGTGTTTGAAATTATAAATGCCTGTCTCTCGGAAACCTTGCGTGATGGAGATATCATATTTGAATTCAGGAGAAAAAATATACTATCAGAATCACATATTTTTCTTTCTGAGACAAAAAAGTTTATTTTTTTTGCTCAGTGTAATCAGGAACTTCACCATTTCTTAATAATTATTTAACTCATGCCCCAAAATGGGAGTCAATGACCAATCACATTTTAATGAATTTTGATTTACAACCAACCACAGTCGTTTTTCACCTCGATTTTATCAATTTAATTTTATCACTTTAAAATCTAGCTCCTCCTTTTTAACATTCTGAATAGGCCAGACCATTATTTTGCAGTGACTGACTCTCTAAGAACTACGTTGAATGTAACAATTTATATATTAAGCTGTAAGAATTATAGATTGCATGTGGCTAATAGACTGCATATATAGTGCACGAATTTAACCAGATTCTGCTTGCGAGATATAATAGAAAATATTCGTAGCAATTGATTATACCATAAAAAAAAAGAAACCACTGTTTGTACATTCTTAAACGTATTATTTTCCAGGAATTAACGTTGCAGAAAAATATAATTGACATATTTACATCATAGGACATCAGAAATTATTCAATAACCTGTAATGATGTTTCATTTTTTCTCCACTAGGGTGCATTCTTATAATATTGCGATTCTATTTGGCAATAAATATGAACTGGTTGCAGTGATGAACAAATTAAACATAAGGTTTCTCATTTGTTTTCAAATATCGCCGTTTATATTAAATATATAAATATTTAAAAATAATTATATTTAAATAATGATTTGTGAGTAAACAGCTTAATTTTATTCGTTAAACAGTCCTAACAAATGCCACTCTTGATTTCCAAATTCTGTAGATAAATTAGAAATCACTCGTGACATTACTTATGACAAAATATTTATGACAAAAACTATAGATGGGCTTTCCTAATCAAAATCCTATTGTCGATAGATATCTTTTGTTTACAATTTAATTCTAACTAACTCACTGGCACTAATAGCCGCGCGGGCCTCCCTATTTGCGCTACACTGTTTGTCACTCATCCCCGCTAGACGCGTACCTCCCTCAAAAAACATGATTAATATTCTCCCACCTCTTTCTAGGTCTATCAACTGGACATTTTCCCTTATTGCTTTCCTACAGGGAGTTTCCAAGTCCTCTTTCATTCTCCGTTTGTACCACATGTCCTGCCAATCGCAGTTAAGAAACTTAATTGTTTTTACCAAATGTGATTTCCCAAAAATCATGTTGCTCACTATGTAATCTTCTACATTCGCCTGTCTGTTCGTCTCTCTTTGAACCAAATATTTTCCTAAGAACTTTATTCTCAAATATTCGTAATCTCCTTTCCTCCCTTACTGTAAGAGTCCATGTTTCGCATCCATATAATATAACTGGTAGAATAACAGTTTTATATGTTTTCATAAGTAATGCCACGAGTGATTTCCAAATTATCGATAAATTCATGACTCACGAAGTCGTGAATTTATCTAGAGAATTTGGAAATCAAGAGTGGCATTTGTTAGGACTATTTAACGAATAAAATTAAGCTGTTTACTCACAAATCATTATTTAACTATATTTATTTTAAAATATTTATATATTTAATGTAAACGGCGATGTTTGAAAACAAATGAGAAGCGATAGGTACGCTTCATCTGCTTCTTTTGTTTATCACTGCAACCAGATCATACTATTTATTGTCAAAGGAACGCAATATTGTAAGAATGCTCTCTAGTGGAGAAAAAATGAAACATCAAACTCTATATTAATTCATTTCTGATGTCGTGTGATGTAAATATGACAATTATATTTTTCTGGATTGTTACCTGGGAAAAAAATACATTTAAGAAAGTGCAAACAGTGGTTTCTTTTTTTGGTGGTATAATCAATTGCTAAAAATGTTTTTATATTAACTCCCGCATGCGGCATGTGTTGACATTCATGCACTATATATACAATCTGGTAGCCGTATTTCTCACAGGCTCAGTCACTGCAAAATAATGGTCAGACCTGTTCAGAATATTAAAAAGGAGGAGCCTTCTTTAATATGGTAATTATAACACTGATAAATATTTCGTGAAACACGACTCTGATTGGTTGTAAAACAGAAATCATTGAAACGTGATTGGCCATTGAGTCCCATTTGGGGCACGAGTTAAATATTCAGTTTAATGTTTTTGGGAGAAATTGGGACGACAAGAGTCCCTTGTAATACATAATAACATGCATTTCCAGAATTGAGCCTATGTTCAATTTCTTTGTGCACCTCGTTCCTGTTTGTAATTATTGTTCCTAGATATTAGAATTCAGCTACTTCAAATTTCTCCCTCATTAACCGTCCAATTAAAATACACATATTAAAATGCTATATTTGCATAATTTTGTTTACTTTTTAATGAAATGTTTTTGGACATCTTGGAACAAAGGCGAGCATGGAGCATGATGACTGCAGTAGAACAAACATAATGTATTAAAATACTATATTTGGACAATTTGGTTGACTTGTTGATGTAAAATTTGTGCTGAAAAATGTTTACAATTGTTATTACATGAAGGTAAACACAACATTATCTTGCCCTTGTCATATTTCTCTGCTAATTAAACTAATAATGTTGCGAAAGACGTAAGTGATATTGTCACGAGAGACTCTTGCATCATCCCAATCCGTATGGAAACAGCGATATAAATATACACCACATTGTTAATAGATATTTTTTTGTGGTGCTACAGCCGTAGTTTGTTTTGAGGATAGTTTGTTAGAATTGTAGGCACGTTCGCATCTACGCAAATTCACTATATAAATAAAAAAAAAATCGATTTTTAGGGGATAGTTCTATTTGTTACATGTTACAACAAGAATCATGTGATGTGGTTAAATAAACTTGTTTTTTACCAAGAAACTGAAAACAGGGTTTGTGTGCCTAGTAAATACTGTAACATGCCTGGTCATCTTCACAGTGTTCTGTAGAAAACAATTTAAATATTTGACGTATAAATCACGAGATTATTAAGTCATCCATTTGTTGTTGTTATTATTATTATTATTATTATTATTATTATTATTATTATTATTATTATTATTATTATTTTCACTGTTATATTATTGTTGTTAGTTTTGTTATATTTATTTTTATTATTATTTTTAATAATAATAATAATAATAATAATAATAATATCATCATTATCATGTACACCGCTGTGGTCTCGAGGTAGCGTGCTGCCTTGTCACGCAGCGGGCCCGGGTTCGATCGACCGGGGGGTCGAGGCAGTTTTTCTGGGTGAGGTTTTATCGGGGTTCTTCCTCACCTGTAAGACAAATGTCAGGAAAACTTTAAGGCCCAAACGGTCCCCGAAATCATATGGCCATCATCATCATCATCATCCTTCACCGGTGTGCAAAGCAACGGGAAGCTACCACACCTACAATTCCCTAGTAAAGCTGCAAGCATAGCATGAAGATGCTATGATTGTAGTGAAGGACCTGCCTTCGGGCAGAATTACTATGGATGGATGGATTATTATTATTATTATTATTATTGCAAGATGAAATGGAAGTAATTAAACACATAGAGGAATACAAATATTTGGGAGTAAAAATTACAGAAGCAGGAAAAGGAAATAAGATCAAAGATAAACTCAGGAAAATATGTAATATCTGCCCTGAATGGAATAAACATATCAAAAGAGAAAGTAAAGTAAACAATTTTAAAATAATAGTAAGAAGTATTATGACTTATGGGTCAGAGGTTTGGACTACAAATTAGCAGATGAAAAGAAAATTAATGGTAGCAGAAATGGACTATTGGAGAAGATCTGCTAGGATATCAAGGAGGGAGAAAATTGGAAATTAAGTTATAAAATAGAACATGGACGTACAAAACTCAATTTTAGAATTTATCCAAGAAAAGCAACCAAAATGGTAGGGCATATTAGACGAATGGAGGATGAAAGATTACCAAAATAAATAAATAAATAATGGAATTGACACCATCAGGAACGAGAAGCAAATGACGACGAAATCTCATGTGGATCCAAGGGAGTAGAGAAACTTTGAAGGACTGGGAATTAGAGGAAGAAATGTGTTATAATAGAGACGAATGGAGGAAAATTATAAAGCGAAATTGAAGACAAATCATTAGTGCCGGAAAAAATGTACCAACACTGTTAAAACCGAAAATATATCTATTTTTATTATTCATATTTATTATAATTATAATAATTATTTATTTATTATTATTATTATTATTATTATTATCAGTATTATTGTTATTTTTGTTGTTATGTTATTGTTGTAATCAATGGCTTTGCCTTGAAAACTTTTTTACCTTTGTCTTCAAACTATTTTTTATTTTTTTATGGTAATGATTTTTTTAACTCTCACAGTGTTACTAGTTATTTTCGATCCCTTTATGTTTTAGATTAACCTAATATAATTTGTACTGTTATATTATTGTTATTTTTACTCTCGTCATAATTCCTTTTAAAAAACATTAAACCGAAAATATATAAAACTGTTATTCTCCCAGTTATATGGATGTGAAACATGGAGCCTTACTTTAAGGGAGGAGAAAACATTACAAGCATTTGAGAATAAAATTTTCAGGAAAAATTTTGGACCAAAGAGAGATCAACAGACAGGCGAATGGAGAAGGCTACATAATGTGAGCTACATGATCTTTATAGGAAACAATATATGATAAGAACAGTTAATTCTCGTAGATTCCGGTGGCAGGACATGTGGAACGAATGGGGAATGAAAGGGGGCATGGGATTTCTTGTAGGAAAAGCAGAGGCAAAACTCCCAGTTGATAGACCAAAAATGAGGTGGAAGAATAACATTAACCATGATTTGAGAGAAATAGATTTTACAAGGGATGAATGGAAAACATTAGCCCAAGATAGGGATGTACGGGGAGCTTATGTCTGCGCAGTCATGAACCTACGGGTTCAATAGTGTCAGTGAGTTAGTTAATGAACAAAAATTGCGCAAATATAGCATTTTAATATTTTATATTTATTTAGTGAAACTCTTTTTCCAAAAAAATTGCATCAAGTCAATAAAATGGTGTAAATATAATATACATAGTAGTATGTTATTTAACATTTTCCAATACTGTTATTTTTAACACAGTTCCAATGTATATGTGGAAAGAATTGTTAATGTTTGTGCCATGTCTAGAATGGTGTAGTGGGCTGCACACTCGTATGGAGAGCGAGAGATCTACGGTTCGATTCCTGGTTCAGATATTAATTTTCTCCTTTCCACAATATCATTATAATATTATAGTAGTATGTGTACTTAAACATGGGCTGAACTTTGGAAAACCATTAAAGGGACTCTTATCGCTCAAAAAATGCCGAACAAATATATGTATAAAAATGTTATTCTTCCAGCAGTAACATATGGACTCGAAGAGAGAGGAGAAACGATTATGAGTATTTGAGAATAAAATACTATATAAAACTTTGTACCAAATAGAGACGAACAGGGAAAAGAATGGAGAATACTATATACCAGTGAGCCACATCATCTCTAAGAAAAATAAGATGTAATAAGAACAGATAAGTCTCTTAGACTGCGATGGGCAGGGCATGTGGCATGAAAATTTTTGTAGGAAAAAAAAAGCAGAATAGGTGGACCAAGAATGAGGCGAAAGAATAAAATTAACCATTATTTGAGGGAGGCGAATTTATATAGGAGACAATAGGTTAGGGAAGTATGGAGAGCTTATGATCACGAAACTCCGGTTTGGATAGTGCAAGTCGGTTCTGCTGAACTAATGATTACTATGATCGCTTATTGCTCCAAGATTAGCAAGTTCAGACCCTGTAGGTGTCAGGTGGATTTTTTTAGGGCGTACAAATCTTGAGTATGGCTTCCTTTGCGAGGGAAGCAAAGTCGTGACCCTGGCATAGATTTACGTCACAAGGGGAACATCATCATCATCCAGGGATTAAGCCTGTTGGCTCGTTCCGGTTTCATGAAAGCTAGAATTGTTAAAATTGTTCAGACCATCAGCGAGGTGCCAGTAACACCTTCAGGGACAATCTACATTACTAAATGTTGTCATGAAAGCAACCGGACTGACAACAAGAGGAACGTACATGCTCTTGTATCTTGGTCATATCTATAAGATGTAACTCAATGATCAATTTATTCTAAAATTATTTTAATTTAACTAACTCACTGGCATTATGGAACCCATAGGCTCATGGCTGCGCGGACGTAAGCTCTCCACACATACCTATCCTGACCTAATGTTTTCCAATCATCCCTGTATACTGTATCATACTTAATGTTATTCTTCCATCGAATTCTTGGCCTACCTACTGGATTCTTTCCCTCTGATTTCTCTACAAGAAGCTTCCATGCCCCTTTTTCATTACCCATTCGTATCACATGTCTTGCCCTTCGCAGTATACGAGACTTAACTGCTCTTATTATAGGTTATCTGGTTTCCTATGTCCACCGCAGTGGTCTCGAGGTAGCGTGCTGCCTTGTCACGCAGCGGGACCGGGTTCGATCCCCGGTCGGGACAGTTTTTATCGGGGGTTTTCCTCACCTGTAAGACAAATGTCAGGAAAACTTTAAGGCCCAAACGGTCCCCGAAATCATATGGCCATCATCATCCTTAACATTATCATCATCATCATCCTTCACCGGTGTGGAAAGCAACGGGAAGCTACAACACCTACAATTCCCTAGTAAAGCTGCAAGCATAGCATGAAATGCTATGATTGCAATGAAAGACCTGCCATCGGACAGAATTACTATGGATGGATGGTTTCCTATGAATATCATGTACTTCACTGTTATATAGTCTTCTTAATTTACTCGTCTGTTCATCTCTCTTTGTCTAAAAATTTCCTAAGAACTTTATCTCAATTACTCGCAATCTTTCTTCCTCCCTTAAAACAAGCGGCCATGTTTCACATCCATATAATGTAACTGGGAGAATAACAGTTTTATATATTTTCAGTTTAATATTTTTTGAGAGAAGTTGGGACAAGAGTCCCTGTAATGCATAATAGCACGCATTTCAAGAATTGACCCAATGTTTAATTTCTTTGTGCATCTAATTCCTATTTGTAATTATTGTTTCTAAGTATTTGAACCCAGCCACTTCTTCAAAATTTTCCTCATTGGTCATTAACTGTGCATTTCCATTATATAATGTATTTATATGTATGGACATATATTTAATTTTATTGATGTTCCAGCCCCAATTTCTTAGTGTTACTCAACAACTACTGCTAATAATATACCTACAAATACTTTGTTTACCCTGTTTTTCCTGTTGCTTATCTTATTTTAATTTCATCACGCACGCGCGCACGCACGCACCACACACGCCACATACATACACACCAAACTAACACACC